>QCXZ01000137.1:36205647-37405647 GCA_025024175.1 Rhyzopertha dominica
AAAAGATATTAGTCTGTGATTGTGTTTAATTTCAAAATTTTTTAGTTTATTTATTAAATCTAGAGAATTTTTTATTGAACAGTCGTTATTTAGTGTTAATTTATTGAATTCGTTAACCAACCACTTTGCTAATAGGTAATTTGGAGCGTTTACGTTTGACACTATGAGGCGATATTTATTTCCTGGTTTATGAATTTTCGGTAGAGCATAACTTTTTGATATCAACGGATTTTTTAGCTTTAACTTATATTTAAGATTACTATTAATTAACAAACTGCAACTGTCCAAAGTATCATTCACCTCTTTTATAAATTTTTTTAACGGGTTTTTGCTTATTATATCATAGGGACCGGTTTCTAACATAGAAGTAACGTTATTAAAATAATCATCTTTTTCTATAATGACTATGGAATTTCCCTTATCAGCTTTTACATAAAAACAACTCTTACCTTTTAAGCTTTTTAAAACCTTTGTCTGTGATGAAACTGTGCATTGTCTCTGATGTTTTCCATGTATTTCTTTCTCTAAAATTTTTTTGCTTCTCCTTCTCACTTCCGATTTGTTTTCTTCACTAAAATTTACAATCACGTTTTCTATATCACTAATTATGTCTTCTAAAGGAAAATATTTTGGTTTTATTGCATGTTTTAAGCCGTGTTTTAACAAATCAAGTTCAGTATTGGAAAATGAAATATTAGTTTTATTATGTACTGTTATTGTAGTGTCCAATTTTCTCTCGTTCTGCGCCACTTGGTGTGATGACGAAGAAATGTCCAATTTATTCTCATTCTGGGGAAACTCGGTATGATGATGATGAACCTTGTAGCACTTGCAATTTTAATTTTAAATTCCGATACTTATTTTTCACTTTTTCACTGATCACTGTGTGCACTTTTTGTTCGAAAAAATTCCATTCAATGGGAGAATAGAACGCTGCTAATTTTAGATGCCTTGAATACACTTCCAACTGTAGTTCTTGCCTTTTCGGTGTAGATCTGCTATTTCCATTTTCAACCAATATGTCTTAGCCTTGTCTGTGACCTTTCTTAAATCCTTATGGTATTTATTGGTTTGCACTTTCATGAACTTTGGGTATACGCCACTGCTTTTACACTGGTTAAGGAACCATAAATCAGCCGTTGTTAGAGAAATTTTTGGTTTTGAGTTTAAAATACTTGTTTAACTCCATCGACCAGGACGTCATAATTAATAATGAATAGTGGAGTTTTTTGGAAGTTATTAAATTAATAATAAAACACTTGTTTAATCCTACTTCACAAACTTTTATTTTTGGCAAAGCCAAATTGCCAGCATTTCAACCGCCAAAGCGGCCTTCTTCGGTGGCTTAACAAGTATAACTAAATTAGATTCAAAGAACATATGTACCACGTAAACAATAGCAATGGAGAAAAATCTGCACTAGCTTTACATAATATTGAAACAGGTCACAAATTTAATATTGCCAACGTCAAGAACATAAAACCGTCCACACGCGTCAACTTGAACCCCTTAGAGGCTGTTTACATGAAACGCAACTCAAGCCATCTGCTAAATACGGATCTCACGCCCTTAAATAACCCACTTATCGCAATAGTCAAGTCGAAAATATAATATAAACAAATTCTTTTCCCACACCACACTACTCTGTACCTATCTATGTTTACAATATGTTTAAATGTCTTTACTGTTTTAATTTAGTTATACTTGTTAAGCCACCGAAGAAGGCCGCTTGGCGGTTGAAATGCTGGCATTTGGCTTTGCCAAAAATAAAAGTTTGTGAAGTAGGATTAAACAAGTGTTTTATTATTATTTAATAACTTCCAAAAAACTCCACTATTCATTATTAATATGACGTCCTGGTCGATGGAGTTAAACAAGTATTTTAAACTCAAAACCAAAATTTCTCTAACAACGGCTGATTTATGGTTCCTTAACCAGTGTAAAAGCAGTGGCGTATACCCAAAGTTCATGAAAGTGCAAACCAATAAATACCATAAGGATTTAAGAAAGGTGACAGACAAGGCTAAGACATATTGGTTGAAAATGGAAATAGCAGATCTACACCGAAAAAGGCAAGAACTACAGTTGGAAGTTTATTCAAGGCATCTAAAATTAGCAGCGTTCTATTCTCCCATTGAATGGAATTTTTTCGAACAAAAAGTGCACACAGTGATCAGTGAAAAGTGAAAAATAAGTATCGGAATTTAAAATTAAAATTGCAAGTGCTACAAGGTTCATCATCATCATACCGAGTTTCCCAGAATGAGAATAAATTGGACATTTCTTCGTCATCACACCAAGTGGCGCAGAACGAGAGAAAATTGAACACTACAATAACAGTACATAATAAAACTAATATTTCATTTTCCAATACTGAACTTGATTTGTTAAAACACGGCTTAAAACATGCAATAAAACCAAAATATTTTCCTTTAGAAGACATAATTAGTGATATAGAAAACGTGATTGTAAATTTTAGTGAAGAAAACAAATCGGAAGTGAGAAGGAGAAGCAAAAAAATTTTAGAGAAAGAAATACATGGAAAAACATCAGAGACAATGCACAGTTTCATCACAGACAAAGGTTTTAAAAAGCTTAAAAGGTAAGAGTTGTTTTTATGTAAAAGCTGATAAGGGAAATTCCATAGTCATTATAGAAAAAGATGATTATTTTAATAACGTTACTTCTATGTTAGAAACCGGTCCCTATGATATAATAAGCAAAAACCCGTTAAAAAAATTTATAAAAGAGGTGAATGATACTTTGGACAGTTGCAGTTTGTTAATTAATAGTAATCTTAAATATAAGTTAAAGCTAAAAAATCCGTTGATATCAAAAAGTTATGCTCTACCGAAAATTCATAAACCAGGAAATAAATATCGCCTCATAGTGTCAAACGTAAACGCTCCAAATTACCTATTAGCAAAGTGGTTGGTTAACGAATTCAATAAATTAACACTAAATAACGACTGTTCAATAAAAAATTCTCTAGATTTAATAAATAAACTAAAAAATTTTGAAATTAAACACAATCACAGACTAATATCTTTTGATGTCGAATCTTTGTTCAATAGCGTACCTGTACCTCAAGCTTTAGAATTTTTGGAAGATTTTCTTGAAAAAAATAAACTTGATAGAGCGGTCGTTGACGAATACTTAAAGTTAACAAAAGTGTGCATTGAACAAAACACATTTATATTTAATAAAAGATTTTATAAACAAAAGTTTGGATTGGCAATGGGCAACCCTCTTTCACCTTTCTTAGCTAACCTTTTCTTAAGCTACCTGGAAAATAATGTAAAAAATACAAATGAATTTCCGATACTGTGGTATAGATATGTAGACGATGTTTTTGCTATAATAGATAATAACTTTGATATTAACAACTTTACACAAAAATTAAATTCATTATATCAGTCGATAAATTTCACTTTTGAACTAGAAAAGGATTCTCAATTGCCATTTCTAGATTTATTAATATCAAGAAAAGATGAAACAATCACGTTCAATATTTACAGAAAACCGACACATACAGATAATTACATAAAAAACAGTTCTTGTACACCTTTCAAATACAAAATGTCCGCCTTTAATAGCTTGATACATAGATTGCTAAATGTGCCATTATCCACAGAAAATTATAAAAACGAATTATCATACATATATAATTTAGCCAATTCAAATGGATTCAAAAAAGAAATGATCAGTAAGTTATTGAACAAACACAAATATAAATTAAATTTACAATCTTGCACGCATCTTAGTCCCGAAAAAGAAATCATATTCCATAGAAAATTTACATACCATCCTTCAATAGAGCATAAATTTCAAAATTTATTTTCTAAATTTAATATAAATCTTGCTTTTGGAAACAACTGCACATTAAAGAACTTATTAGGTAACACCCTGGATAAAGAAGATATGTTAAACAAATCTGGAATTTATGAAATTAAATGCTGTAACTGCCCAAAAAAGTACATTGGCCAAACAAAACGTAATGCAAATATTAGATTCAAAGAACATATGTACCACGTAAACAATAGAAATGGAGAAAAATCTGCACTAGCTTTACATAATATTGAAACAGGTCACAAATTTAATATTGCCAACGTCAAGAACATAAAACCGTCAACACGCGTCAACTTGAACCCCTTAGAGGCTGTTTACATGAAACGCAACTCAAGCCATCTGCTAAATACGGATCTCACGCCCTTAAATAACCCACTTATCGCAATAGTCAAGTCGAAAATATAATATAAACAAATTCTTTTCCCACACCACACTACTCTGTTACCTATCTATGTTTACAATATGTTTAAATGTCTTTACTGTTTTAATTTAGTTATACTTGTTAAGCCACCGAAGAAGGCCGCTTGGCGGTTGAAATGCTGGCATTTGGCTTTGCCAAAAATAAAAGTTTGTGAAGTAGGATTAAACAAGTGTTTTATTATTATTTAATAACTTCCAAAAAACTCCACTATTCATTATTAATTATGACGTCCTGGTCGATGGAGTTAAACAAGTATTTTAAACTCAAAACCAAAATTTCTCTAACAACGGCTGATTTATGGTTCCTTAACCAGTGTAAAAGCAGTGGCGTATACCCAAAGTTCATGAAAGTGCAAACCAATAAATACCATAAGGATTTAAGAAAGGTCACAGACAAGGCTAAGACATATTGGTTGAAAATGGAAATAGCAGATCTACACCGAAAAAGGCAAGAACTACAGTTGGAAGTGTATTCAAGGCATCTAAAATTAGCAGCGTTCTATTCTCCCATTGAATGGAATTTTTTCGAACAAAAAGTGCACACAGTGATCAGTGAAAAAGTGAAAAATAAGTATCGGAATTTAAAATTAAAATTGCAAGTGCTACAAGGTTCATCATCATCATACCGAGTTTCCCAGAATGAGAATAAATTGGACATTTCTTCGTCATCACACCAAGTGGCGCAGAACGAGAGAAAATTGGACACTACAATAACAGTACATAATAAAACTAATATTTCATTTTCCAATACTGAACTTGATTTGTTAAAACACGGCTTAAAACATGCAATAAAACCAAAATATTTTCCTTTAGAAGACATAATTAGTGATATAGAAAACGTGATTGTAAATTTTAGTGAAGAAAACAAATCGGAAGTGAGAAGGAGAAGCAAAAAAATTTTAGAGAAAGAAATACATGAAAAACATCAGAGACAATGCACAGTTTCATCACAGACAAAGGTTTTAAAAAGCTTAAAAGGTAAGAGTTGTTTTTATGTAAAAGCTGATAAGGGAAATTCCATAGTCATTATAGAAAAAGATGATTATTTTAATAACGTTACTTCTATGTTAGAAACCGGTCCCTATGATATAATAAGCAAAAACCCGTTAAAAAAATTTATAAAAGAGGTGAATGATACTTTGGACAGTTGCAGTTTGTTAATTAATAGTAATCTTAAATATAAGTTAAAGCTAAAAAATCCGTTGATATCAAAAAGTTATGCTCTACCGAAAATTCATAAACCAGGAAATAAATATCGCCTCATAGTGTCAAACGTAAACGCTCCAAATTACCTATTAGCAAAGTGGTTGGTTAACGAATTCAATAAATTAACACTAAATAACGACTGTTCAATAAAAAATTCTCTAGATTTAATAAATAAACTAAAAAATTTTGAAATTAAACACAATCACAGACTAATATCTTTTGATGTCGAATCTTTGTTCAATAGCGTACCTGTACCTCAAGCTTTAGAATTTTTGGAAGATTTTCTTGAAAAAAAATAAACTTGATAGAGCGGTCGTTGACGAATACTTAAAGTTAACAAAAGTGTGCATTGAACAAAACACATTTATATTTAATAAAAGATTTTATAAACAAAAGTTTGGATTGGCAATGGGCAACCCTCTTTCACCTTTCTTAGCTAACCTTTTCTTAAGCTACCTGGAAAATAATGTAAAAAATACAAATGAATTTCCGATACTGTGGTATAGATATGTAGACGATGTTTTTGCTATAATAGATAATAACTTTGATATTAACAACTTTACACAAAAATTAAATTCATTATATCAGTCGATAAATTTCACTTTTGAACTAGAAAAGGATTCTCAATTGCCATTTCTAGATTTATTAATATCAAGAAAAGATGAAACAATCACGTTCAATATTTACAGAAAACCGACACATACAGATAATTACATAAAAAACAGTTCTTGTACACCTTTCAAATACAAAATGTCCGCCTTTAATAGCTTGATACATAGATTGCTAAATGTGCCATTATCCACAGAAAATTATAAAAACGAATTATCATACATATATAATTTAGCCAATTCAAATGGATTCAAAAAAGAAATGATCAGTAAGTTATTGAACAAACACAAATATAAATTAAATTTACAATCTTGCACGCATCTTAGTCCCGAAAAAGAAATCATATTCCATAGAAAATTTACATACCATCCTTCAATAGAGCATAAATTTCAAAATTTATTTTCTAAATTTAATATAAATCTTGCTTTTGGAAACAACTGCACATTAAAGAACTTATTAGGTAACACCCTGGATAAAGAAGATATGTTAAACAAATCTGGAATTTATGAAATTAAATGCTGTAACTGCCCAAAAAAGTACATTGGCCAAACAAAACGTAATGCAAATATTAGATTCAAAGAACATATGTACCACGTAAACAATAGAAATGGAGAAAAATCTGCACTAGCTTTACATAATATTGAAACAGGTCACAAATTTAATATTGCCAACGTCAAGAACATAAAACCGTCCACACGCGTCAACTTGAACCCCTTAGAGGCTGTTTACATGAAACGCAACTCAAGCCATCTGCTAAATACGGACCTCACGGCCTTAAATAACCCACTTATCGCAATAGTCAAGTCGAAAATATAATATAAACAAATTCTTTTCCCACACCACACTACTMTGTTACCTATCTATGTTTACAATATGTTTAAATGTCTTTACTGTTTTAATTTAGTTATACTTGTTAAGCCACCGAAGAAGGCCGCTTGGCGGTTGAAATGCTGGCATTTGGCTTTGCCAAAAATAAAAGTTTGTGAAGTAGGATTAAACAAGTGTTTTATTATTAAATAACATGCATATTGCTGGTGATTTTAATATTCCCGAGTATAGTACTAATTCAATTACCAGTAAAGTATCACTATTAATAACACTTGTGAATAAAAATAAGAATTTAGGATGGCAATGCCATCTGTCAGCATTACACTGACATGATGACAAAGCCACCTAGCTGCACTGAAGAGCTGTTATGACAGCGAAATAGATCTATCTGCAGTTGGTTGAGGTGTAGACAGCACAGCATGGACATGCATTTTAACACTTGTGAATAATTTAATTTTAAGCAATTTAACACAAATCTCAATTGTAATGATTGCCTTCTTGATCTGGTGCTATCAAACAGTTTTTGTAGTGTTGTGCTTTCTTCAGATGTTTTGTTGCCATTGGATGATCATCATCCTCCACTAGATAAAKKTATTGATCTTAAGAATAATGATTTGGGACGAGTGTTTCCAGTAAACAATACTTATAGCTATAATTTTAAGAAAGCTAACTATTATTTTGTTATACGATAGGATAGCACATAGGAATTGGGACAACATATTGATGCCGAACAAGCTTGTCAGGAATTTATATTGTCCTTAATGGCATATTAATTTGATGTATGTAATTAATGTAGTATGTTGGTAATATATAATTTTTAGTTATAAATCCATACTTTCGGAAAAAAATACTATAAAAAATGCTAATATCTAGACATATTTTTCTCGTTAATCAGTAGGCAAGTATATATTTTAATGAATACCAATAATAAAAAAAAAGTTTATATATTTTGTGGTTTGTTGCACTAACTTCGATATCAAGATTCTCGTCTCGAAAGTTCGAGATGTACCACTAGTCAAAAAGTGGACTGTGGTTTTCTGGAGTATTGTGGTGTTCGATAAGAGGGTTGTGGTACCGTACGCAAACAAAGATTATTAATCTACAGTTTATTAATCCCCGTTACCACATTTTCTCCATCTTTTTCAGCTTGAGTTCCAATGGCGTCGACGCAGTCCTCGACCTGCGATCCTCAATCTCCATCCTTGGGCTGTTTCTCTGTTTCGACTGTATCTGAAGGGTGTTGATTATCCGGGTTGCTATCACAGATTGGTACTTTCTTCAGATAAGATGATGTGGCGTCTACTGATTTTGCCTCCGCCGTCCATCTTTACTTCATTTCCTTGTCTTTGAACCACCGTATTCTTCATTGKCGGMTCTTATCACATTATGGAGCGGCACCATGTTCRTCGCGTGCTTCATCWCCTTTTGTTTCCGTTCKTGTAGCGGAGTTACGGGTTAATCCACACCGAACGCGTAAGGAATAACCACAACTAAGGAATTGCCACTGAATTACTTTTTTTGATACAAGAAAAGTCAATACTGATGCAAGTATTTATTTTGACAGACATTGACAAAATTATTTTTTACACACCAGAAACGAGTGAGCGGAGTACAATGATAAATAGTGCGGTGACACTACTCCCTCCCCAGTGGCGTTGCCACGTTTTAAAACAAAACTGAAAGAATAAAGACTAAATAATAAGATACTGTTAACAATGGATTGAATACGATTAAAAACAAAAATGAACACTCTTTTTCGCCTCCCGCGCAATACAATTAGGTGATGTGCTGGGATGGTCATGGGTGACTACGTTAACATTAACTAAGAATGCCGGTTTAAGGCGATCGATGGAAATATTTCAGCTTTTCCGTTAATATCGAGGGTAAAGTACTTGTCCTGTTTCTTCACAATGCGGTAAGGACCGTCATATGCCGGTTGTAACGGTTATTTCACAGCATCGCGACGCACAAACACATGTGAGCAGTCACTAAGAGCTGGCGAGACGAACACTTCTTGACGGGAACATTTTGAACTTGGCTGTGGTTTAAAGAGTGCGATCTTCTCCTTTCAAGTTGTGCACAAAGGATGTTGGGTCAATGTCCAACTGGGATGGTTCAAAAAATTCTTCGGGTAGGCGAATACTTTGGCCGTATAACATCTCTGCTGAGGAAACATTGGTCTGTTCTTTGATTGCAGCTCGAAGACCTAGTAAAACCGTTGGTAAGATGGTTGGTCCAACTATTCATGCCGTAAGCTTTCAACGCTGTTTTAAGTGTCCAGTGCCACCTTTCCAGTTTGCCATTTGTTTGAGGGTGGTATGCCGAGGTACGGCTCCTTTTGATACCCATTAACGCTGAAAGAACTTGGTACAACGAGCTCTTAAGCTGTCGTCCTTAGTCGGTGATTATTTGTGATGGAACACCGAATCTTGCAATCCAGTTATTGTAAAAGGCTTCTGCAACAGTTTCGGCTGACATATCTGGCAAGGGAAAAAGCTTCTGGCCAACACGAGAACCTATCGATCATAGTCAGGCAGTACACAAMACCTTTTGATGGGGGTAGAGGTCCTAGATGGACGATTTCAAMGCGTTGATCTGGTATTAGAAATTTTTGGAGTAGGCTTAGGGTATGGCGTTGAATTTTGGCTTTTTGGTAACCATTACATGCCCTAGTCCATTTGGCGACGTCTTTATGCATAGCCGGCCAAACAAACCTGGTAGAAATAAGTTTTTATGTGGTACGAATACCGGGGTGAGCCAAGTTATGAAATTTTTTAAATAAAGATGATGTTAAGTTTAGTGGAATGAACAGTAAACACCGATGTCAGGTTTATGATCTGTGAAAATCGAAAATTGTTTACCTTCTAAAAAGTATCTAAAAATTTAATACTAGAATAGATGGCAAGCAAGTCACGATCGTACGTACTGTAACGTTTTTGAGCCGGTGAGTTTTTTTAGTGAAAAAACTTAATGGTTTCCATTCTGTGTTGTCCAGTTGTTGAGCACAGCACCTATGTATTGCTAAATCTGATGCGTCAACTGTTAGCGATAAACGAGCATTAGAAGCAGGGTAAACGAGTAGAGTCGCGTTTGCTAAATCCATTTTGCATAATTCGTATGCTGAATTGGATTTTTCGTCCCAGTTAATAGCTGAATTATCGTTTTTCTTTGAATTTTTTAAAAAATCATTCAGGGATGTTTGATGCGTTGCTGCCTATAAAAATTAATGATGCCAAGAAAGCGTCTCAGTTCGCATATGGTTGTAGGTTTAGGATAGTTCGCAATTACTGCGACTTTTTCAGATAGTGGTTTAGTGCCACTAGAAGAAACATCATATCCTAGAAATTTAACGGTTGTTGCTCCAAAAACGCATTTCTGCAAATTTATAGTCAAGCCGTGTTTTTGCATTCGTTCAAAAACTAAACGAATATGCTGCTTATGTTCATCTAAGTTGTTTGAAGCGATGAGAATGTCATCAATATAAGGAAAACAAAAGTCAAGGCCATTAAGGACATCATGAATAAACCGCTGAAATGTCTGGGCTGCGTTGCGCAAACCGAATTTCATACGGGTAAATTCATATAGCCCGAAGGGTGTTATAATGGCAGTTTTTGGTATTGAAGATGGTTCTATGGGAATCTGATGATACGCCCTCGTTAAATCTATGGTGCTGAATACTTGTTTGTTGTATAAGAGGTGAGCGAAGTCATGAATATGTGGTATAGGATAACGATCAGGAGTTGCGGCATTTAGTTTCCGATAGTCTCCTACCAGACGCCATTCTCCCGATTTCTTTAAGACCATGTGAAGTGGGCTAGCCCGGCTGCTGTTTGACGGACGACAATCCCCTGTTCGACCATATATTGAAATTCACGTTTAGCGATTTGCAATCTATCAGGGGGTAAACGTCGCGCTTTAGCAAAAACTGGGGGGCCTTTTGTTTCTATAAAATGTGCAGTATTATGCTGTGTAGTAGCCATAGGGTGACAGCTATTGGGTGTAATTATGTTGTTAAATTCTTTAAGAAGTTTGGACTAATAAATAGTATAAAGAGAGCCAATTTTGCTAATTACCGTGATTCCCGAGACACTGATGTTGGTAAGCGGAGCGATCAGCTTAACTTTGTGAAGGTCAATTAGCAAATGAAAATGGTGTAAAAAATCTGCCCCTACGATCGCGCTTCCTGTGTTGGCCAGAATAAAAGGCCATGTAAAGGCTCGACGAAGTTCCAAACTGACGGTCAGCTTCTTTTCGCCGAAGGTGCTGATGACGGTATTGTTTGCTGCGTACAATTGGAGATCACTTGGTTTTTGTGCTGTGCTTCGTGCGGGAATTATCGATACATCTGAACCAGAATCGATTAAAAACCTAAATCCTGTGTTAAGGTCACGAATAACTAGGCGTTTGCTTGATGTGGTTATGGAAACTTCGGGGCGACTCGAATTCTCCACGACATTCATCGCCGTTACTGCCGTGGTGATTCGTTTTCCGAAGGGGCAGCTTGGGTGCCAAAATACCTGCACGGCGKKCAACATTTTCTGGCACTTTCCTTGTATTTTMTGTGGTACCAGCGAATTCCATCTGTAGTACTACCTGGAGTACTGCTGCGTCCAGGGTTTTGGGAACGCGATCTGCTGCATGTCCTTGTGCGACGGAGTTCAGTTCTTAGTTCTGCCACTTTTTTGATTAACTTGTCGATGACTGTAGGCATACCGTTAGCTTCTGGGGCTTTGTTTGTCACAGCAAAATTGCGGGGTTGTTCAATTTCAGCGATTTTGTCCGCCATTTCTGCTAGATGGGGTAATGTGTCGGGGCTGGTGGTAAGTATGGACTGAATTTGGGGTGGTAAGCGTGCCATCCATAGTCCTTAGTAATTGGATGTACCTCCTAATCTCATCATCTCGTTGGGAAGGCTTGCGGTCCCCTAAGTCAATATCGGAAAATAGTTTTCGAAGTTTTTTCTCATTCGAGTCCGAGTATATCCCGATAAGTCTACCTTTTAGTCCATTATATTTACATGTAGCAGGTGGTGCACTAAGAAAGTCTGTTACTTGGGTTAATATGTCCGTGTCGATGGCACTTATCACATAGTTATACTTGGTAAGATCACTAGTAATATGGGCCAGGTCGAATTGTGCCTAGAGTTGTATAAACCATAATCGTGGATCGGTTTTCCAGAATGGCAGGGGTTTGATTGCAACTCTGTCGACATGTTGCTGGGCCTGTAGTGGCAGTGGCTGGGGCTGCGGGTGTTGGGGCTGCTGTTCAGCTGGTGCTGGTTGATTGTTCATTATTTTTCACAGGGGTCACCAAGTGTAGCGGAGTTACGGGTTAATCCAGACCGAACGCGTAAGGAATAACCACACCTAAGGAATTGCCACTGAATTACTTTTTTTGATACAAGAAAATTGAATACTGATGCAAGTATTTATTTTGACTGACATTGACAAAATTATTTTTACACACCAAAAACGAGTGAGCGGTGTCGTCAGGTACAATGATGAATAGTGCGGTGACAATCTCTTATCTTCTGATTCATTAATGGGGAATAACGTTGCGCATGAGCATGAACTTCCTGATCTGTTTGGCAGCCTTTCTTGTTGGCGAGACATATTTTAAAATGAACCGATTCGACCTCGTAGTATAGAAAATAGATAGCAGTCAACGATCACTAGAACTTGTTCGCAATGTGGTAGTTATCCCATGAGCTCCATCGTGATCCACAGTCCGGGTAGTGGCTTGTATGGTTGCGAAACAAGCACGCAGTCACGGCATTACCTGCTAGTCGATAAGCAGCCATCAAACTTTTGCCCTCAAACGTCGCTTCATTATCTGGTTTTCCCAGGATGACTTACGTGCGCTAGCTCCAGAGTTGGCTTAAGCAGCTCTGTGGGGACAACTATTTTGTTACCGCGAACCACTAGTGAGCCTATGCATAATCCAACCGGAATGCAAGATAAACACCTATCGGTTTAACAATACTTAAAGACTTATACAGTAAATGTGTGGTGTTAGCAGTAGGTAGCTTTCGCTATTGATTGATTTGCCTTTCTCATATCGACGCATATTCTGATATCACCGTTTGGCTCAAACGTCAAACAATTGGTGAAATCCGTGCGTTAGGTTCATTTACGCCTCCACACTTTACGACTTCTTTAAAGAGTTTTACTTTAACCTGCCTCTCGACTGACACTGCTTCTCCTCCCTTCAGTGGCAAACTGAATTTTACAATAATATTCTTGAAGTAGGGAAAGACATTTACTTTATCTACACGATCACGTCAGCCTCCAGCTTCAAGAACCCAAGCTGTTTTGCCGTCTCTTTCTTCCAATAGAATCATTGTCGTTCTTTACCACATAGGAACATCTGATTGTTTCGTAGTCGTCGATTACGCAGACTGTTGTGTGAGATTGAGTCTATTTACAAAGATAAAATATCTTATATTTATGGACGCTGAAAGCATTCACCCTCGTATATACATATCATCTTAGAAACATGGCGGCTGTGTAGACGTGCTTGTCGTTCCTGTCCCGTTTCGGTTGCTTCATCTTAAAAATTGCGGACCGAGTCAAAATTTGCATTAAGACAGTTTGGAGCAATATATATACCCGCCGCAACAATCTACTAATCTTCGGTGTGCCGGAAGACCCAGATGAAAAAACTCATGACAAAGTAATAACGCTCCTTAATAGTAAACTAAACTTGAATCTCACCCTAGATAACATAGATCGGTCGCATCGCATTGGACGCCCTTAGAATTCATCCAAGGATCTGCGTGCAATCATCGTTAAATTTATATATTATCGCATAAGGGCATGCATTTTTAGTAGAAAAAAATACTCGAAGGTTCGGGTCTAATGCTCTGAGATCTAACTAAGTTTAAACTTACTCTTCTACGTAAAGCAATAACTATGTGGGGTGCTCCAAACGTATGGACTTCTGACGGAACAATTATGCGGAGAGGAGGTGACACGAAGTGAAACTAGAAAACTTGTGTAATGCTACTACCACCTATTTTTTCTATAACTATTTGTTTCCTCTTTTATCATGTTTCAGTCATATATTGTTAGCTTTGTATCTTTTCTTCAGGTCCATTCTATTCTATCTTATCTTCTGCGGTGCGACCCCGCAAATGGGACGGGGCGCGTTGCACTTAGACCTTTCGATCCGCACCGTAGCTTAGAAGAGTCCTGCCTTCTCAAAACTGACCCTTTGTGCCAGGATAGACCTAACGTATCGAATTATATTTTTAGTTTAGAATCATTGGGACTTATCCAATCCAAGTGCAAGTCTAGCAGAATTTGTAATTGTACTCTGATCGACCACATCCAAACTTGTAATCCTTCATTTAGGATTCAAATGTGGCCCCAATAACTCGAAAATTTGGTGATTTTTTTATTTTTAATTATGAAGAGTTTAGCAACAGTGTGTCTCGTGTTCCATGGAATATAATCTATACAATTAACTCCATCAATTCTTAAATGACAACATTTTGTTGCTGTTTGATTCCTTTGCGCCTTTTAAAGTCGGCACTTTCCATAAACCTAAGGCTTTCTGGTTAACAGACAATATTGGCTTCCTGATGAACCTAAGAGATCGTGCTTACAGTAGATACAAACGATCCAAAAGCGAAGAGCATTGGGAACTTTATAAAACACTGCGTAATTATATTACCATGGCGGCCCGAAAAGAGAAGAGAGAGCTCATTTGCGGCATGTGGTTTAGCGGGAGGGCGTTGATCGCATATGGAAAAAATTATTACGAGATTTGGACATTTACAAAAAAAAAGGAAAAGCTCCTCACTTTCTGCTAATCTTTCTCATCCCGATAACCCTAATGATTTTTTCTGCCAGTCAGCAACCGCTCAAGCTCCCGATTTGGAATTTATACATTATTACTCATTTCATCACTCGCTAGTGGGGGACATGATACTGTCTGATATCTAGGATAACAACTAGATCAGTGAGTTCAGATGGTATTAGTATAAACATGTTGCAATTTTGTTGTCCAGTTATAATTAATTCCTCATATTACTCATATTATAAATGTTCGCATTGTCAATGGAGTTTTTCCTCATCAATGGAAGCTATCTCTTATCCATCCGATTCCTAAGAACAATCCAACAGAAAGAAACGACCAATGAGTATTTTGCCTGTTATGTCCAAACTTATAGAAAAAATAATCGATCAGCAGATTAATTAGACTTTCTTTCCGCGAACGACATTCTGCCACCTTTCCAGTCTGGCTTCAGAAAAAACACAGCTGTACTTCATCATTGTTAAGTTGACGGCGCTGGTTCTGCTTGGTGCACAGCTTGTCTATTCACGTCAATACGTGGTTTTAGGGGAGCTGATGTCTTATTGGGCCGATATTTCTTTTGGTGTTCAGCAAGGATCAATAATCGGTCCGTTGTTGTTTATTATTTATTCTTCAAGAATTTGTGGTAGCTTACAAAACTGCCAGTACCAGCAGTATGCAGATGATACGCCGGTTTATCTCCTGCTGAGGTGGATATTGCCAGCGCCCGCCTCGCTAGCGATCTAAGACGTCTTTCATTTTTGTCGGCGAGGCACAGCTTGCAATTAACCCAACTAAATTCAATCTAATTTTATTTGGAAAGCCAAACTATATTCCTAGCGTGCGTGTGACGCACTGGTGCTTTCTTATTTTAATTTTTGTGATTCTGTTTACGGTCAGTGTTTGGATCAAGTTTTCAGCAAAAAAATACAGCGCACGCAGAACTCGTGGCTTAGATTTGTTTATGGCATTCGGCGAAATTCTAGAATTACGTATAAACTGAAGGAAGCTAGTTGGTTGAACATGGAACGTTGTCGTTACTTTCATTCAATTATATCATAATATAGTTTTATACAAAATGCCTCAGTATAGGACAAATAATTGACTTGAACTTGAACGGATTCCCAAATTTTAATACAATTTAGAAATGCGTTTCAAATCTATGTCCCCGATTAACAAAGAAGTTTCGTGAATTTTTGCTTGAAAAGGTGTAACCGGAGAGACATGAGAACGCATAACTGCCGCTGCCGGCGACAAAACTGTTCCTCGTGGAGTCCCTTGTCGTGTTGCTCCTGTCCGATGTATTTTTCTCTTCTGTTTTCTCCTCTCTTTTCACTTCTTCGCTGTCTTATTTGCATGTTATTCCTTTTTCCCTTTGTGTTGTCCCTTGTGTCTTCCGTACCGTCTATTTTTGTCTCTTATTTTTTTGTCTCTCTATATTTGTAAATTTAGCTTGACGTACATAATTATTTACTGTCCTTATATATAATAATAATAATAACAACAATATGACACTATATTGACGCAGTGTATGCTGCAGCACACTAGGAGTGTAAAACATATAAGCGTGTAAGTTAACAAAATATACAACTCAGACTACTGGGTGCACTACGGTGACGGTCAAACGGAGAAGTTCGGAATCCACCAATATCGGGGACGGGCGGAAGAGCAGAAGTAGCATCATTACGATGATTCCTTCTGAGTCACCTTCCCTCTCTCTTAGCAATGTCGCCTGGATAGTACATAAAATTGTTTTATTATTATTATTATTATTATTATTCTGAACCGTCTTCGTCGCCACTTTGCGACCAGTTTATTAACCACTAATCAAATCAATACAATGTCAACGCCATAAGCTCTGGCTACACCGCCGGTGCCGTGATCACACCGAATTATCCCTAACATTCGTCACAAAGGTGATTCTACTAAAGGGTGTAAAATATGTATGCCAATGACGAGAAACCAATCTTCCAATACTAGAACTAATAGTAACTAAGGAAGAAATGAAAACGTGCCAAGGAGAAACCAAGAATGAGACTGCTGTGTAACAGCAGCAAAATACCAAAATGGATGGAATTAAATCAATCGGGGTATGATCGAACAGATTCAACATACTAAAGAAAGAGTCGACACGGTACTATGTGAGCTTAGGGTAAGAATCGAAGAAAGAGTAAAACTAACAGTTGAAGAAAGGGTCGATCATTTTGGAGAAAGAATTAATCCGTCTAAGGGAATTTGAAATCGCAATCTTGATTTTATTGTACATAGTGTATATGAAAAATAAAGAAACCACGGATCTACGTTTTCGCTAGAAAATGGAACCAGCAAGGTTTTAACCACCGTTGATTTTGATTAGATGTTGTCTGAGACGTACAAGATACAGTTTGAGGCGGTTGGTCGGCAAATAAATGGAACGATCGCCAGAAAGCTTCGGCTTTGGTGATTGCTCTGTGTGGACTAGCATTAGTTCCGCTTCGCACGTTACCTGTGGCTGACAAGGAAGATTACCAAAAGGTTTCTGCGATTTTGGAAATATACTTAAAGAACAGCACTTACCTACAGCAACTAACTATTTCAAACTCTGCTCCGCCCGAACTCCTGCAGGAAATAGCAACGCGAAATTTCATTGATGGTATGAAAAGGCTTTGGAAATCGAGGCAACACACAATGAATGCATCAGCTGCTAATTGGAGCTAGTGTAATAAGATTCGTGGAGTATGAAAGAGCTTGTAAAGAACTTAGTGTACGCGACAAAACCTAACGACGGACAACAAACCTTTACTGTGGAAAGTCTAAACACAGAATAGTTATTCTGTGTTTAGACAAGGTATCGCTTTCTGAGGCCCCTAGAAATCAACAGGAAAACAGCAGGAAAATCAGTCGTGTTACGAGACGCATAACAACTCTAAAATCAGATAAAGTCTCAATGCCGTCTCCGTGAACCATTTGCGGCATAACGACATTGATGGTCTCACTGTAACAGTCAATGGAAAGAATGGTGGCACCAGCTGTATATGATTTCCCTGTCGGTCTTTTTACGAATGGTAAGAGGAGAAAATTCTTTACTTTGTGAAGTTGAAGTAGAAGTGGAATTGAGTAGTCGTAAAGTGTTAGTGGCTGATATCGGCGAAATACGGACTTACATATTATTCAGAACAGCGGATCCTAAAGTTTGGAAATGAAAGCTTCGAGTTATCAACACCAGGCTGCGAAGCGATATGAAATGTTTGCTTGTAAAGCTAACAGGATTAAAGAGAACAGCAAACGCTATCGACTGGAGACTTCAACAAATATTTGTTAGTTTTAAGAACCTTGTTAAGATACCCAAGAAAGTGCCGGTGAGAGTAGACATACCGCTCTCGCAGGAATAATATGATAAGGAAATGAGATCCTTGACGTCGTGCTCTCCTATGATGAAGATAAACACCTGCGAAGAAAGGTAGAAACGCCCAGGTCACCAGGAACATCGGCCCAACTTAATATCAACTTGAGACATCTTGGTAATGAGGAGCAAGCAAAGCYCGMWGGCTTTTACGGCGCAAACAACAAGTGTTCGCTGACCATGACAAACCTTTTGAGAACAGACACCGGGGATGCGCGCCTTATTCGACAGGCACCTGGAAGACTAGCTTTAGCAAGTTAGGAACGAGTGAACAAAAGAGTGCGGACATAAAGAAACAAGGTGTATGTAACTGAAGAATCTAACAATCCATGGCCTTACGTGGAAAACCTCCCAGAATGCCGTCATGGATATAGCGGCAATTTCGAAGAGCACCGAAGGAACCGTTAGGAGGCGTTCAACAGATTTCGAGTAGCTAATCTTAACCTGTGTCCAAAGTGTGCATTTTTTCAGAAGAATGTATAATTCCTTGAACACACGGTTGAAGCGGACGGGATCCAGACCAGCGATAACAAGATTAAGACAATTCGAGATAAACAGGAAGTACGGAGTTTTCTGTGAAATCGCGCCTACTATAGAAGATTTGTGAAAGGTTTAGCAACAATTGCAGCTACATTACGCCAGCCTACACGATCTAAGATGAATTTGCGTGGAAACAAGTCAACTAAGAAGCTTTCGGAAAACTAGTGAGCGTTATGCAGTAGCCCGATCTTGGCATACCCCCGACGGCAAGAAAAAATCAATTTGGATACGTAAGCAAGCCAAGTCGGAATTGAAGCTGTGTTATCGCAGATGCAAGAAGGCGGAGAAAAAGTAATAGAGAAATGCTGTATTATCCTGGTTTCTATAATGATTGAAAAATTCAGAGGTACAGGTCGTTAGATAGAAAACATGATAGGAAGACATCTAACAACGCTAATACTTTTATCCAGAAGGCTTTGTTGACAATGGAAACATTGCAAGGCAGTGAAGGAACGCGAGGACATGTATTTGGTGGTACCCAAGGAATACGTACCACGGGTGTTAGAAGAGCACCTGGTAGTAAACAAGACTGTCAAAAGTACGCGAATGATTCTACTGCCTACATTATCTAGAAGTATGTAAAGAGTTGGTGCCGCAAGTGTGCGACCTGCGCAGATACCAAGGGTCTAACAAGATGACTAAAAGAGAGGATGAAGTAGCTTAGAAGAGTCCTGCCTTCTCAAAGAAGTGCAGTATCTCTTTCCAAGGTAATCTATAAAGATCTTCAGTCTTAATAAATTGAGACCCAAATTCTCCAAACCTTTTGCCCCCCAGCGGTCCGCAGTTGGTAAGGAGGTGAATCGGAGTTTCCTCCTCTTCTGAGCAGAACCTACAGGTGCTGCTTTCCACTGCACCCATATTATATAGGTGTTTATTGAGCCGGCAGTGTCCCGTAAGGACACCCACTACTAATCGCAATTGAGAACGACTCCGGCTTAAAAGCCATTTGCGTTCCTGGGCAAGCGTAGGTCCAGTGATGAAGGCCCTAGATTGCCTCAGTTCCGGCGCGTCTTCCCAATACAGGTAAAACTGACGACCAAGCCACTTTGTGATCTCGACCCTCAGTCTGCTTTCTGGAATGGCGATGGAAGGTTGTGGTCCGAGATAACATGCGGACGCCGCCTTCTTCGCTAATTCATCAGCCATTTCATTGCCTTCAATGCCTGCATGAGCAGGCACCCAAATCAAGTTAACCCGATTATGTTGGGCCAACCTTACTAATGTGTTACGACAGTCCAGTAAAAGGCCGGAGCGCACCCTAACACAGGAGAGCGTTCGAAGTGCCGCCTGGCTATCGCAGCAATTGTAGATATGCAGTCCGGAATACCCTCTTCTGAGGTTCTCATGAGCACATGCCAGAATTGCATAAATTTCCACTTGGAATACGCTAGGGTACTCTCCTAGTGACAAACTGAGTTGCACCCTCGGAGATGTACCACATACTCCCGCGCCTGTGCCTTTGTCCATTTTAGATCCATCTGTGTACCAGATGAGTCCTTGTGGCACAAGCATGTTTTCACCATTCAGAAACCACTCCTCTTTATCGCGGATAACGATTCTGTATGGTGTGTTAAAACACATAGTCGTGTTAATCCTATCCCTTGTCATTGAGAGAATAGCTTGATCTCCGTTCGGTACAGAGAGCGCTATACGGTGCCCTTCTCCCCCAGACTTCCAATTACCTAACCCCTGCAATCTAAAGGCCGCTTTCCGGGCTTCATACTCTACCCTTACGTGTAGAGGTTCCAGTCCCRGAAGCACCATACCAGGGCGGCGTAWGTGATGAGAGGTCTCACCACAGTTGTGTACAGCCAGTACGCGACCTGTGGTTGAAGTCCCCAACTGTTTCCCCAAAGACGTCTACACACTCACAGTGTTGCACACGCCTTTCGGCTGATTTCGTTAACATGATCCGTCCAAGCAAGTTTGGAATCCAGGGTTACACCTAGATACCTCACCGTCGGTACCGGATTCAATGTTACATTTTGCAAAGAAGGCCATCGAATGGATCCCTATTTGCGTTTATTTGTGAACACCAAGAGTTCAATCTTTGCATCAGCTCTGAAACCGGCCCCAGAAATTTACCTGAAATAACAATGCACAGGTCATCTGCATAGGCCTGCGCATAGTATCCGTTTTTATTGAGGTCAACAAGGAGAGTGTCCACGAGGAGAGACCACAAGAGGGGAGATAATACACCTCCCTGCGGACAACCTCGCACGGCGGACGCCTCCACCTTAGTTTCCCCCAAAATTAGCTCTAAGCGACGGCAACGGAGCGTCGACTCGATCCATTTTACAATGGCTCGATTAGCGCCCCTGCTTGCTACCGCAGAGCAGAGAGCCTCGAATGAAGGATTGTTAAAGGCTCCTTCAGTATCCAGAAAGGCCGCTAGAGCCCATTCCTTTTTGGATAGCGCATCCTCAGCTCGGCAGATAAGCTGATGGAGTGCTGTTTCCGTAGACATGCCTGACCTGTAGGCATGCTGATTTGGGTGTAGAGGTCTGTCAACCAACACCCGATCCCTTAGATAACGCTCAACCAACCTTTCGTTCGCCTTCAACAAAAACGAGGTCAGACTGATCGGCCGAAAATCCTTAGGCTGGTCATAGTGCACTCGACCAGCTTTAGGTATAAACACAACGCGACACCGCCTCCAGGACATGGGTCCAAAGCTAATGACGCTTTAATTATGTATGTGATAAAGCGGTCCTACGATGATATCACCCGCCTCCCTGAGAAGCGCGGGAAAGATGCCATCAGGTCCCGCCGACTTAAATGGGTCAAAGGAGTTGATTGCCCATCTCAGTTTATCAAAAGTCACGACATCCGAGGCCACGTCCCAGGCTTTCTCAGCCCTGGTTCCTTTGGCCACGTTGTCGTCCAAACCAGTATCGGATCCCGGAAAATGAGTCTGCGGCAAACACTCTAGCGCGGCGCCTTCGGTTTCCGTATAAGAACCATCCGGCAGCCGCAGAGCGCCAACTTTCACCCCACTTTTCCCAAGAACTTTTCTAAGTCTGCAGATAGTTGGAAGCTGTTCTATGCCGGAGCAAAACTTTTTCCAACAGTCCTTTTTCCTCTTTTTAATGAGGCGCTTAAACCTTCTTTGTGTTTCCTTATAGGATTCCCATTCGGAAGGTTCATTTAGTCGCATAGCGCGGTTCAACTTTTTACGAGTTTCCCTTCGCAGCGACTCTAATTCACCGTTCCACCACTGTGCTTTTTTGTTTTGCGTAACCCTTTTTAAAGGGCAGTTTTCCTCAAAGCAAGTTATTATGGTCCCTGTTAACTTTTCAGCGGCCAGGTCCAGTTCTCTACTAGTTTGAGGTCTAGGTCGATACATCGAGATTTTAGCCGATAGGTCCTTCCGATATGAGTCCCAGTCGGTTTGTCTCGGTTTTCTAAAGGTACATTTTGCCCCTTTTGCATCTCTTTTTAGCTTGAATTGGATGTATCTGTAGTCCGACAAACTTGGTTCCCTCAATACCCTCCAATCATAAAAATATCTTACCCCGCCTGTAGAGCAGAGTGTGATATCTATTACCTCCCTTCTGGCACTGGTCACAAACGTTGGTTCTGACCCAACATTCATCACCTCGAGCCCAGAAGTGGCTACATAATCTAAAATCGCCCGTCCCCTCTGGTTCGTGTCGCTACTGCCCCACATAATGTGATGGGCATTAGCACCGCACCCCAGAATAACTGGCAGATTGTTGTTTCTACTCCACTCGACCAGCTCACAAAATTTTTGTGAGGGTGGTAGAGTGGGCGAGTCATAAGGTAGATAGGCCGAGGCCTATGAAGCAATATATTGTGGGACTGCTATCGACGTCGTACTCGTATGTCGCTGGATCATTTATGTAACAATGGACAGTATATATCCTTGTGGCGATTGATAACTTCAGTAAGTGGTCAGGAGGGTATGCGATACCTAACCAAAAAGCCTCGACAGTGCCACTAGTTCTTGATAATATGGTGTATAGATTTGGAGAGCCATTAGAACTGCATTCGGATCCAGATAGAAACTTTGAGTCGAGAGTATCTCCGAAACTCTGCCGCTTACTGGGTATTACAGAAACAAGGACAATCAGATGAGATAGTGGAGCGGTTTCACTAAACGATAGAACAGTTCTACTGAAAAGTTACGGAACGATACCAAACCGATTTGGACAGGCGCCTTTCTCTGTTTCTGTTGGCGTAGAGGGTAACGATTCTTGAGACTATGGGAGTATAGCTTTAGAAGTGAATTGAGGTTACCGTGAGGACAGGAGTTGTAAAGTAGAAATAATTTAGGGAAAAGCTGGACGATTGGAAAAAGGAGACCCCTGGTAGACATGCCACGCTATGTTCTACCTTTCATTAAAACAAAAGAATATTTATGATTCCATAATATATCGTATTTAAAAATATGTTGCGTGAATTTACTTGTTTTTGAATTATAGTTACCTTATAGTTGTTTATCTGAAATGGGAAGCAATTGGGTATTTGTAGTAAAAATTACGGAATTCACTATAGTTTCGTTACTAATTGTAACACATGCAAATAGTTCCCTACGTTGGTTAGTATAAAAAATTTATATAAGTACGTGAATATTCAAGTCAAAGTTGAACTATTTTAAAACTCCCTCCAAAGGATATGACGACTTAACTGAAAAAGGAAATACGCAACTTGGCAACAGTTGCATTCTTTTGTAGCTGTCAAATCACGGTCAGATGTTTAATGATGCTTATTAACGCAAGAACGAACGATAAACAAAAGAAAACAAACACAACACATAAAAACCCGCTTACAGATGATTCAGCTCAGCTGTATGCGATGTTGCTACTTACTCCGATTGTTGTTTATCCCTCTCTTTTTAACACGGTACAACCAGATTGTTCGCTTATGACGTCACAACTCAATTCTTTAATTTTTATTAATTAATATCTCAAGTTATACGCAATATTGAAAGAAATAAAAAACACGTCAATCTTATTTCAATTGGATCGTGCGGAATGCATAATAAAAAAGTTGAGATACCCAATTGTTTCATTGTTTCTATCTAAATGGGGCACCACTGCAGTCAGAAACAGACAGACAATTTCCATTATGAGAATTAATTGGTGTGAAGTTTGTTGACCGGAAATTGGCATATGTCTTGCTCCTTATAACTACAGTGTTTCCTTGTATTAATAGAAAGAGGAAGGGAATTAAAATCATGTTTGCAATGTTTCTTGTGCCAGATAAATTCATATTCATGTTAAAATTGGGAAACAAATAAATTCGCACAACTTATTTTTAATTACGATATACTAGTAAATTATGTTCATTCATACGACATAAAAATTCACCAAACAAATCAATTCGGGGAACATTTAAATAAAATAATTAGTTTTATGGGCAATATACTTCTGTTGTCTCCTAGTTATTAAGAAAAGAACCCAATAGCTTAAGGGCTGCTTTTATACTCCACATTTAGCTAATATCTACACTGTTATTAAAATTTTATCCGACCACCTACTTGAGGTTGATTAAAGCAAATATCGTCAATAAATGAAATAGGAACCAGCCCTTTGTGTTTAGCAATGCAGAAAGAAGATACATTAATACAAATTTTCGATATAACTGAAAAAGTAAGGTAAATGGGTAAATTGACTCAGGACAGATAAAAGCAGGTGTATTTCATAAACTGGAATAAACTTTCATGTCCTACTTTTTGTAAATCATGCTTGTAATGCTGTGTAGATTACAAAAAAATCCTATTATATAAGTAAATATATTTATTGAGTTCAACTCATCTTTTTTTCAAGAAAAAAACAACATTATACATTAGAACCGTTATGTTATCATGGAAAATTCCTGCAAAATGACTTGTAAATCTATAGATACAAAATCAATATTCTGTTTAGTATCACTAACAACGCTTCGTACCATGCTCGTGAAAAACGATGTGTGCTTTGGTTTTTCAGAATATCTTTCATATTGGTCTAATGAATCTTGCAGTTTTAATGTTAAACTGTCATAATTTTTTCGTACTACTTCTAAAATTTGATCCTCCGATGGGGTAGATAAGTTAGCTGATATAAGCCATTGCTCAATCTTTGGCGTAAAATGCTTAATAATAGCTCTTATATTAATTAAACTGTTGTTCAGCCTTTGAGCGTAATCTTTGAATTCACCATCCAGTGAAGCATATCGTAAACCTAAAAGCAAAACATACTGTAAAACATATTTTTTTAAGAAAAATTACCAACCTAATGAGTAGACGTTATCAAACACTTGATGCATGCGAATCAACTCATAGTATAATTCATCATAGCTGCCAGGTGTAGGTAAAAATGTATCACCATATGTGATAAATAAATTCAAGATATTAACAACTTGAACAGATAAGTCAAATATGTTCATTTTCTTTGTTAGGTTACTTTCATTTTGCACCAGAAACCTCAGTAAAGTAATAAATGCTGTCCAAAGATCTTTCCAATGATAATTAATACGAACTCGACATCTCTTTTGATAACACAACACACGATGCACTACACCCACACATAAAACATACAATTCCATAGGAAATTTTTTCATCATGTGGCTCATTATAAATTCCACCAATAAGTCTGTAATGAAAAATATGTTTAAAAAAACTCACAACAAATGTAATTTTAAAAATTTACCCAACAGAGTGGAAGCTAATGGCTGTGACACAGCTGAAGGATCGGTTGTGGGTTTGCGGTGCCGCATTGGAACCCGATGTAATTGTACCTTAAAAGTAAGGCTTATATCATGCATAATGGAGTTAGCATACTGATCCTCCGCTATACAACTTAATATAAGGAAACACAACTTCACGGTATTAGTGCCTGCATCAGTTTTGGTGTCCTGCATCACAATGGAGCTGAAAATAATTGTATACTTTTTAGAAATATCACATCTCAAACATCAAGTACTATGTTTGTAAAGTAACTATGCTATTAAAATTATTACGTTTTCAGAAATAATGCTGTCATTATTTAAACACACAAAAATTATTAATCTTACATTTCCATTACTTCTATTATTTACATACAATTTCTTTTCATTTTTTATTAAATGTTTCTAATAATAATTTCCTGTTTAAGATTTTTGCCAAAATCGATTATTTACTTGTTCAAATAGATGGATCCCTACTTTTCTTTTGGTATGACCATAAGAACAAATAATTTTGTAAACACCTTCACTGTTTAAATTAATGTACTCTATCTTTAATAGGACACAAAATATTATTTAAGGTATTATGTGTACTATTAACAACTAAAATATCTTGCTTTTTAAATATTCTCTTTAATTTTTCGGAGAGGCCTTATACATAAGGCAAACATAACTTTAATTTACTTTGTTGTGACATGTCCTTACATTGTGGCACGTAAATATCTCTCTGTGTGTTAGTTTTCTGTAAACTTGGTGTTTTAACTGACTATTATTTTCTTTTTAAATTTAGAGATCCAAGGAAGGTAAACTACCAACCATTGCTTTCTAACTCTATCATGAATTTTATATTAGGTTTCTGACTATTAACAATCACTTAGAAACCTACTTAACTCTAGAATAACATGGGCTCAAATAAACAGTGTTATCTAGATACCTATACCAACATGTTGATATGCACAACCTGATTTTTGTTTACAAAAAAGCAGATTTTTAACAGTGCTGCGAAAATTTGGATATTGTATTACCTAAGGGGTCTCCACTAAGTCTGGATTTGAAAATAATAATAATTATTCTTCCCAAAAATATAATAATTTTATATGTGCTGCATAAATATTAAAATACATTTAGAACATACTGTAATGCTCGTAATTTACATTTAATTTTTATGGAAATTAATAACTTAAAGATAAAAAGTAATCTGCTTTGTTGTGGTGATCAATATTTCAGTTGAAAACAGATTTTGAGGTTTTAATTGCATGTAATTTTGAAATTTACATATCAAAAGATATGTAACAAATGCAGTAGACCAATTGTTGACCTTTAAAAATATAACACATGGTGCAAGTGTTTAACAAGTCCACAATCAGTTTTTGTAAATAACAACCAGATTGAACATGACAAGGGAATTATATTATACAATGGTTGGGATATAGAGAATGCTAAAAATATCCAATATGTGTACTAACTGCCTGCATAAGAAGCAAAATAAAACTTACCAGTACTGGAAAAATGTAACCAGTAAATTTGAAGGTTGAGCAGTTACATCAATTATTGGTGGCACCGACAAATCAGGTGTTGTGTGGCTGGCGCTAAGCGTATTACTAGGTGATGGTGGAGAACTTGTATCAGTCTGTGTTTGTGCTAAAGTAGTTATAAAATTCCTATTCAAATGAACAGCTTCATATAGAGCCAATAACAATGCATTGTTAGCCCTAATTTGTTGAGTTCGTGTACCACCTTCTTCTGATATGAACATATTTCCAACTATATTGGTCAAAGACGATAACCATGATGCATTCTGTGTCTCCAAATGTTGCATATTATACTGTCGACAAAAATCATTTAAGCAGGCAGTTATAACCTGACCATATCCATTTAATGCTAACTCGTCATCCAAAATAGAAAGTTTGACTATATACGGATTTGCAGCTTCATGTTTTCTATAGCTAACAAGTAGAGTTAAAAGTATGACAACGTTGTGTCCATGAATTTGGCGTGTTGATGCGTTACACAGCAGTTGTATTAGGCATTCGAACATGGACGTTATCATGATATACTCTACCAAACTATTCTGGCTAACATTGTCTGTTCCAGTGACAAACACTAATAAAAGTTTCAGACATAAACTCTTTAGGCTGTCTGGAGTCTCCCCTGTGTAAAAAAAATATGTCAATTACTTATTTTAACCACAATAGGTAACTAATTAAAAAAAAACTGAATCCTTACTTGCAATTTCAGGCATAAATTAATCGTAAAATTACTTATTTGAATGATTATAATATATGAAACTGATATTTGCAAACTTTTGTAATAATAAGTAATGCAATAATAATTTGGTGAAAAATAGGCTGAATCTTTAGACCAAATGATAAAAAAAAGCAAACGATGGTTTTCAGGTAGGTTCTGGTCGTGCATAAGGACTCAAAAGACCCTGAGGTGGGAGTGTAAGGATAACATTTGTCAACACTGTAGTGGACTAATATGGCTTTTCGAGATATCTCGGTTTTCATGGACTCTTCATCGATTTCCCATAATATCTAATATCCCAATTGTACAACAAATTACATTGAATGCAATGCATTGATTGTTGTTTCAAATGATTACTGTTATGAAGAAGACACATGTCGGCTTGGAGTATGAATTAGTTCCGATAGTGTCACTCTTTGATGAACCTGGTATGGGCAAGATGAACAAGTCAGCTATGACAATTCCAGCCATCTGACTATAAACCTGATCACCAAAATGGGATTTTCATTGTTGATGGCATATATGGTGTTGTTTGCCAAGCATATGTTAATTATGAGACAATTGCAACTGTAAGCCAACAAAAGCTTTTTTGCAATAATAAAAATAAAACAGATAAATTTCATTGTTGACAGAAAAGTTTGCAGCAAATAATTATATCGTTAGACACATTGAAAATGATTCTGACATTTTGATAGTAGAAACAATGTTGAAGGAACCACTTACATATACTAAGGTTGTGATTGGGAAAAATGTTATAATTTTACCTGATCATACACAACAATAAAAAAGTTTTTCTCCTCAAACCAGGCAGAGGAAAGGTTGATTGAAAAATTTATTCTTTACGAAGCTTTGATCAGCATAAAAATATTTGAGATCACATATTATTTCTGTATGCATTCTCTGGCCATGACACTACATTTTTTCTGTTTAATAAAAACAAAATTTCAGCTATGAGTGACGAAAAAATGACAGGACTTGAAAATTGTAGCTGAAAGTAAATGAAATTGTATCCATTACCATCCACACACTTCCGCAGCATCTATTTCATGTTTATTTTCAAGCATAGATAAAAATAAAGAGGGGGAGTGGCTGTTAAAAAGTAGGTACCACAAAGTTGGCAAAAACAATAACCATCTTGCTATACCTGACTGCCTTTTGAAGACAATTTTCTGCAATCAATGTATAGTTGTCAGAAATTTGGTCTTAATTGGTCATCAGTTATCTGCAAATGCCACGGACTTGTCAAAAAAAAGAAGACTGAAGCAGAAACTCAAGTTTAAAGATTGACTGTGATTCCCCTGAACAATGAATCGATGAATTTATGGAAAGAAAAAAATTATTGAATTGACATTTGAATAAGTCGTGGACCTATTTTTTACAGGGAAGTTCCATATGTAGTTTTCTTTTAGCCCTGGTGTATCTTTGTCATAGAAACAATAAAAACCAAATTTTATCCTTATAGTCATTTTCGGGGACTCTCCATACCTAATTCAGGACACCAGAACCACCTGAAATAACATCATTTGCTTTTGTATGAACAGATCTGTAGAAAAAAATCTAACTTCAGTGGTTTATAAGTGCATAATATTGTTCTTACCATATACAAAATAATCACTAGTGAGTTGAAACTTTTTGGGACAGAAAACAATTTTAAAAACAAATTATTGCTCAACAAAAATAAGTATGATGATATGCAAACAATGCCACCATATGTGGTGCCCTAAACTAGGAAACAAGCGAAAACACTTTAATTAAATTTGCAGGCTGAAATAGTTCAATAAAGCAATTATAATTTTTATACAAATTTTCCATAGAATATATAACATAGAGCAGGGGTGCTCAGACTTGAACTGCTGGGGATCAACTCGGAGAGGCTCCAAGTATGTGATGCAAGATTGTAAATGTATTATTGTATTATTGACTGGCAAACCTATTAAATGCAAACTTTATTATTTGAGCCATAAACAATTATTTATTTTATTTAAAAAAATGACCAATAAATGTACATGTTTTCGTAATAATAGAGTGATACAGGACCACTTAAATAAAGGTCACTTTTAAGATTCATCATGTTGAACTTTACTACCGATAACGATAACATTGCTGCCTTAAAACAGAGTTTTTGGAAACTGCCGTTCTATCGGTGACTAGACTTTTGTGTTATAATTTATAAAATTATATTAATAATGTTTCTGTCGATTTGCAAGTACATATATATATTTCATAGAATATTATCATCAGTAAAATGTAAATTAGGGAAATAAAATAACAAATGTAAATTAGGTTAGGAAAGGTTTTACGCGTATTTTCACATAAAATTCCAGTATTTAATTTAATCTTCTTTGGGGCTAACAAAATTGAATTCAATTAATGATGTTGTCATTAAACTAAAATTGTGAAACGAAGAGATCGAGTCAAGAAGCACAGGTGAGCGACTGGTTTATCACGATTTATTTGAACACCCCTGGTATACCGCTTTAGTAATGCCAGCTTCACCACATTAAGGGACGTCTAATTAACTAACTAAGTGTAGAGGTAAATGTTCTTCAGCGTTAGTCAATCCGGTGATAAATTAAATATGGTGTTTCAGAAATGGCAGTTTTTTTACTTTTAACAATTATCTTTTTTTGCTCGTAAATGAATGTAGTTTAACAATATTGCCATGAAAAAGTCGCCCTCTATGTTCATTAGCAAAATAAGGTATAAAAATTACGCTTGCTGCACTTATTTTCAACATTAATGGTTTATACAATTAAAAGAAGTAATTTTCATATAAGCATATAATACATATGCATCTTTTTATGAAATATGTTGTTACCTATAGAAACAAAGAACTAAAAATACTAAAAAATAGAAAATTGAACCATTTCTCCAAGTGGATATAAATGATTATAATGCTTTTATTTTATATTAAACAGCTCCAAGTTTATATATAAAAGCAATAAAAAAACTGATGTGATTATTACATTAAATCTACTATCCTTAATTGGTGATACTGTAAAATTCTTAAAATAAATGATAATGAAAAAAAATAACAGCATGAAATTATTTGCTTGAACATACAGTATAAGAAACCTCTCATGCAATTTATTTGGAAAACTGAAACGGGAATCAAAGTTAATCCGAGTTTAATCGACAGTCATTGCTGTAGCAACACCAATCAGAACACCGAATTCATGACGTTGCTAGGCAACGACAACGGATTAAACACAGATTAACTTTGATCCGCATTTGTGCAACCGGCTCATACTGTCTCAATGATACTTTGATAAGGAGCTTTCATTTTTATGGCCCAAAACTTGTTTATCATTAACTTTAGCATAGCATGCTTTCAAAAACTAAGTTTTATATTCACCACCATTCCCTCAGTAAAATGGAAAAAATTATAAAATCACTACCTTCACGGAATATTTAGCAAAATTACTATTTGACTCATCATATCAGTCAACTGGTAAGCCCAAACCAATGACGGATGAGACTTGTAAGCAACACTTTAAAAAACCACTTTGGTACACTACCTTTACTATATACTATACTATACATTTAGTTGACTTTACTTGTATTTTTTTTATTTAATACTTTTTAACATAATCTTTTTTTACAATTAGACAGTTTAGTAAAATTAATATATACAATAGTGAATGATGATGTAATATAAAAGACTAGTTCAGACTGTTCAATAAATAAATTTTCTGAAGTAGATTGGTCATCAATACCATTTGAATATAATGTGATACGTACCTACTAGAAAACTATGACAGTGGTTTAGTAATTGTTGCATTTTTTCTTCTGCTTCTTGAAAACCCATTAGCAAGCCAACAACATCATATCCAGTCTCCGCTCGAGCTTTTCTGTATACAGCTTGCACAAGAGCGCATAAAGTTTGCATTGCGTATACAACACGTATATGGTGTTCATGACCTAAAGTTTCAATGCACTGGGTGAATAAACAACTGATATTATCTTTAACAGCACCAAGTTGTTCAGGTGGTATTTTTTGTACTTCTGCTTCTAGTTGTAGTACCTTCGGCTTTAAAAGAAAGAATTCATCCCAGAAAGATGGATTCGATTTGGATAAATCTTCTCCCTTGAAGAATGACTCATATATTTGAACGACTTTTTCCTTTAACTGCCTTTTAGAACAAGAACCACTTCTCTTTCTTGTCGTCATTTCTAGTCTCTACCTATGCAAATTGAGTAACTTGAGTGTACCATATATTTGCAAACGTTTAATTTAAAATTGTTTTCTTCCACTGTATCTTGAATATTCGATCAACACATCGTATCCATGCCCATAATTATTATTGCTAAGTAGTTGCTATTTTTGTTTCTACTTCACCCCACTGTTGTAGAGGTGTTTTGTTGTAGACTTGTAGAGGAAGCAATTTAAAGGTTATGTTTAGACAGAAAGGTGAGGTTATAACTCACTTTAAGACAGAGCCAGCGACGTTGTCAAGTTTTAAGGGGAATACCTAGCTCGAAAATTTGTAAATCAAGGCTGCGTATAAAGCGCAATCAGCTGTTTGCCTTTGTTTTTCTAGCATAGTTTACAGCTTTTACTACTGGAGGCGCTGATGCCAAAATCTGCATGATGCGTATTGACGTCTGGAAGAAAACTTCCTGAACGTAAAAACTGAGAAAACATGTTGAAACTTACGAATCTGTAGCTAATGAACGGATGCACTATTTCTATTTTAATTTTTTTGAGTCCAAACAAAAAAAATAAAAATTATGTCTATGCTATGCTGTCTGCACAGCAACCAACTACAATTAGATCTATTTCGCTGTCATTACAGCTCATCAGTGTAGATTCGTTCCTCTAGGAGGTAATATCCATTAAGGTAACTAGGTGGCCATCTATTTTTCTATAAAGAAGAAGTTTGAAAATTAAATATTTTTGTTCAATTTTGTCTCGCTCTAGTGTTAGTTCGAAGCCAAATATGCAATTTTTTTTAAAACAAAAAAGTGCGTGTATCTTTTATCTAGCTCATATACGAGTGAAAGTTAGTACAGCAATAATCCTGTAGGAAATCAGCGTATTATCAACACTGATAGAGTGCTTATTAAATAGTAAATGATTGACCAACGAGAAATTTGTCATAACTATAGCAGTGATCTTATATTTTTGAAATTATTGTTTGAGGTGTTCCTAGCTCTGACCATCAAAGATCTCTTAGTTTGTCCCATATAAATTGCAGTGCAATCATTGCAAGTAAAACTGTAAACACCAAAAAGATTTAAGGGTTTAATTTTATCTTTGCTATGAACTAACTAGGATCCTAAGCCAGCTACAGTTGAAAAAGAAATCTGAATTTTTTGCTCAAATTTTGTTTCTTTTTTACGTTTTCGATCATTTTAAAGCGATTTAAAGCGATTGAAAAAATTTTGAAAATTTTTCCCATCCATTGGATATGGGAGTAATAGTTATGCCAAAAGAGGGCTAAGGGGTAAGAACCCATAGCTAATCCTGAAATTTGTACAAAATTTTGATTATTAAAAGAAAATAAATTATGATTTAAGACAAATTTAATTAACAAAATCAAGTTGTTTTTATGAAGTAAAGCTAAACCAGAAGTTTAGAATTGTAGGTCACTTAAAATTTTGATACAATCTTTAGGAAGAATAGATCGAAGAAAATAAATTGTTCAAAAGATTTCTTAGAAACAACAATAACTTTCCAAAGTATTGGATAGAAGAGTTATATCTTAAATATTTAACAAAGTAAATTTTTAATTAATACTATTGTTTCACATCAAAAAGAAAAGAATTGGCATTCACTTAGGTTTACTGGTCTAGTCCCAGTAAATATTTTCAAATTCTTTTTGTCTCATGGAATTCATATTTCTTTTTCAATTGTAGGTAAGTCGTTTAGGATCCCAGTTAGTCCATTATCCATAACAAAGGTAAAACTCAACATTTCTGGTGTTTAGTGTTTACAGTTTTACTTGCAATGATTTTCTGCAATTTATGTGGGACAAACTGGGAGATCTTTGATGGTTAGAATTAAGGAACACCTCGAACAATTTCAAAAATATAAGAACACTGATATAGTTACGACAAATTCCTCCTTGGCAAATTATTTATTATTTAATAAGCACTCTACCAGTTTGGATGATATAAAAATTTTATAGTTTTGCAACAGATCGGACCTAATTAAACATTTTAGATTTTCAAAATTTTAAATTTTAAAATGTGTCAGTTTTAAATAAAATTCAAAATTTGAACTCACCGATTTTAAATAATTTGTTCAATACTGGTGACTTCCTGCGACTGCACAACCTGCGAGTACACTCATAACTTTAAAGTTTAGATAACTGTTTTCCCATAGTTTCTATTTTTTCATAATAATTGTATAGGGCACTGGCGATGGCCATTTAAGGTCGAAAACGCTCTGCCAATTAATATTACATAAATACAGTGAGAAGACTTTGATATTTAAATAATTTCTATTGCATCAAAGCTTCCACATAGATGAATCAGTTCATTGTTTTTTGTTAACTCTAAGTTTAAAATAATTAAAGTTTTATTAAATACATATATAGTTATATACTTTATTTATTAAATATTAGTATAATAAGACAGAAGTACAACAAATACAGATAAATAAATCTGCCATTTTACCTACTACTACGCCATCGCAGAGACCTACCTACATTGGACAATATTGAGGTCGAATTTTAAAAGTGACTATACTAACCATATACTAACCTGCAAACGCTAGGCGTAAGAGAGATTGATGAGAACTTTTAAATGAAGCATCTACGGTTGGTTACTAAATGGAAGGACGCCCTCAGTCATCGAATAAAAATCTACGTAAAACTACCAAATTTTTAATAAATGTAATAGATTGGTCCATTGTGGTAATAACTTCTCAAAAACTTCGGCAGTCATGTCAGAATGATAGTCCGCCTAAGCATTTCTAAAATTTTTACACCCTAGGTGTAGGCACAAATCGATTTTCACTCCCAGCATGGTGGAATATCTAAAGCACATTTCCTAGAACTGTCAGTCAATTTCTTTTGGACTGTTTCATATTAATTTGTCTATTTCCTTTTCGATATTGTCATCACGTCACTTACCATAAGTTTATTTTATTAATAGGCTGGAACGCGAAACTAATATTTTTTAAATAGTTTTTCACAGCACAATATTGTTCTCAATTATATTTATGTACAAGCTAACTATAGGCACATTTTTTTGTCATAAAATTCATACAGCTCTTCGAATTCGGTCTTCTTGAATTGGGAGCAATTTATTCATCGCTCCCTTATCCAATCGAATTTTTCTTTGTGATAGTCCAAATATCACCAATCGTCACATTATGGTTGTTTTTGGTATTCCAAATAAATTGGATGTTTCTGCTAGGGCGCTTTCTTCACACTCATTTCTCTTCCCATATAGGTATCGACAAAACAAGAGTATTTTCTTCGTAGAATGGTCGCCACATCTTGTAAAATATGCACTGACCCGCTCGAAAATTCGATTAGAACTGATTAGGTTTTCGAAACTATCCCTTATTGTGTACATATATTTGACATGAATCAAGTTATAAAACCGGAAAGAGTGCAAGGAGTTCAACAAATTTTGTCTTAATCTGTATACTTAAGCGTTTGAGACGAGCACGTGGAGTCTGTTACAACCAATAATTCTTTGACTAAACCATTGTGAGCTTCACAAATAGCTCTTATAATGAGTTTCATAAATCTTTTCCTACAAATATAATGTAACTTGGCCTCTTCTTATATCCGGTGTGCGGTGGGTCCCGCAATGTCAGTGTGCAGATGTACTTTCCACTAATCAACTCACACCTACCCATCGTCATCTGCACTTGAGTTGATTAGATAAATCGAACATTAATGGAGAAGTTGCGCAATTTTTACAAACATGCTAGCCCGAAAGAGAATTAAATTTAGGGATAAATGTCGGTAGAAAAAATTAAATCACATCTCAAGTAAGCTGAAAATATGAATTAGAAATTTAAATTAAAGCCACGCCTCTAAAATGGAATCTGACGTCACGTGCCGGACGGGTCCGCGCGTCCGTGCACAGTGCGGATAGTCCCGTTACTAGCCAACAAATTTTTCGTTTCTCTATGGCAGTCATTCATAAATGTCAATAGTTTAATGGAAAGCGTCGTGTGCTAGCAATGGGACTATCCGCACTGTAATCCGCACCTAAGATACGCACAAGTGAAGCGGACCCGTTCGGCATATGGCGTCAAGAGTCCATTTTAGAGACGTTGCTTTAATTCGGTTTATTGTGAACTTACTTGAAGACCAATTTGATTTTGCCATCCGACATTATATCTCCAAATTTGATTCTCTTTCGGACTAGTAACTATTTACTAGGATTTAAAATTCATGTACCTTTTCCATTATACACTTGGCAAATGTAACTTGGCATTACCTTATGGCCGGAGGGTCTGACACGGTCAGGTCAGGATTATACGCTATACAATATACAAGGAAATGCACTTCACTTCGCCAGATAAATTGACGTTTTGGTGATACGTGTGACCCCTGTAATTTGGCATCTCCTTATGCCCAATGGGTCCCGCATTGTCAGTGTGCAGACATATTTTATAAAAGGCAACATACACAACATACTACCCATCCTCCTCTGCACTTAGGTTCATCAAATAAATCGATCATTTAGTGATATTTGCCCAATGTAACTTGGCATGCCTTGCACTGTTTGTTCACAATGATATACTATAAAAGGAAATACCCGCCTAGCCACTTTTCTCTGCAATTGTCTTCGTCAGATAGACCTACTATTAGGTGAATACGCTTGCTGAATGTAACTTGCGATCCCTTTAATGCCTACTACTCATTACGCGGTACTTGCCAAGTAAAAGTCAAACCATGCACATTACTCTTCCGTGCTACTTCCATGTAAGCAATTAATACTGGATAGCAGGAGTATATGGTTGGCAAGTAAGTAGCCACTGCTGATTAGTTATCCATCAGTCATAGAATCTAGTAGCGCTAGCAAAACAAACAGCAGCTTCTTTTGTGGTAATGACTTGTGGCTATTTTTTATTAAAAAATAAAATTTGAAATAATTTTTATGCGATTTATGGGAAGGGTCCCAGATAATTGGTTCATTCGTAGAGGTAGTAATTTAAGAATTTCAAAACAGTGTCATTATTATTCCAATTTACTGATGCGGCATCATTTTCATCACCACACGTGCTCGACATTGTAATAAAATATACGCAAAAAGTGGCGTACTCGAACGAGTAGTGTAGAGCAAGTTGAGCTCGGTCCTTTGACTTGTGGTAGTTTACCGACAACGAATGGGAAATACAAGTCGCTTGGCAATTAGCAACGAGTCGCAGACCGAGTCTTAATACACATTACTCGGGACTTTCCAAGTAATGGGCGAGTACTTGCCAAGTGCAGCGTAGTGAGTAGCCGGCATTTCCACGGAGTTGGCAATATCATCGAACACACGCCGGGCATAATGCGCTGCCAATAAGTTACATTTGACAAGCGTATAACTAAATGACCAAGCGCACAGACGAATAAGTGTATGTTGACTAGTGGCGAATTCAACTGCATAGTGTGTGGGACCTACCGGGCATGAGGGGATGCCGAATTACATTAACAAAATATTCCATTACCTGTTAGATGGAAATAGTGTAATACTAAAAGGTCAAGTGTAATGTGAGTTTAATTTCATTTCTTCTAGTTCCTTAAAAGTTAGGTATCCAAAACGATGTGAGTTTAAAACCACACGTGTTAATGTTTGTTTTCGCTGCTCGAGGATGAGTTCTGGTATCTGATTTACGATTATGGTCGTGAGGGGTGTGTTGGACCACTTATGCGTAGAGGAACAAAGAGGCGCTCTTACATAGTTCTAACACATAGCTAGCCAAAACCTATATCGAAGTTTTAGAATATTAGGTTATTCAGTTTAGCTGTGAATTTTAAGCAGTGAAGCGCGTTTTGTGTGTACAGGGCGTAATCAAGAAATCAGGGTGAGTACGCTCACTAAGTATCTTAGTTCATAATTGTTTTATGGGGAAAAGCTTAGGCAGGTAGCTAATATGCGCATAGGTAGATATCAATGTCGTAGGCAGGATATTTTATGCTCAGAATGATATTTTAATAGATATAGTAGATAACTGATAGATTGAAGCTAAAATACAGGGTAATACATATAAAGTTAGAGGTAATAATTAATTATCAGCCACGTGAGCTTTTATTAGGTGGACAGGTGAATCTCTGGTCTCAGTAGTGTTGGTACTGTTTGGTCGGGGGGCGGCAAGGACGGGTAGGTCCTTGGTCCGTGTGCACATGTGGACATGGATTTGTCTGAAGGCGGTTTTGTTTGGACCTCCAGATTATCAGTATGCGGGAGCATGCCTGGATTGGATGCTGGCCCGGTCGGCTGATTCCTCTGGACCGTGCCACCAGGGATGTGGATGGAGGCAAAGCAGTACATTTGCAGAATGATGTATATAGTAAATGATTTGCTATGAAGGAGAGAGATTAGCCAGTTCTTAGTTTCTGAAGTCTAAGTTATGACTTGATTATTTAGAAGGACTAGATAGGTAGATTTTATTAAGATATAATAATGGGGGCTAACTTAAGTTGACATGTTCAACTGGACACTTATCCATGTTTTTAATTATGACAGGTGTTGCACGCCCAGGCCAGATTTTTAAGAATAATTCAGAAGATAGAAACTGGTGAGTGATGGCTAATTGGTTGTTTATCCTAATAATTTAATGTCCTGTCATAGTTTGATTGATTTTAATTCGGTACGTTTCTGTTTGGTTTACAGTCAGGCGGCTCGAGAGAGAGCGGTAACCATACAGTGTACATACGGAGTAGTGTACGATTACACACATTGAGCAAGTGCATCGCCAAATGATAAGACTATTTGATGAAGCCCAATGCAAAGGAAGGTAGTTCGGCGCGTATTGCTATGTATATAGTATATCAAGTGCCAGACCCGCGGAACAAATGAATGTCAAGCTACACTTGCCAAGCGTATAAATACGATTAATGATCGATTTATCTGATGAAGCCAAGTACAGAGAAGGGTGGGTAGATGTATGTAAATTGATGTGCCTCTTCTGACAAGAAATGGAAAGTGGCCAGCGAATCAGCAAAGTGGCTGTTTTGCGTTGTAGCTTCGAATACTCCAGTGACTGTTTCTCTGCTAGGAGCTAAAGCTATAGTAGCCCCAATAAAAAAACTGGAGTCTAAAATGACAATACCACCTATAGAATTTCTGTCGGCATCCGCAGGGGCTCGTTTATATGTTCAGGTTGTTAGAAATATAGGAGCACAAACTATTTGTTTCTTTTGGAGCGACTCTCCTGCAGTAATATTCTAGACTATGATTAGAAGAATGGAGAATGTTTGTGTGGAATAGCATACCCCAGCAGATATATTATCGCGTGGATGTTCTCCAAAGCAGTTACAGAGTTCAAAATACTTTCTATGGCTATATGGAAGTCTAGAAACGTGGTCAAACTGCAATAATTTTTTAAGGTCTTACTCGTTTTGAATGAGTGTTTTTTATTCAAAAGGCAACATTTCTGTACTAGCCCTCCCCATTTTATCGCTCTCAAACTTCATCAGGGTTGAATTATGCTTAATGCGTGCTTTCTTCAACCACTTTTTAAAACTTTATGTGGGTGCACCAACAAAAAAATATTAAAAAAAAGGAGCTTGTAGTCTTGTCTTTTCTGAGCACTGCTGATTTTAATGTGATATTCTATTGTCTTTTTACACAGCTGTTTTGGCATCATCATCAGAAATTAAAGCAAGGCATGAAAATTGACGCAATCAAATTGAACTGTTATGAGCAAAATGTAACAAAATGTTGGAGAAAGTAATGCTAGCAATTTATTATACCAAGGTAAAAACCGCTGCAAATTGAATCAATACTTCCACATCCAATTGTTAAAATGACATTTACGTTTTTATTTCTTAAACTGTACGATTATTAATCGGATTTTGAGCATCTCTGAACACATTTGTTTTAAGACCAAAATATATAAATTTGAAATCGGTTTTTTCAAATAACTCGAAACTTATTAACTTAACAAAAAATTACAAGAGTGCTTTCTGATCAGAAATTTGATTTTCTATATAATAGCAAAATTTTAAAAAATCGTACGAGCAGGGACCAACAGGTTTTTTGGAAATATTTCGAAAAGTCAAAATTTTGAATAAATTTTCTGACACTTTTTGTGAGAAATTTTATTACCTATCTGATGGCATTTTCATTTTTGAATATATTAAATATATTTGGAGATATTTAGGAAAAACCGTTTTCTTTAAGCCACGCTTTTTTGCTAATATCTTCTAAGCACCGAAAATTTATAAGAACGAATAATACTTGCAGTTATACCACTAATCACATACTAAAACGAAAAAAATATAAAAAAATAAAAATTTGCAAAAAGGGTAGTTATTCCCCAATTTCGCTCCCTTCCCGATATCCTACTTACCCCACAAACAATAGTTCGCTTTGGGTAGTTGAGATCTATACGTTTGCCAAATTTCAAGTTCATATATTAAGTATTTCGAAAGTTATCGAGTATACAAAGAAAACCACAGACACAGACAAAAAATTTTTTTTTGCTCAAATTTTGTTTTTTGCCTTTTAGACCATTTTAAAGCGACAGAGCAAATAAAAATTTTTGAAAATTTTTTTCGCTATACAATATTTCTCATCCGTTGGATGTGGAAGTAAAATCAAAATCAGAATCATAAGCGCAACAATAACAAGTAAATTAATAACGAGTATTTCCTCCCCTCGATTAAAATGAATCCCTTATCCTCCGAGGCATACTTCTTATCACATTGTGTATTTCATTTTGAAGAATCTGGTTACATTATTCGGCAAGCGCAATTCGCAGATCATCACAGAATTGATTTTGTCATTTTCCATGGCTTGATTTAATTTCTGATGGTGATGCCAAAACAGCCACGTTGTTTTTTAGAGCTTGTAACTTGGGTGTGAAAAACAATAGACACTCGCACTAAAATCAGGAGTGCTCAGAAAAGACGAGACTACAAGATCCTTTCTTTAAATTAATCGTTTTTTGTTAGCGCACCTCACAGAATGTTTTAAAGTGGTGGAAGAAAGCACGCATTAGCCTAACTCACCCCTGCTAAAGTTTGAGAGCGCTAAAATGGGGAGGGCTAGTACAGAATGAGGTACACTGTCGAATGCTTTCTGATAGTCGATATATGCTGCATACAACGATCTTCACTTCCTTACTGCACAGTCGAGTCGATTACCTGCTGTTCCTTACAGCTTGTTGAGACTGTTCGACAGCCCTTCAGCTCTTGATCGAGAAGGTTGGTGGCCTCAAGATGTTTTTAGATCTTTTCAGATAAGATAGATGTTAGGATTTTGTATACTGTGGACTGTGGGTAGACAAGGTATCGGCAGGCATGTGCCCCTACGTGTCGACTTTATATTGACTACATCTACATGTAGACTAATGGAGACAATGCAGACTATGCGTATACAATGTAGAAAATKGGATACTCGAGTTTATGTTTGAGTTTTCTTGTAAGTATGTATATGTAATAGCTTTGCAGTTCCATATTTTATAAACTGCAAATGAACACCAACAGCAACAACAACAACAACAACAACAACAACAACAACAACAACAACAATAATAATAATAAATAGGAAAGTTCCTGGCTACTGCCAGTGTAAGGGTAAAACATCAGGAACGATGGCAATGTTTGAATTAGTGTTAGTGTGCCTACTTTCAGATACTTCCAATTTTATTTTACCCGTCTTCTCACCAAAGGCTTTCGTTGGACACCCAGTTTGGGAGGCTTCTGCCTACGCGATTCCCCTAAACTTTTCTGGAAAATTACCAACGTATATGGTACATGGGATCCATGCTCGATGAGACTTTAAGTCTACTCATTTCCTCGCCTGCTATTCGACTACATAACAAAATGTAACTGTAGCTGCATGCCTCCACCGCCGATAGATCCACGTTTAAGTAAGTGATGTTATTTCATTGTACTTATGAACCTTGTCTTTGAATTTGTGTTAAAAGACAAAATTTATTTATTTACAGCATAGAATATAATTACAGGTTCAAATTGACATGTTTGAGCTCCATAACTTACATTACAATACATTTACATTATATTGTTGCTAAGAACAAGCAGTCCCTCTAACTGCGTCGGCCACCTTTGCGATCCAGACGCGAAAATTAGTTTCGTCATAATTTAATGAGCTGTACAGGAATATAGGCATGTTGTTTGTAAGAAGAATTACTTCGTCCTCATAAATTTTTACGTCGCAAGGGTATATCATTTTTTTATCGTTGCGCTGTATGATTTCGAAATTCTTTTTATTAAATTCCCTGTTGATATTCCAGCATCCTAAAGCATTTTGGTTAACTAATCCTAGAAATAGTATTCCAGAAGGTTGGTGTAGATCTGAAGCGGAAGTCTGCGCTTTTTCCCCTCGATCTCCAAGAACCTGTAAGTGTAAGGTAAGTTTAATATTGGAAGGCTTTTAGCAGAACAAAAATGTACCATAAGTGTACCAGTTTGTACAACTTTGTTAAATTAAATAAAAAGAAAAAACCCGTATAACACTTGCCGCATTCAAGGTCAAGGTCAATAGGAAACAGTTGCGTCACCTGGCGACTCGTTCCATCTCGTTTAGATTCACTGCTCTTCTGGACGCGTGTGTCACACCAACGCAATATATGGCATGCAGAAGTACATACGAAACATAAACCCCAATATTTTGAATAATGCTATTTGTGGATTCGATTTATAAATTTCCTTGAAAGCAGAATAATTGAATATTTTTATATAGTACAAAATAGAAGGGACGTATAGACGTCAGATAGTCAAATGCTCATATGATATAAAGTAGAATTGCCAGTGATACAATAATTGTAGTAGATGCATTTTACATTTTCAATTTATCGCTTACTCTATAACACTTTTCACAATTGCATTACATTTTTGTAATTTATTTTTTAAAACATTACTTTTTTAAGACAGTCTAGATTTTCCCGTAGTTGAGTGCAGTCATATGGTGTAGAGATGTTGGTATAAATCTTTAAGTCGTCTGGAAATAAAAGTTTGCTGCATTTCAAGATGCCAGGAATATCATTTATGAAAATCAAGAATAGCAGCGGCCCGAGGCTTTAACCCTGCTAGACACCTGAACCAGCGAAAACTCATAAGAATCATATTCATTGAATTTACATAGCCTTCAATCTTGGAGATAAGAAAGGAAAATTTCAACAAGCGCCTCATTTAAACCAAAAGCCTGGAGTTTTGATAGGAGAATGCCATGATCTAATCGGTCAAAAGCTTTTGAGAAATCGGTGTAGAATATGTCGATCTGATCACGTTCATCAATAGCTTGCGAAACATGTTGAGTCAATAATACCGGGCTTGTCACAGTGGATCTGCCGTGTTGCGACGAAGAAATATGAGGCCTAACGTGTGCCAGAAGACGATTGTATACAATTATTTTAAATACTTTTGCAGTTTGAAAGAATCGATATATAGTATTATAATTTTTTATATCAGATACTGCACTGGACAAATTTTAGTCTTCTTCCACTGGTAGGGAAACGCCCTTGAACATAGTGAACGATTGAATATTGTAGCAAGAGGCTCAGCAGGAATGAAGCCACAGTCCCTGACGAAGAAAGCCGAATCAGGTGCTTGTCATATTATCCCTCAACTGCCTCACCGCACCGCCACCATGAGACCTCCTCAACACTCACCTGCCACCCCTTGAAACTTATTATATTCKGAGTCTATTTATATTATTAAACGTAATGGAAAAAAACGAGCAAACTCCTCCAGATCCATCCTCATGATTCSTGAATTMTAGTATTCCCTTTTTAGTATGGAAAAAGGACCAAAATGCATTAAGATTCACACCTAAATTGGCTTCTACATCACAAACATAGGTATCTGTCGAAACAGTCTTACACCATTGTCTTTATCCACGACCTTACATTTTAAACTGCACTAAATACTGAGGTTCACCTGTTTTTTTATATTTATTATGTAAACAGAATTTAAATTTAATCAGATTCTTTAGTTCTTGTGTATACCACGTTGAAAATTTACGCTTCTGCTAACGAAATCGTGGAATATATTGTTCATATAAATTATAAAGACATGACATAAAGCACTCATCAGCATCATTTACAGCATCAACTCGCTCCAAGGGTGACCAGTTGTAGTTCAGAATAGAATTATATACAATGCAGGAAAGTTTGCCTTTCTAAAGTTGAAAGAACTACCAAGTTTGTTTACAGGAAAATTAATCCTATGTGAGACGGTTATATCCATTGCAATAAATAGAGCCGGATGACGGGGGTCGTCAGTAACAAGGGGCTCATCCTCGTGATCGACCCTACATGATAAGTCACAGAACAGCAATAATCTGCCATATTGTTATAAGTATTGTTATACTGTGACAGGCCTGTCACATTTAGAAAGTTGGTGATACCAGAGAATTCTGTGTCAACTAAATCGTTGTCAACAAATTGCGGAACATTAAAGTCACCCATAATTATTAGTATGTGGGTATTTATATTCAGACCAGAATGCTCAAGAATATGGAAGAACTGTAGCTAGATGTCAGCTGAAGTAGACGGTGGACATATACGACAACAATAGCCACAGATCAACAGAAGGAATTGCCTCAGAAAGCAAACTCAAATCCACTTGCACAGAAGAAATATCCTCCCTTACAGACAAGAGAACAGCTCCTCCACGAGCGCATCCAAGAGTCACCTAGTCTCTATCCTTCCTATATGTTATATACCCGCTGGGAAAATACTCCAAATGCTGATCCTGTAACCAAGTTTCTGTAAAACCGACAGCAATAAATTCCAACACCGACGAGCCGGAATAGACACTAGACGAAATGAACAACAAACAAAAATTAGAAATCAAATAATTAAGTAATTATTCCAGTCAGAGGGTTGCTCGTGCTATCCCTTCGATGACAGGTTTGCAAAATTGCTTAAATGCTTTTTTAATGATCATGCCTCTTAACCCATTAACTATATCCCGTTTTTTTGCTCAAAGCTTTAATCTAATAAAGGTTGACGTTTATTAGTCTATAAGGAATCTTGGAATGTGGCCATTTAACTTCTTGCGTAATTCGATGGTATTTGTCGATCACGCTGTTAAGCTATACCGCGGAAAATAGTAATCCACCCTGTGATCGCTGCGTCTTCAATTGCAATTGAGAAATGCACGTTCAATTCATAAGCTAATAATTGGAGCCAGCTCTATGTGGTATTTTTTGCTAATCACTGAAAATTGCAGTACAGTAGTTGTTTTGCTGCGAAACAATTTATCAAATTTAATTTTTTTTTCGGCTACTATATTCGAAAGTACTTTATCCTACTCATCCGACTTTACCTGCCTAGGCAGTAAAATACTTTACCTGTCAAATGTTACACACAAAACCTCAAACGTCTTGTACTTTCTAAACTGTGAGTCTAGAACTTCTAAATACTTCAAATGGAAGTGTAGATTACTTTTAAGTAGTAGTAGTAGCAGCCAAAAAAACCATTTTATGCATTACGCCAGTAAAGTATCTTTATCGAACTCGTCTGGTTGCTCGCCTCGGCTCTGAATCTCCACACGCCAAGACGAGGCGAGCAACTAGACGAGTTCGATAAAAACACTTTACTGGCGTGGTGCATACAAAGTGCCACTTTACTGCCTTGTTACATAAATAGCTATTTTATTCAAGAACACACACTAACCCTCAGGTAAGTTAAGATTAAGATTACCTTAAAGTCATTTCCATGATAACTTCTAGTAGCTAACGTTTCATTTTGCAGAATTCTCGTTGAAACTTTGTATAAGTGTGTTCCTGCCATTGAATGGAAGTAAGCATCCCTATAGCCATCGCTTTTGATGTCGGAAAGGGCTATGCTGAAAATGCCGTCGTTCCATTGAAAATGTAGTCCTCCAACTAGGAATTCGCCCGCAAGTGGTTCCAAGTAAAAGTAATTATGGGTTACTCTCCAAGAATTGTCCTGGGCATAGCTATACACTACCAAACCATATCCAGCCAAGTCGGGAAAATATGCATAAGCATCGTTGCATTTATTCGACGTCGCGTCCAATTTAAGGTTCGCTAGTGCTGAGGCAGGTCGTAAATCTGATTCTTTGAACTGATACCTACGTATTATTCGGTCCGTGTTTAGATCTATTATGAATAAAGTTGCAGGCTGTATACGAGTTTGATTACCTAAAACAAAGGATGTAAACGTTATTATTCTTGTACAGTTTCGAGAAATCAATTATTTTAATTCAGTTCTATTAGCAAATTGTTTTCTGTGAAATATACATATAGCACTCTTTGTGTAGAGACTGCTAAGCGGGTGCTTAAACGTTTCGGTTTATTCAGTCCCGCTAGTTGAGTAAAATAGGCAATTTTTCTAACTATCTCATTGATATCGAATGTAAAGTGTACAAGAAAACGAAGTATGCAGTAAACATTGCAAACGATTATAGATACAAACATATACTGGAAGGCAACGATAATGTAACACTCGAAAGGGAAAAATTTTAAGTGTTTTTGTAATCATTTTTTGTTTAGTTCAAATTGAACGAGAGAAATTAACAAACGTTTAAGAAAGTGTTGTTCTTTAGCGGTTATATAATCAAGTGATCAATGATTGTGGTAAGCGGTTCCAGCCCTGTTGAACCCATTCACATTAGGTTTAAAGCCCTCAGTGGGTGTGGCAACTTGTGAAGCTTTCTGACGATGCTGCCTAGCGTTGTTTTAAGCAGAATTTGCACTCATGGAGTTCCAGTAATTCAACGGAGTCAGGAGTACGAATTTTAGGCATTTCAGTAAGGTCATTGAATAGACAGAAAAGCTCACAGAGGACCCGGGTAGAACAAGTACACTAATAATTGAGATACAGCAGTAAAAACGTCATCACATTCTTTTAACCTCCAACATGATTAAACGTGCATATTTGTTGCTCGACTGGACATATGTGTTGTCGGTAGCAGTATGAGGTCCCCAGCTTCTGTGGTCGTCTTTAATGCTAGTCCAAAGCTCTGGAACGCTAACTCCATCTAGTTGCTGTTGAACTATCCACACTCGACTCCTGCCAAGCTTCTTGTAATGCACTGTGAATTTTGATAACCGTTTATTCGCGCAGTGTTTGAATTTTGATATACGCACATTAATCCCCTACAGTGACGCGTTCCATTGTAGGCATCAAACTACCCCGATTTGAGAATTTTCTGTACATAAACCCAGTGATAGACGACTTTTTCTGATGGTATTTGTTTTTTCACAATCGCCAGTTCAGCGCCAGCTTGATATGTGCAAGTTTTATGAAATGACCCTCATTTCTATGTATTCAAAGGAAGCCACAAGGTGCTTGGAATATAGGTAGCGCTGAATAGCTTTCAATTATTTTAGCACAAATTTTACCTTACAATAAAAAATAGAAACAACTTTTTGAATAAAAGTTACATCGAAATATTGAATTTAGTCTTATTCTTATTCAACATTTTATACCTACACTTAGTATTATGAATAAATTTAACCCGCAAAATAAAAAAGGATGTAATCCTTGTCAGAAATGAACGTACTTTTACAATTTCTGTGTGTTTTGTCTTGCATATCGCAGACCAATACTTCGATTTTGAAATATTTCGAGCAACGTTAATTTTTTTTTTTCATTATATGAAAGATTGTTTGATTTGTCCATTTATTTCGTTCCATCATTTCTGTTTATTTGGTATATCTGCGATTTCTGTCTGGCTTTATGACCCTTCAGTCGTCTAAACTGATGACAGAAATGAGAGCAATTTACAATTTGTACATTTGCAGCTTGTCTTCTTTGTAGAAAATTTAAATGCATGATTCCAAAAGTGTAAACGAGATATGAAAGACGGCAGCGTAAATCCTCTTGCACGATAACGCTTGATCGCATAAAGCAGTGTCAGTCCAAGGAGATTGCGAAGAGAACTGCTGTGAAATTCTCCCACATCCCCTGTGCAGCCCTGACATGAGTATTCCAGATTTCGTTCTGTTCCTCCGGCGGAAAGGAGAATTTCGTGAAGTCCGATTTATTGACTTGGAAGGATAAAAAAGCCCTGCAACAGCATATGCGTTCCAACTGCTGAAACATCTTGACAAAAATGGTGTATTTAACATTACATTACTGCCGAAGCGATGGCAACGTGTTTTGGATATGCAAGGGCAACTTTATTGCAATTTAGAAAAATATGCGTTTCATTTGCGAGCTGTGTTTTTGTGTGCAGAAATTTTGACATGACCCTCGCATAAATCTAAGCAGACTTTGTGCGTTTACATAGTACATGATACTATTATTACTATACTATACACTTCTTCGTACTTACCTATTGTTTCTACAAGACCTGTATCAACAAACCATAAACGATCGCATGGATCAACTGCGACTCTGTACACAGATACAAAACGATTTTGCCGTGAACTGGAGCTTTCGAAGGCATTAGTTTCGAAATCTGGATAAGGCGTAAGAGGTACATTGTGACGTTGCTTGTTGTTAATATCGACGTAGTTTAACGTAGAAGGTACACCCAGGCGCCGACGGGGGACCGTGATAAAAAGCTTGTTTCTCCAACGATTTGCGCCCATGGGGACATTATTTTCTGAAAAAAAAAATAAAACAAAATTGCTACTATTTTATCATTTAAAACTTTTGTTTTAGTATTATATTATTCTATTAGAAATAAAGCTTAAATCATGCGAGTTCAAATGTGTTTAATTTAATGAAGTACGAGTTAGTTTTACGAAATCGTAGTTTTGCTTAGTTGAGAATAATTTTCATCATTAAAGTAACCAGAAATAAAATAACGACTTGCGTTTCCAAAAGTTAAATGTGATGTGTTGGTTTACGGTTTTGTTTTGTTGCTATTTTTTTGACTATGAATTACATACTCATTAAAAACATTACCACGGGAAGATAGTAGGTCCGCTTTTATTTGAATATAAGATCAAATTTTAATATTGGACTTGATGCTTATGTACTTACCTTTAGATAATAGCCGAAACATTATGTTGCATATAAAATTTGATTTAATATCTTGACTGCATGGAAAATGTAAACAATATTTTTCTAAGAAAAAATTATTTTCTTGTATATAAAAGTTTTTATATACAGGGTGAGTGAGGAGGAACGTACAATACTCCCGGTTTGTAATATTATACACACAAAAATTGTGTGTAAATGTTCTACTACGATTTTCATTTGTTTTTAAGCTATAGAGTAATAATTCACAATTTTTATCCAGGGCTTCACCTATGTATATTCATTATTCACTTTTTCGCAAAATCAGATACGCCATGTTCGACATTGAGAAACATTTGATTAAAGTAAGAAATTAGATGGCAATGCCATCTGTCAGCATTACACTGACATGGTGACAAAGTCATCTAGTTGCCATAATGGGATCTACTTCCTAAAGGAAGTGACCTGTAGCCTGGTATATAGGCAAAACCAGTTCTATGCCGTGCTATCTACACTAGACCTAAACTGCACTGATGAGCTGTAATGACAGCGAAATAGGTCTATCTGCAGTTGGTTAGACATGCATTTTAACATTTGGTTAGTCTCTTGTTTTGATAATCTGTCACTATTGTGATAGTGAATGAACATATTTATTTTCAAGTTTATACAGTTAAAGTACGAGTACTTACAAAATGCCAAACATTTATTTAAAGGAATTTGCATATATAGTATTTGGTTTAAGCTTTTGTAATGAAAGTGCTGTTGCTAAATATCGTCAACGGTTTCCGCAACAGAGACGTCATAATAAAAATGTATTTTATAAGTTTTCAGTAAATTGTGCGAGATCGGTTATCTTCCCGGTGCTAAAGTAACATCTGAACGAAGGACTGGACAAACTTTAGAAGCTGTGTTACTAGCAGAAGAAGAACGACCAACTGACGACACAGCACAGCACTCATTTGGGCAATCATCGTGTTATATCACGTTTACTGTTTATGGATGAAGCAAAATTCACCCACAACTGTATCAATAACACTAATAACCGGCATTTACGATCAGACCAAAATCTCCATGCGACAGTCGAAATCAATATTCAGCGTTTTCTGTAAACGTGTGGTGTCGTCGATAGTTATTTTAATGGCCCTTTGATTTTGGAGAATAGTCTTACATGAAATCATTACTTAAATTTTACACAAAACGAAGTACAAGGACATCTTGATGGTCAGAAGGCAAATGTACTACTGTCAGCACTCAGCATTTTTCTCTCGTCTGGCCAGGCAACATTTGGATGAAAAGTTTCCTAGGCGCTAGATTGGTCGCAGTATTCCTAATAATTGTCCTGCAAGATTCTCAGACCTCAGACTACTAGAAATGTTTATGGTACTCGTTAAAAATAAGGTAACAAAATGAAAGCGGACACTAGGGATGAACTACTTGTAATGCGACGTATTAATAATACTGCAGACAACAAGAAAAACATGGTGCAATTAGAACAGCATGCACTCTTCGTAGATGAAGTAGAAAATGTTAATGTTTGCTATTTTGTATCTTTTATTCTATTCTTTTTGCTTTCTAATAAGTTTTATTATCGACTGTTATGGTACATGCTGCAAAGTGTAATTTAAGAAAAATTTTAAGACAAAAGATTTTCAACACGACTAAGAAGCAAATATTTTAGTTAAATTTTGACTAATCAGTACTATTTTTTAATCAAAGAACTGACATTTAATGTTAATAACTAGACAATTTAGTTAGTTTCTCCAAAACTAAATTGTGTTAATAAGTTTGACTTGCTGGCTGAAAGATTAAAAATCTACAAATCACAACAAATTTTTGTTGCTTTTAGTTTATGCGTTTCTGTTAATTTCTAATTCACATTTGGCGTAATTTTAAACTCAGTTAATCGCTAAACCTTTGAAATATAGTATCTCTGAAAAAAAGTGGAAATTATAGTAATCATGGTATTAAAAAAAATGCTGCAGCATCTGTAGTTCTTTTTAATATCTCTAGGTGAACTAATTCGTCCACTGATGGATATAGTTATATTTCAATAAATTCACATTCAGTTTTTTCTTTGGTTTTTTGCTTATTTTTGTTGTACATTGTCCCTCTTCTAAATTCAACGGCATTAAAGCTCTTTCTACTACTTGCATCATAACGATAAGACTGCTTGCCCTGATCAAGACTAGATAGATACTGACGATAAACAGTAAAATGTAAAATGGAGTAAAATGTATTGATGACAAGATAAAGTAAAAAATAACGAGGTAACGCCTGTTTTGATGTAGGTATTTTTAGTGCGCTCTTTGAAGTTTGTGTGCTTCACAGACAGACTGAATTAACCTTGTCAGATATTTTTTATTGCTCCTGGGGCTCAGCACCCAGTCATTTAAAGAATATCTACTCGTTTCTCTGCCTCGCCCTTTATAATTCTTACATAATCGATTTTCTGCAATATTTAGAGCTTACAAGATATTTTCTGCAGTTTGGAAGGATTACTCGTAATTGTTACATTTACTGAACATTGTACGTTGGAGTATATGGGAATACCTATACTCTTTCTCAGTTTTGTTGATTAGTCAGGATAATTACGAAACGTCTGTAACAAATTTTTGCACATGCAGTGTTTATATTTAGTTGCGCTGACGTAGAACTGACTTACATAATATTCATGACACAAATAATAAGATTCGGTTACCTTCACGGTAATTATGATTTTTCTTACCTATATTTATTAATTTTACTGAACTATTATGAAATTATGGTTTTTGTTATGGGTATTTATTTACTGCTGTTTACAACTTTTAAGTGTTGCTTTGTTACATTGTCTAATGTATGACGTTACTATTATCTATGACATAACAGTTTTTTTAGCAAGTTAGTTTACAAAAAAATCGACAAAATGCATTATCATCTAATAACATAAGCTTGGCAAGTTCAAGTCGATGACACGCGCGCTACCTTTTGGTAGTTTTGTAAGTTCTTGGCGGATAAGGAAGTTTTGATAATGATAATGAGTCTTATTTATAATTCCAAACGGATTTCAGTTGGTTGATTTACTTAATTTTTGTAAAAATTATTAGAAATTGAATAAGGGTAGTAAAGTAGTGAAGAGCTACTATGTGAAGTTTGTAGTGGAAATTGTTAATGGTAACAATCGTAAAATCGATGAATCAATGCTTAAAGAAACTCATGATGTACAAAAAGGAATGAAAATGTTTATTCACCTATTGTTATAATGATAAGTAGGATTGTTTATGATACACAATCCACCCCTGTACAAGAGGATTGAAACTACTTACATAGATACTCGTAATGTTTACGCACATAATAAACCGTACTTTTTTAAATTGTGATAAAATGAATTTTTCGCATGTCAGTTCTAACATCTTACGCTTTTATCCACTGCATTTTTAATTCATTTCCTAATGGATGATTAAGAAACGTATAAAAATGCAGGTCAAGTTTTTTTTTGAGTATTAGAGCAATTCACCAAACAATTTTTATTTGACCGTTTTTTCAGCGATTAAAACATCTTTTGTTAACTCCATAATGTTCACCAATGGTTTTAAGTGTAACAACTGGCGCTACTTGAGCTACTTGCCTAGTGTTCTAGTATAGATTTATACTTTATATTTGACAAGCCTATAATGCAGTGCTAATTGCAATAAAAGTTATCTCTGTCCCAATGTAATTTTCTCAAAAAAGCACCAATGAAATTAAATACCATGACAACAGGACCAATAAAGCAGATGTGTCTCTAAGCTTGATATGCAGGATGTCCTCGAAATACACCGACAACGTTTGATAGATAGATAGAATAGAAAATGCAATTTTAATTTTTTCTAATAAAGAAATTTCCGAAATGCTTTGTTTTTGATATATAGGGCGTTGAAATTGAAATTAGAAAATAATTTTTAAGACTATTCTTGAACTATAAAAGATATCAATTTCAGATTTGGTGGGAATCATAACGGCATAAAATACAATAAAAAAATAAACAAGGGGTTTATAAAGCACCAGTGGCGTGCGTTGGGGTAATGCACACCTCCCTTTTTAATAGAACTTTTACGTCTTGAGACAAGGCTAATACAGCTTTGTAATCTCTAATTAATTCTTAATAAAACAGGTCTCTTTGAAGTTTGGCGTAAAATGACTCATTCGTCCCTAAAAATTGAGTGTTTGATGGAAAAGCACTACATCGCCATTATTTTGTGAAATCACAAAAATGTTATTGACACTGTCAACGCTTGAAAATTGATGGAAAATGCAATTTTAAAAACCTTCGAATAAAAAAATTAAAACGCTTTGTTTTTTTATATAGGTATGTACAGTGTTGATATTGAATTTAAAAAATGAACTATAAAATATATCATCACATTTGGTGGGAATCCTAACGGCATAAGGTACAATAAAAAAAGTAACCCGGGTTCTTTAAAACATCAGTGGCGTGCGTTGGGGTAATGCAGACCCTCGACTTATAATAGAATTTTTAGGCCTGTGGATTTTTAGACAAAACTAGTACAGTTTTGTAATCAACAACTAATTGTAAATAAAACATGTTTCTTTGAAGTTTACCGTAAAACGACTCCTTTAGTCCCTAATAATTGATATGCCTTGACTGAAAACACAAAAATACTTGATTTTGTTAAAATACTGTAAAAAATGGCATTACTGTTATTACAATCTAGCAGTAGGCCATGAAACATTTTTATTTAATTCTTTAGCTGTAAAATGAAGTCAGGTCAAATACATTTGTGTGACAACGTTATTTTAGATAAATTCTTGTGATATTAAAAGTTGTAACAATAAAAAATTATTATGAAATATTCATTTAGTGAACTCGCAGATATCCATTTAGTGCTAGGAGAGTGAAGAATGAACTGTCGGGCAGCAGCCAGGTTGTGTTCTCGGTAATAATACCACAAGAGAGTCAGAATAAATTGAAAATAATTTGACAGAAATTGTACAACGCGTTATCCGGGAAACAGACACGAAAGTCCGTAGGACTCGAGTACCTGTTGCTGTAGGGCAGGCGTTGGAGAACTGCTGGAGAATTATTTTCAAATTTATCAAACTCTCCAGTGGTATTCGAAGGATTATTTTTTGACGTAATAAGCAGAAACACTGTTTCAATACTAGAACTTTGCTCACCTTAGTGTTTTTACGTATATTTTCTGAAGTAACCAGGTATGCCATCTTCAAATTTCTGTATTTTATTCATATTGCCTCTCAAATTGTAAGGTTTATATTTCGTATCGGTTTTGGGAATGGGGCATATTTGCGACGTTCGAGGGGGTAGGTTCTTAAGTGGACGAGAAACAGATGCGCGTCAGTTTCAGTGTGTTCCTTCAACTGTTCACAGGTTAGTAGGTACTGTTTTAATTTTTATTGTGTTTCTTTTCAATCATATTATGTAATTAGTTTTAAACAAGCACCACTGTCATCAACTCAATGCAGTTGTTTAACTCAAACAGTTCTGTCAATTAATGAATTAGGATAAATGTAACATTGTAAGCTATGCTGCTGTTGTAGTCTTCTTTTTAAAGTATTTATGTCATTTTCTTTACTGTGTTCTCGCATTCTTTGATTAGCTGTATCTCCGTAGCAATATTACACGTGATGCTTAAAAGTTTGATGTTAGCCCTCCAAATTTGATCTTGTTTAGTAATACATTAGATGTTTTGAGATTGTTTCGTATTATTTATGATTACATCAAATCTCCCTATTTACGTTAGTAACCAGTGCATCGAAGGTACGTTTAACTAAAATAACACAACGTAGGTAAATACTGGACGATCACATCTCAATCTAAATCTCTACGAACCTGGGTATGTTACATTACATTTCATTGATCTTATCGATTTCATCGAATGCAGACGAATTAAATCTTAAACACTTGTTTTTATCCTACTTCCAATTTTAATGTTGACGTTTTTATAATTATTATTTATATTTATACTAATATTATTATTATTTATATTAAATAACCCACTTGTAGCAGTAGTAAAGTCAAAAATGGAATTTAAACAAATTCTTTTCCCACACCACACAACTCTGTATTATGTTTACGATATGTTAAAATGTCTTTAGTGTTTTAATTTAGTTATACTACACCGAAGAAGGCCGCTTGGCGGTTAAAATGCTGGCATATGGCTTTGCCAAAAATAAAAATTGGAAGTAGGATAAAAACAAGTGTTTTTTATTATTATTTAATAACTTTAAAAAAACTACTATTCATTAATATTAAATCTTGTTCCATTCAATTTTAGTAAAGTTTGATAAAAGACGTCAAGCCAACAATTTTTGTTGCCTTGCAAATCCCACCTTAAATTATTCCAGTGTGAAATTGCTCTTGTTTTAATTCCCACTATTATAACTGTATTTCGATTCATTCAAAATGACATAATTGACCGAAATTTAATTTTTTGATTGGTTTTTTGAAACTTCAAACAATAATAAGTAATAATAATATCGCAAGAGAGTGAAAATAAATTGAAAATAATTCGACAGAACTTCGAGAACTGTTGCCTGGCAATAGCCATGAGAGCCGTATGCTCGAGTGGGTATTGCCAAATGACAGCAGTTCGAGAATAAAAGTTCTGGAGAATTATTTTCTAAAATATTTTCACTCTCGTGTGGTATTAAATCTTGTTTCACTATTTTTAGTAAAGTTGGATGACATACGTCAAGCCCAAAGTTAGTAGATTTTATAGGTTGTCTGGTAACTAAGGACAAATTTTTTAGAGTGGGGGTTAGCGCGTCATCGAGGGTGCCAGATGTCAAAAACTGTCAGTGGTCTGATGCTTGGTGTGCTTCTATTCTTTCTGCTATTTTGCTTGCTAGAGGGCAACAATAACGTGTGTGCCAAAATTTGTATATTGCAAATATCATTTAGGTAAGTTTTTATTATATTTTTTGTGAAATGACAAATCAAGTTAAAACTATTATTATAGGTACCTAAATAATAACAGATATGTATGGTATAACTGTTTGTAGTGCGGCTGTCTGCAGTAATAATTCGAAAAAGGCTAAGGAAAAAGGAGAAAATTTAATGTTTTTTACGTTTCTTAAGGATGTTAAAATTCGAAAGGAATGGGTCAGGAAATGTTATCGTAAAGATGAATGGACTGCTGACAATAAGAATATATGCAGTGTTCATTTTAAGCCATGTGATTTCGAGGATGAAATGCGAGCTAGGTTATTGAATTTACAACCAAAAAAGCTAAAAAAGGATGGTAAGAATGTACAAAGTTATACTTTTATAAATTTTATTTGCAGCAATTTCTTTTCACAGCTATTTCTTAAATGGTGCATTTGTCAGACTATTTGTTTTTATTTATTACTGTCTTATAAGCAAATAAATCGTACAAATTATAGTTGCTTTTTTTTTCGATTTTTGTGATTTTAGATGGATATGCAACAGCAGTGAGGCAGAAGTTATAATGCCGATAATGAAATTTTCACAACTACCCAGGATATAGAAAAGCAGTAATAGCATACACAAGAAAATTCCTAATTACGAAACCTGGTTATAATTTATGTCTTAATCCAAATTATCTGATTATTTATTCTGGTAATGACTATGCAGTGTCAATGTGTCTTTTGCTATTATCTTCTCTTAAATTACATAGTTGTCAATAAATTACATTAATTAGGAATCACACAGTATATGATGGAATAATACAAACATTTCAAAGTATAATGGCATAACAAAACCAAAAAATGAAAACCTTAGGTTATAGATATAATGCTTACTAATGCAGTTTAATTGTTACTTTTGATCATTATTGAAGTTGAAATAACAGAATACTACTATGCTGAAACTTAATCAAACAATCATATCTTATTTGAATTTCTATTCCAGTAATGTTACTTTTACATGATGTACTTTGAGCCTTTGATTATAATATTTCATAATGGAAATGGAATAATAAACCCAATGCTTCAGCTAATTGAAATAACTTATAAATACTACACTTTTGTGGGGTTATATTCATATATATGCTTTTATTTTGTACCCTTCGTCCGATAATGAGGTAACGTTTAACTTCAAAACCGACCACAAATAAAAGAAAGGAGCTGAAACATTTTATTCACTTATTTTTATTATAGGTTAAAATTTATGTTTTCTTTAACCATGTTAAAAGCTACCCGTAAACGTACATGTAGTTTTTCTACCCCAGGTATAGATTGCCACATTTTAAATTTATGAAAGTGTTTGTATGAAAATTTGTAAAATACTGCAACATTATTATTATAATGCTCTGTAGAATTGCAAGAATTTTAGTTACATTTATTATTTGGCATATTTAATAAGGGTTTATCCTATTCCAATGCATAAGAATTTGAACCGGCACCCCTGATGACGCGTTAGGTGCCGCGTGCTGATTGGTTATAAGTTACCACACAACCTATCTATGTCTAGTAACCTTGCGTCAAGCCAGCAATTTTTGTTGCCATGCAAAACCTACCTTAAATTATTCCAGCGAGAATTTGCTCTTGTGAAAATTCCCACTATAATAGTGTTTTGATTTGTTGAAAATGGCATAACTGACCGAAATTGAATTTCTTAATTGGTTTTTAGAAACGTTAAAAAATAATCAACTGTATCCCAACCGGCGTATACCACACCATGTCACGTTCGCATCGGTAGACAGACATTTGGAACTTTCAGAWCATCCTTTAATGGTGGAAGATCCCGACAGATACACCTTAATACTGAAAAGGAAATTCCTAAAAAAGTACAAGATAATCCTGCAGAAAGTGCGAGATCATTGTCTCGACAAACAAATGTGTCAAAATCAAATGTACACAAAACATTAAAAGAACAATTATTGCGGACCTATCACTTACTAGGCATTCAAGATCTTGAAGAGGCTGACTGATTCTCGCCTGGAATTTTGCCAGTGGTTAATCAACTGCAATCTTAACGATTTCTCATTTACAAGGAAAATGTTATTTACTGATGAAGCTTGCTTTACACGTAGCAGTGTTTTCAATTTTCACAACCTACACAACTGGTGCGATGAAAATCCACGACAAATAATACAACACGTTTTCAAACTCAGATTAAAATTAATGTTTGGGCTGGGATACTTGATAATTAGTCCTTTTGTCATAACCGATAGATTAAATGGGGATTCTTATTTGGAATTTATTACTTCTGAAAGATGTGCCTTGTAGCATTCAATGAAGTATGTTTTTCTATGCATGATATAGCTCCCACTTCCAGTGAGACAATATCTTAACGAAACATTTCCGGGGAACTGGATAGGAAGAGTAAACGACGCACCGCCGGATTTAACTTTCATGGATTTTTTCTTTAGGGTGGCATTAAAGAAAGAGTTTATGTTGCTCCTGTCAACAAACAAGAGGAATTGTGGCAGAGAATTTTAGAGGCCTTTACGGAAATTAGCAATATACCGAATGAGTTTGCCAAAACAAGAGACTCTGTAATAAGAAGCTGTAACACTTGCATCCATAACGAGGGAAATCATTTTGAGCAGTATTTGAAATATAATATAGATATTGTTTTGTGTTTAGCTTTTTTATGTTATTACTATAACAACAATGATGATATTTGTTATTGTGATATTGCAAAATAACGGTTGCTCACGTTTTACAGTTAAAAGGTCAATTTTTACGGGCTGTTCCTTAGGATTGATTTAAGATTATAAAACCGTTTTAGTTTTTTTTTAATCCTAAAATTCATTAAAAAACGGAGGGTTGCATTACCTTAGCGTACGCCATCGGTGCTTAAAAAATCTTAAGTTACTTCTTATTATTATAACTTATGCCTTCATAATACCCTATTTTTTATGATTGATCAATAAATTTAAAAAATAAATTTTTATTTAAATTTTACACCCTGTAAATCAAAAACAAATACTTTTGGATTTTTTTTGTTTGAAAAAGTTGCTATAATTTCAGTTTCCATTACTTTTTAAGCGTTGTCAGTTTCAATAACAGTTTTTTTGATTTCACAAAATAATGGCGGCCTAGTGTTTTTCAATCAAGAATCAATTTTTWAGGACGACCAAGTCATTTTATGGCAATTTTTTTGTCCGAATAAAGTTTTTAAAATTGCATTTTCTGTCACCTGTCAAACGTTGTCAGTGTATTTCGAGGACACTGTGTAGGKTTTTTGAATAACGATGTTTCATACAATTTCATTTAAAAACTTAGTAGTGCAATTTTGATTTTTTCAATGGATGGAGTTGGTTTTTAAAATTCTAATTAGTAAGCAATAATAACATTTTTGTTAATACAAAAGTAGAACACAATGTTGAATAATTGTAGGTACTTACGGTAGATGTAATAATTTGGGTCACTGCTTGCATTTCTGGTTCCTTCAGTTTGACTTTGTCGTTTAATCTTGCCATTGTAATTCACCTTCCCCGGAAACGTAATAGGATCCACATCGGTATTTTGGTTATTAGATGATTTCTCTGGAACGTTATAGGTTATTCTTGTCCAGGTAAATTCTTCTTTTAAACCGCCGCAATATACACTACAGACGATGGTAAGGAGCAAAAGAACCAATTTCTGCATTTTTGTTCACACCAGCACCTCACTTGCAACGTCAGTAGACTGTTATGTGAACAGCAACTATGAAAGAAAGTGGTGATAATAACTGTATAGGACGTCCTTGAAATCAAGACATTATGCATATTATCTTGTTTACATCCTTATGTGAAGTAAATCTTCCATCTACAGTTGATTACCTCCACCTGCTCTAACGGGTTGACAAGGATTAAAAACCCGTTAACTGCTTGGTCAACGCTTGTTTCCTTCTTTCTTGGGTTTTATGTATTGATCTATTAACAAAACGAGGTCTTGTTTATAGTATAGAACTAATTAAGATTCTATTTATGTTGTCAGAGAGTGACCTTTAGACAGTCAGAAATTATGAAATTTGTGAATGAATATAAAACGAAGTATATTTCTTTGTGAGCTGAACACATCAAATATACTCATTAGGTAATGCAGTTGTGTGAGGATTTGATAATGTTTATTCTAGACCTAAACACTTTATTACATAGCGTACTGAGAGTATAACACCACAAATAATTTCTTATAATACATATTATTTATATTTTACTGGCTTTAGACAAAACCCCTTTTTAAATGAAGTAGAAGTTTACTTACAATTTATGTATAAAAAGTATATTTCACCATGCTGTGCATTAAAGCAGCTCTTTGAACTTAGTAATTCAAAAATAATAGACTTTTAGTTCACTTGCACTTATATGTGCATTTGTGTGCCATAATTCAAATTTATCTCTTGAAAATATTTATGTTCTTTTATCTCCAATGAAACATATGTAGTACCTTTGCGCCTACTTATCTGACTGATTAAAAAGTCTATATGCGAATTAATTTCGAAGCATAAATTTAAATCATACTACTTACTCCGATACGATAACCCAACCTTAAGGACAATATATAAAGTGTAAATTAAAATAACACCCTTGTCTGCTAGATTATTAGGTAGCCTTACATAATTATTGCAACTTACGATTTATATAGTAATGACCAATGAGGCTTTTGTATGGTGTAGGTACAAATTTATACTGCTAACTTTATTTAGATAAATTAGATATACAAAGGGTTGTTTTAAAAAAATTTCCTTTACAGCAATTCATAGGCTTAAAATTGTACTTATTCACATTCTACATCGTGACTTTTCTGACTTAAAGTTGTAAAACTTTTAAGTTACGTACATTGTGCAGTTATGATGTACACTCCATCTGAATAGAAAAGAATACAGGAGCGTCATCATTTGCATGCGCGATTTGCACGTCTTAACCAGTGCCGCCGTCGTGGTGTTAATAGGGGTCAGTTAATAGGTTACAGTACAATACGCAGCACACAGCAAAATAGAAGGATATATTATGCAGACAAACCACTAATAATAAAGAAACCGCGCTGTATAAACAGTAAATGCGAAACGCAATAATAAAAACACACACTCTGACTCTGACCGTCTACTCGAAACGAAACTGGAACGTTGAATTAGACGAATGCGAGCACGCCGCTGAATGGTATCGTTACCTAGCAACGGTTGGTGACGCGTGCTAAAAATGGTTTGTGCGCATGACGTCATTGATGATGCCCTGTGTTCTTCTCTATTCAGATAAAGTGTATGTGGCGTATAGATAGGTTAAATGTTAAACGTAGTTGCCCTGTTATTATTATCGTTGTAGAAAATGTATAACTTTGATGTAAATGTGAAAATAAAGCAAATAAAATTAAATTTGGGCTTAAATAGCGTAATATTAAACATTTCTAATAATTTCTGGACACTGCCGATTTTGCACTTTTTTTTAACTTTAATACAAGGCACTGACTTAGATGAGGTGCTAAAGGAAGGAGAAATAGAAGGGGCAATTAGTTCACAACTTATATATACAGGTAAAATGCTAACATGCGTCTACAACCCTTATTATGAGAAATATGAAATATGCAATAAAACTTAACTCCGAAGACTGCGAAATAGGGGTAATTATTATTCCTATACATATTAAGTATAATATAACAATGTGCAGCAATACAAGGGCATAAAATTGTTGAGTATAGTTTGAACGATGAGTATGAAAGTACTCTCGAATATACAGGGTAGTTAAGCAATGTGAACACTGTTCGAGAGAAAGTATTTATTCGGAGTTTTTATTACAGTCTCAAACTGATCACCGGCATGACTATTGCAGTCAAAATGTCAGAATTAAAGTTGTCGGATTAGAAAGCCAAATTAATTATATTATTGAAAAAGTATTGCCAGCTTTGACCGGGAATCGAACCCGGGACCTTTAAGATATTGCTTGTTAAATGTGCTAACCACTGCACCACCTATTCATATTCGAGGTCAAAGCGTCATTTATATGCGTTACATGTAGTTAACTTCGACGTATATCTGCCGCTTTGACCTTGAATTTGAATAGGGCCTTGGCGGTGCAGTAGTTGACACATTAGACTAGCAATTAAAAGGTCCCGAATTCGATTCCTGGTCAATGCTGGTAATACTTTTTCAACAACATAATTGACCATTGGCCTGCTAATCCGATAACTTTAATACTCATTGTACAATTTAGTGTGAAACGCATTTTTGGGGAAGTGTTGGAATAGAACACGGAACAAAATTAAGATTGCATAATTTTGTCTCATCCTGTATATTAATGAACAAAACTGATTCTAAACTGGAGTAATCGCAGAATGGATTCTAAAAGGGAATGGTCTTACAAGATACTTTTTTAATGAGGCAAAAGTCAGGGAAAACAAGTTTGTATGGCATTTATTAACTTCGAAATGACCTTTGACAGGGTTCGTAAGTAAGATTGTTTCAGAACTAATAGTGTTAATTCAAAATTATAGTGAGTTTGTACAACACCAACAAAAGTTGAAGCCCGCAATGCCGTGCAATATGGTTATGGATAACATTTTAAAAGAACTAAGACAACAAATATGTATGTTGAGCATAGAAGTCTGTTATCAAGCTTTTCTAAGCTAATGTGCTGAAATGTAACTATAATATATAGAACTAGGACATAATTTACCCATATGGAATGATGCTGAATAGTGAAGAGAAATTAAACATAAATGAGAAAGTTAAAGTACTGAAAATAAACTGATTTTACACAAATTTAGTCATAATACTGAAGGAGATACGCTTAAATAATTGTACGTGTCACTAAATGATCAAGTTGCAGCTAGAATAAAGAGCAACTTTACAACAAAAAATATATAAAAATTAGTATACAGGGTGGGCCAAGTGAACGTTTCTTGCATAACTAAATATTTTTGAAAATACGAAGAACTGTTTTATACGAAACTTATCAAAATTTTTGTGCTACATACCCCAAAAATACCGGTTATACCGGAAACGCATGCCAACTTTATTTTGAAATATATTTGAGATATTTGAGATATATTAGAGTCTTTTTAATAGGAGATGCAACTTTTTACAGTCTTGTGCAAAATTAAATTTCCTTTCTTTTGGTATAAGGTTCTCGTTCGTCGTTATCTGGTACCAACCGTTTTCCAGAAATTTGCACTTTTCTGATACTTTGAATTAGTCATCAAGTACGCCTTGACGAGACATAGCAGCTGATAAAATGTCAGCGGTCAGCAAAGTTAAGTGTAAGGTTTAAGTAACTACTTACTTACCTTCATTTATTTCACGTTAGAAAGAACTCCACATGTGCTGTTATAAAATCGCAAGCAATATACCATTTTAATTATGGCACTGATACGTTTGAAAATTATTTTAAATAAAAGCTGGTGATCCACATTTACACGTAAGATATTTTGCAAATGTAAACTAAATTATGCAATTACCAAAAATCATAAAAGTATAGGCCAGAAAATCTTAAAAGGAGCGAAAAGAATTAAATCATTAAGATCTACCCGAAACTTTTATCTTTCAGATAAGTATTCCTGTATCTCTAAATATGGCGGCGGTGGTGCTGTTTGGTAAAATAGGTGATTCTCTTTCTACCGTTAGTTTCGGATAGCTCCTTTCTCTCTCTCTCTCTAGCAGCTCAACCGTTTTAAACTTTATCTAACGTTTTCTGAACAACCTTAAGTAACGAGGGTGAATGCCTTCAGCGTCCACAATATAAGATAATACGTTTCTGAGGTATCGATCACACCTGTAATATTTGTCAAAGAGAACCTTAAAATATTTCATCTGACATGAGCTATGTTTGCGGATTGTTGAAATATATGGATATGGATATCCCTAATACCCCTAAAACCCAACACACAAAAAATATGAGTCAGATGCTTTCCTTCTATAAATTATTCGAGTTTGTGTTTTGGCCAATGATTTCATTATTTTTGTAATTAACTATAAATATTTTGGATATCTGAAAATAAAGTACCTAAAACTTCGGTTTCAGTTATTTTAAAATGTACCTATTAACAGTACCTAAATTACCTGCATTCGAGAGACATGAGGTATGGCATTCAATAGCTAGACATGGTTGAATGCTGACAGGTAGGTACTACATTTCTAATCTATTCTTATTAAAATCCGTTTAAAACAACAACAGTCTCAACATATCGTCTAAATAATTTATCAGCTATTATTAAGTCATTGAAATATTTTCACAAATGTATTATATTTATGTCAGTGTTGAAAAATGTCATTTTACAGTGACTGTACTTGGATTGCAATGTAATTCAGGGTATTTCTAAACCGGTTTTTATTTATGTAGAGAGGAGACAATAGTCAACGATCTCAAAATAGTTGTTTGGCTAGTACTGGCTGCTCTACATAATTAGTGGATACACATGACGAATAAAAAGAATAATTTGCGGAAGTTGGAAATTATCCTCGAGGTGGGGGTGTATTGTCTATAAGCCTTGAATCACTTCAAGTATCATTGTTGCAAATTCGTCGTCACCGACAATGAGGTTTGCGGTAGTTGCAGTGTGTGTATTCGGTAAGTCATTTACATTCATCTTTTAAAAATATATACGTATTCAAATAAGTTCAATCATGAAATTCATAATATTATCTGCATATAGCTTAGTCATGCATAAACAATACTTGTTCTTTTATCATTGGTACTAATTTTGCAAAACTTGCAGGGGATATAGTAAACTTTTACAGAAAATAATTTTTCCCATTCTACATTAAATGATTGTCATGTCCGTTGTACATGTTTACCATTCAATTTATGTGGCAACTACTGAGTTCCTATGTTTGTATTGTATGTGTATTTTCGCGAATCTCTAGGTAATACCAATTCCAAGAACTCGACAGCCGATATGAAACAGGTTTGTAGATGCGTTCCTAAAATCATGCTTTTTGTAAATATGTAATATAATACTTATTATGTTAACGCAGTTCTTTGCGCCTCCCAATAAGTTGTTTTATTATCCAAACGGAACGTTTGCTCTTATGAAGGGTGTTCCAAAAGTGATCGTCTAAACAACTCAAGCAGGTGGTAGAGTAGTTCAATCGAAATGACTACTTATGTCGTTATCCAATTCGGCTGCCCCAAACAAAAACACAGTAACCAACATTTTGAGCAAAATTGAGCTTTATTCATATATGCATATACCTATACTGTGTTTATGTGCAACTTTTGCGTTGGCAATGGCAGTTTTATCGTTTCTACTAACTGTTTTAGACCCATACACAAACACAGCATCTACAATCTAGCTGGGTTGTCCCCAAAATGAAAGACAGTATCATATCATTAGTTTTACAATTTTGCACTTACTGTGTTTTTGTTTGGGGCAGCCGAATTGTTTATGACTTAAAAGTTAGAAGTGTCTATATATTTTCTGAAAATCACTATCCTGGTCAACTGAATCAAGTATGCCATGAAAACGCAAGATAATCTTTATAATTTATTTCATGATTATTCCATCATGTGTGATTGCTTTAATTGTAAAAAACCTTTAGGGGAAAGTAAACAGGAACTGCCAAGGCAAAAGGAGTGAAAACCTTAATTAAACGAGCAATAGCAAAAAATGATGAGGATAATGAACAATGAACACCATTATTCCTCAATGAGGAAGTCGACCCTATATTACTCACCGCCGCTGGAGAACGTTTTTTATCTATTTATATGGTGGCAATAAAGTTGATGATTCTCTTGACAGTCTTAGATATAAACGATTCGTCAAATCAGTGACAAACAATACATTTAATTTGTCTTCACTTTCTCCAACACAGTACAGCCCGCTTGTACAGCCTCCGAGTGTATTATCAGGTCCAGTCGTGGCTCAGGAATTACAACGACTCTAAGGACTAGATCTGTAAAAAATGTGGACAAATATTGATCCCTGTTCAAAGTTCAAAGCCTCCAACCCTCTGAGCTTTTCAAGTTGATATTCTGCCGAGGCGCGATGCAAAGGAAACTAGAGTAGGCCTCAAATGTTCTGCATTGTCCCTGAATTGCTATGGGAAGACCTGCAGCAACACAATGGAGATATCAAAATTGATCGAAGAGAATGATTTTGAAGATCAACTGCCAACAATGACGTCACTTCATTCTCCTTTCCTTCCTCAACAATTCAATATCGAAAGATCAATGAGGCCTTCAGTCGCTGCCTGACCCGTCAAAGAGACTGTGGATACAGTAGATTGGGAAACATATTTTGTTATTATTATTTATACTAATTATTATGTCAGCTAGAAGATTATGCCTACTGGGGATACGACGTAAAACACGCACCACCAGAGTCTACCTCGTAGAGAGTACGGAAAAGAGTCAATAACTAATTACGCACAACATTAAAATGTTAATCATTTAAATGTTTCTTATAAAAATAATGGAAAGAAAACTATTCCTAATCATTCATATTAATACTTTATGTTTCGCATCATTGTAAAACGTCACGTCACGTCAATAAAATATTCGAAACCAGCAAGCAGTGATCTGATATTAATATGAGCAATATTACCATATTTTGCGTTAAATACATTCATAATTGATTAAGATTATTGAGAACCACGATAATTAATGTTTGATTTCAGCAATGAGATTTTATGCTTACGTGATGTACATTGCGGATTATAAGCGCTATGTGCAGTCTCCAACTTAGTATTAAATTTCTTATTTAGAAACATACAATTAGCACATCATTTATTATCTGATATACAATCTTTTTTAAATGGGATCCTGAACACTCAGGGCACTGAACCTCGTTGCTTTTGCAATTTTTCTGTGTATGACCCGAATTTACAGCATTTGGCGCGCATAATATTTGTATGTTCCTTTATGAAAAGTTTGAACCAACCGACATACAAAAAACCTCTATCAATCAAAGATCTGTACAATTCTGGTGATGTCTGTATAACTACATTTACTTTGCCTTTCGATCTGGACGGAAGGACTGTAATTAATTTAATGCTATTATCGTAAATTTCAAGGTTGTTGTCTTCACACAAAGTATTAACAAATTCACCTTTAGAAGCTTCTTCACTGGGTACATTATGGATGATTATTCGAGAATCGATTTTTTCCGTTTTCAMTTGTTTTAAAGCTGGATGAAATCTTCGAGTTCAGAACATTTTTTAACTTTTCCAAAGATGAGTCGTTGGCGCAGTAAATCTTGAAACCTTCCTTAGTCGGTCGTGCACTCTGTATGTCGATATCCAATATACCTGGGTTGCAACATGCTTTTACAATATCTTCAACTTGCTTTGCAGACTGATTCGCATTTGATTTTACGATCAATGAACTTGATGTAGTATTACTGATGTTTCTTTTGACTATCTCGTTAAACGGTACGTATTGTATTGCCATGCATTGTATTATTTGTATTGTTGCTTGTCATGGTGTAAAACTGAGTGTAAAATCCTAAAATCCTTGGCGCCGCGTTCTTTGCACCGTTTACGCTTGCCTTAGCATGTCAAGAATTATTCATATAAATTTGGGTAGGTGCTTATTTTCAACGTTTTACTCTACAAGCTTATACCAAAGCGTTTGTTCATTCCCTCAGACAAATTGATGACAACATTAACGCGACGTTACAGGCAATAGACACTAGAATCTTGTCTTGTATGATTGTTAACCTAGTTTTGTCAATCATACATCAGACTCTGCATTCGTCAAAATAATTTTAATTTTGCCCTCATTACAAAATGTATCACTATAGTAACTTTAAACGTGCCAACTAATTACTCATATTTTAGCCGTGGTGGTAATCAGCGCCCACGCATCTCCGGCCAAGGGATCCACAAAAGCTGCCCTGAAAAAGAAACCATGTCTGAAGGACTGCGGGGACGAATACAAACCAGTGTGCGCTGGAGATGGTACAGGGAAGAACAATAAGTCATTTGGCAGCGAATGTGTATTATCCAACCATAATTGTGAACACGATAGTGGTAAGGCACTTTGTAATAAGTTGATTGTATCTAGGTACATTTCGACTGAGGAGAACTTCCGGCTGTTATCCTCATTCATGTAAGGTACGTATAAGAATGAGTGACAGAATGAAGCTCCCGAATCCTGCTATCGTTTATGTCCAGTGAGAGCGCAACCAAGGACTGGGCAAACAGCTGCAAGTTCTAGTCGGTCGCGCTATACTTACGTATATAAGATCTTTATCCTTTTTTTTCACTTTTACAAGATCGTAGGCTTAATTTCAACAATTAGGTTAGTTTCAGGGACTGACTAAAATTGGTATATAGTAAATAGCAAAAAATTCAATGTGGGACGGAGTTCTTGTACCTACCATGGAGTACTTCCCCAGTAAGCTGAAAACTGCAATATTAAAATGTGCTATATACCATATCTTTTTTACTGATTATAGATACATTATACATCAATATGGGATTATTCTGCATTTTATAATAGAAAAGAGGAATGCAAAACTTTCAAATAACTTCTAATTTAAAAGAGGACATACATATTAGACAGCTGATTATTCGAGTCCTTTCATTTTGAAATATCCTAACACAAATGACAAAATTTAATATTAGGATATTTCCACTACTGGATACCTAGGCAACAATTTTAGTTTGCCACTAGATGGCATGGTGTCATCCATTCTCGCATATACATCGCCTAACTCGGCGTATGTAAGGAAAGCCAGATCTATGCCGTGTTTGCGTTGGGACTATAGCTGTGCTGAGGAGGCTTTATAAGCCGAAACAGCTGTCCACAGATTGTTTTGGCGCAGGCGACATGGCATAGACGTAATTATTATAATTTTAGTTTCATTTGGTGAAGCAGTGTTAATAGTTTAAGTTGCCGTTTTTATTTATGTATTAAAAATTACAGGGCGTCCTCGAAATACTACGACGTTTGACAGGTGATAGAAAACGCAATTTTAAGAACTTTTTTATAAATAATAATAAAATAAGAAAAAATCCGACAACGCTTTGTTTTTGATATACAGGGTGTTGAAATTGAGTTTTTAAAAATTATTTTTAAGACTATTCCTGAACTATAAAAGATATCAATTTTGAAATTTGGTGGGAATCATAACGGCATAAGGTACAATAAAAAAAGTAGTCGGGAGGTTTCTAAAGCACCAGTGGCGTGCGCTGGGATAATGCACACTCTTCCTTTTTTTAATAGAACTTTTACGTCTAGACAAAACTAATTTGTAATCTCTAATCAATTCTAACTAAAACAAATCTCTTTGAAATTTGCCGTAAAACGATTCATTAATCCCTAAAAATTGATTTTTTGATTGAAAAACACTACACCACCATTGTTTTATGAAATCACAAAAATGTTATTTAAACTGACAATGTCTGAAATGTGATAGAAAATGCAATTTTAAAAACTTTTTTCAAATAAAAATTTTCGAAAGCGCTTTGTTTTTGATATACAGGGTGTTAAAATTAAATTTAAAAAAATATCTTTTAAAATTCAAAATTTAAAATTGCATTTTCTATCACCTGTATATAAATTATTACAATTTTAAAGGAAACACATTATCGTATCTCGTGTCTCTTGGAACTGCCAGTATTATTCAAGCAAATGCCGGAATGTTTAAAAGTTGCTTTACAAAAATATAGAACTTAACTTCCAAATAACTTCTTGCTGCTCTATCTTAATTAATTAAGCGTGTAAAGAATTTAATTCTTCGTAAATCACTTCCATTGTTTCGACCGGGTCAAGTCTTAAATTTATCTAATCTTTCTAAAGCATTTTTGGAGTAACTTCGAATGTCTTTAGGTAGGTACAGTTGGAGTAGGCAGTATAAAATTTGGGCTTGCCGTACGTCGGGCGTATAACATGAGCGAGAGTCCTTTTATTAATAAATAATTCAACAACATAATATACAGTGCGTGTCTAAAGTATTCCCTTTTCTGTTAACTTTTGGACGCGCTAAGCTACTGAGGTCACGTCACATCTTATTAAAAGCCAAACTTTTGAGCACGTTAAGATTCTGATAAAAGATAGGTGAAAAATGACCTTTTGAAGGTAATATGCACTTTTTACCAACTCTAAAATTTTAAATAGCAAATGGTGTCATTTTATAGGTACCTTATTTGAAAACCACTGCCGTTATCTGCATTTTCACGTTTAGTAAACCAAAATCAGATAATCCACAGAAAAGTTAGAAGAATTACAAATGTGACACTGAACCGTTTTCAAATTGCAAACAAAAAACTTTAAAATGAGCTATGTAGATTAAGAAAGTAGCTTTCAAATGAAGTATGACATAACCCGCACCTTTCTAATTAAAATTCTTGAGTGTATAGCGATTGGATTGCGTTTTGAGGCTATTTTACTTCTTTTTTTTCAAACCTTTTAGTTAAACCGTCCAAAATTAGGATGAGGGATCTTAACCTTTTACCTTAATTATTATTTTTCATCTTCGCGAGTGCGTATAGTAGCTAATAATTGATACATATACATGCTTTTTATTATGTCATGTTTCGTGCCGCAACCTTCCTCCGATCTTATTTTGTAAAAGAAAGGCATTTAATTAGTTCAAAAATTAAAATTGAGGATTGATAGGGGACACTTTATATACGCACTGTATATTTACTGTACATTGATAAAATAGCCCAAGTGATCGGCCTTTGATGGATGTTTTTGAGCACAACGCTAAACCTTCTTTTTAAATAAAGCGTACTGAATTTTCGCATTTGAACATTATTTGTTATACCTACACAGGTAAACAAGCTTTGAGTGTGGATGCCCTACGTCACATGTTTGTGTTCGGGTCTTGCAAATTCAAAAGGCAACCCTAGTTGAAACCACCAGCTTATTGTGGCAAATGATATATCAAATAACAGTTTCTGCTTTCAAAAATAAGATAATACGTTTGACCCTTGAATTGACCATTGAAAAACATATTCTTCATAAATCTCTTCCATTAAGGGACCAGCAATGAATCTGTCGTTCGAAAAGGAATGTAATTATTATAAGTATAATTAAAATAAAATACCTATCATTTTTCAAGCTTCTCTAGAGCCCACAAACGAAACATTAACCTTCCTGTAGTAGAGTAGAAGTTTACATCAGTTAATTATTGATACCTTGTAATGCTTTGGTTCGTTTTAGCTTTGATTATAATATTCGGAATAATAAACTCAATGGGACGGTTTCTCTTCTCTTTGCTAAAGTTGATATTAGCTAAAATCAACCCTGTAACCATGAAAATACCTTAAATTGAGGTGTGTGATTGGTTTAGATTTGAAATACAAAGTTGATTTTAGCTTAAAACATAGAAGAGAAAGCTACCCAATGGTTTAGGCCTAATGAGCAAATGAAGTGACACTAAAGGTTTATAAGATATGTAAAAATATAAAAAGTATTGTGTTCCATTTAAAACAATAAACCTCGTAATACTTTGTTTCGTTTTAGCTTTGATTATAATATTAATAATAATAAACTCAATGGGCTGGTTTTTCTTTTCTATTTTAAGCTAAAATCAACTGTATTTTTTAAATGTAGGCCAATCACATACCTCAGTGTAAGGTATTGTCATGGTTACAGGGTTGATTTTAGCTAACATTAGGTCAGTTTCTCTTCTCTATTTTAAGCTAAAATCAACTGTATTTTTTTCAAATCTAAACCAATCACATTTCTCAATTTAGGGTGTTGTCATGGTTACTGGGTTGATTTTAGCTAATATCAACTTTAACAAAGGAAATAGGAACCGAACCAATGGTTTTATGAACAAATGAAGTGACACTGACAGTAAAAAATATTGTGTTCCATTTAAAACAATAACTTTAGTGTGTATTTCCGGTATAACTGGAAGCCAACCATTTTTTAAATACTTTATTGTACTGCTCGTGTAGTAGTGAAAGGAATATCTAACGTTTATCTGTTTCCAACGTAGATATGCAATACTGGAAAACCCTGTAGGTAGTTAATAAGACTATTAAACATAGCATTTTCCGTAACATTTCAGTTGTTGTTTATATCGTGTTTCACTTATGGATAAAAACATAATATAAATTATTACAGTCCTTGTTTGTTGCACTTTTGTATCATTCTTTATTTCTTTTTTTCAGATTTGAAGATAGTAAGTGAGGGAGAATGTCCTGGAGGAGGTGGAATAAGGCTGTCGTAATTTTATATATTCTGCAATTTTGCAACACAATATTTTAAACTCTGTATTTTACTGTTATCTCGCTATGTCTCACACAATTAATCAATCATTTGTTCTTGCATTCTTGAAGACGTGTGCACCTTTTTATTTCGCTTTTAATTACAATTATTACTAACTCACAATAGTTTTCAGCTAAATGTCTGACATAAATGTTTGTTAATTAAAGGTGTGTGCTTATGTATACCATTAGTTAATCCAATAAAATTGGTTTTCAGTTACGAGTATAAATCGCGCTGAATATTTATTTAGCAAATTAAGTACCCGCACCTGTATATTACAGACAAAGACAGAAGTGTGTTTTGGTAAAAGTTTGGTACAGTAATTCTCATAACTCTGTCATATATTATAGTAGCTACTATTTCATCTCCAAGTTTCTTGTAGTAGATTTAAGACAATCTTCATTGCCGCCTAAACGTTCAACTATTTAAGCAGCGACCTTTGTCAGTTCATTAGTTTGGATTCAATTCAAACTATTGATGCCATTTTCTTAGTTCTGTTTTCGTATTATGTATATTTCCCGTATATCTGCAGAAACATGCACGGTAAATTGTGCAAGTATTGCGCTAGAACCTTTTTGTATAAAAAATTTTCTTATCTTCATTTTGCATCAAATAAAATCAATTGTATCTGAGTTATCTTTCGTACTGGAGCTCAATGATAATAATCACTTAATTAGTGAATATTTTTCAGTTTTGAACATTGAAATTTAAATTTCTGAACACTAGTAAAATTTGTTTTTTTTAAATCCAAATCGCTGCATGCAACAATAAAAAATTACGAGCTTTATTGAGATTGTTTCGTGTTCTTTATAAATACATTAGATTACCCTATTTACGCTATTAATCTGTGCTCATGTGCATCCAAAGTAGATCAATAAAAAAGAACACAAATACTAAATATACATATATTATTATATCGTTAGATTTTAGATTACAAAAATATATGATGTACTTTTACAACGTGTTTAGAATTAAATACCTTGACTTCAACACATTATTACACTAGGTTATTTTTCAAATCGCTGACACGGGTGCGTTCTCCACTCTGCCAATTTTTTTAAAATGAACAAAATTAAGTTCACGCAATTTCTCGTGTCAGTTGACTTTAAATGTCAAGGCGCAATTTTGCCTAACGTCACAGGACTTGTGACACAGGACCCTCTCAGAATCTGAAAACTGGTGTAAAAATAACACTATTTTACAGTATAACTTTTTTTTTGAAATAAGGCTGGTCTACTGAGATATTCATTCTTAAACATAGGGGAAACAGTTTTTAATAATATCTCTTAGACCGGTTGATATAATTTCATCAATTTTGGTTATTATTATTTTAAGTAAAAGCCGTTAAAATGATGCACAAATTTTTTAAATAAATGTTTGCGGGGTGGGGGCGGGAGGGGGCCTACTCCCACATTTTATCCCTTAACTTAAACACGGTTAAGTGTTGTCAAAAGTATGTGTTTTTTAAGTACTTGATTCATTTGAAATCATCATTTTAATCTTTGGGCCTTGTAAACAAAAAAAGGTACTCTTGTTCGGGATTCACACTYTCACTGCTTAACTAACTCAATTGTTTTATCAAATTGGCCTAGATAAATAATAAAACTATGTTAGATGTCACTGTTACATTTATATTTTGCCAAAATTTTGTAAAAATTCTGAAATAATAGTATAATGGTATATTCATACAAATGAGTACATACTCTGAAATATCTCGGCCAATTCGATAAAGAAAAAGATTTAGTTAAACAGTGAAAATGTGATTCGTAACATTCAACTGCAATTTTCTCGGAAAGGGTCAATTTAGCCGCATGAACAAAGAGTACATTTTTTGTTTACAAGACCCAAAGATTTAAAAAAAAAACACAATATTTAGAAAAGTACTTAACTATTTTAAAGTTTAGGGATGAAATGTTGCCCACATAATAATGCGGGACAACCTGTATAAACTTATGAAGTTAGGGTTTTAAATAAACTAAAACGTATGTTTGCATTATGTAGCCAATTTGAAGTAACATTGAAATGATACAAGTTAGATCCCATCTTATCTCATGAGGGTTGTTGAATACATCGGAAAATAAAAATCTAATAATGTAGAAAATAATGTGTTCCACAAATAACTTTTTCGAATTAATTTTCAGTTAATAAACTTTCATGTGACAGTACGTATATTTGTCACTCTTCACAAGCAGCACTTCATCCAGGCGCTGTAGGTGTTGTTGTTGTGGTGTTACTAAACTTTGAAAAATATAGGCATATAAACAATACAATTTATTGTAGTATTCAAAAATAGTACATATACTTCGTCTGATTAGCATTCGCCTTGATGCAATAGAACATAGCCTGAAATCAAAGTTGCATGAGCATTTATACAAACAAAACCTACCAGTCATACCCAAATCTGTATATTTTGATTTGTTATAATCAAAGCTACATTTGTTTTTAAATGTCAATTTATTTCCGTGTTTATCGGAAGCGCATACTGGATTGAAATCGTCTATTTCACATCCTGATAAACACTCTTCAGGAATTCCACATACGATGAGTTCTAACAGCAACATATAGTCTGAAACATTATCATATCAGTAATAAGAAAGTGCTTCCATAAGCAGGTACTCACATATATGTGCTGCAACCAGTGTATTTACTTTCGACATGCTGGTGCTGTACAGTAACTAATAAATGTCGAATGTCCGAAGCTTTATTTATAACTTCGCAGTTTTAAGGTAGAAGTTAAATATATGTGATGTCCTATTGTTAACATGCATTTTATTGCATAATGCGGTTGCCGTGGCTGTTAATGTTCAATTTATTTTCATTCCTTAGAGACTACTCAAGTATTACATAGTGTTAAAGATACCGAATTCGTCAATTCAGCCAACTTTTTTTGAAACGGCGATATTTAAAATAAGGGGCTGCGATACACACCTATATACTTTTTTTGAATGCAGGCTGTTCTCGAAACTCGGAAGAAAACTAGTCACTGACATTTTTATTATACTGAAATTTGTAGCTGTACATATTGTCGAAAACACTTTATTAGCCATTTTTGTACGGTAATAAAGCAAGTACCTACCTATTAAACATTGGGCCGATTCTTCTCCTTGATTTTAAATTGATATTAGCTAAAATTAACACATTTCAGTGCGTTACCATGACTACAGGCTTGCTAAATAAATACGAATGAAAAGTAGAAATTTCAGGTTAGATATAGGTACACATGGGCTTCTCGATGCAGAGCCTGTTGGATCCTTAATTAATAAGACCAGTAGTATGCAGCGAAATTTGAAAGCGTGCGCGAATTCTACATCAGTTTCATCTGCCGACTAGAATATAATTGTAAGTATGGTATTTGCACTTTAAATTTTCACCAAGAACATTTTGACATCGTTTAATTTAAAGTTAACTTTCTCTAAAGGTACATAATAATTTTATCAAATTGCTTAAGCTTTTCAAAGAGAATCGTAGTTGATTTTGGAGGATTGATAATGTGGGTTTGAAATTATTTCACTTGCTGGTTCAACAAGTGTTTTCCCATTCCGTGATCTATAATCAGCTCACACAGACTAATATTTCAGTGTGTCATATATTTTCACTGAAAACCAAGGACGGAAAATTGTAGGATACCGGAGCTAACAGTATAAAATTTTTAGTTGCTTAGAAAATTCGCTTAAAAATTACTTCAAACATACTAACATTGAACCTTGCAATATAGCGAGGGTCTAGAGGCATATAAATAAACCACAAGTAGAACTTTATACATTTATTACGTTCCTACAATAAATTAATGGAATAAAAAAACCGATTGCTTTTAAAATCTCAACAACATTATAAAAGTAGAGACTAATCGGTAGAGATATTAGATGCTGCTCTTTATGTGTGCATATGACGTTCGACGTTCGTGATATTAGGGGGCAAAGGTTTGTAAGATGTGCCCGTCTAAACTATATCACGTATTTAAAAATAAAAACACGTGTAGACTGCATATACTACACCTAGACGGTGTTTGACTATGTCTCAGATTAGTTGTTTTAAAACAATCAGGCGAGACTGCAGGCGTTTAATAAATAGTTTCGCGTGTGTGAGAAAAACATAAGTATTTTAAACTTTTAAAATTTGTATAGGTATTAGTTATTGTTAATTTCAAGGCCCTTTGATTTAAGAACAAAATCGTTTAAAGTCTTCATCAGAGTTGTTGAATATAAGACAATGACACATGTTTTTTGTAGAAAGTTATCTACCTATGAAGGTAAGAGGCCCATAAATGAGCCATTTGGGGTATGCTTTAGATAACTTACATATAGCCTTCAATAATTCTTGTTTTGCAGGATAACAGAAAAACTGTCTTGTAAAATTATATTATTCACTCGAAAAATGGTGCTAATGAAGAAGTTATTACTTTATTTGAAAGTTTTATCGAACTATTACTATACCTACAATTTGATTAGGTATCATAAATATGCAAGATGGTCTTTGTTTAAACTTATTGCCACTAAATCTTGTTATAAAGTGCTAAAAATAATTCCACTACGATTAATAATAAAAAAGAAACTAAGCCGCCTTCTGCCGCGGATTTCTTGGAGCGTTTTGGACTCTGGCAGGCGTAACGAATATCGTGGATCTTTGGAAAAGCTAGTGTCTGTACATGCCGTTATCACATAAAATGTGAGCGCGATCGTAAACGTTAAAAAATATGATGCCATGAAATCATGTTTCCAGCAGTCCAATAAATAACTGGCAGGAAAGGACCAAAATTTAACATTTGAAACTGCCACAAGAAGTACGGATTTTTTCGGCATGTAACGCGTTGTAATGGTGTCGCGAGCTATCGCCGATTGCTTATGAAATTTAGTTCGTACGTACCTATATGTCAGTATCAAAATGAACGGACTAGAGGCAAGTCGTTTATAAAAAGCAACTTTGTATATTAGAGGGTTGACTTCTCTTCCCTTTGTTCAAGCTGGTGTTAGCTAAAACCAACCCAGTATAACCATGACAACACCTTAAATTGAGGTATTTGATTGGTTTGGGGTTTAATTAATGAGTTTATTTTAGCTTAAAACAGAGAATATAAACCGGCTGATTTTGTATATATTATAATGAATAGTTTTATAATGTAGATTGKAAAAAGAACGTTGGAATACGTTAGAKTCAATGCTATACCGAACAACTTATTAAGGTAAAACAAATGTATTTTGTTGGATGTGTGTATGTAATAACATGGTTGCAGGCATTAAGCGTAAGAAATAAACTTAAAACGACGAAAAGGGAATAAAGTTAGTATTTATATTATTCGTTACTGGTAAATAGGTTTAATGTGTTTTTTTTAGAAATATACAGGTACGCAGCGCATTGTGCGGGAATCCCAGCTAAATGATGACATGATAAGGTGTTTTAAATGTTATATGTTGCGTGTCCCTACAATTTTAATTTTTGCAGAGAATAATAGCAAATTGTTAGAAGGGTTGTGGTTTAAAAAAATATTTAAAAAATTGTAAATAATAAACAGGAAAAAATGTAAATAAAATGTTAAAAACCTATTGCAACTTAGTTCAGCTTCTTCACAATTATAAGTTGTAAATCTGTCAAGAGGCGCGTGGTAGAACATGAGAAGTATTTAAAGTTTCAAGTAAATTATGTATTTTCTATGAACGATAAACAAGGGCAACATTTGTGGAACTTTTACTAGTGAAATCATGACAATGTCTTGACCGAATAACGAGCAATAATCGGGAACAGTTTAAAATAAAAGGAAGGTAATCGATTACTTATTATACTCCGTGATGCTCGATGCTGGAATATGTGGCCAGGGCACTAACACTTCCTTGGTTCTAGTTTCATTAGTATCATTATGTGGAAAGACTGTAAAAAAACTAAAGCGTATCAAACTAATACTAAAATGAAATCAACCTTGTGATGAACAAATGAATAACAAAAACAAAACAAAAACAAAGTTGAATGAACCAACACGCAATGGAAACTGTTTAAGGAAACAAAGATAGGATATATTTAAAAATCAAATCCCTAGATGATAAATCATCTAGGGACTTAGGTACCTTAGATTAGTGATGCCATCTAACGACAGTTTGTCAAACATAATTTTGCAATAAGTACGGATAACTGTACTTAAAAGGATAATGATCTTGCCATCTGTCATGCTACAAAAATAGTCCTGTTTGATAAAGGTTTTAAGTCCCACCGGTAGATCGCGGTAATTTACAAGTGTAAGATTTTTACATTTTTTCATCTTTTTTATCATCTTATTCAGAGTGAAAAACATTTTAATGATCATGCCATAGGAGGACGTAACAGGGGAATATGTTACCTATCGGCAGTCCGTGAAAATTTGAATTCGCCGGCAAAAATAAGGACCCTGGCGAATCGTTTGTTCGGCATCCTTAGTGGAGTTATTCGTATCTGAGACCATGGTCTTCTTTACTCTACAGGTTGCATCAATCGGTCAGTTTATAGGCGCGGTAAAAGTGGGGAAGGTCGCAAGAATGACGTATGCTGGCGACTCATGGCATCCCTGTCGCAATCATCCATTGCGTAAAACCACTGATCTCTAAAAATAACTGGATGTAAACTAACTGTGACAAATTGAACCCACTTTAGCGCTTCTAGCCGCTGGTCATTGTACTAAAATTGACGGTTAGAATCGTGAACCTAACATAAAATATACGGCATCTTTGAACGCGCAATTAAATTGATAGTACCATGACCAGCGGCATGGTGAGGCAAGAGTTTCTACTTGCCTAGAGTCACTAAATGGAATACAGTACCGCAACGTCCGCCATATTGGGAGTAAAAGTTTTGGCGAGAACATTCTCATTTCGCAATGTTAGTTTTCGTTAGATTGAAATTGGAATAAGACCAAGATCAATAATGAAAACCTACTATTAATCAAGGTAGAGAAAAACAAACATTTCGAAATTTGAATGTTTTCGCCAAAACTTTTACTCCCAATATGGCGGACGTTGCGGTTCTGTATTCTATTTAGTGACTGTAACCCGTCCTTACTAGGTAGCTTGTCTGAATCGTTTGTGTTTGTAGCGATATGCAGTCCGCCTGAAAGTAGCGCAGGGGAGTACCTGTAAATGTTTAGCGATATTTTGAGTTGCAGATTCAGATAATTTTGTTTTGCTAGTAAAAATAAATAATTAATATTGCTTATAATAATGACGGGATGTCGACGTGTTTACGGTTGCAGTCTGCAATGATGGCGAAGAAGAAGAGTGATCGTGCGGGGCTTCAAATATCCTACAATAAATTTTCTAAAGAGAAACAGTTAAAGCAAAATATGTATACATTCATATGAATAAATTTTTAAATCTTAAGCGAAAAAATACAAGAGACAACGATACAGCCAACAAACGTGCACTTGATTTATCTAAATCGTAGAAGGTATCCCATATATGCCGTAAACTGACAAACTGATTAACAAATTAATCAATGTGTGACGTATTGTAAATAAAACTGACATCTGTCTTGTTCTTGTAATTTATTAATTACCCTACAAATAAACGTAGCTCTTTGTTAATTGTTAGCCTCTAACTGTATGGTTGCTATCTCTATTGTTGCTCTACTATGTAGGAACCGTATTAATATAAATAGTCAAGGAATATTTCTTTAGTACTCGATGGAAGTAGTAGAGTTTATGCCTCAGAGTAATAAGTAATAAGTATTTATTACTCCGAGGTTTCTGCCCACGGAAATATACTGAAATATATATTATAAATAGATTTCTATACAGTGAAAGTTAATTACAGCCTGAATTCAGTTTTTACGAACATAGATGATATTTTTAATGGGTTTGCAGACATATGAAGAAATGATTAATTATTGCCAGCCTTGACCGAGTTTATAAATATATATTATATTGAAATTTCAATATAATTTCGTATTTTTGCATGTCTGTTGTAAAAAGTAAAACTTGATTGGCAATGCGGCAGCTACTGTCAAATGTTAATGTCAGTTTGTCAAAAATTTCATAAATCTGACAGGCCATGTTGACAAATGGCAAAACACAAAAATCAAAATTTTAAGTTCTAACCCTAATTTTAAACGCACAGTTTTTGTAAATGATTTCATAAAATGTGGTTTTTAACTATATTTACGTATGTAGCAATTTTAATTCAAATTGTATTGATTACAGTCTCAATTGGTAAGTAGGGATGAAAGGTTTATAGTGTAAAGCACAAAATTTATGTATTTAAATTTTGCAGCGGCTGGATTATATTATTTAGCAGAGCTGGTAGAAGAATATACAGCTATTACAAAAAAGTGTATATGGTGGATGAATACAGTATGGACTATTACTTTCATTGATCTAGTATGTCTAAGTTATTATACTAATGTTTTAGGTTACACTTGTTCTTTACATTTGCTTATGGCTATTTGAAAACTTCCCGTCATCTATTATAGTTTGTGGAATATTGGCTCAAGTAGTGCATTACTTAATATTGAGGAATTTTCCTTATATATCATTTCTATCACCAAATTTCTTGATTGGAACTACCTTCATTGTTATAAATCATTATTTGGCATTTGAATATTTTGCAGAACACTACTATGCATTTTCTGAAGTAAGTATAGAAGGTCCTTTGAAGTGAAATAACAGTTAATAAAAATAACTTTTGTTACAGGTAGTGGCGTATTTTACTTTGTGCCTTTGGTTAGTGCCATTTGCTTTATTTATTTCTTTGTCAGCAAATGATAATGTTTTGCCAACAACAACAGATAGATTAGGTATTATCAATTTACTGTTTCATAACTCTGTTTATTATTGCAAGTTTATTTTTCAGATACTGATGTAGTTAGCAATTATTTATCGAAGCGTAATAAAAAGTATGGGTTGCTGACATTTTTTAATTATGCCAAAGAGTCGATATTGCCGCAAAGGGTAAAAAAGGGGTTTTAACAAATTGTTCCAATAAGTCGATAACTAAAAGTGCTCAATAATTTTTTTTACGCATAAGGGAAGATGGGATGTGTGAGGCTGACTGAAAATTTATATTTCATAGTAGGCAACCCCAGTAGTGTTGTAAGAAAATGTTGACTATTGTAATTATGTTCATACTCTATAACTGACGGATGGAAACTGTGTGATATACTTATTACGTTTTTTTTTCCTAAAACTAATTAATTAGTTTTTTATTTATTTATTTCTATTTTTACATAGGTATACTACATTTCTGTATCATTTACATTGTATGATATGATGTACCAAGTCATGATATTTGTAGTGGTAAATATTAAATGCTGTTTTACAGTCTACTTGTAGTTATACATTGAAAAAGAGACCTAATTTTTAAATACATAAGTTCTTTTTTCTTTTTATAGTTAAACCAACAAATCCATGATCTAGTTCATAATATTACACACTAGTATTACAGAATTCTTGTCTTCTTTCGCATTTGCTAATTAATTACTGTAGGTTATGATCTACTGTGGTACATTATATATATATAAGGTGACCAACTTCGCAAACCAGGGAATCCGGACACCTTCATTGTGCTATTTGTAATATGGGATGAAGAGGCATGACCAGTCATTAGGTTATGCCGGCTATGCAATTGCGCACTGATACCATAGGACTAAATACTTACCTAAAAGTTTAATGTAATAATTTTGTGATAAATGATCCTCAGGCAAGTTGGGCCAGATGCATGCACAGTAAAGATTATAATATGGAAACATCATGGCAACTTCACAACAAACAACAGGACCTGCTGCACTTCTTGCTAATTTACTTTGTCACACCGGTGAGTTACTGCGCAGACTTGCTACGTTACGAACAAGCAAACTTGCGGGTTGTTACAATATTTTTTCGCGCATGCCATAACAATTAACCATCTACATAGTAGATAGGATGTCTGTGGCTGACATTGTGACATTAATGTGATAAATGAAACTATTAAGCACATTTTTAGCCAAAACGACAAAAAAAAACAAATCCGAACAAAACTTTAAAAACCCGGACAAATCCAGATACAATATTGAATACGGACTCATAAACAAAAATACAAAACTGTCCGGGCTACATCCGGACGGTTGGTCACCTTATACATATACTTTCAATATTTTCCAATAGTTGTGATCTTTTATTTTTGTTTTGTGCCCATATTACTGATATCTGTAATACTACAGCAATTAAATTCTTCATTGCGCACCGTTTCGTTTTAAGAAGAATCCCCTTGTAAAACTCTGTTTACAATAATTTTAAGGTCAAAAAACAAGCAAACATTTTATGTAGGCAGTTGTGTAATGTTATATTTACCCTAATTACTTATCACATCAATTACAAATCCCACTGGTTATGAATACAACATATTAGTAGTTATTAACTGAAATAAATCTGTTTACTACTATTTTTTTTTATTTTTGAAAGGGTTTTAGTTATTAGCAATGAAAAATTTTTAAAGCCCATACTGGGTATGCAAAAAGAACACATTTATTTGAAAACTGTCAAAAATATAAAAAGTGTTTTACATAAGTTTTAAGTTTATAAAGTAGTGAATTCCAGTTGTACAAGAAAGGTTTTTATATATTTGTGTTGTGATATTTTAGTGCACTATTGTACAAAAAATGATGATTGCAAAAAATTTTAATAGCTTTTCAATTTTATTTAACATACTTAAAACAATCACCCCAAATTGGAAATTTTATGACCTTGGAAGTTATTTTGTATTATATTAATAGTTTGAATCATTTTTACTGACTGGTTTTAAGTCATTAAAAATTACATTTTTTTTGTAGTTCAGTTTTTGAAACAAATTGCATTACTCAAATGGTAAGACCACTTTTTCATTGTTAGTAACCGGGCTTATATTAACTGCAGTTTTATATGAGCAAACACAGACATTTATGAAGGGAGCAAACTCAATTTCTACAAACACAGACCAGAAGCACTTCTGGTTAAAACCACATTCATTATTGATAGAAAAAGAAGCTTAATGTTAAAAGAAATTGTTTAATTATATATGCCAGAAAATGTTTTGAAGCATTTCCGGAGTAATTAATCTGAAAGAAGTTTCTTATCTTGGATGAAGTAGTGTATTTCTCACAAGTAACAGTTACCTTTGATCTCCGAAGAAAAATGGACCTACCAAATGTTTGCCAACATTTTTGCAGATATTAAGAAACCGGTGGTGTAGTCAATTTATTCATCAAAGATCAAATTGAAAGTCAAAAGAGTTTTCTGTCTCACAATAATGTTAGGTACCTTTTTCTTCATGATGCCATTACAGTAGAATGTTGGCTTTATTATTATAATTTTTATTAGTTTTCTTGAATGGGTTCTACCACTGACAAAACACTAGTAATAATTCAAATATCACAACTAATGACAAAGATTAAAGACGGGCTTCAAAGTAATTTATTAAATTTCATAAGAAGCATGGCTCTCTATGTAAATTATAAAGTAGTTAAGTCAGTGGGATAAGCAGTCAATAAACACAAGATAATTCTTTTGAGTGCCAAGCTTTTGGAATTTTATTTACTTCTTCGTCAGGACCTTTTGTAATACAACCTCAGAAGATTTTCAATAATAAACAGTAAACTTACATTCATTGTGAGATTACGGCTAACAATTATTGTTGACAATAAAGTAGGAACTAACATGCTGATGGACTCTTTAAAATAATACTATGATAAAATTAAAATTTTTTAAATATGTCATCTGCTTGTTCACCAATATACCAATTATGCATTCCATCACATTCACTTTTAATGGAGAAGTATATAAATAAGTTTCTGGTACACCTATGGGATCCAAAGTTTCACCTATATTGGCCCAATATCTTATGGATAATCTGCTATTGGCAGTGATTCTACAACTACCCAAGTAACATATAAATCAGGTCGATTTTAGTAATTACGTCCTTTGTACTGAAAATAGACGTATATAGTACGTAAAAATAATGACATTATGTTGCGGGTGAMGAYATCATTTTTGGACATCGCTATTATGTTAGTTTAGACGTTTGTGTAAATATAATTGCACCATATCGATGGTACTTTAATTTTTAATGAAACCGGCAATATGAAATACATTTAAATTTGTAACCAAATTGGGAAATACAATAGGTATATCGAATGTAATAATTAATAACTTCACTAATACACAATAATACAACTACAATCAAAATAATTGCTGGTAAAGACAAATAGATAACCCCTGTACAAGCGAACACGACTTTGATGTTTATGAAACATCAACCGGTCACCAATAATTGTGCTTTCGTAAATGTTAACTTCTAAAGCGCAATGATAATTACTTATTTTATAAAAAAGAAACGTTTGTAAGGTATAAATTATTATGTCTCCTAATGTTTGTCAAATTTAATATTGTTTTTGTATATTGTAAAATTATTGGACTACTTACGTAAAGCTTGTTGTGATTTTAAACATAGTGTGGTACCTATTACTAAAATGTTTAAGGCCATTTCAAAAGTACCAGCAATATTTAGGTATTGATATAATAATTACATATTTGGTATATTACTGTTTTATTCCAACAAAATGTAAAGTAAAAATGCCAAATAGTGAAACAGGGACTGATACACCTTTGTACTTTATACATTGCGAACTAGCATTATATATATTGTTCACGCGGCCGTACATCGTAATTCGCGTGTCCATTCATGAAAAGATGCATATTCGGTCATTCGTCCTTCCCGTAGGTCATACGTTGCTGCAGGTGTTCAATCCGAACTGTGCATCTGTTTCAGTCCAGTATCGTACAAGTCTCTGGCATCGTTCAAAACAAACTAGTTCATTTTATCCTGACGAACTAGATGATTCAGCTTGGTGTGCTTCGTGCGTTCATGAACTTCCTATCTCTAATGTACGACTACAATTATATTATTATTTAATTATTCATTTTAGGCTTTTAATACTCACTTTTTCTATATTAAAAGATTCTGAATGCCACTTTAAAAGCTCTTACTTTTTCATTTATGTTTCTTGTTGTAGTACTGCATATATTTTACTTCACACCTCCATATTTACTAATAATATATTGAGAATCAGTGCATTCGTTGATTTAAAAGCACAGGTGAAGTTTGTTCAACATTAGGTTGTAAATGTTTTGCTTAAGTTACTTGTGTTGAGATCGTGTTATCTTACAAATTCATCTCTGATTAAATAAAAGCTATTTTATACAGCTTACTTTATTAAACGAAATTCTCCATTTACAATAATTCTGCATAATACAATCTTCCAAATCAATCAAGACCAACTGACAACCAAATAAAAACTGCACTATCCTACTCACTACCAGATTCTTGTCCTGAACCAGACTCAGACCCAGAACCTGAATGTGATTCGGATTTCGATCTTGATGCTGATCTCGACCTTGATGCACTCTTGGACTTGCTACGTGATCTTGACCTTGAACGTGCCGGTGAACCAGACCCAGATCTGGCAGGAGATGCAGATGCCGATTTTGATGGAGAACGTGACCTAGAACCGGAAGGCGATCTTGAACGAGAGCCTGATGGGGACCTTGATCTGGATCTAGAGCCAGAGTTTGAGCGTTTCGATGATCGTGACGATGCCCGAGATCTCCCACTTTCGCTGTTACCTGCAGTCCAACAACAGTAATAATTGTAATTAATAAAGTATGTGTGTTTACTGCAATAAAAGATCAAGAACATAACTGCGCTTTCAGATTTAATTATCTTGAATACAAAAAAATAAATGAGAATGATGACACAGCCATAAAAAACACAACTCAGAAAAATAGTACTACTTATGCATAATTAAAAAATTGGCCCTTTTGCAACATGATTTTAAAAACTGCACTTCCTATCATTAGGGCCGGTAAAAGCATACAATATACACTTAATAGAATATCTGAACAACTTCCAAAATTCCTATATGTAATCAAAACATAATAATGTAACTGGTTTGAAAAGAATAAATCAATGTATTTGAAATTAGACACTAAAACCCAACATTAAATAATGAAAATGAATTTCATTATGCTACAGTAATAAAACAAACATCTGCGGAAACAGGTAGTCATACAGCATGAGTTATTAATAATGGTACAGAGCTTAAGACAGGTGACAGAAGACAACAGAGCCCAATATTCCGCATGGGAATTCAAAGACAGATGTTTAAGCTTGTACCGTTGTGAACTTTGAAAATGAATCATTTTAGGAGGGATGATTTTTTGGGATGGCTGTAAAACTTTTTTGGATTTGCGGCAAATTTTGTACAACTAGGTAATGGTCTTCACCACAGGATGACACAATTATGATGCAGCAATATATCTTCTTCTTATCTCACATACGTAACCTTCCTAGATCGTTTCATTTTCATAGTCCACGGCTGTACCTGTTTATAAAGACAAACTATCTTATTTGTTTGTTTGTTAATTTGTATATAATATTTCTGTCAGAGGTTTCATAATTGTGATATCTAACTTGTGAGTGTCAACTAGGGATGATCCCAACATATGCAGTTACCCAGGGTTGCTTGCTATACTCAAATATTTTATTATTTTAATAATACAGAAAACATCGATTTATAAAGCTTTTTTCGGCAACAGGGCCAATAGTGCCATCTGGGAAGTTAGATACGGAACTACCATTCCAATGGATGGCTTCAAGCGATATTCTAGACAATTTAATACAAATATAATCAAGAAAGTTGGCATAAAATACAAGAACGGTGTTAGCAGTGGACACCAATTCAATAACACTGTGGAGCCTTCAAGCAAAATGGTAGATATCTACCACACTACTTCCTTGATAAAGTGTTTTGGTTCTGGACCCAATTAGATCATCTAAATCATACCTTTTTCTCATACAGTAAACTTATTATCCTACTTAGGTCAGCTTAACAATGACAATGAATACTGAGCTGCATTATCTAATTCTACAAATATACAGCCATAATAAACAGCACATTCATTTCCTCTTTTAACTGTCTGTCATATGTGAATATGCAATACCCAGCTTCTAGTTGACAGATGTGGAAGTGTCGCATTAAGCCCACAGAGGCGCTGATGAAATGTCGCCTTGAATTTACCAAAGTTTCCGGTATTGGAATAGTAAAGTATTTGCTATACTGTAGAAGTAAACAGGTATAAAAACATACATTAACATGCTAGTGTAAAGTGTAAGACAAAAATATTTATCATATTCCTTAACCGAATGTTTGTTTAAAATTTTTTTACTTAAATTTTGTCTCAGTACTGAGTAGAAAGTGTAAGTTTCTTATTACGTTTACTCCATTTTGGATGCTTGCCTACAGTCTAGATATAATTCGACTTTTTTTATTCTTTTATAACAGCTATTTTAAATTTGTTATATTTAAGCTGTATTCTCTAAAAAGTGCAATTTATTATTAACTTGATGTATATTTGTAATGCATAAATTGATGAATCAGCTGATGATGGTTTAAAGTCAAAACCGATCCTGATAAAATTAAAAAAGATGTAATTATAACGGAGTAATTACTGTGCCCTCTGTTCTCACCATAATTCAACTTATTTAAATAATGCTACTCTGTGCCACAAAAATTACCTTGTGCATAAAAACAATGCATCTCGCATTGCAGATTTTGTAAAACTAACAAACAACATTACCTTTGCATTTTTAAATATCCTATGGCATAAAACAAACACTTTTTTCAAGCTTGTCTAAGCAGTGGTAAATTAAATCGGACAGCTCAAAAATGACTTTTAACTTATAACTTTTTTAAGTAAAATTAAATAAAATTGAATAGTTGTGAAAAACAGTAACTAGAATGACCACAGAGAGGCCTAATGCCATCTCTTTTCTAATACAAAATATATATCAATATCAGGTCTTTGACACCATTTAAGAAAGATATCTACGAACTAAGTACAAGAGGCTTGCATAGGATTGATGTGCCAAGACATTCCACTAAAAAGTTTAAACATAGCTTAACATATTTGTTTAATATGTTTAATGATTGACCTGATAATATACAACATTTGTTGCTCAGCATGTTTTGGTCTGCTCTAAAGGATTTATTGTCAAAAGCACAATGCCAATCGTAAACATTATGACGTAACTGAAAAACAACCTTGCTGACATCACACCATATTGTAGCACTAAGTTTTTGTTTATTCTTACTCACCCGTAATGTGCTACAATAAATAATAATAATTTGTTCGCTGCGAAAAAAAAAAGAATTACTACAAAACATGCATTTCATTGTAATTCTGCAATACGGCCCGTATTTACTTGTCCACAATATTGTGGTTAGTGATCTTCCATGCAACCAGTAAAAGAAAAAATAACAAATATCACTATGCTCAAGATAAACAGAGATAAAATTATATGCGTAATTCACATAATTCCACACTCAATAAATAACAGAAAGTAGGTTTTGATGGTTAAGAAATTAAATCCTGTACAAGCGATAAACGGCTAAAACAGTGTTAAGTGAAATAACTACGAAATACATTTTATAACAAAACTATAAAAATGAAGTAAAATAAAGAAAGAGCAGTAATTAGACACTAAAGGTCACTTGAATATCATCTTTCAAAAGTGACAACCTCAATATTTTTTTAAATTAAATGATATCTGATTCCGAATCTGAAATTTCTGAACCACCAAAGGCTGCCTGATGTACATATGCTCGAAACAGAATGCCCGGAAAAAATAAATGGTGGAGCAAAAACTGAATCGCTCTCTCCACTGAGCTGAATGAGAACACTGTTCTGTTACAGTAGTATTTGCAATTTCAACATGGTGACATGTCGATCAAAGACATCCAATGCTTGTACCGGCCTCACATCCAGAAGTAAAGAAATGTGAAAAAATTGCATGTGCTCCTGTACAAAGATAGAAAACTTACTATTCATGAACTCACTGAAATAAGTGGTCTTTCCTGGAACTTGGTACAAAGGAGTGTATCTGAAAATTTGGAAATGAGACGAATCGTGGCGAAATTCATGCCCAGGTTGTTAATCTTTGATCAGAAGGCGACTCGTGTCACTGCATGCCGTGAGTTGTTGGACTTGAACGTGGACGAGAACTTTTTTGATAAAATCATCACCAGAGATATTGTAATACTCAAAATTTACTTTTTCAAAAATGTAGTCTAATATTACTCTGAAGCAAAAAGGTACCCGTTAGCTAATCGTCGGAGAGGGCGTGTGGTAATAAAACGCATTAAAAAACGAATATATGCCGAAATATTAACACCTATTAACATTGAGAAAATATTTGGGACCAGGTAGATGAACTAAATACCCCTAAGTTGAAAAAGCTTCCTTAAAACCAATTAAAAATATGGCACTTACATGCACCTACCACAGGTAGATAGAATATTGGCCAACAAAGAGCAAAAAAGGTCAGTATAGCAAATAAATAAACTAGCCGTATGTAGAAATACTACAATATCTATTTAAATTTAAATCATACATGTATTTATGTGAAGTAAGCCGTAAAATAAACTCAATCTGAATTTTGTAGATTGCAAAATAATGTACATCAAACATAAGTATTTTCGTAAACCCAAAAGAATGATTGAAATTTTATTATTTAATTTATAGAACCAATAAGGAAGATTTACACAATCAAAACTAATTTTTAATTATTAAAGAGAGCACTCACAAATTATTTAATGACGGAACAACAAAAATAGTCTTATAAACCCAAAGAAAGAAGGGATGCAGATAAGCATGTAAAAGAATCACGCTATGTCACGAGCGAATGGCAATGCGCAAGCGGAAATTCTTTGCGATAAAACACAAATTGGCGTATCAAATAACAACCCAAATTGCGAAGTGTCTTTACAAAAGAAAATGACAGCGAAAAGTGTAAATGAAATATAGATATGTACCAATGTACAAAAATTAAACAAATAATTATGATTAATCTTGAAATTTTCTTAAGGACGCCAACTGTTTCTTTTTCAAACATCCAAAGTAAAGCAATCAATAAAAGATTGTTCTAATGATTTAAGATGAATCGATATTCACTTGTGTCTTTTTGAAGCAAGAATGACGACCCACCTTTAACTGCCGAATTAAATAATGGTATACATCTGACCTGCAGAATGAACCTTCCTGGTTTTGAGCCACCCTGGGTGGTGTTTCTAACTGCAATCGCAACCCCAAATCAATGAATACATACAAGGAGTCTAGGCAAAAACTCACACAGGGATTCAGGCCGAGATCCCGACAAAAGAAACTCAGCAAGCCCCGTATAGAAACACTTAGAATGTAGAACTCATGTAAGTATGTGAAACTAGAAAAATATTATATGCTCACCTCCCTGAGGGCTTTGATTATACCTACATACAATCAATTAAGCAAAGCACGTTAGCACATGTGGAACTGGTTCTCTCTCAAAATCCCACGAGAGTGCCCAAATTCACGACAAACCAACAACCAATTATTAAGTCACCACAGTTATGTTGTGAAAAGTACATCCCTTAACGAATGACAATTAAAAATCACATTCAACTTTCCATGACATTCGAGAACCAAGATGCCAGTTAATGAACTACCTTTTGCCAAGTCCACTTGAAAAACGTGCAAAGATAATGCTCAAAGCTACCGCTTGCCCCAAACAATTTTCCTCATTCATATAGAATATGTTAATTTGATTAACCTACAGGTGGCCCACGCTGTCCAGACCATCAAAATAATTAAATAAATATTGAAACCCCGAAAATTTCTTTACAATATATCATGGTGTTATGGGTGTGACACATCGTAGTTGAAGGCAGTGGGCTCTCCTCGTCCAAAAATAGTCCGGCAAGTCAAGTTGGCTGTGAAGACAATTTTGATTTGTTTTCTCGACGTCCACCGTATTTCTCACTCAGAATATGTCCCTGAGCATCAAACGGTTAACCAGGTCTTCTACCTGAGTGTACAGACACAACTGTGCGACAACGTTCAGTTGGAAAGGCCCGATTTGTAAAAGAGTGGGGACTGGTTCTTCCACCATGACAATGCTCCAGCGCACACAGCTATCTTGGTGGGTGATTTTTTGACGAAAAACCTCATGACACCGCTTCCTCATTCATCCTACTTTCCGGATCTCACACTACGTATTTTTTTTTTGTTTCCCCGATTCAAAAACGAGCTAAAAGGGAAATGTTTTGCAGATGTTTCGGAGGTTAAAAAAATTGAAAGCGAAGCTGGAAGGCATTGAAAAAGATGAGTTAAAAGGTGTTTCATGCAATGGAAAAAACTTTTGAACAAATGTATAATTCTCAACGGGAAATACTGTGAAGGAAAATAATCTTTGTAACTGGAAAAAATAAATTATATAATTTATGTGCTAAGTGGTTATTTTTGGGTCCCTCTTGTACACTAAATCTAATAGCAGTTTGTTTTAAAGCACAGTGCAGCCTTATTATTGCTCTAAGTATGTAAAATTTAACATGAATCACTAACATTAAGCAATTCAGTTATGCCGATAGTTTCGAATCAGTTATCACAGCAATTCTCAAAACGCAGTGAATGAAAGAATCTGTCATTAGTGTTTACTAAGCTAGCAGACAATAAATTCTCTAATAGCTTAACTAGAAATGACTGTAAAGCGAACAGTCCCTTACGTTCATTTTCGCTGGCATTGTCTTCCCCATCTTGTTTTTCCTGATCTGACTCAGCTTGGCTTTCTTCTCCCTTCTCTTCCTGGTTTTGCTCTTCATTCTGTTCAGTTTCCATTTCCTCATCTTCCTCACCTAAGTAAATAAAATAAAAATGAGTATCAAAATTAAAATGCATAAAATCTCTGAATGACATCAACTGGTTAGAATCACACAATGTGTGCATTATTTGCAGTTCTATGTTAACTAATTCTTGTTCCAATGCTCTGGAATTTTAGTCTTCTTCTAAGTCAGTTTGAGTATATGTTTTATGACTTTTTTTTAAATGTGCACACTCAATCAGTTACTTCAACCACAGTTTTGATGAAATATATGAAAAATACAATTAAAATCCTAGGATATTGATATTGTAACAGTTCTATGTTAGCTATGTATGTACCTGGTGGCTCCAGTTGCTTTTCCCTATACCTTTGCATTCGGAACTCTTGAGCGTCCATTGGCCGATGTTTCACTATCAACCTGGTATTGCTAGCAGGCTGGCCTGCTTTCTGTCTTCTTTTGCTCAGTCTGACTCTGGTTTCTAACTCATTATAGTACACTCCGTCTTGGCGAACAACTAGGAAGTAATTTTCTTCGTAACCCTTGCTTGCCTTGCTCTTGACATTCCAATTGTACTCTCTAGCCATCTTGTATTCATATTCTTCATCATCTTGGTAGGGAATTCCATTCACAAAGTCCTCACGACGTTTGGCTAGAGTTTCCTCCACTGGAAGGAAGTAGGCAACAAACTGTTCTCCACTTTCATCCATTACACCTCTAAAAAACAAATTAATGTAAAAATATTAAGAGGTCAGCTTTAAAACCAACCTTATCATAGCTTGCGACATTTCTTCTATCTGAGCTGGCACTTGCTTTCCTACAGGTGCTGGGTCAGAATCAAATATAACCTGTGCACAAGGATATTTCCATAATTTGAAATCAGGATAAACAGGTAAGATTTCTACAGGTAACACATTTGGTTTACTGTAGTGTTTTTCAATTGGCACTTTCGAATCCTCAAATGTCTTTTCAATTGCCTTGATTTGGGAATCCCTGTCCATGTACAATGTCTCGTTCTTCAAAGTTTTCTTGATACTATAGCCGACTTTTGCTTCCACTTTGTCCATAGTCTGTGGCTGGAAACGGGTCTGTTCTGTGGAAATATATTCAGTTCTACGCAACCATGAAACAGAACGAGCATGATGACGTGATCTTTTAGAATCTTGTGGAGTAAGGATGTCTTCTTCAAGTAACTTTTCATCAGCGGGATCTAGAGTAGCTCCTGGTTCCACAGCATATATATCTTTGTTGATCAGGTCAATACTAACACCTAAATCATGTTCTGTCAACACTTCATAGCGGTAATTACGTTCTAGTGACGTAGGGTTGTACTGAATGAACCTAGCAAAAAAAATAGACCATATAAATGCTATACTGACACAACGAATCTACTACTTACCTGTTAGATTCGAAGGGATACGAGATAAATTTCAAGTCAAAAGGATTATCTGGTAACGTGTTACAATATTTAACCTTACACACTAGATCTGATCTGGAAATATAATTAACGTAAATAAATAATTTTCTTGATAATTTCGTAATTACTTTTTTTCCCTTGGYTTCACTGGATGCTTTTCAACGGTATTCGTCCCATTTTGTATGGTTGGAGGCATTTTTACTACTTAAAACGATAAGAAACCGTCTCCAGCTTCGAAAACCTTGTTCGATATCAAAACATAACCTCAAACCAAAACATGTTTGACATTTGATATTGACATATTGACAAATTGGCGTTAGAGTGCGCAGTATGCAGTCACTAGAGGATGCCGAACAAATGATTCGCCAGCGTCCCTGTTTTTTCCGGCGAATTCAAGCTTTTACGGATTGCCAAAAAGTGGCGCCCCATGTCCAGTGTATAATTTTTAAATAAGTTAAGCACAATGTGGCACAATTTCGTTTTTAATGGTTAAACGTTAGGTTTTAATTTCATTTAAAGCTATATAACAACAAATAGCAACCATTCAGTTTATCGCCATAAGCATAAAATTACCTTATACATAATAACAATGCTTATCGTAATAGGTATAACAATTAAGAAGCTACTTTTGTCTGCTCTAACTTTTCCGTCCCTCTTTGGAAGGTTTATAATCTGGTCACTTTACTTAAAAGCTAAATGAAACTTGTGAAATAGTACTTCATTAAAATAAACTAAGCACCTGATATTATTCGTGTTGTAACTCTACAGGACACGTCACTGTGCGCCAAAAATGCTACCACTATCACTTTTGCAATACTACACTACTGATGGTGCTTTAATGAAAATGAACAAACCTGGTGGACTAAATATGTTTAAATGACAAAGCTTCCAATAAATGCATTACATATTTTAAAACACTCACGATATATGCTAGTCATATTAAGGTTTGACATATAGCTCTCTTGTATCTTTGTTTTCCATTATTTACAAACAATAAATGTATCTTTCTTCAAATACATATTTTCCGTTAGTTATGGAATACAAGAATATAATCTTATACAGTCACAGTATTGCATGTTAAAGTCCTCCTGTATGTAATACCAATTAATTTTAAAACAATTACCATGCGTTTGTTACTAAAGTAGTCCTGACATTAAGATCCAACAGAAAATCGCAAATATCCAGAAAAGTATTTGAGTTAGACCTAACTACACCTTAGTAAGATCACGTATATATAATCATAAAAATGTATATTTGAATGTTAATGCAGATGTCATAGTAATAAGACATGCACCTATGAATGATGAATTTAATGGTTTGCATGAAGTTCAACTTCGTTAAACTCTTAGGCCCGGTTGCACAAACGTGGATCAAAGTTAATCCGGGTTTAATCCGCGGTCGTTACTATAGCAACACCAATCAGAACACCGCATTTATGACGTTGCTAGGCAACGACCGCGGATTAAACACGGATTAACTTTGATCAACGTTTGTGCAACCCGCCCTTAACGAATTAACTGCAAAAAATATTTTTGAAGATTTGTATATTAGCTCTTTATATATAAAAAATACTATGAATACAAATGCATCAGTGTTACAGTACAAAGTTACAGTGATTATTTTTTCATGTTTCTAAAAACCAATCAAAAAATTCAATTTATATTAATTATGTCATTTTCAACGAATCAAAACACTACTATAGTGGGAATTTTCACAAGAGCAAATTCTCGCTGGAATAATTTAAGTAGGTTTTCCATGGCAACAAAACTTGTTGGCTTGACGTCTGTCATCAAACTCAAAAAATGAGTGGGACAAGATTAATACGTCTTCACTCGATGAATAATATTGAAACAGTGTTTCTGCTTGTTACGTCACAAAATAACCTATCATATACCACACGAGAGTGACAATAAATTAGAAAATAATTCTCCAGAACTTTTATTCTCGAATTGTTGCCATTAAGCCTATTGCTCTCGTGGCTATTGCCAGGCAACAGTTCTCGAAGTTCTGTCGAATTATTTTCAATTTATTTTTACTTTCTTGTGAAATAATAACTGATTTTTATTTAGGAGCGACGTAGGTAACCACTGTCCTTTATCTTTATACTATGGAACATTGAACTTTCGGTTATTTTCACATTCCTTGTTTTGCTTAAATATTATAATTTAGAAACACACTTACACGGACTAAACGTTTCCATTTAGGTCCTCTATCTGTCTTCGTTTTTAACGAGGTGATAAAAAGAAACTAAAACTCGTCACCTTGATAACACAGATGCCTTGTTTTAAGAAGATATGCCTTTTAATATTCCATAACTAACGGAAAATTTGTATTTGAAGAAAGATATATTTATCGTTTGTAAATAATGGAAAACAAAGATACAAGAGAGCTAAATCAAACTTTAAAAACGATGACGCATGACTATCATATATATCGTGAATGTTTTAAAATATGTTGGAAGCTTTGTCATTTAAACTTTTAGTCCATCAGGCGTGTTCATTTTCATTAAAGCACAAGTAGTGTAATATTGCAAAAGTGGTAGTGGTACATAGCATTTCTTGCCCACAGTGACGCATCCAGAAATTTTCGTTGGAGTGTTGATTACTACACGCAAATAAAAATGCAATTATAAATAAAAATTCATTTTTGCACAACTTAAAACACTTTTTGATAAACTACCATTGATTATTAAAGTCATGTTTATATTTTGAATTACTGCAATGAAATCAACTGCCTAATGGGCGGATTAAAAAATATATTAAATTTATGGATTTTTAACGGTTAATATCTTTGTCATTAGTCTTGAAGTTCAAAATCCAAAATAGAAGCATATCTTTACTTTAACGAGAACTTTAAATTTGATATTTAATAATGACAACAATCTGCAGTTACTAATGAAGTAAATGTTCAAATAAGCCGTTATTCTGTTCTAGACAAAAACACAGTCGTTTTCTTATATTGTTGACTGCACGTTGGATCCCGACAACATAACCTTCTGCAAGCGATTAGGATATGCTTCCTTAATTATTAAGCAATATGTTTCATAAACTTTAACTTTTAAAACTCCCCAAATAAAAAATCAAGGACACCGAATTTGCTGAGTGAGCTGGTCATGCTACAGGTTCCTGTGTCTTAATCCACTGTGTACTAAAAACTTCATCACCCTGTATTGATATAATTTTGAAATTCCATTTTCAAAAAAATAACGTTTGCGTTGCGCTTTAAATATGTACAGTCCCAAAGGCTGGCCAGCCAATATTCTTGAATATTCAATTGACCACATAATCCTATTTGCCATATCAGCAAGCTATCGGTAAAACTATGATGAATTGTCTGAGGTATATAATTTTCTTTTAAATTCGTTAAACTGTTGTTTCACTGAAGTGCAGAATGTAAACTATTTGGCGAATGGAATGGGTTGAATTATCAGCAATCTAAAATTATTTGCAAAAGAGCACCAGTATAGGAAATCAAATAAATACGAGAATTCCTACAGGTTGTAAAACACGTTAGTACAAATGCTTGTTACTGTAGAATACAAATTTGCAGTTCTAGATTTTACCAGTCTATCGTTTTGTTTTAAATGCATATTCAGCGGAAGCTAGTTCTGTATTTTTTGGCAAGAATAGTATAGTTTTAATATATAAAACCTGTAGTACTACACTGACACAATGAACAATAAATGCCATTTGCTTAACATTAACGACTAAGGCAATATCTACTATTCTATATCAACAATTATATATAAAAACTGTTTTGTGGATTTAATTGTAAAGTGTAAGTACAATATCAAGTATTAAGTACCGTCGAACTCTGAAAAAATTCGTTCTTAAATACATATCATCATGTGAAATAACGCTCCATAAGAAAAATAAATTTGATGATAGCTACAAGCGTCCGAAACGTCGTATCATATCTTAATTAATAACTGCTTAAAAAGTGCCGTAAGAATGTATTTTCGGAATTCTAAAGAAGGTTCAAACAAACAAAAATATAAGCGATATAAGAATTTTTACATTTTTTTCTTAATAATCCAAAAATTGCTGTAGATATCTTAAATTTAAAAACATATTTTGTAGCAACTTTGCCTCGACCAACGATGGGTGGGACGCCCCATATAGTTTGTTTCTTAGTAAGTAATGGAGAGACTGAAACTAAGGCTAGTCCATTACTGATAATGGCAGGATCAAACATTATTAGGAGTGATACATACATTATATTATCGAAAAAGCCTCGGTGGATATAATTGCAACAAAAGAAAAAAATTATTGTAACAATGTGTTCTATAACATTATATCATAATATTTAATCACGACTTATTTTAAAGAACATTTCTTGACTAAGCTTTGTAGCCTGTTTGTCTTATTTAAATATACGAATAACTAGTTATTAYTTTTTAATGTTTTATGTTGTTGTTTATACACTTTTGAAAATAACAATACTTKATTGGAAAAACCAAGAMCAATTATTTGGGTGCGTCTGCACGCCGGGAGATGTACAAAATACAATTTTTATCCGCTTCGTCAACACAACCGCTGATTGGCTGCCGCGGCACGCCGGTCCTGACATCTCTCGTCTCCGTGCCGAACGAGTCACCTAGTTCAAACACACCACACAGAGAGGGCGCCACTTATCCGAATCAATTTTAAATTCTTAACATACCCCCCGGCGTTGAAAGGCACTTTCAAAATAAAACACAAGAAATACAAATGAACATAAGTACATACATAAGTATATAAGTAATACATAGAAGTCAAATAAACAAAGGCTTAGGTAAGTTTAAGTTTAGAACAAGTTAACGTTAATATGGTTACATCACTCACTCGACCGGAAGAGGACATATTTTCGAAAACGCCCGTTTAACTTCACCTTTAGCTGTGTTGATAGTGGCTACCCTGGCCACTCCGTCCGCTCCAGGATGAAGTTTGACGATTCGACCAAGCAACCATCTCTGAGGAGGTAAGTTGTCTTCACGCAGAACGACTAGTGCGCCGGTCCTCAACTGACCCTGCGATGTTCTCCATTTTGTGCGCAATTGCAATTCTGCAATGTACTCCTTGTACCAACGTTTCCAGATGTTTTGTTGCAACTGCTGCATACGTTGGTATCTACTTAGACGTTTCTCCTCCAGATGTGTGACGTCAGGATCAGGCAGAGATGTTAATCGTTTACCAACCAAGAAGTGTGCTGGTGTGAGTGCCTCAAGATCGGATGGATCATTGGAGATAGGAGTGAGAGGGCGAGAATTCAGGATTGCTTCAATCTGTGCAAGTACAGTGCAACATTCTTCGAAAGTTAGATTCGCATTATACATAACACGCTTTAAATGGTGTTTGCAAGACTTGATTCCCGCTTCCCATAGGCCACCCATATGAGGGGAATATGCCGGAATAAAATGCCACATAACGCCTTCTAGAGAGATGGAAGTAGCCAAAGCATGTTCGTTAGACATGAGAAATTTGCCTAGTTCAGATAGTTCAGACTTGGCTCCAACAAATGTTTTCCCATTATCAGAGTACATATGAAGAGGTTTTCCTCTTCGTGCTACAAATCTACGGAAGGCAGCTATAAAACATTCGGTTGTAAGATCTGATACCAGTTCGATGTGGATAGCCTTAGTGGCAAAGCAAATAAATAATGAAATATAGCAACTTGTAGTACTACCTCCCCTCCCTCTTTTGGTTTTTACAGCAATCGGACCTGCGTAGTCAACACCGGTAGTATAAAAGGGACTCACGTATTCTGTTCTTGCTGCAGGCAAGTTACCCATTATAGGTATAGGATTTGTAGGTTTTGACTTAAAACAACGGACACACTTATGAACAACAAATTTGACAAGATTTCTCGCTCTAATGGGCCAGAAATTTTCACGAATAGATGATAACAATAACTGTGGACCAGCATGCATCAATCGTTCATGTTCGTGTTGTACAAGAAGAAGTGTGAGTTGATGACGGGCTGGCAATATTATTGGATGCTTCTTGTTATATGGAAAAACTGATGAATGCAGACGTCCACCTACCCTAAGTAAACCGTCATCACCTATAAAAGGGGATAAGCGCTCCAATTCTCCCTTACGGATAACCATTCCTTCGGAATCATTAGTTAGTAGGTTGATGTTAAAACATTCACGTTGGGAAAGTTTTACCAATAGCTTGAGGGCTTCATGTTGTTCATCGACGGTTAAAATACCACAGCGTTTTGCACTGGGATGTCTGCAATTGAATATAAAACGTATAACATAAGAGCACGTTCTTTTCAGCTTAATAAAACTTGAAAAACAATGAAATGGAAACAATTGTCGTTGTTCGGCAACCTTAAAAGATTGGACATTTTTCTTCAGTTCAGAGGCTTCTGAATGAGTTTGGAAGTTGGATGTTGGCCATTCATGCTCAGGGCGACAGAGCCAAGGCGGACCATTCCACCACAAATTGGAGCTTATCAACATGCTAGGAAGGGTACCGTGAGAAAGAAGGTCAGCTGGGTTGTCTTTGGTACTTACATGAGCCCAGCTGTCTAGGTTTGTCAAGGATTGGATCTGGGATACGCGATTGCTCACAAATGTTTGCAAATTCCGAGGAGGTATTCGAATCCAACTCAATACAATAGCGGAATCGGACCACAACTTGACGTCATCAATCTTGATTGATATTGAGCTAAGAACCTTGTGTAATAATCGTGCAAGTGTTAATGCAGCACACAGCTCAAGTCGAGGTATCGTTATGGTTTTGAGAGGAGCAACACGTGATTTAGAACACAGAAAATTTACATGGATAGCATTATTGGCATCAATAGATCGCAAATAAATACATGCACCGTACGCTTCTGAAGAAGCATCTGCGAAACCATGTATTTCGATTCGAACAGAGTGCTTACATATAGTTCGTCGAGAAATTTGCAAGTCGTTGAGCAGCAACAATTGCTCACGGAATTTCACCCATCTGGTTGTCATGTCAATAGGAAGACTTTCGTCCCAGGAAATTTTCAAACTCCACAACTGTTGCAGGATAATTTTTACCAAAGTGACGCATGGGCCTAATAATCCCAGTGGGTCGTATACTTGAGAAATTTCAGAAAGTATTTTACGTTTCGTTATAGTGCCTGAGGGATTTTGTTTTATTGAAAACATCAAAGAATCTGTTTGACAAGACCAATATAAACCTAAAATTTTGGTTTCATGTTGGTTTCCAAAATGTACTGACTTTGTCGATTTGTTATTAATGTCGAAGTGCCGCAGTACTTCAGAATCATTGGACACCCATTTATCCAATTCAAATTGTGCTGATTTAAGGATTGAAAACACAGTCTCGCCTAGTTCAATCGCTTCTTGCACGGTTTCTGTTCCAGTCAACATGTCGTCAACATAAAAATCGTGCGCAATGACATGCGAGGCCTTTGGGTATTTGGAACAATTTTCGATACTAAGTTGTATCAAACAACGTATAGCAAGATATGGAGCAGAAGCCGTCCCATAGGTCACTGTATTGAGTTCGTATGTTTCAATTTGAGATGAGCACTCTTCTCGCCAAAGGATTTTCTGTAATGATCTTTGCTCCTTATTGATGAGGACCTGTCTGTACATTTTTATTATGTCAGCCCCAATTACTATACCATGTTGTCGGAATCTCAAAAGTATGGACAGCAAATCATCTTGCAAGGTAGGCCCTACAAGCTGAAGGTCGTTCAATGAAACCCCAGAATCTGTAGTGGACGAGCCATTAAAGACAACACGCAGTTTGGATTTATTTTGCACACCATGATGCGGCAAATAATATGATATTTGGTTATCACTATTATCAGAAATCTTTGTCATGTGACCCAATGTTTTGTACTCATTCATAAAGGTGACATATTTTTCTTTCAAGGAAGGATTTCTTTGAAGTCGGTTTTCCAAAGAATGGAATTGTTTTAACGCATTTTGCTTTGAATCTCCAAGTTTCGATACTGTTTCCTTAAAGGGGATAGTTACAACAAATCTACCAGATGTGTCACGCGTGAATGTATTGACAAATATGCCTTCGCATTGACGTTCTTCTGGGGATAAGTCACGAGATGATGATATCTCTTCTAACTCCCAAAATTTGGTTATTTGCGAGTGTAGGTCTGAACAAGTACTGAGATTACACTGGATTTTGGTGGAAGGAGGAATTTGGTTGCAAGGACCTGCAACTATCCAGCCGAATTTGGTTTTCTGCAGGATAGGAAGACAATTACCCAGATGTATCTGTCCAACGCAGAGCAGTTCCCAAAAGACACCTGCCCCTAAGAGTATATCTACAGTATTAGGCTTATGGAATTGAGGATCAGCAAGCTTCAAATGCTTGGGTATATTCAATTTAGAAGGGTCGATTTGTTTGCTCGGAATATGCTCACTGATGCTTGGCATCACGAAACAATTGACTGTTGTTTGGAAAGCACAACTTCTAGATTTTATTTGAATGGAGCACCTTGAGCTTAAATTACTTGGAATCTGATTTATTCCAACTACAATTAGAGATTCCTTTGTAGTAGGAAGACCCAATTTGTTGCAACACTCTGATGAAATAAAATTGGACTGACTGCCAGAGTCAAGAAAAACTCGACAAGAGTAATATTTGCCATTTACACCCAACACCTGTACAACCGCAGTAGATAGTATGACTTCACCAAAGCTTGATGAAACTGCACAAGAAGATAAGACAACAGACTTTGATTCGCTGCCACGGCTGTCATCGCCTTTCAATGAAATGTTAGGTTTTGCCCGTTCGAAGTGAAGCAAGGTGTGATGTCTACCCTGACATTTGCGACAAAGGGAAGACGAACAATTTTTGCTGAAGTGTTTGCCATTTAGGCAATTAATGCACAATTGAAGTTTCCGTACTTCTTCAATTCTGTTGTTGATTGGAATTTTTAGGAATTGTTCACAATTGCGTAAATGATGTTCGCCATTACACAAAGCACAAGTAGAAGCATTATTATTGGTGGCAGCAAATGACTTTGACATTTTGTTTGATTTTACAGGTGGGATGTCTGTAGATTTAGCGGTATTATTCAATTCAATTGTTTCAAGGAGATCAGCTCTTTTTTTTAAGAAAGCCTTAAATTCAACTAAAGTTGGTAGGTCACCTTTCAATTTAAATTCTTCCCAGAGTCTAGAAGAGGTCTTATCAAGTTTGTTTGCCATAATGTATATGACAAGGATGTCCCAACCCGTAGTATCTAGTTTCAAGTTGTTTAAGGAACGAATATGTTTCAAAATCGCGTCTAACATCTGTCGAAGATCTTTAGATGACTCTCGCGCAATTGATGGAAATTCAAACAATGATTTTAGATGATTATGGACCAACAATTTTTGATTGTTGTATCTATTGCACACTAACTCCCATGCGATGTTGTAATTAGCAGCAGAAAATTCCAGAGATTTTATTATTTCTGCGGCTGAGGCATCTAAAGAGGAACGTAAATAATGGAATTTCTGGATTGGCCCTATTTGATTGTTATCGCTTATTAACGATTGAAAGGTATCGCGAAATTCCAACCAATGAGAATAGTTGCCATCAAATTTCGGCAATTCTATTTGTGGTAACTTAACCGATTTTTGTTGCGCCAAATCTGAACTGGTATTTGCAGAACTACAATTATTTGCAAGAGACATATTCAGCTGTTGAACTGGATTTTGCAATAATTGGCGGCCTTTGGCTAATGCTTGATAATATGAATTTTCAAAACATTCTCTTTGTGTCATTTGTTCATCGAGATTATCATGCAATAGTTCTATCTGGTTCTGAACATCGTCAAATTCAATTATTAATTTTGTGTGTTTATCTAATCTTAACTGAAGTTCTGTCATTAAGGAAATGGAAATGTCAGAACTTGTTTCCACATCATTTAAAGCGTCTTCATGATCTTTTAAATAGTTGGCAAACAATGTTGCCCTTTGCTTTAGAGAAGCGCGTTTTTTTATTAATAATTTTAATTCTTCTGCCATTGCACACAAAGGAAACAAGGAACAAGAAACAATTCAAACAGGAATGGGCACTTACTTGCACGTGGATACGTTGGTTTCAGTTCGATCGTTTTTCCGGACAACTTTATGTGACCACACAAAACTCGACTTGCCGATATCGATACGATATCGATCCGGCTCGAAGGACCATAATATGTTTATACACTTTTGAAAATAACAATACTTTATTGGAAAAACCAAGAACAATTATTTGGGTGCGTCTGCACGCCGGGAGATGTACAAAATACAATTTTTATCCGCTTCGTCAACACAACCGCTGATTGGCTGCCGCGGCACGCCGGTCCTGACATCTCTCGTCTCCGTGCCGAACGAGTCACCTAGTTCAAACACACCACACAGAGAGGGCGCCACTTATCCGAATCAATTTTAAATTCTTAACAGTTGTTATATATTGAGTTGTACATAAGACCACTATGATTTAAATTTTATGCTGACTGAAAAATAATTTTCTTGTTGCTAAACTAAGTACGTGATAACGATAAAAAGGTCATGCAGAGTGTACAAATTTGAAGGTTGTAATCTATTCATGTGATTTTAATTTTAACATCGCTCTTCTCAAAGTAATAGCTTATCAACAGACAGTAGTTCACTAAGTATAATTTACATTTTCGTTTGTTATTCGATAAAACGTTTGTGCTAACAGCCCTTATTTCGAAAACTTTTACATATACTTTCCACTAAATAAAGCACTATAAATATTTTAAATTGAATAGCATTAAACAAAATACGTCCACCTAAGGGCTAGCAATGCTTTTCATACAATATCTCGGGTTTTTGTTGAGTATTGTTCTTGAAGAATAAGGATCAGATCTATGCGATTCACTTAAACTTTTGATGGACACGCGATCTGATGTGATAAGCATATGTTTATGTAAAATTTTCAACACAGTCTGCACTTCWCACATGTGATGCTATTTTCTATTATTACTAGGGTTCTGTATATCAAAACTAAGGGATCTCGAATGTATATAAATCTTCAATCAATTATGAACAAGGGTTTAGTTCCTTCGTAACTTAGGGTATATTACTATGCCGCTATTCATTTCTCGGATATACTTTTAAAATTAGACATTCGTTTCCTATTCTGATTTTCCACCTCTTTCGGGGTTTGCGCCATATATACACTTTTTGAAATGTATATCGCGCTATCTTGTAAAAGGAAAACTCTAGCACAGTAGAATTTTTGTGAATAATTGCTGAACCTACAGGAAAAATTCAGCGCAAAATTTTTGAAGGTTTCTGTGTCGTCACATCCGAAAAAATGAAATGCAAAAGTAAAACAAAATCTGACAAGGAAAAATGTACCATCAAAAAGCTTTTGAAATAACTTTTTTCATCTTTGGATACACTTTTCGATTCTCTATTAAACACTAACAACGAATTTCTTGAGAAAATAACATTTATTTTGTACAATATTTTTTTTTGTGCAGAGCAAAAATTAAAAATAACAAAGTTGAAGTACAATGTTGTAAAAAAATTATACCTCGGGGTACATTTATTAAATTGAAACGTATAGTTTACTTAACAATATTTTTTATGACATAAGTTTTAAAAGTCTGTAAGCAGTCATCAAGAAATTAACAAAGATTTTGAAACCTTCGATTAATTAATAATGGTTCAACAGAACTTGAAATAATATTTGGTGATAGACTCAAACTAATCACCAGGTTCACATTTAGCAAACTGGTTGAAGCGGAAACTGGATCTTTAAAAAAATAATAAAAATACCGCGATCAGACAAAACTGCAACAGATTAAGACGTGTATCTCTTGCTTGAATTTGAAGAACACATGCCGACACGACAACTAGCCTTACATCCCAATTTAACCAACGTAGTTTAACCAATACATGAGTTAAATGAGGACTATTCGGATCGGTGCCTGTTGTTTTGTGAACAACTTATGTGGCGTAGTAACCAGAACCCAAATTTTTCAGTTAATATAACTATTTTCTGATGAAGCCATCTTTTGTCTTAGTGGTGTGGTTAACCCTCAGAACATATTGGCTCCAAGAAAGTCATCATTGGACCCAAAAACACACAGCCAAAGCACGAAAAAACAAATGCGTGAGTTGGGTAGAAAACCCAATGGCCGCTTGTTACTTACATTTTTATAAGATTTGATCTGATTACCAATATTTGCAGTAATTTTTACAAATAACGAAAATGATCTTTATCGCGGAGAGATTTGATTTTAGTAAGGCCCCACTAACAAATAACAAATAACCCGAGATAAGAGAACCACAATTATTTTACAAAACAGGATCACTCCATAATTACTGCTATTTTTTATGTGCAAACTAAGTGGTGCAATAACCAAAATTTATAAAAATGTATTGCAATTAGCAAATATTTTAGCAAAAAATGTTAAGTAAATTTGTTTCAGAAATACCTTAGGCTCTAGCTAAATCTTTTATCTTTCAGATAAGCATAAAGTTATCCGCAAATATTCAGTAGTTTTTAGGTGGTGCAGTTTTGAAAAAATAGGTTGTTCTCTTTCTAKCGTTAGCTCAAATATATCTTTCTCTATCTCCAGGATCCCAGCCTTAATGATGTATTTCGTAATCGTTGTATTGGACGTCGAGGACCTGTGGAGTGGACTTATCTTCCCTAGATTTTTCTTAAGTAAGTAATAAAATCAAGGGTTTTTTATATTAAACATTTTAAGAGTAGGTACGATCCGTAGTGAAATGGCATAGATTAGTTGTGAATTGATTGTTCAAAGCGTTTACACACGTCTGGGGCACTGTCAAATAACTGGTAGGTAGTAATTTACGATAAATTTTATTAAGGTGTTCACAATTTTTAATTGTTTGCTTTTTAAATTTATTGTTATTTTTTACAGGTAGATAATTTTTTGAAAAAGTATTGTGACCAGGATTTGAACCCACGATCTTTTTATCACAAGTCAAACATGGTGACCACTGCACCGTTAGGGCTCTATTCTAAGTCCAGGTTAATGTGGCATACATACATCAAAGTTTTACGAAATGTAACGCTACCGAACGCCATCTGGCCAGATAACTTTGTCACGATAAAAATACTGTTTTTTGAAGTAAATCTGATATTTTATCAAAAAATTTCATGCAAGATATCACCTTTTTTATTAATGTCGAGAAATGAAACTTCAAAATAAGAAGTTATATACCATTAAAAATGATGGCGTCATCAACAAATTTTAATTTAATTGGCAATTTAAAAATAAAAATTGATCTGTTTGAACGTGTTTCGAAAAAGTTCTGAATTTTACGATTATGTATATATTTTAAGTCAGAATGAAGGGAATCCTGAAATTAAGTTAGTTTATCAACCAATTCGAAAAGTATTAGATTTAGTATAGAATTCAGAATATATTTCGCGCTTAAAATTGAGTATTACTCACGTAAATTACTATAAGACGCAATAGACTAGTTCGTCACTTATGTATAATAGTGTTGTTTAATTACATGTTGACTAATCTCACTATCCCGATAGGTTATCAAAACACGCATTGCACATATCCATGAACATCGGGGATCTTAATACAATTAGGTACTAGCCAAATTGTTTAAAATGCTTAACTTTTTAATTTAGATACAAAAGCACTACTAATGTATTTTTTTCATTGAATTGTCTACATATTTAAATTAAACTCATGAAAAATAGTAATTTAATCAAACGATAAAGCTAATGTACGTTAGTAAGATTTGAAGTCATGTTCTATAAATAAATCATCTTTCGTATCATTTTTTAAACTCTCTTCATATCTATTTGATTAGCTATATTTAACTCCCTTTGGAAGACAGAAGCATGCCATCCTTGATCCGATTCTGAATGTTACGTCAGTAATCAGTTTCAAAGAATCAACACTGTGTACGCTATTCATTCATTTGAGCCACTTAAAATCATTATTAGTTTCTCATTGTCGGCGTCCGTATTATACACTCAGAGCATTCGTTCAATTTATCGTCCCACGTGACATTTATTACTAGTGATATCCGAAAAGTTTGTATCAAATTACTTACCACATAAGCATTTGTTTCAATAGTTGGTGGATGTTCTGGATATGAATAGTAAGGAATATCTCTTAACCCTGATTTTTGGTAAGTAGAAGTTTGTGATATGATTGTTCTATGCATAGTTTTAAATCTTATAGTATTATTGTGGTGAGTTAGATGAAAATTAATGCAAGCCGGCTTTTCGTTAATATGTGTACTACGTAAGAAGACTGACGTAATCGAAAACCGCACAAAATTTTACCATCTTTTATCAATTTTTCATAAAGTTAAACAAGACGCAAACAAGAGAATTTTGGTTACCCATACTAAAATATGTATTACGTCGTATCAAATGTGCAAAGCTAGATTGAACAGAAATAGTAGTAATAATTAGCAGACACCTTTTCTGGTCCATTTAAGATATTTGTATTAGCTCTATTTAGATGTTGCAAAGTTGATGATTCATATTTTTTTTAAGTGCTAACGGTTTGTAGACGCGTAAACAATTAGTATTCAATTTGCGTTGTCAATTTTTGATGTAAGGGTAGGGTATTAAATTTCAATTAAATTTTAATTTTGTGTTAAAATATAGATATATTAGCTTTTTATTAGGCAGACGTACCGCTGAGATCAAAGCAACTCATTTAAGCTTTATAAGCTTTCCACAAAAGATTCACTGATTTATTTTTTATACATCTTCATATTTGAAAAAAGAATGAATGTCAATATATTTATTTTTACACTGTCAAAAGCAAAATAGGACGATTTCTTAATCTTATTGAGACATAATTGGGCTATTTTACATACTCGGGATAAATATTTGCGGTTGGCCTTGCTAATTGTTTTAGTCATTTGACGTTATATGTTTTCAGATGTTTTTCTGTTGTTTTTTACTGGTGACCAACGTAATTTTTTTAAAGAATTGGTTAACATGACTACATTGTTCTCGCCGAAACTCAAAGAAATGATTTATCGGTATCCACAATTTATGCACTATGTGATCATGGCCAATGGCATGCAAAAAGAACGGCTTTTCTATCTTTGCTTGAAAGATTCACAACTACTGGTTCGGTGTAATTTCCAAACCGTAAGCATTTATAAGCGCTTTTAAAGTAAGTATTTATAAGCGCTTTTAGAGTATGTAATTAATACAGGGTTTCTATAAATGATTCACGCAACGCGGGCGGCGTTGATTTCTGAATTCTTTGTGCCGCCTTTTTGTAACTACTGCCAAGCTACAATGTGCACGGCGATAGTACTAAAGGTTACAGATGAATGTCACCCCATAGCTCCAATATGTAAGCTTTCTGCTACCTTAAAGATAAATAAATAGAAAACACTACAGAATATGTTGAAAATACACACTCCCAGGCGTTTTCTCATATAAAATTTATCAAATAATTTATTAATCGTCAGATGACAAGTAAGCAATAGTTGTGTTCACCTTCCTGAGAGGCGGCAAATTGACTTAATCGACAATTTCGTAGACAAGTCGTTACTAATAGACGTAACTATCATTGCAATGATGCGGTGAGTCCATATCAAATTAGATCTTTTATTAGTACGTAAGTAGCTTTTGTGCGCATAMGCGCTGCAGGTTAGAAGATTTTGAACCAAATTCGTCCAAATAAGYTTGATACTTGCCACCGAGGTCAAAAGATTTCACAAACTATGAAAGTTCATTAAAAGTAAAGTACATTTAACGTCAAAATGCGCATCATAAATTTTAGTGGCATTTCAAAAGATTAAATCTGAAATGTTATTTAATCTTCAGAGTTCGCTTAAAATCAATATCGCTTATACGTGGCATACGACTGTAGTTACATTAAACAATTACATTAACATTTTCGCAGTTTAGTTTGTGTGTTCTACTAATGTTACGGCAGTAAAAATTCTGTCAGTCCCAAGACTTGTAAGTAAGAGAAGAAAGTAAGTTCTCACAATTTTTATTCCGGCTTTTTCTGTTATATACGTGTTTAATCGAATAGAGTCCGAGACCCAACATTTCTTCGAAAAGTCATGTCTTTTATACGTAAAAGATGTCGCGTCATCTTTCAATATCATAACTTTAGATATTTGATGAGGTTTGCTGCATTACTGTAAGTTGGGTATTCTTTGAATAAATGGCTCAGATAATCTGGATTTAAGTATTTCTTTTTTTCGTGGGCACCTTTACAATTTATTTCTGAGAAAACAAAATTATCCTCTTTTCACATTCATTTATTGACTTAATACTAAACATCGGTTTTTCGACAGTTAAACCCAATGCTTTCCCGAGATTTCCTGGCATGGTACTTAGTGCAACCATACATTCTCTAGATCAAAATATTACAATTTAGAAAAAATTGTTTCAACTTAAAAGTTAATATTAACAAAAATATAGGGTGTTGAAGCTCAAATTTTGTTTTCTAACGAACTATTTGAAAAACTGAAACATTTTTGGTCCAAGGAATTCAAATATTTTTGTTGATTGTTTGTTACTAAGGTCACTCAATTTTGAAAGGTAGCGACAAAGGTTGCGTTATATACTTCGCCATTTGCAGTATAGGTATTTAGATTGTTAAAGTTCCATCTTTGTTATTGCCTAATTTGACAGCATGGCAGCGATGGCCCGATGGTTGCTAGACGACCTTGAAACCTCCAACACTTGCTATCCCATTTCTCGCTCGTACTATAGATCAAAATATCTCTTATGTTGCCGGATCAAACCTGAGAGTAGAGTTAGCCGTTTCTTATAATCCAGTGACCTTAGCTGCTACTTGCACATCGCGCCGGCTATAGTACTTCACGCGGCTTTCAAATATCAAACCTTTTTGTGTCTACTTTGGACGATTATCTATTTTTTCATGCCTTTGGCCCAAAAATGTGTAAGTAAATAGCACCCTTTTCAAAATATTGGAATTTTAGTAATGTAATTCTTTTTGTCAATTTTCGCTTCATGTTTGTTAAAATTTGTGATTGTTTTTTGAATTTCCTTCAAAAAATGAAATGTTATCTGTCAGTATTTTAATTGCCGCACATGAACCGTTTCAAAAATACCCCGCCTTGTAAAAATCTTAAAGTAATACTTTCATACCTTGTAATTATAATTTACTTTCCTGGAGTGGATTGATATAATCCCATGTTTTTATTTTAACTAGATCTAGTACAGAATATATTTTGCTGGAATTATGCAGGCTGTAACTTTTACAAAATGCGCATTGTGCAATCGTATTCCAGAGCGCAATTTTTAATATTATTTATTTGAAAACGGTATTGGAATGTAGATATACCTACTGCTGATTGATTGTTATTAATCTGCATATTTGTATCAAACCAGGTATAGAGTAGTACGTATTTACTAGATAAAAGCAAAAAAACATAATGTTAGTGGTTGAAAATGAAAAACCACTTATGATAAGCTAATGAAACATATACCTTCATTGGTAATGTAGAACAGTTGTCTCAAATGAGTCAGGTACATTCATACAACTATTGTTTATTAAATTTTGTTTATTCGAAAAGGGGCAGGAAACGCGTACTAGTCCATCTTGTTATAATATAATTTTTATTAAAATTCTTATAAAAATAAGAAACTTGCTTGCTGCGGTCATATCGGCCTTTGTTTTTGAAATGTGACATTAAATTTTTTATTGGAGGTGTATTTGATACAAATACAATACATGTACGAGAATTTTCGAAGCCTTCTTATATACTAGCTTCATTCATAACTCATCATCTCGCAAGGCTCCACTGCATATGACAGTTTCGTTATTTTTATTTTCCTTGCTGTTCATTTCAAAGACAAGTTCATTCTTCAAAAACARAATGCTCCAATTCACACAATATTTTGTTTGAGTAATTGTTATGACGATAGGGTGAAGTATTTTTATCTACGCGTGTTATTTCAATATATCGATTTTAAAATAGACATCTTTTTTTAACGCTTATCGCGATTTCTCCAATCATCGTTTATTTTCATCTGACGATTACTGAGTAAACATCTGCTACTGGTAACATGGATTATAAGTGAGGGGTTTCTGGAAAAGAAAAAAACATATTCGTAGTGAAAATATCCTTGCTTATTCCTAGTATGTGACAGAGGAAATAAACTATAATAAATCGTATCCTTTTATAGAAAAAGGTTTGATGCGATATTTCTTAAGCTTTTTTATCAAATATTTACAGCTTGGGCTTAAGTTTAAGTTTTTCACCTGTCTTTTACTATTGGTATAGAACAGCTATAAAATGACGAGGGTAAAACATTCCACCAACACTTTAATTTTATATCGTTGAGTGACAAACCGCCACCATTATGAAACCGACAGCATTATTAAATTTTCATTTCATTTCATGAAAGAAAAAATAATTTACAAAGTGACTTCAATGTAAAGCTTACATGAAAAGGTAAAAATCGCACAAATAGAGTCACTTCGAATATCTAAATATTATTATGACACTAAGACTAGAAGGTTATGGGAATAGCAATCACTAGTTAAGAGAAAAACTCTTATCAATTCAGCTAAGCTTTCGGAATGATTTTATTCCTTCTTCARGGTGCTATAAGAAAATACAATTAAAGGATATATTGTAGAAACATAACTTACATAAGTCGAGGTTGACAAAATGGTATCTTCACCCAGATACATAATCCTTCGATAGATTGACGATTAAATTTATATCACAACACGTTAAAAATTAATAGCTATAACAAAATGGTTCCACACATGTGGCTGAATTGAAAAGAGTTTTTCTCTTAACTAGTGACTGCTATTCCCATAACCTTCTAGTGTCATAATTTATCATAGTCAGTCCGTCTACCTTCCACATTTTAAGCATAGTATTATATTTTTATCGAGTTTTAATTACTTTAACGAAATAAATCGCCATGTTTTAACAGGTTGTGGATAAATATTGTATCGTTAAATCGGCTTAATTTGGTCTTAGGAATCTCAGGCGATAAGCCTTGTCGATGTTTTTAGAAGAAACATCCCGTAGTTAAATATGTTTGTAAAGATAAACCTGAATAAACCTTTATTAGTTGCAAAAGGACACCTATTTAAGCTAAGCACGTAAAATTACAACAATCATTTAGGCTTTGTATTGAAATAAACAGTTGATTGCTTACTATGAATTTTAAGAGAATGCTAAGCCACGCTTAAAGTAAGATGACAATCTAAATAAGTTTATTTTGTAAACCTCTGTGTTTCCGTTTTCCTTTCCTTTCACTGAAAGCAGCTTTACTGAAAGTTCATGTTGTGTAAACCGTCATCTATTCAAATTTTATAAATAAGGTGTACTTTTAAAACTTTAATAAAAATTACTAGCTTCCGATTAAACATGTTTGAATTACATTAAACGAATAAAGATTATAAAACAACGTCTTTAATTTTTATATCTGAATAAAAATACAGTAAATTGAATTTTCCAAGCGATAATTTAACTTTAATGGAAATCTAAAATCTTAAACTAAAAGACAAAATGAAGAATACATAAGAGAAACTTAATATGGAAAACGTTTGTATATTACCCATAGAAACGCTGAGAAAGCGAGACAAAAAACTGATTTGCTTAGTTACATTTTTATTACAATACCCCGCTGGCGCTGTTGATGTATACATAACATCGTGGGTGGTATTAATCATCTATCACACTAGCAATATTACCTACTATTCCTTAGACAACTATCATTTACTGCAGCATTTACTTCTTTGCATTTAAAATAAATCCTCATACTATACCGTTTTCTGCGTTTTAAATATTTCTTGCGATCTAACAACTTTGAAAAAGTTGAATAAGTATATTATAATCTATCTTGTAGCATGCTTGATGCATGATGCATAGTAAATGAATGGTGTTAACATGTTGTAAGATTGTTTTCGTGGGTACAACGGTAATTTTAAGTTGAAAAAATATCTATTGCTTTCACCAGGACTTGAACCCGGTCCTCCTAGTTTAGTCCCGAGAAGAGAGCAGTAGATATTTTTATCCAACTTAAAACTGCGGTTTACCCACAAAAAATATCTTACAACACATTTTATAATTACGGCAACAACCTTACACAGTACATATAACCGTGTTAAATTTTGTGAAAATATAGCTTAAAAATCATTAAGCTAAAGTTTACGGACACCTTATATATTAAGTGTAAAGTATAGAAACAACTACACTGATAGATTTTGTAGGTACTTAGTTTATTGTATTCAATACCCCCCGGACTACTCATAAAACTAAATTTATTAGCAACCATTCCTCCCTCCTAGCTTAAAACATTTATTTAATCTGGGTATCTTGGGGTTCTCTTTGAGCTTTTTTCAAGAATAACCTGATGAGTTGTACAAGATGTACAATTGTCTCAATGGGATTGTTAAGGTGCTCTGTTTGCTATTTGCTGCAGGCGTTTTTGTTAGAATCTTTTGTTCTTGAATTTTAGGTGGTATATATTTCTTAATTCGATCCACGCTATACAAGCACGCTATGTCAATAAATGTGCATAGTTGCAACCAAATCTGCGCATTACGTCACATTCGAACTTTCAAGCCACGCCCACAGGTCGCAGCAGGTGTCTGTATGGTGATCTGCTGTGATCGTGCGGCGTTCAGAGATTGTAAAAACGTTTGTTTTCGTTATTTTTGAGGTTTGCTTCATTTGTGCTGTTAGTTGTTAGCGATTTGCTGTTACCCACATATTTACAATTACGATGCCTAATTGTGCTGTGGCCACGTGTGAAAACTCTAAGAGCACTACTCTTGAAACATTTCATGTTTTTTTTTTTAATTTATTGATATCCCCTACCTATATCTGACCTGAAATTTATATATGGTAATGTTATCTTTTTTATAAAAGAAGCAGAACATATTCGAAAATAAAAAAAGTTTTCCTTCTGTCAACCTTCAACAAGTTAGGCTCGTAGGCGTAGGCGCAATATCGCGGCTCATGTAAAGGTACTCGAATAAGCCATCCTCAACTTGTATCTATATATGTATTTTATGTGAGAAATATAGCAGATACTTACAATATGAAAAGATATAATGTGAGTTCATAAAAATTCATGCCGTTGAAATAAAACTTCACCTATATATACGCGCTAGCAATACAGGTCATCGTAATGAGCACACAAAATTAATTTCATATACTCGTAAATACGTGTAACTCTGGTTGCAATAGAAATATCGAACTGAATCTTTTACTAAAAATAATGTCTTTTTGATTTATTATATTTCTGAATTATCATTCTTTTCAATTAACTACGCTTCGAGATAAAGTTTCTAACACCGCTGGAATCGTAAAAGTACAAGGAACAATTTGTTAAAAAATGGACTTTCTGGCTACATTTTCAACGAAGATGCGGAGTTGAGTTGAAAATACTTCGTACACTTATTCTAATATTGTAATATTCCCTCGAGGATGACGTCGCAACTGTGGGATGAGAAGTGCGAATAACAACGGCATACCGTGTATTTCCATCATATGTTATCGAGTTATTTTTCCATTTTGTTATAGTATACACTCAAATACCTTAGATCCAATCTGCCTTTTTATAGTGGCTTCTGACCAGTTTATGTTATTTATATCTTTGTAATCACTCATAAAAACCTCTTCGTTTATTTTAAATTTACCCTCATTTGTATATAAGTGCTGTTTTGTTTGGCTAACGTAAGATTTGATCTTGTTCTATAATGTTCTTACATTTATTTTTGTCATCATGTACGCTGGTGTTTGGTTTGTGGTACTATGAACAGGATTTCGATAGTACAGAAGATACCTTGTCACTAAAATGTCAAGTTCAATACCTCTATTTTTCGAGTCCAACAAGGCTACCTTCATTCCTTTTTGAAAGTTTTAACAGCATTCCCTGCCGCTCCATTCGAAGATAGATGGTAATGATGAGTACTTAAATGGTGAACACCATTATTCAATAAAAAGCTTTCTACCTTATAATATATCAGCTGTGTGCCATTATCCGATACTAGCATTTCTGGAATATCCTTTGATTCGCGAAGGCTTCTTAAAACGAAATAAATAAATTAAATTTATATGCAAACATGGGTACATTACATTAAGACTAAGTCAGTCGGTGTATGAATCCCCGATAAAAATAAATTTTTTTACTAACTGTAGTTTTAGCATATTATGTTTTGCTGTAAAAACTGTTATAGCGGTAAGCAATCACCAAATAACAATACCAGTAAAAAAAAAGTATATATTTTGTACAATAATTTTTATTAACAATGCGTTCTGAAAGATTACGTAAAAGGCTTTCTTTATGTAATACAACATCAGGTATAATGTATAATTTATAATTTATCATATTTGTATCTACTATTATTATCTATAATTATACATTAGACGGTTTAATACATGAGGTAGAATGAAAAATCAAATCTAAATTCAGCCGTCGCGACTTACCAAACGCCGCTTAAAAAACTTTACTGTCTGTGCTCTAGTCGTGGTTTATAGGTATATTAATTTCAATGGTCCTGACGCACGAAATTGATATTTGCGAGTGAGACGCCTTATTCTCAGAAGTATACGTAATTAGTTTGAAGCATCAGTCTGCATTACATATTACTATTTATATTTGCCACCAACAAATCTTGAATTCATTCAAAGGTCAATTGAAAATTAAGGCTCGTGGACTGCGGGACTGTTCGCCACACAGCGCTTACAATCTCACATTTATTTACAAATGACAGTGTTCGTTACGTAGAGTTCGTGCCCCCGAACACCCAAACATTCCAAAAATATGGTAACTACGTCAAATGATTATTATAATTTATTCCGAACGTTGCTCTACTACACCCCAAAGTACACCATTACCGTTACTTGCTATTTTTGCTTACGAATCTTTAATTTGCCTTAAAATAAAGAGCTATATCATTGGCACGGAGGAAATATAAGCATAACAGAATTTGCTCTTACAGCAAAAGGAAAACATCAACAGATTTATTAATGCAATGGTATGCTACGGAAAATTTTACAGATACGCATAAAATAATTGAAGTAATAAGATTATTCTAGATTGTGTACAAAGAGCGCTGTACATACATAAATATAGTTCCTAAATTGAATAAGATAATATAATTTTGTATAATTAACTTTATGATAAAATTCTTCATGCTGAATGGAAGCAACCATATGCTTATACCTACGAAGTGTGTTCAGAATATAGATATTATTTGTTTTTAACAAATAACATTATCTATCAAATTAATTGCTTCAAGACTTATCCTGGATGCTTGCATGCAAAACTTTGTAATACGAGTTTTTTTTTAATATTTGCTTTTACGCGGATAGTTCATTAATTATTGTCTCTAAGACAGTTGTTAATCGAGAAGCTTATTGTTTGCCAATTAATAGAATCGTATGGACTAAGTGCGCAATAAGGCAGCATATCGTTATTTTTTCAATTTGTTTAAAATACTGAATTGTTGAGTCAGCCGATTTAAAAACCTGATCTAGTACCAAACGGTTTTTTTATTGGCAGAAATTATAAATAAGTCGCGCAGAATGCAATTTACGTGCGCAGCTATAATTATATATATATATATATATATATATATATATATATATATATATATATATATATATAAATGTTGTAAATAATCTAGAAATAATATTTTGAAAAACATATTAGGTGTAAGTAYAGGTTGTTAAGCAAATCCTCTTAGATTTCGTATAAATACATTCCCTTACAAACGGGATAAGCCGTTGATTTATTTGTTATCGTTGATAAAATATTCAACCGGATCGCTGAATTTATCTTCGTTACACCTGCATAGGACAAAGCTTTTTTTTTGTGTATGAAGGGATTCATTAGTTTTGTTGATGGTCACATTTCATCTTAATCTTCAGGGAAATATTATGACTCTCTGGCAGTAATAGTAATGAGCCGTCCTGCAGCTAATTGTAACGCATGCGTTTTTCGTACCTATATAGAATACAATGTCCCATAGCTTATATTTGTTCATCGGTGAACTATTGCATTATCGTCAATGCATATGATTATTAAATCATTATCATTAATGGGAGCGTACTGGATTACCGATCATCGACAAAATAAGGCAGTACCGTCAAAGCTAAATTCTGATTTTATGTTTTGTGTTGCATGAGTTCACAAATTTAAGATTTAAAATTTACAGGAACAATTTGCTAAATGCTTTTATTTTTTCTTCATAAAACTAAACTAACACAACTCTTCTTTTCAATCCTATTACCGTAACGTCTTCACTTTTTGGCCTGCCACGTTTTTTAACAAGGGCAGGTATTTTGATAGTCTTCAGTAATGATATAAATACAGTTTCGTTTATACATATATTACTTATTGCTATAGATACCTGCAGCACATTGTTCGTTATCTTGTCGTTTTTAAAAACTTCATTTAGGTCGCATAGCTCAAGACCTAAGAATAGAAAAAATACATTCATTGCAAATTTTTTTAAAACCAAGAGTGTAGTTAAGTACTTTTTTCCAAACTGATCTGGAACAGTAGTGTCATGTGAGTCGTTGACCAATATATTGTTTTCAATTTCATTTGCCGTCCGTACAATCTTATCGCAATCTAGTACGAACAAACAAGTATTTTTTACACAAAATTTAAGATAGGTCTACTACGAGATACAAAGAAGTTGAACACATTTTACTTACCATATTTTTCTTTGAGATTATTGACACAATTTTCCAACGGAAAGATGTTGTAGATTTCAGGTTACTCAAATATCTTTTAATCTTTTAGTGTCATAACTTTGCCAGTATCATTTTATAATTTTTGCCGCAGTTGCTTCTTATTAATGTGCATTTGCAAAAATTCTTTTGTTTGTGTTTTCAGTTTTTTAACAATTTTCATGATTGTGCTCAAGATTCAGTGGTTATTTCAAGAGCATTTCCATCTAATGAAGCTTTAGAACGAACGTGAACAGGACAATTCATTTTAAAGGTCCTATAAAAATAACAAAATTGAAATATGATATATCTCCAGCATCCACAAAGAAGTTAAAGAAACTTACCAAGTTTGTCTAATTTGTTTTCCTCTTCTTTTGAAATTCAGCCCCCCATGAGTTTATGCATACATTATTGATAATGCACTAACGAACCATCAATTGTACAAGTAATATACTTAGCAGATTCAATGTCTCTTGCTTTCTTGCGTCCCTTTTTCAAAACTTTAAACCGCGAATTTAGGTGACGTATCATTGCACGCAGTCGCAGGAAAGCATTTGTGTTGAAACATTAGAGAAGGTACAGTACTGCTTAAATATTTAAATCAATTAACTGATAAACGCTACTTACCTCTTGTCAAACAAGAAATTCAGTCTCTGCTGATTTACGTAAATTCTGGTAATTTATACACCCCTAAAATTCCATCGATCATTGGGTACGTGGAACAGGAGCTATCTTCTCCTAAAGCATTGATTGATGCCTTTGCATATTTTTAGTAGTGTTTTTACAAGTCAATTCCGATACCATGTGCCTTATAATTTAACGCTTGGTCGGCTAGATAAATCTATGTTGACGCTGAAAAAAATTACGAATCAAAACATTTTTGCGGCAATGGAAGAAGTAAAAGGTACTTTTACAACTGGGCTCGACGTAGTTCCTAGATAGCTTTATTATTCCTTATTGTGCGCCGCTTCTCGTACCTCTTTAACTTAATTTAGGATGGTCTATATTTCGTGATGTTTTGAAACGTGCCTACATTTCTAGAGCAGTCCATTTGATCATGGTATCTTAAACGACAAGTTGAGGGGTTTTGGTTTTGCTGCAGCCGTATTTGTATGAATAGGTGTCTGCAGCTCCGCTACTGTAATTAGACGAGTTCTTGGCTTCTTCTGGTGTTCTACAGGGTTTCAAATTGCATTATGGTGATGATTAGAAAATTTTTCGTGGAGTTAGTTTCGTGACTGATTGCCTTGAGCTTCAGATGATTTGTTTGGAATACTTCAGTAGTGTGTAGACAATCTGCTCAGAAAACATCAGATTTTAAATTATCCTTTCAGTATTAACGATGGTGAACTATTTAGAAGGGGATAGCGTCCATCATTTTTGATTCTGAACTGACATTATTGAGCACACTGCTGACACTATTGGTACAGCGTATCAGTTTTTTGGGTAGTAAACCCAAAAAGCTGATACGCTGAGTAACATAAGATTTGTTTTGATTTCCAGAAATGCAGTGGTTTACAGAATCTTTTGCATCTTTAGGTCGTTCGAAGTTTGAGTACGGAACGATGGTAGCGGAAATTTATAAAATTTCTTGTTTATGATACAGTGTAATAAGGACCAAATTCATTATGTTATGGTCAAATCCAATTTTTAAACTTACGCTGTGTATTTTATATGTAAGGCACCGTTTAAAAATATTTTATAAAAGCCAAGAATATGCTTTAAGGCTATTATTGTTACGTTTATTTTCTTATTATGCATTTTACAGTAGTATTTTATTAAGTAGGTACATTGTTTTATAAAAAATAATATTATTTTATAAAGACCTAAAATGACAGTCAAAACGTCAATATAAATAGTTTTTATTGTAACCAGAACCCATTAAAAAGAACTAATACAAATAATACAAGAATTATACAAAATAAGTAATTAATATTAATATTACGTAACTATAATATTACTTATTCGGTAGTTTGCTAAATACGTTTATATATTGACAGATATGTTCAGCTTTATTCTAAATTGTAAAGGAGCTAGCTTTCGGTGAACAGGAATAAATTTTTGTTAAATTCAATTAATTTAAACATTTACAAATGAAATTAGGATTTTTATTGTAAATGCTGTCAGAAAAAATTGTTTGTTAACTCAACAACTGCCAATTTGAGACAATAAAGCAACGGTGTAGGTTGTCACAAAATAATTTTAATAAATTTATTGAATCCCATGCTGGGTGTTTCTTCACAATGACAAAACAATATTCGTAATTTCGGTTTTATAAGTATGTATGTGTTTATTATAAAATAGATACTCGTATAATACATATTATATACACATTATGAGTATATAACTATGATTACGAAATAATTTAGTTCGATAGTAAAAATTAATTTAACTGACTAGAGCTTTATTATTTACTGTAGAATACCTACACGTTACTTCTTATAGGTATACCTACCTACCTAAGTAGGTAGATTCGGCCTATACAATTTATTATGAAACAATCCATCACCGATATCAAAGCGATGAAAGATGCTTTTTGAATTATGTGTTAGTTAAATGCGTATTTATATCTTAGACTAAAAATTTTAATCTCTTAATTCACAAACAATCTTATACGGCGTCATGTTATTTCGCAAATTTAAAATAAGCAAAATATATAAAACGCAAATAATCTCGACGCCTAAAGTCAAATGTCAGTACGTCAGTAGCACAGATTAAAAAAAGCGTTATTATCGACAAGGAATATGGCGCCATCTGTCTTTGAACCGTAAAGTGTACTGGTACCTTTACGTATTATTACTAATTAGATACATTGTGTTTGGTTAAGTACCTACCTTATTCATTAGTTTTATTTTTTCTTACAAAATAGATATTAATATCTTACGTCTACGCGAGATCAAGACAGTGATGTTTCGGTGTGTATAATCATCAGCACTAGTTAGTTGTAATCTAGACAACAGAAATTATTTTCTCACACCCAAAGGCTAGGGATTGATGAATTAATAATCCATTATAGACAGTGTAACCTTGAAAAGCTTCAACTATATTTGCTGACTATTGCGGTACTTCTAATATATTTTACACCTACTACCTTCATACAGGTGGTCTATAAATAATGGTACAAAGTACAACTACATATTCATTGGGAAAAAATGTAAGATTTAATCAAACTTATCTTAGTCCAAACTTTTGGAAATGGAAACGCATTATCTATACTAATATCCCCAAAATTCAAATATCTTGAAATAGTGAACGGAAGCGTTTTTTTACAAATTAAGTACACTTTTTTGTGGCAAATAGACGAAAAGGAGATATCATTTTGAAAATTAGATATACAAGAAGACACAAGGAATAAAATTATGTCGTTTGAAATCTGTGAAATATATTATTTAATTCATTTACCCAAGAACCCCCGAGTACTAAATTTAATACAAATATTTCACTATTTGCAAAGCTTTTAAAAATGTCGAAAATAAAATATGTACCTTAAACACTGCATCTTTTTAGTACTAACCTTTGAAATAAAATTGTTAAATCGTGTTATTCTAATCTGAGGAATAAGTGGTTGCACCTTGTACCTACCATTACTTTTGAACCACCATGCATTTCTAACTAAATAAACGTGTGAAAGTATTTATTAAAAACATCAACAAGCAGGTTTTCTAGATAGCCTTTTGGGCTGCTAACTAATGAACGACAATATTATATTCATTCACAATTGTAGAATTCATATACTATAATTATAAGCTATATTAGTGTGACGTAAATTTCGGCCATTTTGCTGCGATACGTCAAGATCCTAGATCAAAACAAACCAAGTTGTCATAATGTGCGTACGGGAGATCAGTGTTTGGTGCAATTTTTTAGTTTTGAAAGGTTATTTTAGTGTTACTGCGTATGTTTGAGTAGTTCACACTCCCTCTATTTACTTAGTAAGTATTACAAACCGAAATCATATTTAGTTACAATGTATTGTTGAAAAGCTTAACATACATAGGTACACTAAGTACATGTGTAGAGCATTACAATTTATAAGTTGTCCTAGAAGATGGTAATATGTTGGGTCCCTGGATGTTCTCGTTATTATGAGAGAGAAACTTGTAATATTTACAGCACTTCTTTTAGGTTGTTTTTCAACAATAGATTTCAAGTAAATGTAATTTTGCTTTGTAATACACTGAATGATACTAAGAAATGTAAAGCACTCAAACGTGCACGGTAACACTCAATGGTCAGAGCAAAATTATAGTTTAAAACAATATTTTGAAGTGTTACTGTGCATGTTTGACTGGTTTACAGTGCCTCGTATTATTAAGTAATTAAGTTTTACAAACCGAATTTACATTTAGTTACAATCTATTGTGAAAAACAATATAACAAGTGCTGCATAGTTTACATGTTTCTCTCTCATTTAACGAGAACATCTACACAACATATAAATTGTAATGATCTACACACGCACATATTGTAGGTTAGGCTTTTCAACAATACCTATACTGTAACTAAATGTAATTTCGGTTTGTCATACTTGCTAAGTAAGTAAGGAGTGTAAGCTACTCAAACATACTCAGTACCTAGAACTTTACAATATTCTTTTAACACCAGAAAAATTCCACCAAAACCTGAACTTCCTTATGCACGTTATGACAACTTGGTTTGTTTGGTCCGGGATCTAAAGTAAGTATAATTTCGATTTGTAATACATTGTGAAGCAAAGCGAAGGAGTGTAAGCTACTAAAAAAATATACAGTAACATTTTTAAATATTCATTTAAAACTAGAAAATTGCATCCAACACTGAGCTTCGTTACGCACATTATGGCAACTCGGTTTGTTTTGATCCAGGACTTTGACCACAAAAAATGACCGACACCTACGTCAGCAATAATATAGCGTATTATGCGCTGTCGTATAATAAAAAAATAATATAAAGCACTGCCAGTAAAAAAACCTCCGTTCATATCCTGGTTTTAAACTTGTTGGAAGAGTTTTAAAGCTGTCTTATATACTATTATACTATAGTAAACAATTAAAATAGTACATCGTAAAGTGAATGATGACCTGAAAGAAAGGAAATAAAAGCTAGAATTGGATTGACAAAAAAGTGGATATGTGATACTCATATCTCTAAAATTTCACCAATGTGGTTAACTTAAATTAATTATTATTTTGCACAGATGATAGCTATAGATGGCATCGCACAAAACAAAGAAGTGTGGTTGATTAGACTTGTAGTTTATTCCTTTATTTCAGCTAGTTCAATACACATACAATGATATTTTATTTTATTCGAAAATGGTAGGTACTTTAATTCATATCGATGCAAAATAAACCAGGTTTTACGTGGTAATCTGGCAAATGGACATGCAAAGGATATCTTCCTGCATTTTAAGTATATCTAATAGCATGAAGAACATTAATAACAATAGCCTGCATCAACTGCATTTAATGTTTATCCGCGCAAACAGTTCATACAAATAAATTCAACAACATATGGTATGATGTAGCGTATTTATGGAAGTATAAACTGGTTAAAATGCATGTCTATATAAACTGGTTGTTTAGGATTCTATTTTCTTGGGGCTCGCAATAACATCAAAAGAAATGTCATGTTACAGCAGCTGCTGCATTCCTTCAAAAGTTTCCCAGTCATTTGATAAACTCAATAAATCTTAATTAAACCGTATTATCTATGTCCATATAACATAAAATATGATGATATGCTTGTGTGCATCTGAGAGTTACAAGCAATGCTTTCAGTTTTAATCTATTGGATGATATCTAAGTAGTAAAAACTAACAGCGTAAACAATAAACCAATGCAAAGATTTTACAAGAGTCTTATGCACTTTTATATATATTATCCCACTAAACACACACACAAACGCAAAAAACACACTTGAACATATTATCGTAAAAGGAAATAATTATAATTATAATTTATGTAAGGAAAATAATCAAAATATCAATATCAATATTAGTGCATTTTCTGCTTTGCGGTGCACAACTATTGTTAACGTTGTAAACGACTTTCAGTTCCATTAATGAAAATTTGATCTATATCTCATAATAATACATTATTGCCAAGCTTTTGGTATATAAGCAAAACCAGTTCTATGCCGTGATGCCTGCACTAGACCTAAACTGCACTGATGAGCTGTAATGACAGCGAAATAGATCTATCTGCAGTTGGTTGCGCAGACAGCACAGCATAGACATGCATTTTAAAAAGAAAGGTGTTAAGAAAATCATGAAATAGTTTTTTTTTTGTTTCAAATCCCTGCTATTGCATTGTTTATCGTTATAAGTAACACGAAGTTAAAGAAAATGGATAACGAATATTTCAGCGGAGGTAAGAGCAGAACCCATTGAACTGAAGGCTGAAAGTGACAAGTTTACAGGTCATTATCAAAACTAATGATATAAACAGGTTTAAACAAAATCGCTAAAAAGTATTTACAAAAAGGGCAGTGTGGACAACAATTTTTGCTTTGAAATAATTTGTAGGTAATACTTCGTAGAATTTAAAAACATTCAGCATTAATTGGTGTGGAATCAATTGATTTACCCTTACATACACAAGTGTGACAATATAGGGACTGTGTAAATCATAGCTACTACTTTGGCTATTTATATAAGCATTTTATGTTCAAAGTTACTTCATAATGATTTAATGGAGAATCACCGTTCCACAGATTTGTTTATACTTATAGTATTGAAGGAGCAGGGTACCCGTTTGCGTACGAGAAAATTGTTTGTACCCCCAGACATATTTGCATGAAGACAAAACTTGTGAAATATCAAACTAAATAAGTTGCTTTAAAAATTTTAACTTAACACTTAACTTTTAGCAAAAAAATAACAAAATAAGAAAGGAACAGAATTAACACACGAAAAAGTATGTCTCTAAAAACTCAAAGACTAAACTTGTTAGTATTAAAATGTTGTTTCTTAAAAAACCAGGCTGATTGCAGTATAACATGTTGATTAATTTACCGGTTTGTCTTGTTTATTCACGCAGCTGGTATAAGTGATGCCTGAGAGGCTTCTGTGGTCTTTTAACTCGTATTAGCAATAAATTCAAACTGTTTTTAAAAGTGATATTGTTTTTTCGTAATTCAAAATGACACGAAAGTCACTTTTACTATCTATATTATCGCTTTAGTAAATTTAAATCGGACAATCCATTTTAAAGTTACGCGAGTTCCAAATGTGATAAGGAGGAGGATGGTGGGGGGGGGGGAATTTAGAAGCCCACCGTATGAATTTGTTTAACCACTTATATAAAATTAAGGGAATCATTATACAAATGTGTCATACGAAATTAGTGCGAAGGTACCATGAGTTACCTAACTAGACTACTATCGAAAATATAGCCAATTAAAAGAATTTGTTTTGTTGCTTGCTGGTTATTCACGAAATGTACCGTAATACTAAAATTTCCAGTATAAAAAAGCAGTACGCCACATGACTAATTAAAATCGTTGCCAGTTGGCATTTCAAATTTTACTGTCAAGATATAATTAATGAGAAAACACTACTATCTCTGAATAGTTTCGTGGTTCACTGCTTTAGCTGCTCTGGTGATCCAAGTTGGAGCTGGAGATTTACCTACGAATAAAAAAGACTAAGCATCTCAGCTCACAGCTGTGGAATTTATAGCTACTTGCTGCATGAATTGCTACCCAAAACAGAAAGCGACTAATTTGCGTTAAAGTTTCACAGATAAATCGATATGTAATAAAAACACTACGTTTAAAGCTTAAATAGATTCACACATTGCTGTCAAAAGTGTTTGCGCATGTGTTACACATTTTTTTTAATTTCCAGTAGCAGTAGACATTTGTCTTAAACGTTTAAAACACTATTGGCCACACAACTATGCCTGAATATACAGACAACACTATTAGTTACTAGCATTTGAAAAAGTTGTTATTCTGTAGGTTACATCTTAGAGTGCCTTTATTCCTTGTGAATCCTTAATAGAGGATATTATAGAGTAAATTTTTGGCGATCTCCCTGGATGTAAAAATAGACAGGGTGCTCTGTTGAACAACGAACTTTGTCACATCTCGAAAAACGTCAAAGAAAGAAAGTAAGTTTCATTCTTGCTACTAAAAATAAAGCAGTCAAAAATACCTTTTTGATAGCTGTTATAATAATGGATGTATATAAGTATCAATGAAATCGGTAGGAAGACATCCTGTATTTCGAAAACAAATCATGTTAGCCAAGATCCGTCCGCGTCATTCTCTTAAAAAGAGACTGTTGCCCTACATTAGCTTTTCTGTCAATTGTTACAGAACAATCAAGACGAAAATGATCCACCTTATGACAGGCGTTCATAGAATATGCGTCATGCAAATTACGGTTTTCTCTGTCTAAAAGGTACGTGACACCTGCGGCTTAAATTAGTTAGCATATTTTTATGCATATTCATTTAACGTTTGGCATATTTATCGTTTATTACTGTTAGGTGTGACTAATATCAGCTAACATTGATCTGGTTTTCGTAATAACTAACACTGAAAGATTGAGAAAATAATCAGATAAAAATAACGAAGCTCCTTTAACAATGGATACAAGTGACAGTTCAGTTTGTTACACCTCTACTTCGACTTAAGTTTACCAAGACAGGAACCATCAGCGGCTTTCTTGAATACAATATTAGTAATAGCGCTCGGGAAAACTGTGTATGTACTTACTTCAGTATACAGTTATTAAAGGAGAATACATAACTTTCGCTACATTTTCATATATGATCATTCGAATGACATCAGTTGTCTTTGTCATTAGTCACGTATCATGTGTTGGAAATTGGAAAACCATTTTTATGGTAATAATGCTAGATGGCACTGTCTAACTAAAGTACAAACATCACAACAAATAAAACGGGAAATTACTTCTTTGATATACTCGTCCGTTTGACGTGAACACTTCAACGTTAAATACGTCCTAGAGGGGGTAGTTAACTTTGAGCTAAAACAAACATTTCGCTGAACTTTCTCAATGGCTTCAAATGTGTAGGGCAGAGATTCCCAAACTTTTTGGAGTCGCGGCGCCCTTGCATTATTTAAGGGTTATCTACGGCTCGCTAACCTAAGTTTAAAAATAAAATATAAGCGTCTTAGTCATTAGCATTATCTAATTAAAATTCATACACTACAAAAATATAATAGACGTACGAAAGGTGCATTATTACAAATCAAACTCATTAATTAAATTTATTTTATTAAAATTAAACATTAAATTTATAGGTTGGATGAGCTTGCTGGTTACTGCACAATTTTTCACTTCCTTTTGAGCATTATTTATTTTTGATTTATACTTGCTCTTTATAAACACAACCGCCGAATATCCAGCTTCGCTTAAAAGAGCACATTCATCTTTTGTTGAAACCCAAAATTTGGGCAACTCCATGCTGTAACATTTCGTTTTGAAAGTGTTATCGCAAGATAGCTCAATGAGATTCTCTTTTTCTGCAGAAATAAATTAGAGTGGAGCACCGGTATTAAAAGGATTTTCAATCCATGTAAGTTTGTCGATATTCTCATTTTTAGAGTATTTCTAAAACCAGTTGTTAAGATGTACCAGACGTATAATGTGCGGTGAAAATAAACAATGTAAAAGGAATCAAATATTTTTATTAAAAATACCAGAAGCTATTCCATAAACATAGCCTATTATAACTAGAAGTATTTTTCTGCTTAGGAAGAAAATTTATGTTGAAAAAAAAACAATAGCGCCGAGTCATATCTGAGTTTAAAAGTTAAAAAGGTTGTGAATTGGTTAGTAGCCTGTGACTCAGAAGCTCCAATTCTAGAACACTCCAAGAAAATCGTCAGGTCAAGCATGTTAACGTGTTCTAATCGTCTGTATTTTTTCGCAATGTTGCTTACWAKGACTTTTCATGTTTTAGAAATAGCCTAAATTGTCGACTTGCTACTTGGGTTAATTTACATATCGCTAATAAGTTAAAAAGATAACCGAATCGTGCAACTATTTTCTTGAAACTACAAAACAACCAACGAAAACTAGACTATATTCTAAAACTTTTGTAGGACGTCATCTAGTTTAGGCTGGCAAATGACTAAAGAAGCTTATTTATTTGAGTAGAGTAATATAATCTCCCTAGAGACTTGTCGTAGTTGAACTGAAAACAGGAGTAAAATTATGAATTTTTGCAACATTTCGCGGCGACCCTAGACAACCGCCAGGGCTTCCAAGAGAGCCGCGACGCACAGTTTGGGAGTGTAGGGTGTACGTCTCTGTACTTACCGACCTTAACAACCTACGTCATAGTYCGKATTCAGCGCCAGATGACATAATTTTACCGATTTCCACAAAACGACCGGGCATTCGGAAATGTAGCTTTTTGCACTTACAAACCAAACCAACCCACCTCGTAGCTCGTAAAGCCACTGCTAGATGACTGAAAAGCGATGTAAATAAAATGACCAACGTGCGGCGAGTCCATGTCAAAAAAACAACATTTTATAGGTACGCGAAGGCGCTATAGAATATGCATAATATTCGCCATCGTATACAGGTCTTTGAACTGAATCTAAAATGTTTATATTGCAGGATCATTACTTTTAACCGCCCAACCAGCTCCAACTCCAGATGGACAAGGACCCGCAGCAGTCATAATGGCCTGCTTAGGCCGTGGCTGCGACATGGAGTCGGGGCCCGTTTGTGGGATCGATGACAGCGGCTTACCAATGACGTTTGAAAATCGCTGCATGGCCGATATGGCCTACTGTAGAGACGGAACATGTAAGCGTCATGAAATTAGGATTTCATTTTGTCGTTCATCCGTTTGCTCTGACTCAATTTCTACCTTCCTACGCGTACAACAGACCTACGTTTCTAAACTTGTAGGCATACCTAATTTTAGAGACACACTAAGCAAGTCAAAATAAGACTTAATGAATCGTTTTCTTGAGTACCTCTATTGATACAAAGTGTTAAAGTGGTAGTTACTTCCCTAGTATGGTACACCGTGGCGTAGCAACAAGAGTTAACTCAAGTTAAATAGAGTTTTTTTTAGAATTACCGTCAGGGATACTTCCAAGATGCCTTCCGAAGGACAAATAGAGCTCACAGGAAACCCAATACTTGCTGACTTAGTATTGGGTTTCCTATGACGGAACGTTGGAAGCTGCAATATTTTCATGAGTTTGTACGTGCTTTTTGTGGTTTAGTGAGGTACTATATAATTTTTCGTGTTTGTTTGACCGCATTTGACTTTGAATCGCAATAGTTAAAGGCGCGCATATACAAACTTCTAAAGGAGCGTAAATAACAGCAAACGTTATAAACGAATATACCGAACAACTAAATGATATATTAATGTTTAATACTTTATAATCGCAAAATTATCGGTTTGTTTACCATTCGGCCGCCATTTCTAAATCCACGATGTCACGTTATGTTTACCATGGAATGGGAATCAAAAGGAAACATCCTAATAATATGATCGTTATTAATTCTTCAAATATTTTCGTCTGATTCTGAGTGGGTAAAGCTATTCGGTCGCCTTAGTGCGCCAGATCAACATAGGAAAAGCTTTCTTTCCCTTTATCAAAGAACTTTCAGATGAATGGTCGTTTACTCCAGGCAAACATATATCGTGCAGTTGCGGTATGTCATACCTGTGAACAACAACGAAGAGAAGTGTTCCTACCCACCCTTTAGAACATAGACGATATAGGCGAAAGTAAGCTGAAAAATCTACAGTGCCTGGACATTGTTTATTGGTGGGCCATAAGGCTCTTTCATTATACAGAAGTAATTTGTAAATGAGATTCTTTCTATCTTCTGCTCTAAATACAAAGGAGTGATGACTTTAACAGAAGAGACAAGGCTCTGAAAATTGGAAGCATCCGCTACCGGTTTTGATCAGTCGATAGATGACAATGTCATACAATGACAATGTTTAATACTTCCCCCTCTGAAGATGCCGACAACAGACGTCGGTGAAACGTTGGGTCCTAATCGAAACAAGCATTCAGCAATGAGTTTTTATTTGTCTCTAAGAAATACACTTAAAATTATTTTTTTTAAACTTAGGTAGCTCAAATACAACTTGTTAAGTGTTAGCCTTCATGTATTTTTTGTTTTAATCTTTAATTTAATATTCTAGGGTTCTTTTCCAGTTACGATAAATAATGCCTTGAGAAATTGATAAAAAAAAGCTGGTATGCTGGTAATGTAATATCATCGTTCAATAAACAAGCCCAACCTCTAGTATCTCGAAAACGGTTCATTTTATCGACGTCTGGGCAGTTTATTATCTTTTTCATAACTTATGAAATGGGTAATCAAGGGGCGGTTTAAAGTTTTGGAAAAACCCAACTCAACTGTTTTTACAGCACTGGGCATACTTGTAAGTCAGTAAAAATGTATAAAATCCATATTTTCACAAAACATTATACTTCCAAATTTCCTAAAATAAAAAATACAAAATAAAAATTGAATTAGTAATAGGTACATCCAGTATACCAAAAACAAAAGTGCTTAGAAAGAAAAACTCATTAAGATTTTCAGCTAATTTTGTCGTTTTTTTGTAGATCTTATAATTTATATTGGAAAGTAGAATTTTAGAATGTTGTGGATGAATGAGTTTTACCAACGGTATGCAGCTTCGTCTTTTTTATTTTTGTGAAAGTGAAAAATAGTAACTTTCATAAGAATTTGTATTAGTACAGGGCAGAATCTTTCCATCAGATCGCATGGGGTGTGTTCATTAGAAAACGCCATTATGAGATTTGTGTTTTTTGCTTTTTGTTAGAAATAAACGTTCAAACTCGGCTTTTTATATCACCACCAGAATATTGCGAAATTGCGAATTTTGTGGAGCCTTTAATCATGACACCATTGGAAATATTGGTGTTTAAAACTAAACTACCGACTTTTTTGGTCCGAAATAGGATTACGTAGTCCCCTTCGAGTATATACGAAGAAATTTAAGCATGAAATGTGGCATCTCCGCGGCTCTATACGTGCAAACTGATGGAGTGTCGAAAAAAAATTACTAATATACTAAAGCGAGTTTTATAAGTACCTAATAAACTACAGCGGAGAATGTAATCAATATTTTTAATTATTTGTTTCGTTAAAATCATTATTTCCTTAAACTTATCATTTTTGTAGAGCGTCTTTCTTTAAATAAAGCTATTAAAGGTATAGATGTCTTTAAAATGCAATTAAAACTTATACATACATCCTATTCGAAATTTATTATCCACATTATAAAATTCTATGTATTTTCGAAATAAATTCTTCGAGCTAAACCTAAAATAGGCAAATATAATATTAATCTACACCTGTTCAGGGTGTCCCATTTTCGTTGTAATTCTAGAGTATCTCGGTAACTGTTCGTCTTTTGTTTTAATGTTATAGCCAACTTTTTAATAATGGAACATTTCTACAACTCACAATATCTCGCTTGAATATGTAGATACAAAAAGCTGTAATGACATTTTTTATAGATATTGTTATTTTAAATCCAGTGACGTACTCAGAATTTTTTTAAGGGATCACATTTTTGAGATATAACACAAACCTGCATTTTTTAAATAGAAACCATAGTTGACTTTGCTATGGTTGAAAAGAACTATTTTTGTGATTAAAATATGTTGTTTCTTTTATTTTTACTAATTTTGGAATTATTAAATTTTTCTAGTAATTTAATCAGATTTTACATTTACATCCAGGAGACTATGGAATAAGAATACAAACAGTATAATTTATATTATTAAGTAAAAATTTTAATCCATTAATATAGTATATGCATATATGAATACATAATGAGACTCCTAAGAGCGGTTCTTTTATCAGTAATCTAGGAGGTCATGTAACTAATGAAAATAATAGTTTATTTGTTTATCGTCAATTATTTGCACCCATTTTGACGAAAAACGTAAACTCTCGTTAAATTATTACAAAAATTGGAATAATACCAAAATTAGTACACAACAATAAATACATTTTCTTAATTAGAAAAAAAATAGGTCTTTTCAACCATAGCAAAGCCAGCTATGGTTTTCATTAAAAAAATGCGAGTTTGTGTTATATGTCCAAAATGTGACCCCCTTAAAAAAAGTAAGCCACTGGATACAAAATAAAAATATCTATAAAAATGTATCTACAGTGTTTCTTTGTATCTACTTAGCCTGTTGAGATATTGAGAGCTGAAGAACAAAAGCGATACAAAATTGGCGATGGTACAATTCAGCTTATAATAAAAAGTAATACATTAATATCGAAACCGCAACGCTCTAGCATTAATATTTACCAAGATAACCAACAATTACAACGATAATGGGACACCCTGTACATTTAAATTACAAATTTATCTGTTGTCAATTAAATAGGTCGAAAGTAGTCTAGTTTTCTTTATGCTTTGTGTCAAGACTTCGTATAACGCGTACAGCACAGTTTAAAATTGAAATCTCATATATGTATTTTATTCTATGTAGAATCTCATATTGTGCATTTTTGCTATCATCCTAAATTAGTAATACCTTAACTGAAGTATAACAAAAATTCTAATTAAATGTGTTTTCAGTTTACGCAGAGGTCAAACCTGGAGAATGCTGACAAGGTGGACCGCATCATAATTTTTAGTTTAGGATGGATATGCTTTCAAATCAACAAAATAGATGTAGATCTGAACAAGAGATTTTCCTATAATAAAATAATGTTGTACATATTAATGCACAGTAACAATTTTATTTATTATAGTGAATGTATTATTTATTCCACATTTAGGACTACCTGCAATAGCTGTAAACTTATGTATTTTAATTTTTAAGATTGTGAGACTTTCAGTATTTATTTTATGTATTTTTATATTTCTACTTACTGATTAAATAGAGCGAATACAATATATTCGATAGAAGTGTATATTGCCTTGTTACAGATAATATAATGTATTCAGGATGAAGGTAATGCAGAATGTATATGTATAATCTCTACACTTACCTTGAATTAAACTGTACATAATCACGAAAATAATTGCGCACTGTACTATATTATTTCAAAATGAAGTTGAATCTTTCAAATAAAGTAGATGATGTATGATGCAGCTGTGTATAAGAATTGTGCACTGAATCTTTATAGAAGTTGTTTTGGCAAATGACATAAAAATAATTTATTGTTAGAAATTCGAATGAAATGTTATGCTAATTATTTTATTAACCAAGTATGCCTATCAGTTTTATAAAAAGTTCTCAAATTTATTTGTTGTGCCTATTGTACAACACCGTTATATTTATAATCAGTTGAGCTTTTTGGCAAGTCCAATAGTCTTGATCATCCTTTAGCATATTAATACTTGTTTACTCACGTACTATAGTAAACAAAGTTAGCACAATCCATTCCTGCGTTTAGAATTTAATTATGAGTATCCGTTCCTCAGCATTACAAAACCATTTAATACATCTCGAACTTTAGATGGCATCTTTTATATAAAAACTGTTGTGTGCGGTGTTCAATTATTTGTAATATATCGATATATTTATAACACTTCAAAATACTAAACAACGTGCTATGTTTAATAAAGTTAAAATGTTTTAATATCGTAGTTTTCACTTTATTTTAAATTTCACTAACTTCATATATTTTTCATTAGCTTCATATATTTATGTCCTGTGGATTATTTATCTAAAATTGAACAGAAAAAGAATTATGATATTTATGTAGCTATATGAAGTTATGAGTTTTACAGGAGTTCCTTTGAAACGTTATATTTTGTAAGCTATAAATATATATTTTTAAATTTTCTCATACATTTAATCTTTGAATTTATCCAAATGTAATGCTTATTCTCTAATGAGCAAAAGCGTCAATGTACTTACAGTAAGCACGTATTCATTTTATTTCCGTACAACATGTTCTTTTGCAATCAGGCTTTTTATTTACTTATTTACAACGATATTAATTTTAAACACTGCCCTCTGTGGTGATAAATGGAGGAAACTCATAGTTTTGTTAATCAGCTTTCATTTATCCTGCTGCGAAAAACTTTATAGCAACTACCTACCTTTTGTCAGAAACTGTAAAATACCACTTTTTTACTTTTTATGATCAATGTTTGTCAAAAGATAGATAAATTTAAAATCACAAACTACTAAACTGAAGTATTCAATTCCAAAATGTTAATTATGAGCCTTAAAGTGAAAAGAACCGCATAAAAAGGTGTTTCGATAAGGCCCTTCATCAACGCCCCCGAATCATATTTTTTATTTTATTATCTGATAATTCTTATTTCCTTTTTACAATGTAAAACGTATAAGGTTTTCAAAAATACATATAGGTACATACTTTTTGTGTTACTAGATAGGATCCCTATGAAAAAAAAACCACCAAGCTTGGCTTGTTTTGCAAAAATACGCCATGTTTGTGGTTTTTACAAGCTTTATGAAGTTTATCGTATAAAACACAACCGACTAACAAAACCATTTTCACATATACATATGGATCACAAATACATAAGATGCTTTATACATAAAAATTGTCGTGTTACTAAACTCAACACATGATAAAAATTGCGTCGAATTTTAGATAATAACAGTAACAATCGCTCCCTTATCAGAATTTTCGTGTTAACCATCTAAGAATTAAATCTTTATCTTAGGAGTTCATCATTTGAAATAAGCAAATTCGTATATTACCGAGTATCTTGATGATGGGCTATATATAGTTATTGTGTGAGAGAATATCTCGATATCATAAGAGTTCTAATCTAAAGTCGACACACCTCATCAAAAATGTACAACCTATGGATGCAATATTATCCACCCGGATTTATATCTTGGTCTCGCCAGTTTAAGGCTGGAGGACAAGTTTTTGGATGCTGTGCTCACATATCTTTGGTGTTGTGGATTTTTAGTTATTATAGGCATTCCGAATGTCAGCGAATCAGATCAAAAAGAAGAGAGCTACATAATATATTAGTATTTTTTGCATCTAAAATAAGTTTGATTTATCAAAACATAACCGTTAATTTCAGTAAATTTGTCACTTTATTCTCATCAACCGTAAATTAAACATTTTACCTTAAACACATAAATAGAGCTAATATTGTCTAATACTATATGATATATTTGTAAATTTCAAGTATAATCCAACAAATACAATTTTAAACTAAAAAAAAATCAGGGGGTCTTATCGAAACCCCTCCTTTTTGTAAAACTGTAACAGCGATATTGTTTAAATGAACTTTAAATATTTTTAAAATGCATGTCAATGCTATGCTGTCTGAAGTCTGCACCGCAGCTAACTACAAACAAATCCGTTTCGCTGCTGTTACGTCTTGTCAGTTTAGTTTCGGTACAATGCAAACAGCACGGTATAGATCTGGTTTTGCCTATACGAGTATACCAAAGCAATGGTACGATGTTAGTACAAAAGTAGATGGCAATGACATAAATATTTTTATTAATTTAAGGCAGACGTGACCTTGACATTGCATCCATTGTAATTTATTTGAACAGAATTCGGGGAAGAATTGAAATTCTAGTGATGCATGACATCGTGCATACACGATGTTGTAATAATCAAATAACGAAACAATGATTAGCTTCGTATCTGTTGATTTAACATAGCTTTATTAGTGTACAAGTATTTAAGAACACCATAAACCTTGTGAGTTACATTATTTATGTTAACTAAATCTGCACTCACCGTCTAGAACTACACCCAGAATTATATGCGAATCAGCAACTGGCAAGCCACTTCAACAAGTGTAACTTTAGTGTTTTTCTTATAGTAATGAATATATCGCTCTAGGACAAAACAGAATTAAGTAGGTGCTGCATTTTTGTTTGAATTGATTACGTGCCTTCTGTATCTATTTAATATGTATACTCGCTGTGAATGCAAGCAATATTATTGTCAAACAAAGGAGGGTTTAATAATAAGATCATCTACCCTGGTCGGTCCACTCTCACCCTACGACTAGTTTCGCCCTGTTGGGACTCATCAGGCAGGGGTAAAGAGTAGACCGACCAGGGCAGACCGTTGCCTATAACCGCGGCGGGCGGACTGATGGGTGCGGGAATACGAAGACTGAAGCCCTCAGTGCCATCTAAACGGAACTCTGCGAGCTGGGCGATCTATAAATTGTGGATAGGCACCGGCCCAGTGCAGGTTCCTAGCGATGGCATCGGAGAAGCTACTCCGTGGACAGATGATAATAAAATCATCTACCCTGGTCGGTCCACTCTCACTCTACGACTAGTTTCGCCCTGTTGGGGCTCATCAGGCAGGGGTAGAGAGTAGACCGACCGAGACCGAGAAGCTACTCCGTGGACAGATGATAATAAGTAGCTTCTCCGATGCCATCGCTAGGAACCTACACTGGGTCGGTGTCTATTCACAGTTTATAGTTCGCCCAGCTCGCAGAGTTCCGTTTAGATGGCACTGAGGGCATCAGCCTTTGTATTCCCGCATTCAAAGGAGGTTTTTTTTTGTTCTGGAAATTCCCAGATATGTTACGTTAAAGGATAATTTAACAATAGGCTCAACCCATACTTCATCTTCATTAACGCAAAAATATAGAGTTCCGCACAGAAAGTAAAATAATTAGGATAAAGGATTAAACATCTGTATTTGTAGTATTTTGTACGTACTTATAGGTATAAGCCACAGGATTTGATGTTCAACTTTGCGCTACTATTCTTGCACCAAAACAGTAAAATTCAGTTATCAAGCAATAACATTTTAGATTCCTCAAGTTTATATTCTTATTAGAAGTCTAATTTTAATTATGAAATTGTAAGTTCTTATTAACACACGAAATGGAAGGACCTCTGAAACAATTTATTTTGCTACCTATCGATATAATAATTTCAACGTATAAAATATTTTTTAGAGAAACAGGTGCTTGTATGTAATTAGTTTAAGTTATTAAGATAGAAATGAGGTATACTAATAAAACCTGCGCATTAAATGGATAAACGATGACAGCTAATATAAATAATAACTGTTGTTCCTGGCACATGGAATTCTTGTACTACATGAGATACACAGCAACATTGTAGGATCAAAGATGGTACAGCAAACCTATGTTAATCAAATTTAGCTGTTCTCATTGGCGTATCAATCGGTGCATTACATTATAGGAATTCGTCATATCCATTAACTGTTACAGTTACACTCTGTGTAACATTGAACTGACCTGTAACAATGATGTTCCTACTTCGAAAATAATACAACAATATCAGTATTTTTTGTATTACTTTGGAACAGAATAATATTTAAAATCATCCGTTCAGCAGATCTCCCTTTCTGGAATTATTAAAGCAAAAGACGAACGCCAACTTGCATTCACAGATCTTCAAAACTTCCATTTCTGAATTGTTTGTTTAACCAGCGTTCGTTCAAGCAGATAATAACAATGTCTTTGTTGACAACAACCGGTTTTATTTTATTCCGTGTTGGCAGTATCTGAAGATAAAGTAATGACAGTTAATTACGTCCGATTTTGTTACTAATAAAATTATTTAGAAAAGTTTCCTTAAGTTCAAAACAGACAACTATCTTCAATAAGTTGTAACTGAACCTTTTCTAAAATTAATTTTCTATCAGTATTCGATTTCTTCAGTAAAGCAAAATTACAGTGAAAATCGGCATTTTTTATACTTCTTATTCGTCTTCACTAATGGGGTGTGTGAGTAAATGCACGATTGTAGTAAATATATATCACCTACTTGTTCGTCTGCTTTCCGTCTTATTACATTCATTTTATGTACACTCTGTAATAATTAAGGAAATTACTGAAAGTGGGTGTAAGAAAAATTTATGCCATATCCACAGATTATATACTTTGACACGATAGTATCAATAAAATCTAAAAATATGCTGTTGGCTTACATTTACACACTTACAATTAAACAGACTTAAAAATTAGGAAAAATAATAAGATTATAACATATTTGTGTTTAAAGCTTCGTAGCAAAATAAAAACATCCTAAGAAACTCAAATACGTATGACATACGTACTTCCAGTTCAATGACAATTTAGTAACAGTCATCGGAAAAACATCGTATTTAATGTACAAGATACAGATAAATTGTTTCCCGGAGGGGTAACGAGAATACGCTATCGCATACGGTAATTCCAGTGGATAGAGGTAACGGCGCAGCTATAAAGACAGCCAGTTGCCGAAGTGGTCATCCAAAGCCGCTGAAATTTTGACCCCGTGTATCATGATGTGCAACATTCGACTGTGTCTTCTTGTAGCCGGTAAGAATACATTTACTCATTTGATTTACCACGTTCACTAAAATTATTCGGAGTTTTCAGAGATGGTCTGTGTTTTATAATCATACCTACGTAAAATGAGTTGAAACTTAGTGCTGTATTGACCTCACGCGATGGACTTTGCTTCACCTTTCTTAATCTGATAGGAAAAAACGTGATATAGACGAAGATATGTCTGAAAATAGAAAGCATATTATAAATAATTACTTGATACGTGAATATTTGATCCCTTCGTGTTGAAGTGCTCGTACATTTAACATTTATATACCGATACCTCTGATTATTGTGTTATCATTGACATCCTGTGATCATATAAACTTTTCAATTGTTCTTCGTTCTTCGTAAACAGCACTAAAAGCATTTAGTACGCACAATAAGTAACCTCAACTTCACAACGTGAAAATTGCTTTTATGTAAGCTAAAACAAGAAAATAATTGCTTCTAAACTCATATTCATTTGAGCAGCTAAAATGGAGTTCAAAACATTTAAGAAAATTAAATTTATATGTTTCATCCGTTCAAAATTTAAAGGAAGGATTTAAGATTATTAACATATATGCATAGACTATTTTAAGGTATCGCGTATTTATTGTAGTAAACAGGTACTCAATATATTCGATATGTTAACATGTTAACAGTGCGAATTCAACATCTTAATAATGCAATGTGCATATTATCAGCGACGATTAGAATGTCCAGGCCAAAGGTACTTATTGTTGACATAAAAAATGTTTTTGCGTTTAAACATAGCAAACTTGTTTTAATTATACTAATCATTTCCAAGAGCTCTGAGAAGGCCTTTATAGTAATACAACGCGTTCCAAAAACAACCTTACAAACCTGTATAGAACGTTTCCTGGGAACTGTCGCATCTTATTTACAATTTTAAGAGCTATTTCCTCCGATAATCTTGCAACCTTACTTAATCCAGCATTTAAATACTTTTTATTGCTAAAAACCTGTAAAAGAAACCTTATTACGACGAAGCATTTTAAATGTGTGTAGTCGATAGTATTTAAATGTATCAGCATGAAGGATATGCTTGCAAACATGTAATACATTTCATAGTTATGTGGTGTATATATATAGCCTTATTTAACTAATATATAATATATACGTTTGTTCTAGACTGCATTATTACTTCCACATCCAACGGATGGGAAGTATTGTATCGCGAAAAAAAATTTCAAAAATTTCTATTTACTCATTCGCTTTAAAATGGTCGAAAACGCAAAAAATTTGAGCAAAAACAAATTTCTTGTCTGTGTGTGTGTGTGTGTGTGTCTGTGGTATTGTTTGTGGACACGATAACTTTCGAAAAACTTAATATATGAACTTGAAATTTGGCAAACGTATAAATCTCAACTACCCAACTACCTATCGTTTTTGGGGTAAGTAAGGTATCGGGAAGGGGGCAAAATTGGAAATTTTTATTTTTTTATATTTTTTTCGTTTTAGTATGTGATTAATAGTATAACTGCGAGTATTATTAGTTCTTATAAATTTTCGGTACAGTAAACTGTTTAGACGATAGCAAAAAAGCGTCACTTAAAGAAAACGGTTTTTCTTAAATATCTCCGAATATATTTAATATATCCAAAAAATGAAAATGCCATCAGATAGGAAATAAAATTTCTCACAAAAAGTGTCTTAGAAAATTTATCCAAAATTTTGACATTTTCGAAATATCTCCAAAAAACTTATTTTGGACCCTGCTCGTACGATATTTTTTAAATTTTGGTATTATATAGAAAATAAAATTTCTGATCAGAAAGCCCTCTTGTAATTTTTTTGTTAAGTTAATAATTTTCGAGTTATTCGAAAAAAAAAACGATTTTAAAAATATATATATTTGCTAATATCACGAGGACTGTTTGTCTTAGAAAAAATGTTTAGAGAGAAAAAATGCTCAAAACCTGATTACTAATCGTACAGTATAAGAAATAAAAACGTAAATGTCATTTTGACAAGTGGATGTGGAAGTATTGATTCAATTTGCAGCGGTTTTATGTTCTGACGTAGTTATTAATAAAGACCAACAAGTGTTTTGTTCTATCAAACTCATACTAGAGCATACTAGCTTTTGAAGTGTGAGGAAAAATGCTGCTCTACATAAACGGATTATTCAGTAAAATTCTTTTTCAGGACTTACAGAAAACTTAAGAGCCACTGTAGTATACCACTAGTTTTTTTTTTATTTTGTCTCATAGTTCAGAAATACTTTGGTGTTTCTCCATTTTTTCGAAGCTTTTAAACCATTTTGATTGAACACGAATAAGTGTTTAGAACTTAACGGGGTCAGTCACCAAGCCGAAATCGGTTAATAACAGTAATACCGTGCAAAATAAAGGAAAATATTTCAAATAAAGGTTGTCCAGAAAATAATTCTGCATGAGCTAAAAATATTTTCAAAGATGACGGAAATCAATGTCTACTTAGTTATTTTAATTTAAATGAAGCACCTTTTATATTATTGTATTTTTTAATTCTTGTGAAAAAATAAATATAAGTGGTTTTGGGTTTGTCACACCGTTTCATTAATTATTCTATACTTACTGAAAACTCTAATGTTTGCATCAGCGTCCGTTGTCATTTTAAGTGTCTTCGATATGGGTTTACTCTGAGGGATAYGAGATTTATGCACATGATTCTAAAGCAAATGGATAATAATTCTCAAATATATTACTTCAACAAATCTCATTATATTGTAAAAGATCTATTGATGCCAACGTTTGTTTTTTTTGTTAACAGGAATAACCTTTTTTTAATACATAGAACAGTATACCCTTTTTTGCATCAGATGCGAAATTAAATTTAGTTTCTAATAATACCGATTTCTTGGGAAAGTTTTTGAGAAATTTGAATTTTTTTATGTTTCACCAGTTGTAAGATTAAGAACGCTACAAAGGTGTTCACTTCAGAGGAACTGTTAGGTAATATGGTTTATTCATTGGGTAAAGCGGAAAGAAATCCCTTATTTTACTTCAAAAGCATATTACTTGAACAATATCATTACAAACAGGAATAACTTGGTTTTTTTATTAATAGAATGGTATACTCTTTAAACGTTGAAAAGTGATCCATTTTTCTCTACGTGGATTGAATCTTTAATTAATTCTTGTAAAATAACTTCACCAAATTAAATCTACAATACATTTATTAAGGTAAAGCTCTTTCGGCTAATATGCCATCGTCAGTACCATTATTATAAATTACAGGAAAAAAATTATGACACTCAAAAATATAAAATGAAACTAAAAATCTAAACAAGCAATCTTAACTGAAAATGGAAAAACACTATCAAACCAGCAACGTAAAAATTAGGGTTCAAATAAAAAATTTGGAATGGGACAACTGAAATTGCTAAAATCATTTAGAGATATACAAAATTTTAAATGACCACAATTGGATAATACTAAATGATTTTTGCAATTTTAGTTGTCCCATTTTCAATTTTTTATTTGAACGCTAATTTTTACGTTGCTGGTTTGATAGCGTTTTTCCATTTTTAGTCCTGTAATTTATAATAATGGTACTGACGATGGCATATTAGCCGAAAGCGCGTTACCTGAATAAATGAATGTATTATGAATTTAACTTGGTGAAGTTATTTTACAAGAATTTATTTCGGTATACCCTTTCCTTTCTAATAATACAGGGTTATTGATATCTGTTTTTAAAGCTTATGGGAAGTTATTGTCTATTATATGTTGTCTATTATATGTATATTATAACAGATTAAATTCAACGTTAAAATCACTAGCAGAAAAGTTCAAAACATCAGATTATATTAGAAAAGTGGACTGATTAAACAACAAAAGCGTAAATAAGTAGTATAATTCTAGTCAAGAAACGATATCAAAATAGATAAGAAGAAAAAATTTAAAAATTAAATCAAATATTCTACATAGGTAACCACCGTTTGCATTATAGCAGATGAGAAGAGGTTCAAAAAAGAATGCTTCACATTTATCAACATTTTTTCATTAATGTTTTCGAATGCACTTCGCAGTTAGCAGTTGGAGGTTGCGTGTTCACTAACTGCTTAACGTGACCCTACAGGAAATAGTCGAGTTTTGTTAAATCTGGGGATTGCGCTGGGCCTAGTGCTAAACCTCCTCTTCCTATGCACTTATTTGGAAATTATATTCCTAACCACTCACTAGGATGAAGCTTTATTCATGTGCCACAAATTTTGTACGTTCTTTCTTGTATTTTACACAACTAGCAAATATTTTTGGAAGCGAATCCGTTGAATTTGGATGTCTGCGGCCGGCAAAGCTTGAGGTAGTGAGTGATGACTTTTCTTCTGCATTACCCAAGGAATAAACCATTTCAATTCGTTTTCTTGCGAATTTCAGACCAGAATCGCTAATACGGAACAAACGACAACGAAATGACGTTTCTTCGACAAAATGAAAAATATGTAATTCGCGAAATGTCAGTCACAGCTAACATGATAACAAGTGATTATTTGAGATGTCAATAAAAAAAACAAAGAAAACGCAAAATCTCAAAACTGATGGTGGCAGATACTTCATGTATTAGCTTATCAGCAGAAAGGACGTTTCATGCTGCAATAGTTGATTTGGGAAAAATATACTGTTTCACAAATAAATAAGTTATTCATGTTCGACTTAGTAAATATTGGCACCAAAAATTTTATGCAATTTCAGAAAATGTACCCATGTAAAAATCAGAAACGTAGGTTATTCTTTTCAGAAGCGAAATAGTGTTTGAGGAGAAAATGGCACCAAACACCGTGTATACGTTAGTGTTGCACAAAATGTGTACACAGACGTTCATAAATTAAAAAGTAGTCAATCTATCAAAGATAAGCTTTCTTCCAATTTTATTATTAATTGTAAATTCTTATATGCGGTAAACGGTTTTTATATACAACAATGAACTCTGATTGCAGCAATTTACATGTGGTCCTGTTAGTTTCAGTATGTCTATACCAAGTAGCGTTCACTGCAACAACGAGGGTGAAACGTCAAGGTTGGTTATGGCAAAATGAAATTCCCGAAACGATACCCAATCAACGTCCAACAGGCCCGCCAGTTGTACCAACAACTCTACCTCAGTTTATAAGACCTCAGTCTTCTACATCTGCATCTTCCACAGGTCCTTCGTCAACTACTAGCACAACAGCTTCACCGCAATTTCGTGACTGTTTAACACGTTGCCCTATCACACCAGAATACAACCCCGTATGTGGTACTGACAGGATAACGTATGATAATACTGCCAGACTGCAATGCGCTAGGCGATGTGGCACCAGTGAGTATACGTATTATTTGGATTATTGCTTAAATACAAAAGCATTTTTGTCTGTAACGTAGAGGATCAAACTGTTCTTACGCTTTAATTGTTGGCCAGCAAAATTATTATTGACCTAAAATACATAAGCTGTCTGTCTATAAATGTATATTAAAAAAGGTTTAGACATCTGATTTTGAAAAAACTTTTCCCATGATACGTAATCTCATTTATTATCATTGCTATTAATTTCTAAATTTTAAACATAAGTAGAATACTTTATTATTATTATTATTATTATTATTATTATTATTATTATTATTATTATTACTATTGTAAAATCTTAATTACTGTTTTTTCCAATCGTTTTAAGTGTTGTTTAAGCCATAGTTATAATCTTCTTCTTGGTCAGACATGAACTGAAAGCGACAATTTGACAATGACAATTTGTAAATAATACGGTATTATCACAGTGAAGAAAGAAAGCTTAAATTTTGTCAATATTTTAGTAATTTCTTTTATTAAATAAATTCTACGTTTAAGGGTCTAAAGAAAAATAAGAGATAATTTTTATGGACATGTGGGTGTGGGTGTGGGTGCATAATAAGATGATGTTGATTTCCTGTAATTAATAAATTATAATAAAATTTAATTAATAATTTAATAAATTTATAGATGCAAGAAAATTAATTAGATCAAATTGATTCCCTCTAAAAGACAAGAAACACACAACATCATCTACGTAATGATACAAAAATTTAACACGAGATAAGAAACAAGTGTTTTTTTTAATATAAATACTTTTGTTTAATTTTTCATTCAGAAAGGAAATAGCTGCCTTAATGTAATGAAAGAAGCTAGCAGTGTTGAGAATTTTTACATTTTTTAAATTTAAAACTGTTATCTTTTCCTAGGGTAACACTGTTTACCTTTATTTAAAGGAAACGGCTTTCATATGCAGGTGATCTTTAGAACTGACAATGTATGGTGCATTCCTTTGCTGATTTAAATAATATGTTTTATAAATATTCTGATGAAAAATTTTGTAATCTAAACAAGTACAAATAACGAAATTCTTGATAAAATGAAACATTGATGTCGCAGATGTCGTCTTTTGATAAAAAATGAAACTTATATCATATAATAGAATAAAGTAATTCAACATTTACGCTGAATGAATACGATCGCATCGTATACTAAAATGTTAATTATAGTAGTCATATCTCATAACCTGTCAAAATGAACTTCTGTTTTTGTGTAGCCATAGACAAGGGCATAAGTCTTGTCTTTATCTATGTGTGTAGCTTTATTGAAGTTCACAATTAATCTTTATTTCTCGTTACAGATGTGCAGATTTCATTCATAGGGAGATGTGAGGCACTGTAGAACGATTGGAGAGAACGATGCAGGTATTTTAATAAGCTCAAACATAACACAGAAAGACTGCTTTCGTGCTTTCTGCCTTTTGTATTGTAAACGGACTCAGACTGTTGTATTAAAATTGAAATGAGTTGTTCGTAACGTTATTTGTAGGTATTTTAAGACAATAAATTATTTATTGACATTATACTATGTTTTAATTCAGCACTGGTAGAATAACATCTGTTCAGTTTAAGAAAGACCCACTTAAGGGTAAGAACAAGTGTAGAATATTTTTTTCTTTATGTTAAGAACTAGTAGAACTGTAGGATTACCTAGATGGTTGCAACACGAATGACAATTTGCATCTAATTCTCCACAATGAACGAGCATTGAAAACAAAAAGGAGAGAAAGAGGGTGACAATAAAACACAAAATAAAGAGAAAATCGTAACACGAATGGGTCAATAGGTAAACAGATGAGAATATTAATAGAGTAAACCGAGATATATTTTAATCATTCAAATTTTAAATTAAATCTGTTACGTCTTCTTTGAAAAACAAACTGAATCACTACGAAGCATCAATTCGGCATTTATCCTCATTTTTATTCTGATTCAAAAGTTCTTGAACTCTTTCGGTAAGAATATAGTTTCTGCACTATTACTTTTTACATAAACAAAAGCTCAAGCTAAAATAAAACGTTTATATTTAAGTAGCTTAAAAACAAGTTAATTGTTTGAATGTGCCTTGTTTCACGAATTTTATCATATAGTTCTGATGATCGTTGCGGGCACATAACGGTCATTTTCAAAGAGCATTAATAGTCCAGTCAACGAAGCATAATGAACGGAAATAAATAATGTAGTTCCGGATATTTGTATAGTAATTAGAGGTTGTTTCCACGAACAATATACTAGAAGTCCTGACCGCTGAGATGTAAGCGGCGGGAGGGGAGGGGGTGGAAAGGTACGTGTTTTGCGTTTATCGTGAATATCTCTAAAACGACGTCCTTTAGCGGAAAATGCAGCGTATACAAAATTAAAGTAAATTAGCTTTCACACCAAAAAGGTCCTATAAATCTTTTCTATCATCAGCACCTAGCAGGATATACAGAGGGTGGAAAGATCGAAAATTCTGAAAAACCCAGAAGGCTGATCTACATGGTAGTGTCACAATACGCTACATTAGTGTGACGTACATGTCGGCCATTTTGCTGCGATACGTCAATCCCGGATCCAAACCAACCTAGTTGTCATAATGTGCGTAAGGGAGTTCAGCGTTTGGAGTAATTTTTTAGTGTTACTGTGTATGTTTAAGTAGCTTACACTACTTCGCTTTACTTAGCAAGTATTACAAACCGAAATTACATTTAGATGCAACGTATTGTTGAAAGTCTGAACATACACTATAAGTTCGTGTGTGGAGCATTACAATTTACAAGTTTTGCTAGAAAATGGTAATGGGTTGGGTCCACGGAATTATATTGAAACTGAAAGGACAATGAGGTATACATGCGTGAATAATTTCAGTGCATATATGCTACGATCAAGAAGGTCGAAATTCGCGTAGGGATTGGGACGCCTGCGCTTTGAAACTTTTAGGTAATAATTTGACATATGCACATAACCTCAAATGTAAAAAGATGTAACTGTAGTGTATTTAATAAAAATAGAGTAGCCATGGATGACAATTGTGGAATAAGAACAAGAGATGATATGAAATGTAATATGGGTCAAGTAATTTGTTTCTGAATCCTGTCATCTTTCAATCCCGATACAAATCTGTCCCTTAATGCTTCTTGAAGAAATGAGCCAAAATTGCAAGAAATTGTCATCTTTTTCAAAGCAATTGCGTACTCATTTACAGTTTCACAGTCCTTTTGGCCTCTTTTCCAAAATTGAAACCTTTGCACTATTTGAAGTTTAGCTGGTTCAAAGTAAGCAACTAAAGTTTTTTCAATGTCATCAAATGACAGCTGTTCTGGTTCACTTGGCATAACCAGGTTTGACAGTGTTTCATAAACTTTTGAGCCCATTAACAACAACAAGATACTTGCTTTCTTCTCCTCTTCTGTATTGTTAACATCAAAATACAATTTGAGCCTTTACATATAGGTTGGAAATGATTCCTTGCTAGCATCATACTCTTTTATCCTTCCTATTTGACTATTTGCAAATATTTGTGTTCTTTCCATTTGGCCTTCTTTCATTTTCTTAAGTGTTTTCAATTTTTCTTGATTATCCTCGTCGCCAGTTATACGTTTGTACTATGAAATACTTTATTAAACAAATTACTTGACCCATATTACATTTCATATCATGTCTTGTTATTAATGAATTATAAAATCCTTACATATTTTGATCTAAGTAAACCTCTAATATTGACATGTGATGCTTCTTAGTATGGTTTAAGAGTTGTATTAGCGCATGAAATAGACAATAAAGAATATCCTATTTGTTTTGCATCAAAAACCTTGAATAAGTCAGAGAGCAATTACTCTCAGATAGAAAAAGAGGCATTAGCTATAATATTTGGAGTAAGGAAATTTCATTTATATTTGTATGGCAGAAGTTTTATATTAAACACGGATCATAAACCTTTAGAAACGATATTACATCCAAATACGGCTATACCAACCTTAGCAGCAACGAGAATACAAAGATGGGCTTTGATTTTGTCAGTTTATAATTGCAAAATAAGACACAAACCAGGCTCAGAAATTGCTCATGCTGATGCCTTATCAAGATTACCATTAAAGGAAACTAAAGAAGAAGTCTTTTATTTTTCACCAATTGACGATTGCGCAAATGATATTGCTCAATATACTAGCAAAGATAGAATTTTAGGCAAGGTTTATGATTATACTTTAAATGGCTGGAAGAATGTTAATGATAATAAAGAGCTAAAACCATACTTTATCAGGAAAAATGAAATAAGTACTGATCAGAGTTGTTTAATGTGGGGTAGAAGAATAATTATTCCAGAAAAGTTAAAAGATAATGTTTTAAAACTGATACACGAAGAGCATCCAGGAATAGTTAGAAGCAAAATGCTAGCAAGAAGCTTAGTGTGGTGGCCAAAAAAATTGACGAAGAAATTGAAAAACTGGCAAAAGAATGTAGAATTTGTCAACTATTGCAGAATTCAAAAAGCGCACCAGAAATGTGTTGGTCAAAAAGTTCTAGAGTATTGAAAGAGTTCATATAGATTTTGCAATGAAAAAAGGATATAATTTCTTAATTTTAATTGATTCCTATTCTAAATGGATTGAAGTTAAAATTATGTCAAGCACAACAACTGAAGCGACCATAAATGAATTAAGGACAATATTTTCAAGTTATGGGTTACCAGAAAGGTTGGTCTCAGACAATGGCCCACAGTTCACAGCAGAGGAGTCCAAAATGTATTGTTTTAAAAATGGAATCATCCATGTAAAAACAACACCGTACCATGCCAAATCAAATAGGGCAGCAGAGCGTTCAGACCAAATAATAAAGAAAGCATTACTGAAATATGATCTGAAAAGGGAAAAAAAGAATCGGTTCAATTTCAGTTGGATAATATTTTATTTGCATATAGAAATACTCCACAGTATATGACAGGAAAGACACCAGCTGAAGTATTATTAAACAGGAAACCTAGAACCAGATTACAGATATTAAAAGAAAGTAAGAAATCAAGCGGTACTGTTCGTAAACCTGTTATTTCCTTTAAACCACAAGAAAATGTGTATGTGAAAATAAAGAGAGGAGAAGAAGAGAGTTGGACAGAAGGAATAATTTACAAAAAAAAAAGTGACACTACATATTTAGTAGATCGCAATGGCACCGTAGAACTAGTACCTATTGATGATTTAAAAAAGAGTTGGGTTTCGCCGTCTGAACAACAAAATCGCTTTGCAATAGCACTATTACCAGATGAACTGGATAACAATAAGAATACCCTTGAAAATAAAAATCAACCAAAGTCTGCTAATGACCAGGTTGAAATTCAAAAGACTGCACTATCCTTGCCAAAAGAACATAGCGTGTTACCGGCAACACTCAGACGCTCTACCAGAACTATAGTACCTCCAAAAAGATTAGATTTATAAGGTATTTATTTATAAAATAAGTGTGAGGGAGTGTAGTGTATTTAATAGAAATAGAGTAGCCATGTATGACAATTATGGAATAAGAACAAGAAATGATATGAAATGTAATATTGGTCAAGTAATTTGTTTAATAAAGTATTTCATAGTACAAACGTATAAGTAACTACATTTTAATAAAAGTATTTGTACTTTCGTACGTTTGTGTCAATATTTTTTCGCTGGTTTACAAGTATTAGTCATAAAGCGCAAAGCCTGTCCATCCCCTGCGCAGTTTCAATTTGCTTCAGTTTTAAACAAAGGGATTGTCCTTCCACTTTCAATATAATTCCTTGGTTGGGTTCTTGGTTGTTCCCGTTATAATGAGAGAAACGTGTAATCCTTACAGCACTTCTTTCAGGTTGTTTATTACCAATAGATTGCAACTTTGGTTTGTAATACTAAATTATACGAAGGAACGTAAATCACTAAATACATACAGTAACACTCAATGTTTAAAGCAAAATTTTAGTATAATACAATATTTTGAAGTGTTACTGTGTATGTTTGAGTGGTTTACATACCTTTGTATTATTCATTAAGTACTACAAACCGAAATACAAACACTGAACTCACTTATGCACATTATCTAAATCTAAACTAAATGTAATTTCGGTTTGTACTAGTTGTGAAGCAAAAGGAAGGAGTACAAGCTGCTCAAATAAGCACAGTAACACTTCTAAATATTCTTTTAAAGTCACAAAATTGTATCCAACACTGAGGTCCGTTATGCACGTTATGACAACTAGGTTTGTCAGGATCCAGGACTTTGGCGTACCGCAGAAAAATGGTCGTCAGTACGTCAGCACTAATATAGCGTATAATAGGTAAAGATATCGACTTGATTGTTTTGCTTATTGCTTTGGCGCCATCAGGAAGAAACGTATTCTTCTTGAAGCCTGGCAGGGTCAAAGTGGAGTCAAAACTCTCTTCAACAATTTAACTTCTACTACTTTCTTTTGCTAAAACCACCTTCCTTCTCCACTCCATCAGCGGTTGCCATACTAACTGGTTCATTTATAATAAGAGCAAAAGGGGTATGGTTAAGTTGTCCAGCTAATTGTCCAATCAAATAAAGGATATATCGGACGTCTTCATAAACTCATCCGCAACACCAGAAATGATTGCACAAGCTGGCGAAAAAATGTTTATGGCAGTTTACCAGGTGACTTAATATCAGAAAGACTTAAACAGGCTTTCGATATGCAGCTTTCCTGAAAATTTCAACGAAGACAAAACTAAACCTAGCCTCGTTACCACCAACTAGCAGCAAAAGAACACTCTTTTAGAGTTTATTTACAGGTACTAATTTTGTACAATTATTTTTATTATTATTGAAGTATTTACTTAGTACATGTACTAGATTTGTACAATATGGTTTAACTTTGCACATTTATTGTAACTTAAAGCGGTTTCATTACTCATTATCAGATCCAACAATGGCTGAATAATTCAAACATACAACCGATTGAGTGGGGATAGATCCGAGGTGAGGATCCCACTCCCCACAACCAACCCATTTGCTCCAGAAGCTATTTTAAGTAGCATTTTCTGCAGATGTTCTACTGGGTGTAGAATAACTGTAAACCGGTGCTCGATGGTGTGCAGTGTGCACGAATTGTGCCCTTGCAGACTTTGAATATTCAGATAACAATTTTTAACATTTGCATGATCATTAATAATTAAATATTTAGTTTTGCCATTATTTATAAATTAAAAGTTCTCTTCAATGGAATGGAATGCGTTTTAAGATGTTCGATTTTTTTCTATAGTATGCATCGCCCTAAGTAATGATGATAGAATAAAAACGTGTATAACCTTTTTGGTATAAAATTTAATTTAATTTAATTTTGTATACGGCACATTTTCTGCTAGAGACCGCCATTTTCCAGATATTCACGAAAAACTCGAAAAATGCATCTTTCTACCCCCTCCCCTCCCAACGTTTACACATCAGCGGTCAGAACTTTTAACGTTTGATCAGGGAGGTAGCCCCTACCACTATATACCAATCCAGAACTACACGATTTATTTCCGCTGAGAGGCCTTTTTTGAGCTTCGTTGACTGGACTATAAAACTATACTAAGCTCAAATGTACTGTATTTCCACGTACCTATCTTATTTTTACAGGGGTTGCAGTTGCGCTTTAAAGTCGACTTTATATTTTCGGTATTATCAAAGGTGTATTTAACGTGGGAATTTCTTTTTGAGTATTTGCCAAATGTTGATATTACCGAAATTAAGTTCGACCTTCAAACCCAAGCCAGATATTTTTACATCTAAATATTGTTATATGGGTGAGATCCAAATTCAAATACAAATTAATCAGATGCCCAAGTACAATAAATCCAAACAAAACTAGTTCAAAACACTACTAGTTCAGTAAACCACTATTCAAAATATTATGCTGCACTCGCTAGCACGTAAAACACGTTTAAACACTTGTTTCGCTTTTGTTCGCTTGCTTCACCGCTTTTCAAATTAGACATCTTGCAGTAGCGTGACTGTCAAAATATCCGTATATGAACAAAAAAATTCCATAAATACGTGTCCCTATATACACATATATTATTTATTATAAAACCAAATATACATAACTACATAAAATTTAAAATGCGTAGGTGGCGCTGTCATCTATAAGCAAATGCAATGACTGTATAAGCAAGTAACTGACAAACGAAAATAGCTACCGGCTGTAGTAAACGGGTACGGGTACGGTTCATTGAAAAAAGCGGTTTCACTACAAATAATGTATCATTTCTAGTTCAAAATTAATTTTGTTGAAAAATCCGTATATTGTGAAAATAATCCGTTGTTCCGTAGATGGTACCTGAAATCCGTAGATATACGGAATAATCTGTAGACCTGGTAACACGGTGCCGGTGCTTTTTATGCCGACCACGAACACTCTGGAATAGCCTGAAGCACCTTTCGAGAACATTCGACGACCGATCGATAATGCTCGAAGGTCAGGCCAGGTCACTACTACACAAACGACACGCGTCGTCTGGTTGCCTAATCCGCAGGCGCTGGCTGATCCACATCGTAGCAATATCATAACTCTCGTAAAAATTAGGAACGTGGACAAAAATTCTACACATCTGAGCTCAGTATAGTTTTGATACTACCTCATTAATTCACAATGAATACAGCTTCGAAACCATTCAACGATTTACCTATATATTTGATAGTATTCCTACTGCTGCAAGAAACGCATCGATATCTTAGCTTGGTTTTGTTGTAGCAAATTATAGATATGGTTAGGATATATGTAGGTGTACCTATTAAAGTCACTTTAAGGATTCTTTCGACATAATTACATGTCCTATCAATTGGCCTGAAAATATAACTACATTCTGGAATGTAGTGAGCTAGACTACGAAATTCTCTTAATGATAAGTAGAACGAATTGCGTTATAAGTTTAACACAAAATTCTATTTGGTCCGTTGCCTATTACAGAAGTTGCGGCAAGACATAAAAATCAATATTTTAAGCTTTCTTTCTATTTTTTCTTTTCGATTCTGAAAGATGACAAAAATGCGAAACTTTGTCCCCATCTAACCTTTTCAAGATTTCTATTGTTTTGAAAATAACATGTAAAAATATGTACCTAATACCCTTTTCGTAGCGCGAAAATATTTTTGCGCACTGCATACGTCTGAATAAGGAACTGAAACCGGAGTAGATTCAGATCACAGATGATGCGATTTTACCTTGCTATACATAATTGATCACAAATATGACGTCAATTGTTTTATCCAAGTATATCCTCGACTTAGTCACCGGTTGTGTGAGCAATTAGTTGAGGAACAGGTTTTAGAAAGGTGAGTATGTACTACATCAAAAGCCTCTTATCTGCGTTGCCGCTTTAATCCTAATCCAACAAATTAATGCAAATCAATTAACAAATGTGGATATTGAGTTTGTTTACAAGCAGGATGCAAGTGGTATTGCCTAGGACACTCCAACTCCAAGTATCGTTTCTATTTTACAAATTTATCCACTAACATTTTAGTTACCATGAAGGAGTTTTATTAACAATTAGGTTTTTGTGTTCATTAGAAAACTGTTTTTACAAACATAAATAATGAAACCGATTTAATTAACTAAATGTTAATAAGGCAATATTTGTTAGTTCTACTTACCGACCAAGCGTGACTCTTTTAAATGCAACCAACTTCTACATGTCATTAACAAATTTATATCTATAATTTATAATGCATAAAGGGCATGATTAAACCACGGTTGACGCAGCTTCACTCAACACTTTATCTATTTTGCAAAGTTTACCATTTAAATCCATATTTAAATAGCACCAAAACCGATCTCATTTATTTCTACAATATTTTGTTAATCTATTCACTATCTATACACTTTGTTTTCAGCTTGTGATCACAGAAAGAGATGAGTAGTTTTAGGGTGTTGTGAACCATCCGGAAGCTAGTATCAGTTTTAATAGGTAATGATAGTGTAATTAATAAATTACTAAAATCAGAGCTTGGGAACTAAACGTATTTTTGACTGCTTTTTGCAGGTCTTAACGCCTGGAGAAATCTGCGGCGCGTGCGGTCACTCTAACCGCCGGTATACTTTCCTTGAGGTTTTTAAGCATCTTCGCCGAAGCCACATCTTGAAATCATAAGCGCCCTCTTTCTATTTTAATTAAAAGGTGCAGAAAGTAAAAAATCGAATTTGAATTTTAGTGCTGTAATGTTTGGGAGATGCAGGGCAACKTTTTGCATCACTAATGAATAGGTACACTATAAACATACACCTTCAGTGACAAGAAGTTGCTGTCAGCCAAACAAAATAGCATTAAAAGTGAGTATATTATAAAAGAATAAGGTATGTGGATAAGACATGTTTTTTTTAAATTATTATCACACATTTGTAACAATTATGTTACAATTTAGGTAGACATTTGAACTATTAAGTAAAGCTGTCTTTTTTTATTAATTCCCCTTATGTAAAGTATCGGAAAAAATGCGGGTAAGATCGCTTCTTCTTTAAAGATTGTGTGTTTTTCTCAGAATCCAAAATAGCACCCACAGTCGCTATCAATTGAAAATTTGAAGGGGGTCACATTATACTTCATTTAATAGCCCCTTCCATTATCTAATTTATAATGGCGTTTAGTATATTGAAATCTCACAATCCATTTCAAAGGTATTAGGTTATAAATGTACCATTGGAGCGTTTTCAAATTAAAACTCCCGTAACTCTAGGACAGATTGTGCGATTTCATATTACTAAAAGCAATTCTGTAATAGTGAATGATGTAGCATAAACCCTATTGCTATTTAACATTTTTAACTTTGACGCCAGGTATATAATCTTCCTAGTGTTAGTCAAAAGTCTAGAGTACATTTTACCATTGATTTATTTACATTCTGTAAACTAGTGTAAATACATTTTGTTTATTCTAACAATTCTTATACTATCTACTACATTTCCATGTATAGATGTGTATATAGCTCATAATAAATTATAAATAATAAATAAATTATAAATAAAAACTACAGTAACCTTCTAGAATAAGTGTGTTTATAAGTACTGGTAGGTAAAAGTAAGAGTAAGATAAGGTTTGAGAACATTCGAATAGCGTTGTCTTAAAACTTGCGACGTACTTCAAAATAAGAAAAATGTGTACACAACACAAAAATACAAAAGTATAAAGATATTTGCTCACATTTTTACCACTCTTCGAAATTGTACTTTTATTCCTTAGAATTGGATATCAACTGTGCATTTTGTTTGTGTCTCAGCATCAGAAGATAGGTACTATAGAAAATCATTGATACGATTAGAAGCTATTTCATGACCTCTCTTAAATGTTTTCGTGGGTACGTTGACAAATACTTTAATGGTGTTTATATCTAATTTATCAATGATCAATGTAATTTATTACGCTCATATTTTATCATTAATAAACAAAGTTTTATCCAAATGTCGTTTGAATCAGGCTGTTTTGTACTTTGTTAGACACGGTACTCATGTCGGTTTAAACTTTAAACTATTATAAAAAATAACTGACTTATAAGCAGTGGCATATTAAACACATTTCTATGCCACAGAATCCGTGTTATTTTATTAACAAAAAATTTAAGAATTCTTTTTCGAATAGTAGAGAAACTTATCTGGTTTTTCTTTATTTTAGTGATTTGTCCCTTTTTCGTTATTTGACTTTGAATTTTTTTGAATTAATTTTGTGTTAAGTTTTTATGACAGCAATATATTAAAATTTGGTTCAAGTTGAACAAGATAAAGTAACAGTCATACAGTAGAAGACTAACTTTCGCAAGCCCGGGCCGACATCTTACACCGGTCCCCCTATAACTATGTCACCTCCCCCCAATTTTTTGACATTAATAATTTTGTATACTTTTGCACAACCATCGGTATTAATAAGATCAACATTTTACTCTTATCGGAGAATACCCACCACCTACTCAAAGCACGCCTAACACTTTTATTTTTGTACAGCGCCCCAATGTTGTGTAAAAAATCATCTTTCAATATCAATAATAATATGTAACCTTTTTTACTGAAGAACTCATTTTTGCAAGGTTAATATTCTTTGGTATCAGTTAAATAATAAAAAAATGATTCAGAGCACAACTGATATACTAATCTCATTCCCTGTCATTATTTTAATAAGAAATTCTCTGATAAACCTGTTCTTCTGTGGAGTTTAAATCATGTTTATTTAAAATATAATTACACATACGACGAATTTAGTACATTTCTATAAAATTAGTTGTTAAGAGGTATACAGCTTCTAATAAATGCTAGTCCGGTCAATACGACCGTCCCTCATTTATGACAACAAATATACAATGAAATCTTTTTATGGTCAATTTTGTTACCGAACTGTGTAATTTATTTCCTTTAAACATACAGTATAAATTATTATAAATATAAGTTTTGCTTTTTGATCATATTAGTCTTATTCTGGCAACCATAATTATGTTATATATATATACACGACAGTTTCATTTTGTGGCACAAAATGTTTCATTTTTAGCTTTAAGCAGATACAGGCTAATAACAGCACGTGAAACTGAAATATGATCACTTCGATAATATTTCATTTAACTTCGACATTAGTAAGTTTTAGATTAGAAGCATTGATCCGATTAGTCGAATCTTTCAAATAAATCACATTTCCGTTCTTCCAGTGTGTCATTTTGCATTATTAGGTACATTTTGTGTTACATATATTAAGCAAGCAATTCATAATTTACGCTGTACTGCAGTACCATTTTTGTTGTTCTCTGGCTAAAATAAAGACAGGGGCATAAATCGATGAAAATCATTGCGATGTTTGATGAGGATTTCTTACATATTAGGAGTGCTGTATAAAATCAGGATTAGGTACTTGTATAAAATTGTGCAAAATACGCTTTTGTGGTTAATGTCTCCGTGAGATAAACCAAGTTTTCTTCCGATGCTATAACATACATGTTCTGTGGTGTCAAATGTCCATAGTTTGATGGGCAGTATGTGGCCTGCTGTTGTCTTATTGGAAAAAGTCGTTTGGAATATCCTTTACCTTAACATGTGGGAACGGAAAAGGTTAAACTACCCTACTTTTAAGACATAATGTCCCTACTACGATGTCAGGAATATTGGCTCTGAAGTGTTCTAAGGCATCGTCCACATTTTGTCTTCATCCCGAAACTGTCTAACAAAAATGTCTACATCCATGCATCCTTAATAGAATTTGGACCCATCAATAAAGCAGATAATGTTCCACTCTACATCCCAGTTAAGTCTGGACTGACACCATTCCAATAACGAGCTGTGTACAGCGGAATCAGTGGTAGCATCCTAGACGGACCTTTTGTCGAGAGTACTAGAAAGCATATTTTTTTAGTACGGTTCCCAACAACCCTAAATTAGCCTGGAAAGAGCAGAACGTATCAAGCTGATGTTAGTCACTTTCTTTAGACATCTTCTCCATACTAACATTACATTTTAGAAAATCACTTCAGTGATGAATATCGATGAAGTCCACGAATTCTATAAGCATTTTAGCAAGGCTTTAGAATTACAGAATGGCTTACAAAGAATCAGTGTAGAATAGGTAGTCTTCAGCATTATAGATGCTGTACCTAGTGATGGGTACATGCAAAAATCTTAGGCTAAAAATTAAAGTTAAAACACACATATTTGTTGCTGGTATAAAACGTATCTCAGGTGTCCCAGTACTTTTGATCTCATGTTTATGTGTGCTTCCGATCTGCTTTGGATCTTTGTTATACGAGGAATGTAGAAGCATATCGAGCAAGACATCTGTATAGGAAATACTAATAACAAGAAACAATAAAAAGCAGGTTGTACATATGTGAAAAGTTTTTTTGAATATCCCATACGATATATTAAAGCACGCACATCATTAATGAAATCAGCAAAGGAATAGTACAGATATAATTAAGTACTTCCATAATAAATATATTCCTCATACCAATCTGGTAAAGTTGTCTCTAAATTATAACACTAGCATAAAAAATCTTAGGTATGTGGAAGAAAATAATTTATTTTGACGTAAAATACATTTGTTTTAATTTAGTAGACGCCAAAATGCTTATGATGATTAATGTATTTCATCATTAAACCAGAATCACATTCCTAGCTATAAGCATAAGTGCTAGCCCAAAAATGTGCAAACTAAAAGTACTAAAAGAATGAGTCTCTGTTACAAGGCACATCCGTGCACCGTGCATTAGCGCCTTGAGTTGCAAGATGCAACGACCTGTATTCAAGGTCATCAACGGGAGATTGCAATGCTGAAGTAAGTATTTCAACTGTATCGTCATCGAACCCTATGAGGGAACATCCCGGTCATTATCCTCTACTAAAATTAGTTCAGTCAGTATTTTATTTTACCGCCCGGAGAATCCCAGCCAGTGACGTATATTTGAATTCAATGCTTTTTAATTAAACGCCGTGGGTAAACTGGCTGGAGAGATTGTACTTCTTTACATGAATGTCCTTCTGGGAAATGATATAGTGATTTTAAGATCATTAAAAAAAGATCTAGAAGTCCAAACAGATAAAGGAATTAATAGGTATAATTTGATTATGGAATTAATTTGCTGGTGCAATACCTAAGCAATTATAACCTATGATAATTCATTTACTCAAGCAATGATTAATTTTAAGTAGTTTCAAATTTTACAGTACAATTATATTTATCACAAAACCAATTCAGATTGAACATGATAACAAAAATATGTACGTCTCTGCATACTTTAAAGCATTTAATACAAAAATATAGCTAGTAGTTACTAATAACCAAAATTTTGTACTCGAAAAACTTAAACAACTGCAACCAATTTACCAACCATTACACGTGTAATCTTTATCAAAATTTAACTTGTTATTGCTCTGCGAAAAATTGTCTAAAAGCAGTTAAATACATTATTAATCGGTCAACTAGAGAGAATATCTATGTGGTAAACGAACAAATCATCAAGTAAGTCATAGAAACCATCTGCTAACTTGATAATATTTAACTCGAGCCCATAAGAGACCTACCTACTAGATAAACTAACTGTTAAAAAGAAAACTAGAACGTTATATTCCACAATTGTTGAGATTTCTAGCGATTTCGATTTTTATATTTGATTAATTATGTTGCAAGTATACGAGTTACATAATAGTACTTTTCCATAAAATTTAAGTTATTGTATGTGTATCAACATCTAAAATATTATATAAGTAGGTAAGTATATGTATTATACCTTTCTTAATTTATCATAGTCTTCTGCAGTTTGCCACCTCGAAATGCATCGGGGCAAATATTATGCTATATATTGCTAACGAACATTCTTATTTAGTCCTTTTAGGACCCAAGAGTTGCTAAAATATATTGGGCTATTGCATTGTATCTATTTAATACCGATCTTTTTCTACTTTATAGTAGTCTATGTATTAGTGTTGCCGCTGAGACGAGAAATGCCTCGGTCTCGTCTCGAATTTCCTACATCTAGAATTTTCGAGAATCTCGATCTCGAAACCAGTTCAATGACTCACAAACTATATAAATATTTTGTTCATTACTGACATTCTTTTAAACAATACATACTTGCGCATAAAGCGAGAAAAATAAGTCTTTATATACTGCTATTTTTTATGGATTTTTTCAGGAAGTATATCGACTAACATTAAAGGTTTATGGTATAGTAATAAAAACTACACAATAGTGTATATAATAATATATAGTAATATTAAGAGTATGATTAAGCAGTATGGGAATCAAGCAATAATTAGCAAGCAGGTAGTCCTTCCTAAACATATACCTACGGGAATGAACAATTGCGAGGTAAAATACACGTTAACCTTTGTTTTTGTTGATCTATATAAGTGAGAGTTTAACCATTTGTTATAGATACAACCTTACATCCTAGCATCGTCAGTAAGCTCAAATATGCTGGATGAGTTAGCCAGGAGTCAGTTATGATAATCTGATACTGCAGTCAGAGAACAGTAAGACTGTAATAAATATGAACAATGCTGAACTTAAGCGGGAAGCTTATACGTAGGTATAACTGTCGAGTGCAGAAATATTTTTCTTACCTATAGCTAAATTCGTGTATTTATGTGTTTCATAAATAAATTAGTTTTAGTAAAGATTACCATTTTTAGTGTAATGTACAAAACTGAATCAATTCATAACAACCGACATTTTAATGAATCGATTCGCATCGTGTTATTTTAAACATTCGCAATACGCACATTAAATTCGAGATTCTCGATTTGAGATCAAGAATGCCGCTTCGAGATCGAGATCGAGAACTGATTTTTACATTTTTTTCGAAATCGAGGTCGAGCTGTTATTACATCATTACAAAACACAAAAGGCGATGTACTCGTTCTTGAGCCTTTTGTACTTTTTTTTAAATCTGTATACCTAGTATTCCAGTGTCAACCAATTTGTTTTTTAATTAAACAAAAATAACAGAAATCATAAAACAAGGCGTTTTTCGTAAGCAACAATCTTGATACATATTACTATTTGCTAAGGCGAAAAATAGCATAGTAATACTTTTAAAGTGTTCACGCTCTGCACATTTTTTTTATATTTAAGGAAGTAAGCTGATTGCCTGCATTTTCTATTCGAATACTAAATGGTTGTTGCTTGTCCTTTAAATGGTTTTTCGGAAATAATCAGCTTTCCGTCACAAAATTACGCATGTTATTCCCCAAACATATTGCACGTCTCGGTTACCGCAACTGGTTTTATTAATTAGAGGTCGCAATAGTTGAGTCAAGGTTAATAAAAAATATAGCCTGAATATCAGAAAATCCGTACCGTTGGTCAAGGAAAAAGTCTTAGTTGGTAACGGCTTTCCGGACACAAGAGGTACTTAATTATCCTATATATATAAATATGTCAATGTCTTGGTCAACTTCTCAGTCCTTAGAATACCTCCGCGTCAAACCCACTATTGTGACCAAAGGAGATAATGCAATTCCCACTGTAAGGTGAAGCTGGTGTTTACAAAGTGTTGATTAAAAAGTGTTTTAACAATGGATTCCTTGTTAATATACTTTGGTAAGTTGTGTTTGTTACATATTTACGCAATACTGCATAACATGAATAGTAAACATTAAGCAGCAATCATCTTACACTTGGTAGACATTTCGCGTAATATATAATTAGTTCTATTGAGGATTAAGTTCGCAGTAACTTTGCCATTATGTATGTGATTGATTTTGTGTAAAATGATATAATCCACAAAATACAACTAAATAAAAATGCAGTCTGGATATAACAGTTTTAAGATTTATATATGCAAGGTTTAGTAAAGTGTAATGAAAAAATTATTCAAATTTTATTAAACAAAATTTTTAGTTTCTTTTAATTAATTTATATACTGTTTTCATTGACTTATTGTTGCTTCAAAGTAAACTAAGTAAGATTCTTTAGCACAAGAATTTAACTCTCTCAAGGTTACATCCTGTGAAGGCACAAAGTATCACTAATTTCTCCTCAGCGATAGGAAGTATTGGAATAGAATATAAAATTTACTTATTAATTGCATAGATCTATGCTTTTATTGCCGTGTAAATTTAAGAGTTTATACCTACAATATCAGTTAACTAATATGTGTGTATTTAAATTATGGGATTTTTTTCTTTAGCTATTAGACATTGCCGAGAGCAAACGGTACGAATGTTATAAACATTTTACTAATAAAAAAGGAAATTCCACTGATTCACACCGAACACTACAAAAATTAGGCAACCTTGAAAATTTTCATGTACTTACGTAGATACGCTGTACTCAAGCGTTATCCAGAGAGAGTGATTCAGTATCAGCAGTTATTAAAACATGTAAAAAAGAAGCCAAACTAAAGACTTTAAAAATGTGAGAGCCTGAAGTAATTGTATTGTTAATGCGCTCCAAATTAAAATATGATATAGCATTGTATATTAAATAGTTGCTTAAATGATGTTAAACAGTTAGGCGTTACAATAGCAATTTTCTATGCCAGATGTTAAAGTGCACTTTGTTCTACTCAAAACAATATAACAAGTAGCATTTTATCTGCAAGGATATATTAATACTTTAATTTACATTTGAATTAAATATGTAAATTCTATCACTATATCTATCTGTTATTAGTGATTTCCGCACCTAATGTATTGTACAATTTGTGTCCAAAGAATGTATCCTTGGACCAGAACTTGTAGCTGATTCGACAATCGTACAGACTACAGAGCAACCGCTTTAATTTTCTCCGCTGAAACCAGGAATGTACTTTAATATGGCAAATTCTTCTGTACAGGATAAGTCACTGAAATAGGACGATAAAAACAAGCAAAAAAGCATAGTTGTTTCGAATTAAAGTTGTTCAAAATCAAATGCTTCCGGTTATAGTACCGGATCAAGTGGACACTAACTTCTTTATTTTAAATGAAACGCCCTGTTTCTTATTCCATTTTTTATTTCTCACTGAAAATACCTGTTTCTTAATATTACTTACATTTGGTCTAAGTGGCACCATTCCGGAGTTATTTCACATTTCGTGCAAAATTTATGTTTTCAGTGTTTTTTTTTATCTCCGACACGAACACCCCGAAAGCGAAGCAGTTTTCTGAATTCGCTTCTGAAATGAATAAAATACATACTTTTCTCAGATGTTTTGGATGCCAATATTTATTAACTAAAACATGAATAACTCTTTTTTATGGAACACTATATTTTTTCTCGTATCTTCGACTGCAACATCAAATTTCCTTTGTAAAACAGTTTTTGAGAAATCTGTGTTTTTTGAAAATGTAAATGTTCACATGTTATCGCGTTAGCCATGAGTAACGTCTGGTGAATTTTCTTTTGTATTAACAAACTAATATTTATTTTTAGAATGTGAAATATAATAATGCAATAATAAACAGGGTATTCCATTTAAAATAACGAAGTTAGAGTCTACTTTCGGTATAACTGGAGGTCCGCAACTTTTCATTCGAAACGTTTTTATCTACATAGCTTCAACTACTTTTATTATAGACTGGTTTTCGATTAGTGACTCATTCTACATACGTTTCTGCAACGGTTGTAATTTCCAACATTCCAACCACCCACGCTCTGTCACAAGATCAACAGCAGAATTGTCCAAAATGAAGTTGGACAGCGTCAAAAACTTCGTGAACTTACCAATCCTCTTAGGAAACATACCTACATGGTATTTATTGTCTCTACAGGTTGACCAAAGCATTTCTTCTGTTGTGAATTAATGAAAAACTTGTTGTGAAACGCGTCTTTAACATTCATAGTACATATTATAATTTTCAGCACACTTACCTACATCAGATTCTTATCAGTAATGCTCAATGATCGATCTTTATCGATTTTGCTATCAGCTAGTGAAACTACTATAACAGATCTTGTATAACAGTCGTCATCTAGAACATCTTTAATGGTATTATCCAATTCAAAGTTTTTGATTGTTTATGTTTTTATTCATGTTCGTTTTTTTTAATTATAATGTAATAGATTGCAGTACTTGTAAGTAATGCTACAAWTTCAAATTATWTAAAGCAGTAAATTTAGTCAGACTATTTTGTTATTTATTGCAATTCATTGGGAGATAATAATTTTCTGTTTTATAACATACGAGCTTAAATTTACTAATTTAGTACATTTGAATTAATGGGAAAAATGTAAGAATATAAAATGGAATGTTTAACTGTACTTTTCTTCATTTTAAGTTTCGCAATTAAAAACTACCAGTAGTCGAAGTAATCTCACATTTTCTATTCAGAATTCATTCATGAACGTCTATAGAAATTCTACGGAATTTCCACTTATTCATTACACTCACCACCATTGTCCTTTTACTATATAAATTTCAATTGAATTAGTAATCAATTAACAAAGCAAATATTTACAATGCGAAAAGTATAATGAGCAAGGGGTTAATAAACTAATGAAAGAAGCACATAACGCATTTTTCATCCCCCTACCATAAAAAGTAATTACTAGATACTAGGTACCATTTAGTTTATTAATCCAATAATCAAATATTATTGTGCTATTTGTACTATGCCAACTTAAAGATCAAAATTAATATCGAGCGGACTATTAATTTCGAACTTGAGTTCTAATTTCCACTCCTAAAATCCCACTATTAAACAAGATCGCGAGTACCAACTAGTAATCACATGAAAACTATTTAGTTCTAAGTTACTTAGTTACACATACACAAAACTTAATACCATTGGCTGACTTGCATTTAGTACAACGCGTTTAACACGAAGCACGATAAACTAATTTTCCAAAAATTAGAGAACGATGTTACTAACGACACATACATTTAAAATTAAAGAACAAAATAGTAAACAAACTAACAGCACGCGGGTCGCACATTGGAGCAACTACTTTTAAAAAGTAATTCATTACAATCACAATTACTTGAGCAGAATAGTAATGAATTACAATCACAAATTAATTTTTCTAGAAAGTAATAAACTACAATTACTCATTACTGCAAAAAAGTAATACTTTACTTTTAACATTACTTTTGCTATGTTAAAGGAAACAGACTGTTGTCGTTGATTTTAACCTGTATCAATATTCGTTTTACGATTAACGATATTTTTGTGTTGAAAATAAAATATGATGATTTCCAGTTCTGTTTTCCCCGATCGTGTTTTTGTTCCTAGACATGTTTAGCACAGCGGGTTGAAATTATAGTATTGAGGACAGTCATGGTTTAAGGGATTTATTTTACCACCTAGGAACATTTCTAAATAAAATTAGACATTTCTGAAGATTTATTTTGATTTCAGCCAGGTATTCACATACAATGAACCGATAAAAATAATAAAAATTCCAAAGTAAATAGTTATTTTAACAAGATAAATTATTTTAGAATAAAATATCAAAATGCTGATATTTTGTAAAAAGTATGCATTAAAGAAAAAGAAAAGGTTGTGCAATATTTAAATATAATATTTTCTTCTAAATTATTTTCGTTAGCTGTTGGTGTCACTTACACAAAATTTGTGTGCTATTAAATATGCACAACTTATGCGAATTCAACTTACATAGACCATGTCCATCAGTCCCACGTATTGCGTAAGTTATAGCTCTTACTTCTACTAATACAATCAAATTATTAAATCACAACATGTTATACTTACAGAATTCGTTAAATTAGATGGTTCAACATAGGCAATAATAAATTCTCTTTATGATGCCCCCTGTCCCCTCCAGTATTTTTTCAGTCTAATTGAACTTTATTGAAGATATGATGAGAATGACATCTTTCGACCTTATCAAGAGGTTATCATCAGCTCACCCCAAATGTCTAAAGAGATGTCCTGAAGAAACTAGATTCCGGGCTGGTTCAGTTTCAGAGCTACTTCTGAGGAAGACACCGACATGTGTGTCGAAACGTCAAGGTCAAATAACCAACGTGGGAACCAGCCCGGAAAACTACATGTCATCGACAACAACCACGGAAGCCTTCAAACCAGAAATTAGATTCTTGAGGGTCACATCAAATATAAAAAATATAACAAGGTGACCAATTTCTATAATAACATTGAATTTGAAGGGGAACTGTCCGGAAGGAGCAAACTTCCAGGGTTAAAAGCAAGCCATCCACGAAAAAGGATGGGAGCTCTACATTAATAACATTTATAACAATGAAAAACGTAGTATTTAAAGAGGTGTCCTGAAGGGACTACCCTCGCGTTKAAAGGCAAAAAGTCTTTTGCCTTTCAACTTTCTTCGTGGATTTATTTACTTATTTATTTATTACAATTCTATATGCCGCAAAATTAAATAGAATTAATGCAAACATGTCATCCGGTCATTTTCGAACACGTTAGTGCCTAGCTCTTTCTATTAATTTTAAACTCTTGAAGGGAAATGTATTATTAAAATGTGCATTTTTATACATTCAAAAAAGCTCCAAATGAGTCCACAAAGCTACTTAGCATGCATAACATGCATGACTTCCAAAATCCAAATATTGTTTTTTTTTGTGTTTTGTTAATTTTATGTTTATTATTTTAACCTATAGTTAATACGTTCAGGAAAGTGCGTTGTACAAATTTCGAAAAAACGGCCCTTGTTTACTTTAAAATGGAGAATTGATGGTTATTCCAAATCATAAATATTTAACCACCACTGTGTTAATCTTTGAGATCTTTATCTTTAGGACAGGTACCCCGATAAATATCACAAGCCGTTCCAAATGAGTAAATTTCATAAATTTAGCAAACGATGGAACTGTCGAAAAATTCGTCACAAGATAAAAGTAAGTGTAATTGAAATTTCATTACAATAACATAACAACAACAAATACAAACTCATTACATTTTTTAAGTAATGCATTACAAATACTCTCTACTAAGAAAAGTAATTGAATTACAGTAATTCAATACTTGCAATTGAATTACTTCGGATCACTGCACATGACTAACTTGCCCGAGATGATGACTTTCTATCACTATTTGTTTATTATGAACGAATGAACAAAATTACTCTTTAGAAACAGCGGTGGCTTTGTCTCAATTAACGCGAGTCTACCTGGTACCTGATAGTTAGACTATTGCACATGGAAGCGTGACTAATCCGAAATTTATGTGAACTACGTCAAATCAAATACACGAATCTACATTTTCACACAACTTTTAATTTTACATGAAAACATTTTATTAACGGATTTTGTCGTCTGTCATTATCTAATCCATATGAGGAAACAGCGATCCAATCAACCAAATATAACTGAATAACCCAACTACTGAGGAATTTGATAAAAAAACTAAGGGGTTTACGCCGCAACCAAAATTATTTCTAAATATTCACAAAAAAGAATCACATACTTTAGGTACCTGCTGAACCTTATTCCTAAAAACGACAAAAGGGTAGGTTCTACTTTGTCAAGTTCCGATACACCTGGTAACAATAAAACATCCATTTACGAACGACTTTAGAAGCACCTACCTAAAAAGGACCCCGGTACCGAAAGTTTCCTTAAAAACGAAATGTACAGTTTTAGTTAAATTTACCCCGCATATGCCTTTTGCTACAATTTAACGTTGAAATCCATATACTTGTGACCCAGAAACAACCATCCTAGTACATTATAACTTAAGCTACTGCTTTACAAATACCTTTCATAAATGGTTTTAGAAATATGTTATACCTTTGTAAAGTTTAACTGAATGATTTCTTTATTTTGTTTTCAGTATTCTGCATCTTTCTAGTGCAGTCTTATTGCTATCCTGGTGAATATAACAAGCGAATACCACACTCGCCCTCAAACGTTATCCAAGCTAGTTACATCCGTAACGCCGAAAGCACAAATACAATCAATGGTCATTTCTTGAACCGTAAAAGTAGGCAAGCTATCGTGTTTCCAGACGACGATACAGAGTCCAACAGCTTTCGTAGTTCCAATCGGTTCAATCAACGTGGTAATTGGCGAAGACGGCCATTCCAAAATAACGACGTGTCAAACAACATACCGTTGCAAAGACAACCTAATAACGGTTTTGCTTGGAACCAGCCAACTGGAAATTTTGTTGACAGTCCAAATGGAAGAGAAGATTTTTCATTACAAAACCCCGGCGAAACCAATTTCATACAAAACTGGCAAAACCGCAGAACAACTACTCAAAGAACACCTACATCTACTGTTGCAGTTCCGGGTATGGGAACTCCGCGTACACCATGTGAAAATGCGTGTCAAACCACTCCCGAATACAATCCTGTGTGTGGAACTGATAGGGTGACTTACTATAGCGAGGGAAGACTAAAGTGTGCTCAAAGATGTGGAAAACGTAAGTAACCACAGGTTTAGCGCATAGAGACATAAGATCATGTGAGGCTAAATTAAATGAAATAAAAGCTTAGTGTGGTTTGATTCTTATAATTAAACAATATAAGAAAAACTGTCACCACAATAATAATCCTGATAATTTAAATACGTATTTAGACTTAGACTTAAATTTTAATGTTTAATTTGCTAAAATGTTTATTATACAACAAACCAATATTTTGCAACAAATTTGTACTATCAAATGTAAAAATGCTGCTATTCCATTGTCAAAATAATTTTGTTCCTGGGCGGGGGGCAATTACTCCTCTGCCCCCCCCCGGCTACGCCAGTGGCGGTATTTAACATGAGGACATTCTCCTCATCAAATTCTCGGTGTAGGTGAGAAATTGAGAATTCTAATGAAGATAATGGCTCAGCCACCGAAATAAGAATAACGTAAATTACCCTACGTATTAGTCGAACTGTACTGCTAGATATACGAGGCATGTTTTTTAAGTAAGTACCGTTTTGCGATTCCGCCGCCGCAGAGCTACGGTCGGCGTTCCGCGCATGCGCGCTGGTTACCTACATCTCTTGTCTACGCACTGACGCCATTACAGTTTGATTCTTCATTGTATACGTTGTTTACTGAGTGTTTAAGATGCCTCCGACAATCGTGAAGTACGGGCTGTTATACGATTTCTTAGTGGTAAAGGCGTAAAACCGATCGATATTCATCGTGAGATCTGTGAAGTTTACGGACAAAACATTATGAGTGATGGAATGGTAAGGAAATGGGTGAGAGCATTTAAAGATGGCCGCACAAATGTGCATGATGAAAAACGGAATGGGCGTCCTTCGGTCGTTAATGAAGATTTGGTGCAGAAAGTGAACGAAAAGGTGAGAGAAAACAGACGCTTTACAATTTCATCATTGTGCGACTGCTTTCCTCAATATTCTCGTAGTGTTTTGTATCGCATTGTGACCGAGAACTTGAATTACCGGAAATTGTGTTCACGTTGGGTTCCGAAAATGTTGACGGATTTGCACAAAACCCAACGTTTTGGCAGTGCATTGACTTTCCTTGAGCGGTACCACAATGAAGGTGAAGATTTTTTAGACCAAATTGTTACCGGTGGCCTACGTCACACCAGAATCGAAACAACAATCCATGGAATGGCGACATTCATCATCACCCAAAAAAGTGAAGTTTAAGCAAACAATTTCTGCCCGGAAAATCATGTGCACAGTTTTTTGGTACAGAAAAGGAGTATTGCTAGTGGAGTTTCTGCCTCGTAATGAGACAATCAATGCAGCGTCTTATTGTAAGACATTGAACAATCTGCGTCGTGCAATCCAGGCGGCAGAATTTTATGAGGAGGGTATTCAAAAACTGGTGCCACGTTATGACAAGTGCCTCAATATTCACGGAAATTATTTAGAAAAGTAGATTAAGGTACTGGCTTTCATGTAAGATAAAATTATTGCGATATCTTTGCACGTCTTTTTTTTAATTCCAAAACGGTACTCACTTAAAAAACATGCCTCGTATAATTAAGTAATTTATAGAATAAATATGAGATTCATAAATGTAAATGGTAATGAAGATAATACATATCTACAATTATAGACCAAGTGATTCAGGGTGTGTCGACCTGTAAGCTACACGTAAAGAGTACTCTTTTTTCTGAAGCTGAGCTTTCGAATTTATTTAAATTTTTCTTCGGAGCATCTACAATTCAACTTAATTAATACAACAAACTATATGGAACCTTATATATACTTACAGAAATTTGAGGCTAGGTGTAAGTTATAAATATGCGCAACACTGTTTTTTTTACAAAACATAAGTTTTTTTCCACCATAAATGACTTGTATCAAATAAATTAATTATGACTTGTTTTTTATGTCATTTCCTTTGATAGCAGATATGTGTATATACTACTTAATTGTTGTGTGTCCAATTTTTTATTCATTACATTATTAATTTTGTAGATGTGGTACATTTCCAAGATTAGCCTTTTACTGGTATTAATTTCAGTATCCAATATTTTTACCCCATCCCAATCTATCGTGTGGTTGTTGTTGACCGCATGTGTGGCTAATGCACATCGGTCTCTTTTCATAGAAATATCGCTTTTATGTAATGATATTCTGTTCTTTACCCACTGAGATGTTTGACCCACATATATGCTATCACAAGTGTTACATTTTAAACAGTAAATTACATTGGATTTGAATTTGATTGATGTTTTTGATTTTAATTTAGTAAACAAATTCGAACACTTTTTGATATTGCGTCTTGCAATTTTAACATTTTCCAAATTAAATGTTCTAATTAATTTTGAAGTTAATCCCGTGATATTTGGTAGTGACCCATACTTCTGTGTTTCAGCCCTATTAGTACTTATTTGGCTTAAAACTGAATTTCTCATTCCATCGTCCACATTTCCGTTAATCCTAGGACCTACTATTCCTTCTTCAACATGCATTCAATCCTCGAGTGAAAGGCTGCTGGTGGAGTATAATATTTTATTTATAAGGCCTTTCGGGTATGAATTTTGGATTAGTAACTCTTTTAATCTGTTTGAATTTTTGTTTAAGAAAACCGGATTTGAAATTTTCTGAATTCTGTTTTTCATTTGTTTTATAAAATTAATTTTGATTTTAGTTGAATGATCAGACAAAAAATTAATATATCTTCCTGAGGCTATAGGTTTTTGATACCAGTCTTATTATACGTCCATTATGTCGAATTACCCTAGTGTCTAAGAAAGGCACTCCACCATCAACCTCTCTCTCTATGGTGAAATGGATGTGTGGTATACGAATTGAAAACGGTTTGTATTTCTTCTAGGCCGTGATTTGGTAATATTAAAATAAGGTCATCGACATATTTTTTAATAAATAATACATTAAAAGTAAGAGTGGGTAAACAGTTATCAAAGAGATGATCCATCACATACTGGGCCAATATTGGACTAAGAGTCGACCCCATGATTCAGCCTATTGTGTCGAGTATTCAAAATCCTATGACTCATTTAGCACAACTGTTGTGTGACATTTTAACTAAAGCATACGATCGTAACAACCGTTACTATATTACGAACACATTCGAATTTGTAGAGTCAATAAGTAGTATAGAAGTACCTCTAAATCATGAAGTAGTGTCACTGGACGTCGTTAATCTTTTTGGCAATATATCTAAAGAATTAACTATTAAAGTACTGGGAGAACGTTGGGAAGCAATAGATCCACATTTCAAATGTCCAAAAATAGAAGACATAAATAAACATAAAAAAACTATTTTTACAAATGCTATCATTCATTTTTGACAATAACTATTTTGTTAATGAAAATACATTTTACAAACAAGTTTTTGGCTGTATCATGGGGTCGACTCTTAGTTTAATATTGGCCCAGTATGTGATGGATCATCTCTTGGATAACTGTTTACCCAGTCTTACTTTTAATGTATTATTTATTAAAAAATATGTCGATGACCTTATTTTAATATTACCAAATCACGGCCTAGAAGAAATACTAACCGTTTTCAATTCGTATAATCCACACATCTATTTCACCATAGAGAGAGAGGTTGATGGTGGAGTGCCTTTCTTAGACACTAGGGTCATTCGGCATAATGGACGTATAATATTAGACTGGTATCAAAAACCTATAGCCTCAGGAAGATATATTAATTTTTTTGTCTGATCATTCAACTAAAATCAAAATTAATTTTATAAAACAAATGAAAAACAGAATTCAGAAAATTTCAAATCCGGTTTTCACAGATTAAAAGAGTTACTAATCCAAAATTCATACCCGAAAGGCCTTATAAATAAAATATTATACTCCACCAGCAGCCTTTCACTCGAGGGTGGAATGCATGTTGAAGAAGGTACAGTAGGTCCTAGGATTAACGGAAATGTGGACGATGGAATAAGAAATTCAGTTTTAAGCCAAATAAGTACTAATAGGGCTGAAACACAGAAGTATGGGTCACTACCAAATATCACGGGATTAACTTCAAAATTAATTAGAACATTTAATTTGGAAAATGTTAAAATTGCAAGACGCAATATCAAAAAGTGTTCGAATTTGTTTACTAAATTAAAATCAAACACACCAACAAAATTCAAATCCAATGTAATTTACTGTTTAAAATGTAACACTTGTGATAGCATATATGTGGGTCAAACATCTCAGTGGGTAAAGAACAGAATATCATTACATAAAAGCGATATTTCTATGAAAAGAGACCGATGTGCATTAGCCACACATGCGGTCAACAACAACCACACGATAGATTGGGATGGGGTAAAAATATTGGATACTGAAATTAATACCAGTAAAAGGCTAATCTTGGAAATGTACCACATCAACAAAATTAATAATGTAATGAATAAAAAATCGGACACACAACAATTAAGTAGTATATACACATATCTGCTATCAAAGGAAATGACATAAAAACAAATCATAATTAATTTATTTGACACAAGTCATTTATGGTGGAAAAAAACTTATGTTTTGTAAAAAACACTGTTGCGCATATTTATAACTTACACCTAGCCTCAAATTTCTGTAAGTATATATAAGGTTCCATATAGTTTGTTGTATTAATTAAGTTGAATTGTAGATGCTCCGAAGAAGAATATAAATAAATTCGAAAGCTCAGCTTAAGAAAAAAGAGTACTCTTTACGTGTAGCTTACAGGTCGACAAACCCTGAATCACTTGGTCTTTAAGAAACTACGACCGTCATTGTCTCCAGCTTATCTATAATTATATCTATAATTTGTCTATATACCTGAATTACGTTTAAGCTGCTTATGTCCAAGATTAATTTAAGCATGCTTATCAATCAGAGATCATTTGAAAGTAGTCGAATAATTCTTTTACGTTATACAGGGTGTAACAATTTTTTTTCTAGCATTGGTATCTCAAAAACGGTAGGGAGATATAAAGACGGTTAAATGGGTGTAAAGTTGCATATTTTGTGTAAAGGTACGCAGTGTCTCTCACTCGTTTACTGTCTTTTGTACTACTTTCTTCCACTTAGTCCTGTCCTTTGCTATTCTTCTAGCTTCGTCCCAGGTGAGGTTTCTCTTCTTCAACGCTTGCATGCATAGTATGTATGTTAAATTTGACATTTTTAAGCAGCATTACCTAAGCTTTAAAGATTAATATTAATGCTAATAAAGTTTTCATTACATTCATATTTCCAAATATTTATTTTTTCGATAGGCAATCTTCCAAAGCCAATGTTAATTTAATAGATTATGTTTGACATGAAATTCCGGTACGGAATTCTTTGTACTCGCAAAACATAGCACTTAATGTAAAGTACCTTATATTTGGAACAGTTTTCAGTATTTTGATTCTGTACACCTATGATAAAGGATTTAGGCTTAGTGGCTTTTCATCCACCTATTGTATATTATATAGCCCAGTATTATTATTGCCTGATTAATTACATTTTATATAGAAAATCGCAATTATGTTACTCAGGCACATTTCTTTTTTACAGGTGTACAAATGGTTTATATGGGAACTTGCACACGACAACCAAATAACTAACACTGAAGGAGAGTGTACCTGAAACATGTTCAATGTAGGTATCCCTTTTAGATGTCGCATTAATTACTGGGACAAGACTGACGATTTTAATTTATAGGAAAACTAATTGTAACAATAAGTTTTAAAAATCAATAAATGCTAAAAAACAAGTTGCTCATTTATACAAATAAATTGTACCTGATACAGCATATAGTTAACCTAATAAGTTTATAAAATAGTCCAAAATAAATTTAATGCATAGAGAACATGACCCGTCAGAGGTACGTACAGCTTTTTCGCCACCCAATCGATGACTTACGAGAATAGGATATTTATAATGTGCCTCAGTGGCACCTCCTCGGCCTAGGCAAGGTAGGCAMCGCCTACCTTGCAATTTCAATCAACAATTCCATAAAAATTAAATAATAATTAGCCAGAAATTTATAATTTTTTTAATGCAATTTGTTTTTATACCAGTGTTTATTTAATATTTCATCTCAAGTTTACCCATACAAGGTGACCAACCGTCCGGATTTAGCCCGGACAGGTTTGTATTTTTGTTTAAGAGTCCGTACTTAATATAGTATCCGTATTTGTCTGGATTTTCAAAATTTTGTTTGGATTTGTCTGGTTTTTTATAATTTGAGCTAAAATGTGCACATGTATTTTACTTTTTCATTGTTGCCACATCACATTAATGTCAACTACAGACATCTCATTTATTATGTAGACGGCTAATTGTTATGGCATGCGCAAGAAAGTATTGTAACGACCTGTAAGTCGCCATATTGCTCGTTCGTAGGGCAGCGAGTCTGCGCGGTAACTCGCTGGTATGACAAAGTGAATGGCGATTAGACATATGTGCGGCAGGTCCTGTTGTTTGTTGTACCATTGCCATGACGTTTCCATATTATAATCTTTACTGCGCAGGCGTCTGGCCCCACCTGCTCGAGGATTATTTATCACAAAATCTTATTACATTAAACTTCTAAGTATAGGTATTTAGTTCTGTGGTGTCTGCACGCAATTGCGTAGCCGGCATAATCTAATGCCTGGCCATGTGGTCATCCCTCTTTATCTTATATTACAAATAGCACCATGCAGGCGTCCGGATTTTCAGGTTTGGGAAGTTGGACACCTTACCCATACCGCTGAAAAATTACGAACCCCGTTATTACGGCGAACGTTTAAATTGGGAATAGGCGACACAACTTGACCAACTGAAATTCATTTGTATTTGTGTTCACGTCCTTCAGAATCTGCACCGTTAACGACCGCAGTTGACGGTTAACGTAGTACGTAGTAAAATCTTCGCGCATATAGATGCGTCTCAGGCGGAATGATCGGTCGTCTACGACAAACTTTGTATGGACTCGGGCTATTCGCTTTGCGAAAGAGGGCGATAAAGGTTTTAAATGACACCGGTAGATGGCAGCAACTTGCAAGTGTAAGATTTTTACATTTTTTGTTGTTTTATTCAAAATGAAACATCATAATAATCATGCAATAGGAAGACGTGACATAGGAATATGTTATATAAACTTTCAATATGCTCTGAACGGTTACAACACGGATAAGATTAGGTGATCTATTACTTAAATTAAGTACCGTTTCACAAGTTTCGTTTACTTTTTTAGCGTTTTTGAGCTTATTATAGTTTGAGTTTTGCTAAATTTATTGTTTAACATTCGATTTGGAGAAATTTAAGGTTGCTTAAAGCAGAAAACGAATAAAAATAAATGATTGGCATGACCATTAAAATACACATATTCCAAGATCGAAGACAATAATTATAATTGCTTATATTATATACGAGTATAAGGTGTCGCCTACCCTACTTGGAAGGTCACGAGCCGCCACTGATGTGCCTTCAATGTTTTACCAATTTTTGATGGCCTACCTACTACCTACTTCTTAGTATGTATGCCATTAATTTGAACAGCAAAGAATAGCCATTAATTTGAATAGCAGAGAACWAGAAATACAAGTTCATGCGAGTGTACATMCTATACACATATAGCTTTGTAGTTCATGGTTTTGCATCTGAACACATTTCTGTTTTGCCAAATCTGGCCAGTTTTTACCTTCAAGGCACTTAACGGTAGATGGTCATCTGAATCATATTCCGAATCAGTAAGAGTAGATTTATCTCGTGAATCGTTTTGGCTAGCTGCTAGTATAGCCTGATCAGTTGGCAGGCTGAAGAGAGCTCAATGTCCTCCAATTTAGCAGTAAAACAAAGTGATTAATCTGATCGAGTGCCTTCTGAATGTCGGTATAAATCACGTCAACCTGTCCTTGGCAATCAAGAACATTCTGGACATATTGAGTGAAGCACATCAAGTTAGTAACAGTCGATCTGTTTTGCATAATCCCTTGCTGAAAAGGGGATATTAAATGTTTTACAGAACTGTAAATATTTTCGTAAATTATAGTCTATAACCAAAGTTGCAAAGAAATAGCTATGGGCCTGTAACCATTGATTGGTGAGGTATCGTCAGATTTTAAAATAGGGCATATCTCAATAACTTTCCATATATCAGGATAGCGACCGGCTCCTAGAACTAAATTGAAGATTGTCATTAGAAGGGTGGTAAATACGTGAATGCAGTCTTTAACTATAAAGCTTGGGATATTATCAACTCCGGAAGTCATTTAATTTTTGGGATTTTTTGCTGCCCAAATAATATCAGTTTCTGAGATACTATAGAATGAATATGCACATGATCAGTATTTATTGAAGTAATCCACATTGCTGGAAATATCGGATAATAAATACACACTCGAATTTATCAGTATTAAATGGTTTGTAACTACTTACTCTTTTTTCAGAAATAATTGTGGGCTTTACGATTTACTATTTCTATAGATATTTTTTGTTATGCAAGTGTATGTTTTTGCACAGCCAGAATGAATTAATGACAAAAAAATTGCCTACCGAAATTTTAATATAGGTACGTCTTCACCATCATTATTTGATAGAGTCTATGTGCCTTTTACAAATACAGGTTTGTTATACTTACAAAAACCGCTACAAATTGAATCAATACTTCCACATCCAATTGTCAAATGACATTTACGTTTTTATTTCTTATATGTACTATACGATTGGTAATCAGGTTTTGAGCATTTTTTCTTAGGCAAACAATCCTCGTGATATTAGCAAAAATATATAAATTTTTAAAATCGGTTTTTTCCAAATAACTCGAAAATTATTAACTTGACAAAAAAATTACAAGAGTGCTTTCTGATCAGAAATTATTAAAAAAATCATACGAGCAGGGTCCAAAATAGGTTTTTTGAGAATATTTCGAAAATGTCAAAATTTTTGATAAATTTTCTAAGACAGTTTTTGTGAGAAATTTTATTTCCTATTTCCTATTTTTAATATATTAAATATATTCGGAGATATTTAGGAAAAACCGTTTTCTTTAAGTGACGCTTTTTTGCTAATATCTTCTAAACAGTTTGCTGTACCGAAAATTTATAAAAACGAATAATACTCGCAGTTATACTACTAATCACATACTAAAACGAAAAAAAATAAAAATTTGCAAAAAGGGTAGGTACCGCCCAATTTCGCCCCCTTCCTAATACCCTACTTACCCCACAAACAATAGGTCGTTTTGGGTATTTGAGATTTATATGTTTGCCAAATTTCAAGTTCATATATTAAGTCTTTCGAAAGTTATCGTGTCCACAAACAAAACCACAGACACAGACACACAGACAAGAAATTTGTTTTCGCACAAATTTTGTTTTTTGCGTTTTCGACCATTTTAAAGCGAATGAGCAAATAAAAATTATTGAAAATTTTGAGTCACTCCTTATACTAAAAGCTAGTTTCGAAAAATAATTGCTTTATCGGCATTCATTTGTTAACAGAATGCCACAGTTAAAGACAAATCAAATAAATTCAATCTTATATGTGCTACAAATTTATCTTATTACGCAACAACAATCTGCTGCAAATACACTGTTTTACAGGAATTTCTCAAGGATAATCAAATAAAATAAAATTTTAATTTGCAAATTGCTGCTACTCGCTACTTGCATCGTGTTAGTAAATAATTATTAAATGAAATATATAAGGCAACAAGAACTGCCCTCAGTAATCTGACGGATACGATTCCCGAGTGAGTCAGTCCGGATATTCCAAACCAGCTGTACTCAAACTTTCTTGCTTTCGGACATTTAAACAACGTAGCTATACAGCATGTATATAAATTCCATCCAAGACCTAAAATAGGAAAAGTACAAAAGATAAACTACCAAACACAAGCAAAATTTGTATATTGGTATACGTGATCATTCACGAAGAGTATGGAATATTAGAAGTTTATGGAAACGTTTCATGCACGCCAACTTCATTATGTTAAATGGAACACCCTGTATATTATTACATTTTTATTTTTCTTATTGAATTKTAATAAGTTTGTAGGGTCTAAAGTATATTTTTTTCGAAAAATTTAATGTGTTCAATGATCTCAAAAAATAATAATATAAAGTTGAACTGTTTTCACCATTTTGTAAATGAAGAAGGGCTCTACTAACTACACTCAAAAATGGTTGTTTAGCATAATTAATCATGGATATCTTGTTGCTTTCAAATGGAACGCTGCAAAAAATATTCTATCAGTAAATTATTTTTAATTTTATATGTCGTTATGGGTAGCTGTCAGCAGTTTTTGATACATTTGCCACAAACCATTATTTTCATCAATAAGTAGCACTCACTCAATTGTAAACTACTTATAACCTTCCTAATAAATCTAGTGATAAGAAATCGAAAGCGCAATATGAGAAGAACGGAACATAAAACAATAGTATTTAACATTAAAATAAATAAATAAAATTTAAAATCTTTCGGTTTGATGTTATTTCCAAAATAGGACACATAAGACACAAAACCAAAGACAGAATGCTTTTCTTGAATGCTGAAGAAAAACTGAACAGAACATCACACTTTTCACTTTGTTTTCTACTCTATTGTTTTGAAGTTATTGCAAAATAGTATACATAATCAAACAAATTATCCAATAACTTCAAATTAATTTGAACGTCCAATGACTAGTATAATTATTAATTTTTAAAACTTATTCACTATATATTTTTTATTAAAGGTTAAAATGTATTTTTAATAGTTAAAACTGAATATCTTATTAATGTTATGTTCGCGGTTTTAACATGTTGGATTAATTAATTAATTAAAATTAGTTGCTCGATTATGCGTGGTGTATATACTATTTTACTAATAACTCCAAAACGAGATAACTATCAATATCGGGTTCCCACCACAGTTTTTGCTAATAACGTATAAGAAAAGGTAGATATTGTATATCGTTGTGTTTAATTTTTCCAGAAACAAAGGAAAATGTTACTTTTTTAAAATTATGTGTGCGTCGTAAGTACTATTTTGGCCATAACTTGAAAACAACGAAAACTATTAACCTCTGGTTTTTACCAAATTTGTTTTTAATAACCACGAAAATTAAGTGAAAAAAGTATGGGGTCCTATTTAGGTTTTCTTCAGAGAAAATTCCTTTTTCTATTTTGTATACTATGTGGAATAATTTCAAAATGAAAAATGACACTCGTGTCGACTTTTCACCACTCACTCACACGTAATAGCATACAAAATAAAGTGAAAAATTATATTATCCTATTTAATTTTTTTATAAATCGAGAAAAGTGGGTATGACAATTTTCCAAATGGCGCTCTCTATTGCTATTTAGAAAAACCAATTTTGGAACAATTTACCATTAATATTCATTCCCTTGACGCTTTGGTTTAAACACTTAAAAGATACACCATCTAGAAGTTTCAAGGTAATATTTGTATATATAATATATATTTATTTACCTTAACCCGTATAATAAATATTGCTTCGTAGTTGGATTCCGACTTTTGCCTTCTTCAATTTGTCATTACCACGTATGCGTAATTTTTACTCCTTCTTAATGAAAAACAAGAAAAACTTGTCGCCGCCATATTCTGTTAATAGGGCTGTTCGCAGTTTAGCAGCTTATTACGGTACAATTTATGCCTACATACCCATTGCTGCACACAAAACACCAAAATTTACAGTAACTTATAAATAACTCAAGTACAAAGTTCGTTCTGAAGAGAGAGGCTAGAAAACAATACCCTGCGATGAATCTAGTTTGATTTTCTACATCACGCACTAACCTCATCGTAGGGTATCATATTCTAGCCTCTCTCTCTTTAGAACGAACTTTGCACTTGATGTATTTAAAAGTTACTCTAAATTTTGAGGTTTTGTGCACAGCGATGGGTATGTACGCATAATTTGTATTTAATAAGGTAATAAACTAACACTTAAAAAATTGTGAACAGCCCTATTAACAGACGGCGATGACTTTTTTTTTGTTTTTCATTAAGAAGAGTAAAAATTACGTATACGTTTTAATGACACAAATTGAAGAAGACAAAAGTTGGCATCCAACTATGAAGCAATATTTATTATACGGGGTAAGGTCAAAAATATTTACAAAAATTAACTTTATTGCAAAATATAACCGGCAAAAAAATTTTTGGACACTCACTATGCTATTTTTAAAGAGTTTAAAAAGACCTACAATTTGTCTTGCAACTTAAGGTTGTACCTAAAAAAATAATGAAAATACGAGCCTGGGGAGTTTTAGGTGGCGGACCCTGTATATGAAAATTTCTGGAAATTATCCTTTGCCAGGTTTCGATCATGCTAGACTCCTGAACAATGTTGGCTTTAGAAGTCCATAGACTCTGTCTTTTTGCTGCAACGAGCTCGAACCAACTTATTATACACCTCGCCTGTATATAAAATGTGCCAACGCCATTTCTCATGTATGTGATATAAATTCTTGTACGGTGGCACGTGTTGTAAAAGTGGTGACCAACTTCTACAACTAGTTAAGGTTACTTCTTGTTAATACCTATCATTTTTTTGTCCTTTGTATGGATGCATCTGTTGTATGAATAAATTATTATTATTATTATTATTTTATCGGAAATTMGAAATTTATTTACGTTTGTTTGGTACGTGATATCAAATAAGCACCCTAGCGGGAAACTTAGAAACTTTTAAATACTTTAAGTGAATTTCTCTAGTACGTTCTTATTAAGAATTTTTTTGTCAGAGCGATAGCAATAAGGGATTTCAAACACACTCAAAATGAACATATAAGCACAATAGTATAGTAGGATAAGAATAATTAATAAAACAATTTTGTTACTTAAAATATATAAACTGAAAAAATGTTATCAGAAATGCCCATTCTGCCTTAACTTCGTCTATCCAAACCATTGGACTGGAAGCTGACAGTTGAGAAACACTGTTGTAAATGTCGGCACAGTTTCTATTATCTACACATTATTTAAATTAGATGAGACGAAAATTAATAACTCCACTCAGTCGCTAACAAAATGTCTTACCAATTGCTGAGTGTGCTCGAGTGTCTAGTCTGCAATGAGTACATGCAACCACCGATTATAATGTGTCTTACGGGCCATTGCATTTGTAACAAATGTAGATCAGGATTAACAAACTGCCCATCCTGCAGAGCATGTTTCGGCAATACAAGGAATTATGCTCTTGAAGAACTGGTCGAGAATACGCCACTTCCCTGCAGATATGGTTGTGCCATTCGAGAGAAATATCAGAATATACGGCAACACGAAGAAAACTGTCTCCTCAGAAATGATTATAATTGTGTGACATCAACGTGTACGTGGCGAGGTAGTTTACATGATATGAACGAACACTTAACGATGCACCATTTACATTTATATGAAGTTCCTATAATTATTCCTAATAATTTGAAGAATTTACCCACGACATTATGGCTGAAAACCATACAGCTGATGCCTTGCCTCAGGTCGGAGCGATTCAGACTTGTCGGCTCTAGAGTTTCTTCTAATATAGTATACCTGTGGGTTGAATACATAGGAAATTCCAAGAAAGCCAACAGATTCGAGTACAGATTAAAATTTAACAGCGCAACAAAAAGGGCTATATATTCCGCTAAATGTCTGAAGTTTAACAGCCCATGTCAAGACGGATTTCTCATTAGCGAAGACATACTAAAACTGCCGTTCGATTGTACTGTACAATATTTTAATCCATTTCACTTCAGATAAGCACGACTCTTGTGTTTAATATATTAATGTATTATCCAATAAATGTTTGTAAAACGAAATAAAAAGCATTATATATAGTGAGAAAATATCACGAATTTTACTTTGTATAAAATGATAACAGACAAATAAGTTGTGAAACCAGTATACTTTATTTGATAAATTGCTGAAGGCAGTGAAGGGTGAGTATTCTAATTCTGAGAGAACGCTTAGATGCTCCAACTTTTTTCCTAATAATGGCCCTTTCATTCAGACAGCAGTGGCTTTCGATTTGTTAATACGTACTTGTATCCAAGTGTTATTGTAGTTTTATTATAATATAAAAAATAAAGTTATCTGTGATTGAATGCGTCATAATTGTAGTGTCTGATGATGATAATTGTATGCACTTATCGTTTAGTCACTTCATGGCTATAAATGGAACTGTATCTGTTAGAGTTAGAGAAAATGTATAAACTGAATTGTTCATGTTGCATTGTACCTATACGTTATGTACATACACCACGAGTATTTTATTTCTGCACTACCAAAAGAATAATCAATGATAAGCATCAATGCAAAAAGATATATAAAGCTTCAGATGAGAAGAGGGGCGTTTACCTAGAGCACCTACCGTTTTACATTTTACCGAGTTATTCGAAACTTTTTCGAAGTGAAATTTCGACATGGCAATGACAAAAGATGTAGCTACAACGAAGAGTTCGAGTTTTTTCTGAATTTGGTGCGGTATTGTAAATATTTGTTGTCATATTTTGCTTAAAAATGCGTATTTTTGGCGAGCTATTTCTCGAAAACTAAAGCACATAAACGAAAAATTCGAACTCCACGTCGTAGCTACATATTTGTTTGTACACTACCAAGAACATGAGCACGATTAATGAATAAAAACATTCAAAAAATCTAAAACCGCAAACCCTTTCGCACGAGAGCGAAATGCGAATGCCCATCCCCACCAGGTCCGTCGCGTGGTATCCAGTGAAAAGTGAGGTTAAGATACAATCCTGTCGGGAATGATCGAGCGGTATTCGATCTATTCCGATATGACTGGATTTCTAAGATTATATGTCTAATTATACGTGACAAGTTTAATGTTAAAAGCTCTTTCACATTAATTTACTGTCTACCGAAGCGATGGGGAGGCGGAAGGACATTATTATAAAAGTTCCTCCAGAAATCATAGTCGACATGCAGTTAGAATGAAATGTTATATAGTTCATATTTACATAAATATTTTTAATAACCTGCTATAATATCATAGTAAGTTACTAATATAATACTTACTTTTTTATGCACACCCTACAGTCAGCAATTTTCCGAATATTAGTTTAGCCCGTCTGTTGCTCGTACGATCTTATCGCGATATCAACCTATCGGCTACCCTCTTACGTCCCATGTCCCGCTGGTAATACGGGTTGCATAGTTTACATTTCTGCCCGAGCGCTCCAAGTAAAATGTAAACTATGCAACCCATGTTACCAGCGGGACATGGGACGTAAGAGGGTAGCCGATAGGTAGAAATCACGCAAAGATCAGACGGGCTAAACTAATATTCGGAAAATTGCTGACTGTAGCGTGTGCATAAAAAAGTAAGCATGATATTAGTAACTTACTATCATATTATACCAGGTTATTCAAAATATGCAATAACCCATTTATTTCTGTAAATATGAACTATATAACATTTTATTTATAACTGCATGTCGACTATGATTTCTGGTGGAACGTTTATAATAATTTTCCTTTCGCCTCCGCATTGCTTCGGCAGACAGTAAATTAACGCAAAAGAGCTTTTAACATTAAACTTGTCAGGTGTATTTAGACATACAATCTTAGAAATCAGTCATATCGGAATAGATCGTATACCGCTCGATCATTCCCGACAGGATTGTATCTTAGCTTCACTATTCACTGGATACCACGCGACGGACCTAGTGGGGATGGGCATTCGCATTCTGCTCTCGTGACGGATTCGTACGAAAGGGTTTGCGGTTTTAGATTTTTTGAATGTTTTTACTTATTTATCGTGCTCATGTTTTTGGTAGTGTACAAAGAAATATGTAACTACAACGTGGAGTTCGAATTTTTCGTTTATGTGCCTTAGTTTTCGAGAAATAGCTCGCCAAAAATAGGCATTTTTAAGCAAAATATAACAACAAATATTTACATTTCCGTACCAAATTCAGAAAAAACCTATCGTCCTAGGAAAAAACTCGAACTCTACGTTGTAGCTACATCTTTTGTCATTGCCATGTCGAAATTTCACTTCGAAGAAGTTTCTAATAACTCGGTAAAATGTAAAACGGTAGATGCTTAAAATGACCCGCTTCGCTCTAGGTAAACGCCCCTCTTAAGGATATTCATTAAATTTCAACTAATATAGGTAATGTTTAAGAATCCATAACCCAATATATGCACAATATGAGATTTGTAAAATACAAGCTTCAAATTATGCAACACTCCAAATTTATAACAACCAATAGTTACATATTAATATACAGGGCGTCCTCAAAATACACCGACAACGTTTGATAGGTGATAGAAACCGTAATTTTAAAAACTTTTTTCGAATAAAATTTATTTCAAAAACGATCAGTTTTTGATATACAGGGTGTTAAAATTTAATTAAAAAAATATTTTTTAAGACTATAACTGGACTATAAAATAAATCAATTTCAAATTTGGTGGGAATCATAACGACATAAGGTACAATTAAAAAAAGTAATCGGGGGGTTTCTAAAGCACCTGGGGTAAGCGCTGGGGTAATACACAGCCCCCCTTTCTAATAGAACTTTTAGATCTGTGAATTTTTAGACAAAACTAATACAGTTTTGTAATCTCTGATCAATTCTAAATAGAACATGTCTCTTTGAAGTTTGCCGTAAAACGATTCATTCGTCCCTAAAATTTGATTTTTTAATTGAAAAACACTACACCATCGTATATCAAAAACATAACGTTTTCGGAATTGCGTTTTCTTTGACTTTTCAAGCGTTGTCAGTTTCAATAACACTTTTGTGCTTTCACAAAATAATGGCGGTGTAGTGTTTTTCAATCAAAAAATAAATTTTTAGGGACGAATAAGTCGTTTTACGGCAGACTTCAAAGAGACATGTTTTATTTAGAATTGATTAGAGATTACAACACTGTATTAGTTTTGTCTAATAATCCACAGACCTAGATGTTCTATTAAAAGGGTGGGGGGGGTGTATTACATCAGCGCAAGCCACTGGTGCTTTAGAAAACCCCCGATTAACTTTTTTTATTGTAACTTATGCTGTTATGATTCCCACCAAATTTGAAATTGACATCTTTTATAGTTCAGGAATAGTTTTAAAAAATCATTTTTAAAATTCAATTTCAACACCCTGTATATCAAAAATCAAGCGTTTTCGGATTTTTTTTTATTCGAAAAAATCACCTGTCAAACGTTGTCGGTGTATTTCGGAGACACCCTGTATAATAACACAATTAATCTTAACATCCAACATCCAATCTACCCGGGGCTTTCAACTGGCTTCGATGTCTTAACGTAAAGCAAGAAAATTCATTCCCCCGAGCCGGTTCGACGATTGGTGTTTCCTCGCATCTGCTAAGAACCGATCGTAAATTGATTTTCATTTGATTTGCGTGCCGTTTCCAAATCCTTCCGCAATCAGTACTACAACATACGTTTTTGAGCGACATAATATATCAGTTATTATCGGACGATGTAAATATGTGCTAACATTATCTGCAGTGATGGGCGTTTACGCCTAAATTATAATTTTCTACATTACCCGCGTAGAAAATGTAGATATAGCATTTTGGTGCAGATTTTGAGTAGAAAATATGAGACGAGTATATTATGGCTATTGTATATTAAATATATTGTGCAAATTATTTTGTTCCAATTTCCCTGTTTTATGGGTCAATTCTTAAAAATTTTTAAAGCACTGCAGTTTTTTAATATTTATATTACAAATTTGCATAACTTATTTTAGTAAGTCATCAGAATACCCAAACGGTTTTCTTACTTCGTTGGGACAAAACATGTGTTTCGAAGTCTTTTCTTCTACGAGTATAATAGGTATCATATGATATAGCCCGTCTTCTTCCGTTTATAGACAAGAAAGATAATAAAATCGTAGTTTACAGTCATTTAAGAACCCATTGACCGATTAAGGACTCCAAAGCACGCTTGTGTCTTCTGGCCCTAACAACTGCATGCCGAAACAAGTTATTGTTGTTTAACGTGTGTCTAGTTATTTTAATTACAACGAAGTAGTATTTTGTTTAGTTAGGAAGCAACAAAAATAATAATGTACAAAATAATACTGTCATTTGGAGCTGTTAAAAGTACTAAATATTACTAGTTTTCTGTTTATCTACATAATGTTATTTTCTACAGTAGACTTTTAAAGTAGAATATTACATAGTTTACGCGTAGATAATGGCGTAATCTACATGGAGTATTCTACGCGCCGATCACTAATTATCTGTGCAAACTTCAACAGGTAATCCAAATCTCGCAAACAATTCTCTAAAAATTCTTATTGTGTTATTAGCTGTAATATTATTGACTTCGAAGCATTCAATCCGTTTGATAGTTGCATCTTCAATAATCAAAAGGTTTTTGTTGATGAGTGAGCCGAAAAGATCAGCGTGTAGCCTGGTCCACGGTAGATGAAAATTAAAATTAGATACACTAAGAGAAAAATAAAAATAGAACTAAGAAAAATTAAGTTCAGCAGCCCTAAAACAATAACTGATGAAAACCGAAATAAATTGAATTAAAAACAAATGAGAAATAATAGTATAATCGATCAGTCAATAGAAAACAGAGTCGATGTCTAAGCTGCAGATTAGCTTATAAAAAAAAATTAAGAAAAGTTTGGTCTGCCGTATACGATAGCCAAACCACACGACATTCGAGAGAAAACTGCGGCTTTGTTGGCAGCTTTATGTGAACCAGCATTTGGTTAAGATCATCGAATGTTGAAAGGTAGCGACAACGGTTGTGTCCTACATATATATAGTTTCTATACAGTTCCATCGTCCCATCACAGTATAGGTACTTGCTTGCTTGCTAGGCTAAGTTGAAATCCGATTTGCTACCCCATATTTCGCCCGCACCATAAACAAATATTTTTCTTTGCCAAATATTACAGAAAAAAGATTAAAATATTAAGGACGGCTGAAAATGGAAAGAAAAATAAACATTTAAGAAAAGCAAATATAAAATACACAATACCGGAATATTTTTTTCATATTAAAAAAGCGTTTCTGTGTGTGTTTTTTTCTTAAACTTACGTAAAAGACCATCAGGAGGAGGCTAAAATTATTTTTTGCACCTATTTGCGCATCCTCGCCGTCGGAGCTCGTGTGCGTTGCATCCGTATTGCCCCATGGACAGACCGGTCCGTGTCATAAGTATAAGATTACCGTATAATAAGAACTTATATCGCGTACCTACTACCACATATTTATTTGTTTATCTGTTCTAAGCGTCCTTAAATTTCGTCAAATCGGATGTCAAACAACGAATTTAGTCAAACTCAAACTAAAATAAGTTCAAAAACACTTAAGAGACAATGCAACTTGTGAAATAATACTTCATTTAAAAATTTGAGCATCTAAGCTACTTGGTGTTGTAACAGGTCAGAGTACATTAAAAGGTTATACCTAAGTATTAAATATTATTATGTCATGTCTACCCATCGCACTATCATTATAATGTGTTTCACTCTGAATACGGTGACAAAAAAAAATTGCGAAAAATCTTACACTTGTAAGTTCGTGCTGTCTACCGGTGAGATGTAGAACCTCTATCTACAGAGACAGATGGCAAAGATCATTATCCTTAGTGGAGTTATCTATAAGTGCGAGCAAGCGATGGATTACTTCATATACTTACTAGCTAAATATACCCACGGAATTATATTGTTCCAATATAATTCCGTGAATATACCGCTCAGATCGTACCGAAAGTGAAGCCAACATAAACTCTTGTCGTGTATATTCTAGGCGTCAATACGCATGTGTAGACGAAAATATAGGTGGGTTCTCGCTTCTTCATTTGTAGTTTTCGATGAGGCAGGAGTTTCAGAGCACAGAATTCATGCGCTTTAATGCAAGCGAATATCAATAAGGATATATCTTCTCTCACTTGAGATGCGGGCTTCCAAGCTTGCACATTGAAAGAAGTGGATGTGAGCTTGTGAGCGGTATATTCAGTTAATAAGTATATGGATTACTTCACCTAGCAACCATAGTTGTTATAGCGGAACTAATCTGTCAATAATGTAACTATGATTACAGTATAGGTATACTGTGATGGAATGACGGAACTATATGGAAACTATATATGTAAGTCACAACCGTTGTCGCTACCTTTTAACATTCAATGATCTTAATCAAATTCTAGTTCACATAAAGCTGCCAACTAAGCCGTAGATTTCTCTCAAATGTCGTATCTAATAGACAAGATTACGTTTACAAACTTTTCTCAATTTTTATTATTACGTTATCTGGAACTTGATTGAATCTGTTCTCTGTTGATTCTGTTCGATTATACTCTTTTCTCTCTTTTGATTTTAATTCCATTTATTTCGGTTTTCAGTTACCGTTTCACGGCTGCTGTTATTTCGATTATAATTTTTCTTAGTACAATTTTTATTTCTTAGTGTCTCTAGTTTTAATTTTAATTTTCTGCATAAATTGCATCAGTTGTACTTACTGCACATCTACGTTAGTAGATTAACTTCTCGTGGTAGTCATTTTGACTCGCTTGACTTCACACTCCCAGTGTCCAGTCAAACCACAAACGCTCCTGAAATGTAGAATCCACTGCTTGACACCAGATTGGTAGGTACGTGAACGGGTTCGAAAAATGCTGAGTTCTGACCAAAAGTCCATTATTTCCATACAAAGCACTAATATAGGTACACATTCTAATACTTACTATTAAAAGCTATTAGTCACAGAAATATATACATATTCGAGTCGGTTTCTCTTCTCTTTGTTAAAGTTGATGTTAGCTAAAATCAACCCAGTAATCATGACAACACCTTAAATTTAGGTATGTGATTGGTTTAGATTTTAAATACAGAGTTGATTTTAGCTTAAAATAGAGAAAAGAATCCGGTTCCTAAACTTTTAAAGCAATGTAAAGATTTTGTGATAAATGATCTCTAATATAATGCCAGATGTGGCGCCTTTAATAAATTTCAAATGAATCTAAATAAAATGATTCATCCCTTGATGAATTCGACAGGTGCTGMAGCAATATTCATTTATTCGATGGTAATTTATTTCGATAGTACGCATTACTACTACAACGCTGCTCCCTAATTATTTGATTGGGGCCTACCACCAGCAAGGCCTATTTATAGTAGATCATATGAATATTAACGGTCGCATGCAATTTACCTAAAATATGACAGCTGCGAATGACGCTTGGTTTGACGATTGACGCTCAAATGTATTCGATTTGAAAAGTTTGTTTACGGTACCCAAACTATTAACAAAATGTGATTGTGTGAATTAAAACTTTAATATCTGCAGCTTGCGATAGCGGTTTTCTTTAAAGATAGAATAGTGCAGTTAATATACATTTTATTCTGCTAAAATGGCTTCTTTGAACACATTCAGCGAACGAATTGAGGTTAGCCATTAGTATAATATGTACTAGATGTATTTATGTTAAATAACTTGTTTTTTGAAGGACTATGAAGTGCATAATTTGCTTGGCAAAGGTGGATTTGCTTCAGTGTATAGAGCAAAATGTGTAAAAACTGGTATTGATGTAGCAATTAAAATGGTAAGTCTGTATTGGTTTTATATTACTTTAATACAATTATTACATATTTATTTTAAAGATCGACAAGAAGCTAATGCAAGCCGCAGGTATGGTTGAACGAGTAAAACAGGAAGTTGCTATTCATTCTCGCCTAAAGCATCCCTCAATACTGGAATTGTATACATTCTTCGAAGATGTCAATTATGTCTATTTAGTACTCGAACTGTGCCATAATGGAGAACTTCAAAAATATCTAAAGAAAAATGGTGAAACGGTATCAGAAATAGAAGCAAGCAGCATAATGAGGCAAGTTGTTGAAGGAATGCGTTATTTACATTCGCACAATATTTTACATCGAGACATGTCATTATCAAATTTGTTAATTACAAAGGATATGCATATTGTAAGTATCTGTATAAAACTGATCTTTGCCAATTTACGATGTGCGTTCATTGTCATCTTAATTACAATGGAAATTATAAACCACTGTTGTTTATGAGAAGCTATCTATCTACACTGCTAGACAATGGTCGCCTTCGTAGATTCGCAAACGCCTTAAGTGTGAGGCTGAAATTAAGTAATCAAAAAAAAATTATTGCTAAAATTTTTGTCATTAGAAAATTTCTGACTTTGGATTAGCCACTCAATTAACAAAACCAGATGAGAAACATTTAACAATGTGTGGAACCCCAAATTTTATATCACCGGAAGTTGCGTCTAGAGGTTCCCATGGGCTAGAAGCTGATGTATGGGGTTTAGGGTGTCTCTTATATACTCTGCTGGTCGGCTCACCACCTTTTGATACTCAGGCAGTAAAGAGCACACTTACGCGGGTGGTTATGGCAAATTATAAACTACCAAATCACCTCTCACCAGAAGCAAAAGATTTAATCAATGCTATGCTGCAGAAGAACCCAAGAGAGCGTATAAAGCTGGAACAAATGTTGGATCATCCTTTTATTAAACGTGGCATGGTAAGTATGTAAAAGCCATAATACAAAATAGTGAAAAACTACATTTTATATCTAAATGCTTTAGTCTTGTAATTTATATATTTTTGAAAAGCTGTTAGGAAGAGATAGATATGATACTAATCCACAGTATATTAATTGTAGTATTACTAGTTGCAAAAAAAGGTTTGAAAGTTCTGTAATTTCTGCCACTTGAAGCAGTGAATCTTTAAATTATTTGTCTTTGAAAATGTTAGCAATAACTTCTACATATTTAATCCATTTCACTGAAATTTCACTCATTGTGGTTTCAGTATAGGTGTACAGGAATATAAGGTTTTTTTTTTGTATCTGAATCTTTAATTTTTAAATAAAATATATTAAAACAATAGGGAAGTTCAGTGTTAGTTTTAATAGCTTAGTACATTAGAAAATATGTGTACATGCCCATCATTGTACACATAATCCCATATTTTTGAATAACATTTAAATAAATCAGGTACAAAGTTTATTCTAAAGAGAGGGGCTAGAAAATGATACCCTGTGATGAGGCTAGTAAGTGACGTAGAAAACTATAGGTTTGTAAGACTAGCCCAAGCAAATTAAACAAATAAATATATTTCATTAATTGGGTCGCCTATGAACAATTTCTTGTTGATAGAATTAGAAATAACACAATTATGTCATAATGTGAAGAAAAAATAGCAATTTAAGATACAGCAGAATTAAATTTGCCGCTGCTTCTAGTTCAAATATCAAACTAATAAAACCACTAGGTAAAAAAGGAATTTAAAAAAGGATCTTCCAAGGCTTATAACATTTTCAAGAAGCTACATGGTACTAAGGTAAAGAAATAATGTAGTGTTACAGTGTGTTTCTGTTTAAGTAGTAGTAATTTCTTGTAGTTTAGATAACATGTCAAAACTATACAAAAAATTAGTTTACTGTGTCTTGATTCAAGAAAAGGTATTGAGAAATTTGCTTTATTTTTAGGGCGGGATGATCTCCAATATTACACAGGATAGTGGTGTACATACTATGTCTAGCAGAAGAGATAGTGCTTACAGTGATAGCGCTTTACCCATGTACCACTCACCTAATGCTTTACAGCACAGAACTAACAGTGATTACAGTTCATCAGCAAATTACATATACCATAAACATTTCACTGACCAGCTTGATCACATGTCTAATGGAGTTAAAAATATTGATTTTACTACACAACATACAGATGGTCGTTCCAGCCAAAATTTCCTTCATTCACCATACAACAACTGCGAAAGTACACATACGGTCAATTCATGTGACATAAATCGTCGACAGTGTGGTTCCCAGCATGAATCGAACAGACTAAGCTGTTGCAGCCAAAGGTGCTACTTAGTGGATCCTGGAGGAGGGGAAAACTTCACTTGCCAGAAGATGCAGAAAGAAACCTGTTGCACAAGTTTACATCATACAAGGTGTTCTTGTATGAATCAGGTATCTGGCAGGAACTATTACAAAAATGGGTAAGAATTGTTTACATAATAATTTAAAGGTTTGTTGAAACAAGAAATTTGGAATGGTTCACAGTGCTAGTGCATACATGTCACATTTAAGATGAAGACCTCCCCCCCCCATATTTCAGTTATTTAAAGGAATACAGATCTGAATTTTTGCACAGTCATAGACGGTGACGGGTCATAGTTTTTAAGATGCTTAACCGAATTCTGAATTTTAAACTCAGCCTACTACGAATTGACAAATAGGGCTGATTCTCAATATTTTGTTTTGCATTAGAGATATCGAAAAAAGTTATTAGAAAAAGTTGTTTAGAATATTTTTTTAGGCCCGTATACCAATTTTTATGACAATATTCATATTATATTTTTTCAATATTTTGGTATCTTGAAATTATTGATTTCTTTTTTTTAATTTTATAACTAGTGCGCTATGGAAAGTAAAAACTTGACAATTTAATAATGTTATGTATTTAAATATTTCAATAAAGTAAATAACACAAAGGAATGAGAATTTTATTTTATGATAATTATTTTTTTCTATGATAACATTAAATTTAGAAAAATTTATGAAACAATAATTTTCCTAATACAAAATAATTAATTTTAATTAACTGTAATTATGTTAGGTCTCTTTCCACTAGATCTCTGTCTATTCGTAATATCGGGAGACCTCGGAGGCCACAGTTCAAAAAAAACTATCTTCCTATCCAGCGCATAGGAAAATTTTGGTTCATCCACTCATGAACAATGCTTGAGTTATGAATAGATATGCCATTTAGTTGCAAATACATATCCTGTCGTACATTAAGAGGAAGATTTTCAATTGCATCTCAAAATTGCCCAGCAAGAAAATTAATCACTGATTAAAGAAAAAAGGACCAATTATTTGGTGTCCTAAAATCCTATACCAAACATTGACTTTCTGGGAATATTGGTCTACAATTTATAACCCAGTGAGGATTTTCCGTGGCCCAGTATCTACAGTTTTGAGAGGACACAACCCCATTAGTGGTGAATGTAGCCTCATCACAAAACATAATCTTCTTCAAAAAAGTCTGTTGTTTAAAAAATTACCTTGATCCCAATAACAATAGTGCAATCTTTTATTATTATCTCCTTCTTTCAATGTATGCAAGAAATTATGTTTATATGGTTTAATTTTGTGACGAATGAAGCATCTTTTAATTTTATCCTTGCCAATATTCAATTGAGATGATAAATCTCGAAGGCTCATGCATGGATTTGTTTGATTTGCCGCCAATATATCGTTATCCTCAAGATGCAGGCGTATTCGACGAGTTTGACCATTTTGATGAATTTTAACAACATTAAAAAGAGCATTCACAGCGGCTGTTTTTCCATGAGTAGTGGGAGCACGTTCTGGATGTCTCAAGCTAAACTCTGCTGCTACGAGCATTATCACCAAACAACTGAATTATTTCGATTTTTTCACATAAAGTTAATAGGAATAAATTAAAAACTGACTGCTGTTTAAACTTACTAACTGAAACAATGCAAAGAACTAAAAACTGAGTGTTAATTCTGTGATCACTATCTCAATAACTAGAAATGTACGCAATATAAAGTCCAAACCGACTAGTATTTGACATACGAGGGTGAATGCTTTCAGCGTCCATAATATAATAAGATAATATTTTGTGGGATAGATCGCTGTCTCTTGAAAACACTGACAAAAAATTAATAGTCTGACGTTTCGATTACACCTGTAATCTTTGTCAAAGACGAAGAACCTCAAAATTTGCCTGACACAAGTTCAAACAAAATTTTGAAAGTAAATAAACAAATCACCAAGGATGCGAGACGTCATAGAAAGAACGTGCCAACCTGATAAAAAAGGAACCTTACGATGAAAAAGGAACTACCTACCTACTAGATATACACAAACTACTTGATAAAAGATAACTACAAAATAGCCTTCCAAATGTCACCTAACTCATAATTTCCACAATCCCTATTAAAATTATTAGTATTCCTACAAATTTCTATAGCTTCTTTTATTAGACGTTTGTGATAATATTTTTCTCTATGTAAAATTTTTGTTTTATCAAAATCAATCATGTGTCTAGTCAAATATGAGTGTTCAGCTACGGAAGATTTATCTATCTGTTGCAACCTAGTAACACGTATGTGTTCTTTCAAACGTGTACCTACTTTTCTTTTTGTTTGACCTATGTAACACTTTCCGCAAGAACAAGTAATTTTGTAAACACCTTCACTCTCTAAATGTACTTTATCTTTAGTAGAACTTAAAATTTTATCTAAATTATTATATGTACTATTAACAACTAAAATATCATGTTTTCTAAGCATCCTCTTTAATTTTTTCGAAAGGCCTTGTACATAAGGCAAACTCAACTTCAATTTACTTTGTCGTGGCTGAGAATTTACTTGATTTGGATGAGCACTTTTATTAAAAACTGACCAAATATTCTTACTACTATAACCATTTCTCATTAGCGCTGATTTAAGATAAGATATTTCTTTTTGTACAGAACTTTCGTCTGATATCCTTTGTGCTCTAACAAATAACGTCCTAATAAGACTATTCTTTTGAGAAGGAGGGTGGTGAGATGTGGCATGTAAATATCTGTCTGTGTGTGTTGGTTTTCTGTAAACCTTGTGTCCTAACTGTCCAGTGTTTGTTCTGTAAATTTTGACATCCAAGAAAGGTAAACTACCATTGCTTTCTAATTCCATAGTAAATTTTATGTCGGGATTTTGACTGTTCAAAGCTTGGATTTGATGATATCTATCGTTTCAGGAATGGGTACTTTCGTAAATAAAGAAACCACGTCAAAACTAACCAAAATATCACCTTCTGAAATACTTAAACCTTTTATAATATCGATAAAGTGTGAAGAATTTTTGATGAAACTACTGGTATTTCCTACATAAGGTTTTAAATAGTTGGCACAAAATTTTGCCAATCTGTAACAAGGACTGCCAATCGTATTGACTATGGGACATTGGTTTTGTGGATTTTGGGCAAACCATACAATTTAGGTACCTTGCAATCGGAAACAGTTAAAAGAGACTTCTCCTCATTCGAAAGATTTGAACTTTTGATAAGATCATTGGTAATTTTGGAAATTTTTGAGGTAGGATCTCGGGATAATTTTTGATATGTTTCCTCATCTAACAACTCTCTAACTTTATTCTCGTAATCTGTTCTATATAAAATTACTGTGGCTGAACCTTTATCTGCTCTAGTAACTATAATGGACTTATCTGTATTCAAATCCTTAAGAGCCTTCATTTCCTCAGATGTCACATTAGGTTTGGGCATACGTGCATTTCTAATAGCGTTGCATACATCCATCCTAATCTTATCCGCTTGATCTTTCGGAAGCAGTCTTATACAAGATTCAACAAATGACATCTCCACTTTTGGAATGGTCCGTGGCGTTACAGCAAAGTTCATCCCCTTCGCTAAAATATTTACAGCAGCATCTGAGACACTCTTTTTTGACAGGTTTATCACAGTGTTGTTGATGTTGGTTTTAACTATGTTAGATGATTTGAACTTATTGTGTTTAATGGTATTGAATTTCTCAAATTTAAGTATATTTTGTTCCTTGACCTTGTTAAAGTGTTGTTTGTATACTTTTTGTGTAAACTTTATTATGTCTTCAAAATCTTGATAAAAAAGGTTGTGGGATAGAATTTAATTAGGGAACGCATACACGACACACGTAGACAACTTGGTTTCTTAGATGAAGACATAAACACAACATTGCAAATTCTAAATTCTACTACTACTACTAAAGATAAAGTACATTTAGAGAGTGAAGGTGTTAACAAAATTACTTGTTCTTGCGGAAAGTGTTACATAGGTCAAATAAAAAGAAAAGTAGGTACACGTTTGAAAGAACACATACGTGCTACTAGGTTGCAACAGATAGATAAATCTTCCGTAGCTGAACACTCATATTTGACTAGACACATGATTGATTTTGATAAAACAAAAATTTTACATAGAGAAAAATATTATCACAAACGTCTAATAAAAGAAGCTATAGAAATTTGTAGGAATACTAATAATTTTAATAGGGATTGTGGAAATTATGAGTTAGGTGACATTTGGAAGGCTATTTTGTAGTTATCTTTTATCAAGTAGTTTGTGTATATCTAGTAGGTAGGTAGTTCCTTTTTCATCGTAAGGTTCCTTTTTTATCAGGTTGGCACGTTCTTTCTATGACGTCTCGCATCCTTGGTGATTTGTTTATTTACTTTCAAAATTTTGTTTGAACTTGTGTCAGGCAAAATTTGAGGTTCTTCGTCTTTGACAAAGATTACAGGTGTAATCGAAACGTCAGACTATTAATTTTTTGTCAGTGTTTTCAAGAGACGGCGATCTATCCGACAAAATATTATCTTATTAGTATTTGACACTTCTGTCAATTTTATTATTTTCCATGGCACACTAAGTATAAAATTATAAAAGAAAATGTAATAATTTTAAGATACCAAAATATCGAAAAAAATAAAAATGCTAATTTTGTCATGAAAATTGGTATACGGGCCTAAAAAAATATTCGTAACAACTTTTTCTAATAATTTTTTTCGATATTTCGCAACAAAATATTGAGAATCGGCCCTATTTGTCAATTCGTAGTATGCTGAGTTTAAAATTCAGAATTCAGTTAAGTATCTTAAAAAATATGACCCGTAACCTTTTATTACTGTGCGAAAATTCAGATCTGTATTCCTTTAAATAACTAAAATATGGGGATGTCTTCATCTTAAATGCAATACACTGTATAAAAATGAAAATATCTTATGTCAACCAGGTGGCATCTACACAGTGCTGCTATGCTCCACGGCAAAAATTCGATAGATTGTCTTACCTATTATTTATAATTTCTGTATAATAACAATACCTATCATAGTATAACAATTAAGAAACTTATAGACCACCATAGATTTATTTATTATTAATATTATTATTGTGTCAGATCAAATGTTAAACAATGAATCTAGCAAAATTTAAACTAAAACAAGTTGAAAACCATATAAAAGATAAATAAAAGTTGTAAAACAGTACTTAATTAAAAAAAGAGATTACCTAACTTATTTTGTGATGTAACTTGATCAGAACGTATTAAAAGCTGATACTAAATACTGGCATGTCACATCCTCTTCTAAGATTACAGAAAAAATATGCACATATGAAACTGGTACTTAGCTATATTCTCACCTCTACTTTTTTAATAACATTGCAATATATTCATTATGGGACTATTAATCTAAATTTAATAATTATTAAGCAAAATTTTCTATAAGAGTTAATCCAAAAGCATCGACCCATGATTTTATAGTATTAAATTGTCAAAGGTCATTTATCTTTAGTGGAATTATCCATAGACCTGAACGTGATGCTAGTTATAATAAAATGTAGGGATGTTGAAAATTTTATCAAATTAACAATGATTAAAACTTATATTTAGTGGCTTTTGTGAAACCTGTGTTTATTAATATGCATGCAAAAAATATTTTTATTGATTACAAAGCAAAATTGTCACAAAAAGTGGCTAGTTAAAATTATCCTAAAAATCATAAAAAACGATTCTGAATTGGTAAATCGATAGCAAAGGTCAGAAATCTGTAGATTACTAAAAAATCAATAGAAGCAGCAGCACCGAGCACTGTATCCTCCTTTGTTAGCTGGATGCCATTATTACCCATAATTTTTTCTGCATTTTTTAGCTTGTAATGTGACAATGGCCATTATCCATTACCTACTTGTTGAACACAGATGGTCCTTACTAAGTTCAAAACTATATGACTACATAGTAGTGAGAGAAAAGCACAGTAATGTAATATGGCTGAATCACTGTGAAGTAGGTAATGAGCTAGACCTACCGCCTAGCCCACTTGCAGGGTTGCTTGTTTGCCGAACAAAAAAATTTCTGACTCATTATCTCCTAGGTAGGCTAAATGGCAGGTCTACTCATGCCATACTTCACAGTGGTTCTGCCAGATTGAATTACTGTGCTTTTCTCACTTAAATATATAAGATATATAAAGCCCAAGTGATTCAGGGTATGTCGACCTGTAAGCTACACGTAAAGAGTACTCTTTTTTCTTAATCTGAGCTTTCGAATTTATTTAAATTCTTCTTCGGAGCATAGAAATTTGAGGCTAGGTGTATAAATATGCGCAACAGTGAGTTAGATAGATTTCTTAGTTTAAAATGCTCGCATTTATTTGTTTGTTGAATTAAAATGTTACTTAAATTTAAATGTTCGTTGACTACAATTTAATTTCGCAGTTTTAATATGTTTGTTTGGGAATCTAAGCGCATCGTTCATATCTAACTAACAAATTAAATCAACTCACATTTTTATTAAGCTTCATTTCCACAACAAAAAAAAAACAAGAATTGTAACAGAATAAACAACCCAAATATTAAATAGTAGTCGAATTTATATGAAAGATTATAAAAATCAGTTTTATACCAGACCTATAGTTTCTTGTTGTGTACCATTTTAAAAGGCAAACAATTAAATGATTTTTATTTAAATTCGCCTTGAATTTCTCTGAAGCATTTTAAATGATATTTGCTCTATTTGAACGTAATAAAAAAGTTTGTTGAATAACTTTCTTAGGTAAATAAAGGTTGTGATCTTAGATTTTCAAACAATCATAAAAATACTTCGATTTAAATTATGAAAAACAGACAATTTCATATAAGTAACATTTTAATTCCACAAACAAATAATTGCAAGTATTTTAAACTAAGAAGCCCACTGTTGTGTACTACTTATTATGTTTGTTGATAATTTTAATTCGTCGCAGTGGTTAGCGGACACTGAGTGAACTGAAAACAGATGTATGTAAACTACTATAAAAAGAGGGAACTGAGCACAATTTTACCACAATTTTTGACGTTTGGGATCCCTTCTCTTTGATTTGGGTGTGCTTTGAGGTTAGATTCCCTTGCGTGGTTGTCATATTTACACTTTGTTAGTTCATACTCCGTCCGCTGTTCGCAGCGACGAATTAAAATTATCAACAAACATAATAATTCGCAGTGCACACGACGTTTTCAGTTTAAAAACCTTTCATTTATATGTTTGTTGAATTAAAATATTACTTGAATTAAAATGTTTGTATTCCACAATTTAAATTCGAGAATTTAACATGTTTGTTCCGAAATGTAAGCACAACGTTTTTATCAAACTAACAAAATAATTCATCAAACATTTTTATTCGGTTTAGTTTTCACAACAAACATAAAAATTATTTCATATAAATTCAGGAACCTATTTAAAATGAATGTTTAAAATTGTTTGTTTTTTAAAATGTTACATGAAAAGATTTGTTAATAAATGCTAAAACGGCACTCCATACATAACACAAGATAAAGCCAAGTCGCTAAAAATCTATAATGCCATTAGTCCAAAAATTTATGGAAATCTTAAAGTCCACAAAACCGGAATTGATTTGACACAAGTCATTTATGGTAGAAAAAACTTACTTTCTTGAAATGTTTGCCATTGTAACGATGGATTATAATTTATGAAGTATGTCAATAAAAATCAGTTGATAACAGCACTACCATGCAAAATAAAGAAAAAAATTTGTATTAATAGTGGTCTAGAATATAATTGTTCATAACCTAAAAATATTTTTAAAGATGGTGGACATCCATTCTTCCTTCGTTATTTTAAATAGAACATCCCATATATTATTGCGATTTTGAAAACCTTGTGAAAAATAAATATTAGCTTATTAAAGTTATATTAGATCTAAGTCACACCGTTCCTTAGTTATTTCATATTTACTGAAAAATTTGTTATTTGCAGATTGATCATTTTAAATATCTTCAGAGTCTACTGAGGGATAAGCAGTTATCGCAGATCAATTTTAAAGGAATTCTCAAATATTACTTTGAAGATTATTACATTGTGCTTTTTTAAACAGAATTAGGCTTTTTAAGATTACGTCATCCAATATGGCGTCCAGGGGGCAAAAAGCGCACGCATGGGAGGCGCCTGCGAAACCCTGGAAACGAACGCGTGGTTGATAGAGTTGGGTCCTTCATGACCAAGTCGTTCAAATTGAATGACTCGTGCCTTGATTTGGCTCACAGCTAATGAATCAGCGTCGTTCGTGCGTCGTACATGGTTAACGGCTGACGACAGCACACGACGAGAACACAGCATGAGAGCATATTTATATACTGTGGCAAGACAGGAGACACCGCTGTCACTTTCAATTCACGATCCATATGTCTTTAAGCAGGTCTAAACAAATCGGTAACTCGTTCTCAGTAATGATTTTTGAACGACTTGAATGATCCGAATCTACGCGATTGATTGAACGAATTTAATTGAATCGAATGTCCCAGCTCTAGTGACTGACGTTGGCATTAAGTAATGGGGTTTCTATGACAGCGCGCTAGAAGGTGCATCGTTTTGAAATTTGCCCCCTGGCAGTCGCTCAAAAGTCACGTGTTCTAAAAAGCCTAATTAACTGGTTAATAAGGTATATTCATTCAGTAAAACGGAATAAAATCCCTTACTTTTTTCTAAAGCAAATGGAAAGTAATTTTCAAATGTAATGTCTTATTAAATGTCTTCTAATAATACAAGGTTGTTGGTACCTATTTTTTTAATACTGCTGGAATATTTTTACTGATAATTGTGAATTTTAAACTGATATTAATTTAACCTTAAAGTACCAGCTGGAAATTTCAAATAACAATACACAAAACATAATTTTATTAGAAAAGTGCACTCGTTAAACAACAAACAGTATAATTCAACGGAAGAAACAGTATCAAAACAGACAAAAACAATAAAATTAAATCAAGTGTTCTACATAACCACCGTTTGTATTATAGTAAATGTAAAGATGTTCCAAAATCATTTCTCAACACTTCTTTAATGCTTTCAAAGGCAATTCTCATTTGTTCCATGTTCCACTCCCTAATAGTTGGAGGTTCCTTGTACACTAACTGCTTAACATGACCCCACAGGAAAAAGTCAAATTTTGTTAAATCTGGGGATCGTGCTGGGCATGGTGTCAGACCTGCTCTTCCTATCTACTTTTTTGGAAGTGCTATTCCTATAGTGGTATAGTAGTTGTACTTATGTCTTCAACCAAAGCCATTTTTATGAAACGTTGCTTCATTGGTGAATAGAACATAATTAAACTATTGCTTTGTTCTTCAGCTTTATGCACAGCCCATTCACAAAACTGCAATCTCTGGTTGAAGTCAGTGTCATTTAGTTCCTGACCAACTGAACATGGGATGGTTGAAATTTGTTTTTGTGTAATATTCGGGAAACAGATGTTTGATTTATTTCTAACTTGGCACTTAATTTTTGAGTCATCATCCTTTTATGTTCATTCTTCCTCTATTTGACTGAGCCAGTTTTTCAAATCTCCGCTTCAAGTCAGAGTTGTGTACGTTGGAGAATACGTTGTGTATACATTCTTGAAGCAAATAATGGAATTCTTTTCACTTCATCGAATAAATTAACCATATTAACCTGTTCCTTTTGAGTAAACATTTTTGTAGTGTTCTTAATCTGACAACTGATGTAACAGACATTTGCACATCACACAACATAAAGCAACTGCAAAATGCTAACCATTGTTCACCTGATAAGATCTTATTTAAGAATATCAAAAGACTGTAAGTTTCTCAAAAATAAATAACCCAGTATATTACATAGAAAATCCAATTTTGTTGCTAATGTTATAAGAAAATACCCTTTATTTAAAAAACTGAATTAATTCTGTTTGAGAAAAATCAATAGATCGTTTACTGTGTAATGAATTTATTCAAGTAATATTTAATAATTAATACCCATCTACTTCAAATCTTTCTGTGAAAACTGCATATCCCTCAGTAGACTCAGTTCGAAGATATTTAAAATGACGAACACTAAACAACAAATTTTTCACAAGTAATTCAACAATACAATAATATATGGGTAGTTCTATTTAAAATAATGAAGTAGGTATCAAAGTGTTTGAAAACATTTCTAGATTGTGCAGAATTATATTCTGGACAACTACTGATAACAGTAAATATAATTATTATTGCAAATGATAATGATGACAGCTAAAAAATAACTTGATTTATATTAATTGGTAATTCTACACATGACTAATTAAAAATTCTGTGTTAATCCTAGAACTAATAGTAAAGTACTGAACTAATTCTGAACACAACTTGGTATTTAATAAACTGATGATTCAGCACTCCAAGTTTATGCTGTGTGGACACAATGTTCTTAGCGGCCCAGAACTGTTGCTGAAACACATCTAATTTTTGTACTTGTAATACCAGTAAACACAACAGTATTAAGAGAATACAGAAACAATAAATCAAGTTTAAATTTTAAATATTTGATATTAACTATAAGACTGTTAAGGAATTTTAAAATAAGGCACAGTAGAGAGTGCAGCAAAAGAACCTGCCTGACTTTAAAGATTAATAATAGAAATATTATTTTAGATACTAAGATTTATTATTATGACTAAACAACGGCATAGTAAATTTTTAATTACGTCGTTTTAAAAACAGCATCCTGCAGATGACCCCTATTATTGCCAATACACTGTCATAAGTGCATTTTGAAATTCCCATGACTCCGTCAAGCATAGTTGTGATACATCAGCAGTTGCTCTTAATCCACGTTGGTGTTGCCACTGCGGGGGGCTAAGACATAAACTTCCCAGTCTATTGTGTGTTCAGCTTAAATCTTCTCTTCACAAAAACTCACAGAAAATGGAAAGGTTCTTTTGCACCTTTCTGTGCATCAAATAATAAAACTTGTTCAATTTGTTTACTATATGATTTTAATTCACTAACTAGGTACACATCAGAGCATTCAAGACACAGCAGCATACCAAAGCCAACCACTTTCATGCCAGTTAGAGGCTCAGGTTCCCACCCATCGCATGAACCTGCAGTGAATAGGCCATCACATAATTTAGAGCAGATAAGTTCAAAGAGGTTACTTCCTACACGCCATCAAACAAAAAATGCCATTCTGAGCATATCAGACACAAAAGAGGTATGCATAGAATTCATCAAGCGAAGAGGGACACCCAAAAGGGATGTGGTGTTTGAAGTCTGTAGAATATCCCCAGATGGCTTAAGAATTATCATATACCAGCCAGAAAATGGTAAAGGTGTACCTCCATCATCATCACCACCACCATTACCTTCCGCTGGCACAGATCAGATTTTTAGTTTCGAAAATCTACCAGAAAAGCATTGGAAGAAATATGCCTATGCAGCCAAATTTGTTGAACTTGTTAAGGCGAAGACACCAAAAATTACCTACTACACTGACAAGGCCAAATGTCTGCTAATGGAAAATCTAACAGACTTTGAAGCTTGTTTTCATGAAGGTAAGGGAGAGGGAGTTTTTCATTTTTTTAACCTAAAACACATGCAGTGGCTTTTTTATCTTATGTGTTGTTTTAAATAAACATCTAGGTATGTTGTCTGTCTATCTTTACATAGCAGGATTAGAAATCAACCTAAAAGGTAGTAAATTACCACACGTCTAGCTCAATTAGATCAAATTTCTCTACATTCTAACCTATTGTTTTCTGTTGCCATATAAAAGTAGAATTTTTTGTTTTGTTCCTTTTCATGTTTCTCTAGCAATGTGTTTCATTTCTGAGCCCTTTAAAGAAGTTTTTTTTCAATTATTACATAAATAATCAATTGAAATAAATTTATTAAAATTTGCATCCGAGGTCATTTTTTGGTTCCGGTTCTACTGCTGCAACTAAAAACTATGTAAAGGTATTAAAATTCTCCATATTTTGGCCAAAAAGATCTTTTTTTTCTTTTCTTTAAAAGTTATGTACCTTATAGCTCAGATCCTAGAGAGAGGAAAGAGAACCACAATTATTTTACAAAATAGGACCACACCATAATTATTACTGCAACGATATCTTTGAAAATGATCTTATTCGAAAGCCCATGATCAACACTTTCACGTAAACTATTTTTTATGTACAAACGAAGCAGTGCAATAACCAAAATTTGTAAAAGTGTAGACTAAAAATAATCTGAAAGGTAGACGTTGTACACAGTCTGTTTATCATACAACATTTTGTTCTTAAGTTGATAAAGGAAATTCTGCAGAGAATAACATTTCTTGATTAATTTTCCATAAAAGTGTCTTTTATATTATGTTTATCATTTTGGAGAAAAGTTGAGTTTCTCTAAACCTTTTACCAGCTTTAACCCAAAAGTAAAAAAATTGACAAACTGAATTGCAGATTATTGTATTTTTTTATTTGAATAATGAGTATACTTCCTATTGAAGAATTGGCCAGCATTTATGTACCTCAAAGATAATGGAAATGCATTGTAAACTCTCAGACTACAACAGTTAACATTTCCTTGGAACGCCAGCTGATAAGTCGTGGCCTGCAGTGAATGTTTTGTAAATAAAATCTTAATATTCAGAATTATTTTAATTGAAATTTGTGGCATTCATGAAGCCAGCTTACCATGGTGTGCTACCTTTCAGAACACTACTTCTAGTAATGAGTTAAATATGCTGGATATGAGGCTTTAAGAAAAAAGGTGTTTAGTATTATTAATAAATTATTATAAATGATATGCACAGACGTGTACCATTCCAACTGAAAAACAGGTTTTTGTTTTTTTTTTATTCATAGGGAAAAGATGAACCATTTCAGAAATTGCAAAAATTTCAAAATGATGCTGGAATAAATTTTCATTGGAAAAATTATAAAATGCATTTTGATGCAACTACAAAATCAGTTCAATGACAAATTTCGTGACTTCAAAAAGGTTTTTGGAAAGCTGAAGATTTTTGTAAACCACTTTTTTATAATATTGAGGATATGCTAATTCTTCTTTATTTAAACTGATGATATTTCTATGAAATCAGTGATGTCCTTTACATTGTTATACATATGAAATAGAAAAAAAATTATTTGTGTGTAGCCTTGAAGATTCCTTTTCTTCCTTCAGGAGGAAAAATTTCTCGGAGTGTTTCGGAAGGTATCACCTTGATTGATACTGTTGGCACGAGACTACATGTGAGTGATATCAATGAGTGCTTCAATTTGCCTCCATCCTTAGAATTATTGTGGAGTCATGCAGAAGAAGCTAGAAAACATTGTTTACTTTTGGAACATACATTAGAGCAACTACCAGGGGAAAACTTTCCTATTATTGTTGGAAGACGTCCAAGTAATACGTCTTCCTCTGTTGGTAAAGAAAACCAAGTTCCGAATATAACGGTAAGTATTTTGCTCTTTTATTAAGGCTATCATAGTTTTTATTAACCCATTTTTAGCCCTCCTTTGCGATCTCAGTAGATGGCAGTGCTGGGAGATCTGTCAACAGTAGTGGCAATAAAGAAAAAAGGGTTTCTGTGCCAGGAATAGGAACAGCAATCCAGTTACCTAATGGCGGGATTCATGTGAAATATCCAGATGGAACACAATTGTGGGCAGATGGGAAACATAAAGTGCGATATCAACACAGCGACGGAAGTTTAGTCAGTTTTTCAGAAAATGACAATATTCCACGAGTAGTGATGGAAAAGTTGCAACAAATGCCAAAAATCCTAAAGCATTTATTGCCAAACCCACATAGTTCCAAGCCTCGACTAATAAGGTGACTTCGTTTAGTATCTCATGAGATATCTCTGTTGCCTTTTATGTTTATATTTATTAGCTATTGATGAGAATTTATGTTATATAAGATAGAATTTGTACACAAATTAAAACATATTGCAATAATTTAATATTGGTAGGCAAATAAAAATTCAAGGCTTTTTTCTTTGCAAATATATTAAGATACATCAAAGAATACAATAAGTTTTTTTTTTAATAAGCATCATTACATTCGTTTCAGTTTCTATAAGATACTAGCCATGTCATTGTTTTGATAAATATACTTGTTCCAATATTCTTATCACATTGACTTAAATATTTAAGTTATGACTTAATGTAGCACAGAATTACTATTATACCTTGAAAAGTTTGCAATCATTACTTATTTATTTGATTAGAAATACCTAGATATGAAGGCACATTTACCTTTACTCTGGAAGAAAGCCAATCTCAAAAATGTTGATTTATGATTTCACATATTGATTGTTCTAGCACAAATAAAATTTCACTGAAATAGATGTCCATAATAATGTAACAACAATAGAATATATTTATAGATATGTACAGAAACTGTTTCTAGGTAATGATTATTAAACTGTAAACAAAATTTTTAAAACTAATCTTTTCGTTCATTCATAAATAATGTTTATAAATATGAAAGCATTTGTAGTTAATGTTACCTATATCTTTAAAAAAAATCATATAATAAATTAATAGGTAGCATATTTATTTCTGAATGTTCTAAATAAAATGCAGTTCCAACCCATTATAAATACATGAATATGGAATATTTTTGTTATATAAAAAATCTTCACTAATGATATACTGAAAACCAGAAACTTATTTACGGCAGTTTTTTGCTTATTGAATAAAGACTAACTATGATTATTTTATGTAGATACTCTTAAAAGAATTACCAGTAATATTAAAATCAAGGTTAGATATAAAAATTTTTGATTCCCATGATGAAAATTAATAATAATAATGTCTTTATTCGGCAACCTGCCAGCAATCAGATACAAATAAGCGCTTAAGCAAGTGCTACATTATATGTTAGAAGATGTGCTGGCAACACGGAAATGGTTGTTCAGTCATCGCCCAAAAAGTCGAAAAAGCTGCTCTATGCAACTAAGGCAATTCTGTACCACAGCTACAACAGGACGATCCAGAAAATGAAGTAGGCGAACTTCAGGCCAGATGTAAAAAAAAGAGAAAAAAGTATGCCAAGAGCAACAAATATTTTTTTGTATTGAACTTTAAAAGTTAAAAGATTTTGTTTTTAAATGCACAAGCACTTGGTTGTAAATAAATGCAACATTATAAGGAAACGATCTACAAAAAAAATGTGTGCTTATACTACTTCGGTATTGAAAGAGAATCCTTCTGTCTGACGTTAATATTATGAACGTCGGTTCTAAATGAAATTTTAAAGATCAAATATGGCACAGTTGGTAAATAAATTAGCAGGAAACCTAGATATCTAATCTGGTTATTTTTGTTTAAAAAGTAATAGCCACACTTGTTTGAGCTACGCATCTCTGCTATGGCCAATAGTAACAAATTAATGCTTAAAGTGCATAATATACACAGACATAAAATATTACTAATTATATTGTAACAAACCTTGTGAAATTCAGAATTTTTCTTTACAGAACTAGTTTCGGCAGATTCATTTAAAATTTTTGACTGACACACAATAGCGGCTGCCAAAATCTGTAAAACTGAGTTTTGGTACTTGCTATGGTATTCTCTATAACAAATTGTAGTGGCACCATCATTCCAAGTGGAGTAAAATACATTTTCTGTTTTTTAGATGATAATTTTGTGTTTTAGTCAAGATAAAAAAAGCTTTCTGGACATTAAACGATTAGTCAGTTGAATTAATATAACATTTTCGAATTTGGTGGGCTTCTCAGAAGCAAAATAGGCAAAGATTAAGATAAGGATTGGAGAATTTATAACTGTATAATATAGGTGTAACAATTTGTAAGCAAATTTGCTTAGTTTCGTTATTCAGTATTAAATGGAGGATGTAATTGGTAGCAGTCTGTTACCGTTGTCAGGGTTACTCCAAAAATATTGATTGTGTTAGCTACCATTTGTATTAGAACGGCCGTAAGTATTGCCAGTATTCTACAATTGTCATATTAACATATCTTTCCATGTCTTCAAAAAACCCCATTCTTATGATTAAGAATTGTACTGTTATTGACCGTTGATCTTGGATGTTATTTGAATATATTAGGTTTCGGTCTTCCATTGTTTACAATAACATAGGTAACAGTTTGATTTCAAAAGTACTAGTTTTGTCAAAAAATGGTAATTAGGTTTTTGGATGGTTAACACCATAGTAAGATGTGGAAATCCTAAGCCCATTATTAGCAGATGAAGTACCATTCACAATTATAGCTTAAAAATTGTTCGCAGAATTTTGAATAGAAGACATCTGATGTCGATGGTCATTCATGCATTTCTAGTGTCGTGAAAAGTATTGATGCTGTAACATATACTGAAATAGAGCTATCCTTAGGCATTGCGGCAAAACAAATATATACATATGATTCTGCATGATCATTTGTTGAATCACTCACAAACTGAAAGGCACACATAAATACGCAAGTGGTGCAGGAAGATGTTAACTGAATTATATGGTGGTCACTCAAACTCTGTATATTACAACATAACAAATCACAAAATATGGGTCTAATCAAATCGATCTGAAACTACTAAACGTTAATAAACTGTAGGGGTGTTTTGAACTTAATGTAAACCTACTTAATTAGTGTGTATATAAGCTTTTCGAAAAGAACAATTGCTTGTATCTTCAACGACACAGATTATGTTGCATTTGATGCAAGGCTTTTACTGTTGGCTTATACACTTCAATTGTTTGTCCAACCTTATCACTAAAATCAGAAGCAATGTAAACTGGTTAATCATTGTCTGTCTTGATAATGCAAACAGAACGAACTGCCCAGCTATTGATCATAACAACATCAAATTAATGGCTCATTGCCCATATTTATGACCCAATGACTTCTTATTAAGATACTTAAGTTAGAAATAAAATAAATGGTATTTTAGGTATTTTATGCAAAGTGGAAAAAAGTGTTTTGAATACTGCTCTCATCAAATTCAAGAACCTGTAGGTGTTTTAAAATAAATATTTTACATTTTCTGCAAAACTTTAGAAGTGCTGTCCTTCCATTTATATTGATTACCATCATCGCTGTTGTATAGAAATTATTCGCTGTATCCTTTGTTGTGGACTGTTTTTATTTTGATGTCACATATGCTTGCATTACTAGTAAATAAATTAAGAGGCTAACAGTTCTAGCAAAAACAGAATAAATACTTCAAGAGGAACCTAGTATGAGCATTATAATAAGACTCCCAGCTTTATCTATTTTAAGGATCATTAGTTTTATTGTCCATATAATGGCATGGCCACTGTCCCCTGGAAGTATTTACCAATGTGTGAAACAAATCCATGCAGCAAACACCTCTGCAGGATTAAATCCACCATCAAGCAGTACTGTTTCTTGCCCAAACATGGCAGACTTTTTTCTTTTATATTTTTAATTAAATTTTAGCGATATTGAGCAGAAATATGCAAATACGGCAGAATAATGCTTTATTTTTTAAAATTCCTCCATTACCTATCTAACAACTAATTTTGTTTTGATATGCATTATGTATGTTATCTATACTACACAATGGAGGATGCCTAAGGAGTCTACTGATGCTGCAAACTGTATCAGGTAGGCTACATTTATAAATCTATATCTCAGTAGATATAATACAAATTATGGTTATTATGAATTAACTTTTAAAAGCTTTAAAAGCAAGTCTGTAAGGCGGATTTGCGGCCTGCCTCTCCAGATACCACTATTTTGAATACCTTCTTTAATGCAAACTCAGTTTGAGCAATAAGATTTTAAATTTTTGCAGCTGAAATGGTCCTCGTTTTTTTTTTGTATAAGCAGGCATAAAATTTTGGAGGCTTTTTTTTTCTATTAATCTGAGATCATAAAGATTAAACAGACATCGTAACATAGTCGGCTATTTAGTGGGGTGAGCAACAAAATACTACATTTGCATCAAAACCAAAGACGATCTTCAAAACATTGGATGTATTCTGAACTATTGGTTAATTTGAACTGTGCTTGGGTTGGAGGCTACCTTAAAAGCAACAAAGAGACATATGTATACTATATCTTAATAAAACTACCTATTATAAAGCTCAATTTAATTTAAATCTGCTATGCTGGTGTAAACACCGAGATGTGAAGTTTGCCATATGGTGGAATTGCGTCACTCATTAATCAACATCTCCATCGGATACTTATCCACACTGTTTCTATACATCTATGATATTTAAAAGCACTACATCAGCAAATTGTTTTATATTGTAAAAAAGTACAGTACAGATATATTAAGAATAATGAATAAGCAGAGGTATAAGACATATTTCGTCCTAAATTTTTTTTGCCATTGCAAGACAATTCATGCGTTGTTCTGAATATTTTACATCTGCATAACCCAAGTATATTTTCATTTGGTGTTATTTATTGCTCTTATGTAACATGTATTTATATATTTGATAAACATGTCTTATACCCCACTTTAATTAGTGACTAGGTTACCTTTTAAAGTTGACTTGAAATATGAAGTATATAAGTGATACCATGTGAAGTCACTTCTCAAACATGAGATCTACTACATACATCAGATGTACACCTAATTTATCAAATTCCTATTTAACACATATCCATTTACTTGTACGTACCTTCCAAACCAATACATAAATATTTTTTATAACACACTTTAACAACATTTACTGTCTATGTAGCACCATTCATTAGTAAAACATTTCTTGAAAGTTCAGTCTAGATAGAGGTATATACAGTTATCAACACAATAAACACATATGTTACACATTTCTTTTAGTTCCCATTATATCCACTTGAAATGAGTTTGGCCCACTATCATAACTTGGCCTGGAAACGGCTTCCAGTGGGAAATCATAATCAGGTATCAAAAACACTCGACGCAAATCATTCCAGTCTTTTTCAGATCTTATATTTTTAACACTCTTTGGAACATCGTGGTCACCTGCTTGAGTCTCTGTTGCGTAGTCTGGTTGATACTTCGGTGGTTGATAAAACATTGAAGGTTTTGCAACACTATCCGGTCCATTAGCAGTGTTTCTTACTTGTTCAAGACTGCCAGTCTTGGGTGGTAGCAGATCGGTACTCAAAAATGATGTATCTTCTTCATGTGTAACATTTAGATTGTCCACGGGAGGTAATAAACCTATTTCTTCTCCCGGTGGTATGGGTATTATAAAATCTACAACTTTTGGATAAACAGGTGTAGTAGCGCTGAAATTTGATTGGAAATTGACATGAAGATTTTGTTCTAATTGTGTATGTGAAGTTGTTTCATTTTGATCTTTTGGAGGAATTAAGCCAATCTCATCAGCTGGTGGCAATGGAGTTGTAAAATCAACAACTTCTGGGAATACAGGGGTCGTAGCCTTAAATGTAGAATTGAAATTAACAGGCACTTCTTCACTATCACCTTTTGGCGGTAAGAGTCCTACTTCATCTGCAGGAGGGAGTGGAGTTGTAAAATCAACAACTTCCGGAAATACAGGGGTTGTAGCTTGGAATTGTGACTTAAAATTAATAGGAACTTCTTCATTACCTTTCGGTGGAGATAACCCTATTTCATCTGCCGGTGGTAAGGGAGTTGTGAAGTCCACCACTTCTGGAAAAACAGGAGTAGTGGCTTTAAATGATGATTTATAATTTACAATAAATTCATTTTTGTTTGCTTTTGGAGGAGACAAACCCACTTCGTCTCCTGGAGGCAGTGGTGTTGTGAAGTCTACAACCTTTGGAAACACTGGGGTTGTAGCTTTGAACTCAGATTTAAAGTTAACTGGAAAATCATCTTTTTCTTCCTTTGGAGGAGATAAACCTATTTCATCTCCTGGAGGTAAAGGTGTTGTAAAGTCAACCACTTTCGGAAATACGGGCGTGGTTGCTTTGAAAAGTGAATAAAAATTAACAGGCACTTTTCCATCAGAAATATTTTTTTCTATTTGTGCTTGGCCCCTGTTACTACTGATTGAACTTTCTTGTATATTCTGATCTATATTCACTTTACTACTAGTATTGTTAACGGGTTTATAAGAAATTATCGGTCTTCTCGTTACCTGTTGTTTGGAATATTCAGTTGACCAATGAGTAGGAGGAAAATATGCTGGCTGATCAGTCGATTCATATTCATAATCCTTCTCATTGTAATTTGTATTAATCCCGACTACATTATTTTTGTTTGTACCAGAATATGATTTACTTTCTCGGTATGTATTATATACAGGAATACTTGGATGGGAAAGCAAGTCTGGCCGTGGTGTCCTATGGTAAGGATGCTCATCAGTGTCATCCACAAATTTCTTCTCTCTCTGTCCAATCAACAAGTTTGCACTATAATCGTCTTCAGATTTGCTACAGTTCACCATATACCAGTGATCACAAATCAGCATACGCTGTTGGAATAGTGTCGTATTCGGACAAGAGTAGCTAAACTGTCTGCCCAGTCCATCGCACATGTGGTACACCTAGAATAATAACTATGAAATATTTATACTAATAAGGTAAATGAAGCAATGCCACAGTAAAAATTGAGTAAGTAAACTTCATTAAAACCACATTATTCTGTGAAATAAAAGTTCTTGTTTTTTATATTTCTCATTTAGATGCATTGCAAATAAACTCTTTATGGCTATCTCACATTTATGTTACATTTCATTGTAATATTGTTATACTTTGTGCATATATTTGATAGACCTTAAATATAAGCCGAAATGTTTAATTGGTGCAACTTTAACTTGCAGTCTACAGGGCCGGCATGACATTTTAAGGGGCAAAATGCACATTCAAATCCAATACATAAATTAAATTAATTTTTTCTACATATATGTATGTATTTTTTGTGAAATATGTACATCCTGTTTTCTTCCAAAATACTTCATTCTAAATTGAAAGGTAAGTTACCTAGTTTGCACAGTAACCAACTCCATTGTAAATCTCAGGCTAATTTTTTCAGTCATTCTTATCTCAAAATAATCTAAACAAAAATTTTTGCTACTTTAATGTTATTAAACCTGTAACACATACAGATTTATCAAAATACATAAACAGACCTTCATATATAAGATATTTTCTAATTTTCAACCTTTTAATTTTCATTGTAGAGTTTTAGATTTGCCAAATCTATCTTTCAGATAATGATTATCAATTATCAAGAACTGACTGAAATTTATTCGAACTAAAAGCACTAACATTACTGATACCCACTTATTTGTGGTTGGTTGTGATGTTATTCTTGAAAATCTAAATTGTGAAATTAAATACATTTTAATACCACATATAAATTCAATTTCAAATAAAACTAAGAAAAAAAATGAAAATAAATAACAGCAATCTTACATCAATATGGCTATATTATTAACGATTTTTAAGAATTAAAAACGATTTATTTAAAGATAAATTACCTATTCTTTTCTAAAGGAAATTGCCTCATTATTTTAGATAAAAATGAGTACTAATGTATTCATTATTATTAATAATAAAAAGTTTCTAATTTTCTAAATGGCGGCGACTTTCAATTGAAAATAATCAGACAATTAAATTTAATTCAAAATTAATTAATGGATTTGTTACATAGAATTGAACCAACTTAAAAATTTTTTAGTTGTAAGAAGTCACAGATTATTCGTATGAACCCTTCATCCTCCTAAAATTCATAGAGGGTTGTCCTAATAGACCAGTTGTTTCATATGTAAACTCTCGTCACATATTAGCAAAGTGGTTAAATTTAGCTTTCCATGAAGTTCTAAATTTTGATTTAGATTTGACTCACAAACTTAGTAGTATTGATTCATTTCTAATTCTTTCGATGTGATAAATTTGTTTCCTTGTATTTTTCCTAAAGTTTGTATTAAAATTTTAAGTGATCTACTTTTTTAAATCCTGATTTGATCATGAAGACTTTCTTTTCATTCAGTAATCAAAATTTTATACAAATGTCAGGATTAGCTGTAGGTTCTCTTTTAGCTAAACTATTTATTAATAAAGGTTTATCTCAGCACACCTATTTTCAGTCCTATGTTCATTTTTGATTCCATTATATAGACATTTTTTTAAGTAAACAATAAGCTGATATAACTAATTTTGGTGCCTTCATTGCATTCATCTATAAGTTTTAGCTCTGAAAAAGAGATTAATAACAAAATTTATTTCCTAAATACTTATGTTAATTAAAAGTAATGAATCATATCCTTACTCTACTTTCGAAATTTTTAGAAAACCAACATGTACACAATACTGTTTCATGTGATTCTTTCTATCATTACCAATATAAATTAGCTTTAAAAAATTCTTTATTTCATAGACTTTTTATAATATCTCTATCCTATATATAGCTTTCGAAAAAGAACTGGGTGAAATTTTACAAATTATCTACTTATAACAACAATTTTCTAAATTATTTAATAGAAAAGATATATCTTAAATACAAGAAAGAAAAAGATTGGTATTCGCTTAGGTTTATTGATCCAGTTTTAACAAATATTTGTAAATTATTTTTATCCCACGAAATTCATATTTCTTTTCCGACATCTAGGTTAGCATCCAAATTAATTCATAATAAAGATGCAATTCAACCTTTAAACTTATCTACGTGAAGTTATCCTTGTAATGATTGTGTTGTAATTTATGTACGACAAACTTGATATCTTTAATGGTTAAAGCTATGAAACACCCCCAAACAATGCGAAAAATATAAAAACACTTATATAATTATGACAAATCTGCTACACAGGTGGTCTTGCAAAATGTCTAACAGTTTTTCAAAGTGCTCGGGAGCTTTAAAAGCGCCGAGCCGGGTTCCGATGAACGCGCAGAACCTACTTTGCGCTGGCCCTGGCAGTCTACCTGCAGACATCTGATCTAATATTATGCGGTCTATCTGTTTATATCTGCTTTAGTATTACGTGGTCTTCCTACAGTGCGATAAGAATAAGAATAAACGTCTACGTACTTTCTGGATCGACTGCTTACTAAGTTCACTTTTATTTCATTTTTGGTTTCGGTGTGACACAGTGAAGTTGAACAATTCAATTATTAAACAACCAGTAGGTACTGTCTCTTTTGCGTGCTATTTTTTGGAGTATTTTAACATTGCTACATTCTGTGTTGTTGCAAAAAAGATAAACTGAAAAATGTTTCTGCACGATCTGTACGTAAATGTTGTAGCAAATAAAGAAACAGCTCTGAACTATTTTCAAGCTATAGTTCTTAAAACTGAAAATGGAGAAAACGGCTTATAGGTCAAAGAAGTGCTGCGAAGGGTGGGCAGTTTATGGCAGCCTTATCTGGGATTTTAAACACGCACAACGACCCTACCAGACAGGTCCTGCTTGGAAACATTTTGTATCGGCACTGCCATAAACGGGCCACCCCTCGCAGTATGGGTCCTTTGTAGCACTTATTTGACTTATAAGCCGTTTTCTCATTTTCAGTTTTAAGAACTATAATAAAATTGTTCACGGGGATAATCAAAACAATATTTGACTCTGAAATGCGAAGAAAAAGCAAACAAGATCAAAGATCTGATTCAAGAGTAAAATATTGACCAATTCTGCCTTGTCCACGAAAACGGTGCCAGGCAACAAAGCCCTTTAGACACCGCAAGTTTTCCATTACACTACCATTATACAAGCAACTACAACTAACTCTCTTATTTATGGCTAGACAGAGCTGTAAATTGACGCATTGTCAAATTTTAGAATTAGTACATAGATTAGTAGTTATTATATAGACCGGCAGACAGTGACAGAATTAGGTGCCCCATTTTCGCATGCAAGCCTCGAAGGGGGTTGAAGAGCACACGTTGGTGTAGAGTAAAATGAAGGTAAATTTATGAGTGGCCCCTGGGAATAACAAGGAGAATTCAAATTTCTTTAACACAAGTAAAAATATACCTACTTTACCATTCGTTCCACTCAAGACAATCTGGTTTTTGGACTATTAGCAATGGGCGTGTTCATACTTTCGATGGGCTTGTGTGGAAAAATTTGTGAAAACCTAGAATTTTCCTTACAAGATTACGCCCATATTTCAATCCTTTAGCCACCTGCAACACTCAAGCCACTTGTTTTCAAAGGCAGGTTCAATTAATAGATCATAGATCATTCACATGGCTTGCGTGAAAATATGGGCAAGATATAGCTTTTACTTGTATTAAGGAGAATCGAAATTTACTCTACACCAATGTATGCTTTTCGCATTCTTCTAAGGTTATATTCCCGTAGTAAAATATTTTAACTCCAATAATGGGGGATTACTTACCACTTCAGTTCTCTTTAGAAAATACCTACAAACAAGTCATAAATTAGTCGCAGGTGCCCTGGAGAGAGATTACTTCAGTATCGGATTCAGCCCATTTGAATAAGGGTTAAGCGCTTTATTACAAATTCTGCTTAAATCCTAATAAACGAATACTTCTTATACATGTAAGAAAAGAAATATGTGTAACGAATATTATTCAAATTCATATCTAAAACTGTTCTAAATGGTAGCTCATCTTTTCTAAACATGATGATAATTTCCAATACGGGATTGGAAGGTTTATAGACGACCATAATTATGCAAATTTATGGTAGAGACACGTGTCTGCAGTAAACCCATTGTGGCAGCAATTGTTTACTGTACAAATTTACGATCGATTTCTGCACAAAAGGACCCTCCATATAACCTTATTCCAATGGTAAAACTATACTATTCAACCCTCTTATTCGATGCTTGCATGCGAAATTGGACACTTCAATCTGTCACTATCTGACGGTCTAATATACGACTATACGATTATGCTTGTGCCGGAAATTCCTTCGACAACTGTACAAGCATTAAGAGGAAGAGCGTTGCAAACTAGAAGCATTTTAGGACCTCGGAGATTTATACATGAAAGTTTAAATCACCAATACAAGAAATTAAGTAAATCCGCAAACTGTAGCTGATACCATGGCCGCCGTTCTTCCTCCATGGTGGATCTTACTTCGAATATGTCTGCCTTTGTAACTCGTTTGGAAGAGCCCAATGACTAGTAATCAAAAAGTCGCAGTTTCGAATTCCGCCAGAGGCGGTAACTTTTTTATTTTAACTAAAACTGTTCTATTGCCAAAAATATAATTAACATATTCAATTACAAATTCTAAACAGGAAAAATATAAACGTGTAGCATTTTATATAAACAATGACAAAAACATAATTGTTAATAATGTAATGCCATAATTTGGAACTAACCAACAAGAAAGAAAATTTCAAAAATACAAATAAGTTTAGTATCAGGAAATTCCAGGGGGCGACACCCCCCTTTTTCCATATGTAACTACGCCCTTGGCTCATACAACCGAGTTTATTACTCCATTGGAATATTATAATCAAAGCTAATACTGAAAGTATTGAACGGTCATGCCCAGAAGCTAAAATAGATATTGTGAAGATGCGAGGAGTTCCATTTCATCATGTACAGTCTACTATAAGTTGGCGAATTTGAAGGAAGAATGAAAATTGAATATGATAAAGTTTATTGCTTTTTTAAAACATGTTGCTACAGTGTGTTCATAATTGCTAATCTAATATCTATTACGACAATAAATCTTAATTAGCCTATTAGCCGTTATCATAGATAAATTAAGATATAAATTAAGATATATAAGATATAAATTAAGATATAAATTAATTTATCTATGCCGTTATTCATCTTGCTTCTCGTTAAATAATAATATAAATAAAGAATGAATAAAGAAATAAGTTTTATTAAACCATGTAGACTGCATATAAGAGTTGTACCAACTAATCTATGTTAAAAAATACTTTGTTGTGAAGGATTCGTAATTTTGAGCTCCCAACTGAAAGCAGTTGTAAAAACCTTACGTTTACCTACTAAAAGTAAATGAGATAGCTACCTACCTGACATCCTGTCTCCATATCGGCATAATAACCGGTCGGGCGTCCTTCGCAAGAAAACGACGTTTTGACAATACCCTAAAACAAACGATTTTGTCAGTCAATATTAGCAATATATTATTACACATTATTTTGTAATGTCTTTTCCTACGCATAGCAGTATACTTAAAGAAGTCTTGATTGCTCTTACGCCAAATACTACACTATCGAAATAATAAAAATGTGAGCGATTGAATAGAGACGCCAACGACACTCAAACAATGCTTATCATAAAGGCAAGCAATTTGTCTGCCAACGCCTGTTCATTATTATTAGGTATGAAACAAGGCTGCTTTAAATAGGCAAGTGAGAAGTGGTTAAAATCTAAGAATATTAGCATATCTTTTCAAGTCAGACTACATCGGCATGATAATTACCTGTTATTTATGTTCCAAGCCATCTAATGCTTTTCACGTGATTATAGAAGTTTAATTTATTCCGTAAATTAATTTTAACAGAGGTCACCGTAAAATCTGTTTTAATTATTTAGCTACGCGCACTTTTTAATTAACTGTTTTTGAGATGCAAATGCAAAAATTAGATGTACGAGTATATATCTGTATTCATGTCTACGATTGCCTGAGCCCAAAGTGCACACGCATGGGCTTACCGATGCCGCGGGGGGGGGGGCAAGAGGGGACAGCTGCCCCCCCTGGACCTGGGTTGCCAAGTCTAGGCCCTTCCAATTTCCCATACATTTAGCTGGTTAATTATGTGTGTACACCTAAAAGTTGTCTTATTTACAAAACTGTAAATACAGTAAAATTTATAGACAAGTGTATTTCACAATATTCATTCAGAACTCATATTTGACCCTTGCAAATGACCTTCTCTAATAAGACGTTGTCAAATGATTTCCAAGCTTTATCGATGCCATGTGCGTTTTGAAGCTGTAACTGCAATATTCTTGTTGTTACCAATCGTAGTCTTAGGGCGGATATAGCTTTAAAACACTATCTTGGTCAGGATGAGTCATAACACGATTTCTGCTTAGTTCAGCTCTTCTACCTTTTCCTATAAAGATTGTTCAACTAACTACTGTGTTATGGAATCACATCAGAATCTGTCATATATTCGGTGATAACTCTAACTTTTGTACCAAATTTATAAATTCACTTTACATTTTAACAATTAATACAAAAAAAACTAAAAATCCATCCGAACTCACGTTTATGAAAGTCAATTTATTTAATATTAGTTTTAGGAATCCAGTAAAAGCATTATCAGCAAGAATTAAAACCCGGTGTGTTATTAAAAATGCATTTAAATATATTTCAGTTTATTTAAATGAAGCTTAATTTGTTTAAAATTTTAAGTAGTCGGGTAATTTTTGAGAGCAATGCACTGGCGATCTGAGAAGGTTGACTTGACGCATAATGCTGAGGCATTTGTCATTCTGAGTTTTAATAATGTTAGTTATCCATCGAGTCTCTCTTTCCCTGGGGAGTAAATATTACTACAATTGTATATTTAGCACATATACATATAAACTCCTTCCCACCTGAAATTTCTAAAGCTTCTGGTATGAGAAGTTGAAACTGTACTAAAAGCTCATCGGTTAATGCATTAGTCTTTGATATGTGTTAATTTTGAATCAGAAATCGTGCTCCTATTTGTAGAACTTTTAAGGTGAAATTTATGTTCCTTTGGTACTTCGTATGATATCATTATACATTATGTGGATCACGGATATTTATTCTCCCAAATAAAATGTATCAACTCATTTTTTGTTAAACGCGAGAGCGATGCAACTGAATGCGCCTCACCTGAGTTCATCAATAACGGAATTGGTAATAAAGGGGCTTTGTATGATCAAAGTACATAGAAAACATATAAATAATTTGGGTCTTTATTTCACAGAAGATGTTTTAAGTCACCTTGCAGAAAATCCACGAAGATTATTCATGGAATAAATACTTTATTAATTACTAAACTACCTATATCTTATAAACATTTATTATTTCCATTTATGTTGAATTCTACTATACAGGACGTTCCTGCTTTGCCCCCCTCTAGACCAAAAGCTGGGTACGCCCATGTGCACACGCTATGCTTAATCCACATAAGCTTTATACGATTATGATCTCAAGATTTTACTGAAGTGGGTGATCATCTTGTAAACACTGTCAATTTTCTTAACTCAATTTGTAAGTAACGATTTATTGGCCGGAAAAGACCACGTTTATATTATGCACATTACAAATTTCAGCGAAAAAAAGGATGTCCGTGGTAAGATTTGAATATGCACAGAAAAGCAGACGAGTTTCAGTTAAAATAAAAATTATAAAAAAAAATTGATTTTAATTGTAGTGTTGGGCACCCATTATTGCATCAGTTATCTGTCACGTGCACCTCACGTTTTTTGTTTTAACTCTTGCAAATATTTTATAGCTATTAAAAAATTCATAATCATAAATTTTCTGGGGGTTAGTTTTAGTGCAATTTAAAATGTAGCAAATTAAAAATTATTTTTTATTACAATAATTATTTATTTTCTGGTCTTTAGTCTTGTGTGCAGTAAAGTTTTGCAATCGATTTTAAATCTTTGAAATTTCGGACAATATGCAAAAATTTTGCTACACCTGCTTATAAAAAACAGAGGTATGCTTGCATCCATCCAAGTACTGACCGCGCCCGAGGTTTCTTAACTTCGGTGATCCTCGTATACGAGATCCAGAACTAAAGAGATGTCTTGAATTTCAACATTTTTACGCTGATTAGTACGAAATTGGCATAATTCAAGCATTTTGGAATTATGTGCGCTTACTCTGGGTATACGAAATCTTAGTTGCTCTAATAGTTGGGAACACCAAACATGACTTGGCCAGAGAAATTTAACAATCACTTTTTTATTGAAAATCATCGTCCAAAATGAACGTGCACTACTTCAAGGTAACGTCAAATTTTCCACAGATAGCGATTTTTAAAAAATAGCGAAAAAATTTAAAAAATCAAGAAGAGTGCAATTTTATGTTTTGTTAATTTTATATTTACTTCTGTTTAGTACTAGTAAAATGAACTCCAATAATAAGCACTTTCTATTCAAATTGTTTAACTATAGATTACATGCATATAAAAGCATGTCTTGTTTTCTAATCTTTTACAGATTTAATATGTAGAAAATAGCTTTAAGTTTATATTGGGGAAAATATGGACCTACTATTACAATCAGTAGGTATTTGGTTGTACAGTTTTAATGATAAATTTCCCCTATCGCCAATTTCATTCTGCTTAAGAAAATTTCTTTAATGTTWTAACATTAAAACTGCAAGAGTTAGAAAACGAGTAAAGGTATCATATACCGCCATCACTATCACTGAAATTACACGGCAGTTTGGCGGCTTCGCCTTTAGGACCAGATCTGCTGCCAGGAGACAACTTCAAATGTATATGTCGCACTGCAAAATAAAGTCGACCTTGAAAGTTTTACTAGAGTAGTAATTATTGAGGTTGGCTCGTTTTATTAAAACACCCCGTATTACGCTCACTTGTGTGGTACCTAAAATACTTATCATTTCGTGATACCAATAAGGCCATATTTCGTCATCGATACTGGGCTACTATAATATTTAATTGTTAAAGTCTGAGAACTTCAAACAGCTGTACATAGTACTATCCATACAAGGTACATCTTCAGAAGACTCGCCTTAGCTAAGTGTTTGCGTGTTTGCCATAACAGTGCTCTTCAAGGCTGCTGTGCTCAAGTCGATTGGGCAACTTGGTAATAGGTCAACAGAGACGTAGGTACTGTCCAAAAAATGATTTAGAGCAAGTCGTATTCTCTGTAGGCGTGTGCGAAGGCTGTGTAAAAAATAACTATTTATTTATTACAGTCTCGTCTTTCTCATCTTTTACATCGTCTAGGTTTCTTCTACAAATCTCACGATTACAATTTCGGGTATGCATGCTATGATCAGTTTAATCGATATCACGTCCAATTTCCTTCTTCGATACGCCATTCATTTCACATAAGTAATACAATTTTAAATCAGACGATTTTAATGTAGGTATCCAATAGAATTTCGCATTTGTGGTGAAATAATTTAACTTCTGATAAAACTATGATGGTTGGCGCCGTCCTGGAACCACAYTTGTTCAAGGWTCATGCCAACCGCAATTAAWAAGTCGGTTAATGATCGTCATTTGCAATTAAAGCATACATAGCATCACTGTAAAAGATGCGCGATATGAGTTGCCATTAACATTAGCACTTGTGATAATTTAATAGGGATTATTACAAGTATACGCAATGGCGGTGCAAAAATTGCTTAAAGTTTAAGAAAATAACACAAATAAACCATTTCTTTACCCAAATCAAATATATAGGTATATAATTTGTTTCTTGCTGGTATTTCTCGACATATTTGATATAGTTATCTTTATTTTAGCAACGTTTCAGTGGATTACTTCCAACCTTTTTAAGCTTTAGTTTGTATAGATACAAACCTGTATTGTTTATATCATATGTATTAATTATTTGTGGAATTAATTTCGTATATTCTTGATTTAAATATGGAGTATAACGTCGTTATATTTGGTTTGTCACTGTCACTGTCATTCGTTTCGAAAGCACAATTAGAGAAATGGTTATTTAACACGTACATACATGAAATGACGTTCAAAAAATTATATAAAGGATTAAGCAAGCAAATCTTCAAAGTGTGATTGATACGACACCTCAAATAAATTGTTCGAGCGACTAATGCGGCTTAAACTTGTTGAATTCCTTGAATTAAGGAAGACAGTTACAAAAATTACAAAAACGTTAACTAGTATCAATAGACAAAAAGTTATCATCTGTAGATTCCAGTGAAACTGAAAGAATGCAAAATCTACAGATGCTGGAATCTACAGATGATAACTGTTCAACAAGTGCTTAGTCCAATCTGAAGCAAATACTTTTTAAAATATTTGTCTGAAGTAATGCTAGAGTTAGCAAAAGCTGACTTAGTAAAATACAACATTGCAATCACAAGCAGACTGTAAAACTACCACACTGGCAGCGACAATAATTCCCAAACATAATATTTACAGTAACAGTTCTCAAACATGTGATTTAAATCTTAATCTACATGTTTAATTAAAATGATGCGTCTGTTGGAGACCAAACGAATAAAAATTTTAATGACGGTAGGTTATGGCCATATGGCGATATATTTTGGAATCATCAGGAAGTTTGTCAATCGTTTAACATGGAACGCCAAAACAGACCTCGCAAAATATATTGTTAGTAGACTTGTTGCACAATTTAACGAGATGGCTAGAGTGAAGGATTTGCCAGGATCTGGTCGTTCGAAATTAAACGACACAAAATTAAAATTTTATTAGAAGAAAATATGATCCGCCTATCCCTGTCTCAAATGGCAATAAACAATCACGTACCTACACCACCCAAGAGTGGGAAAACTTTTGTCGGCTTGAGATCACACCCCTACAGCCTACAGCTGACAGGATAAGTAGTTGAAAAAGACAACAAATGGCTGTGTATGTGTAGAATAAGGTGATGTAGCTGAGTATTAATTGTTGTTATTATTAAGCTGACTTAAGTTGGGTAAGTTTACTGTACTTATAGGAAATATGGTCTAGCTAGGGCCAAAATGCAAAAACTTAAACAAATTGATTGATATCTAGCCTCTATACAATGCTAACTTAAAACTAACACATCCTGCTTTCCACAAGCTTAGAGAATCAGATATATAGAACAGACAACAAATTGCTCAAAAGATACAGCTAGACTGGGTTTTAAGTAATCGTTTTAATTAAAGCCCAACATGTTCCTCCAGTGTAGATCAGTAACTATACCAATCATGTAAATGTAATAGCTAATACATAAAATAATTCTTATGCTGTTAAGACTCCTTGCGGGGTAAGTATTGATTCACTAATTACTGTATGATGTTGCATTGAAGGATGAAACAAAACACAAAGCACTGCACGTGGTTATTTCGTCTATCGCATCGAACACAATAACAACAATGAATAAACCGGTTTAACTGGTTCTGAAATACCAACACGCCATTGGTCTACGTCTGCAGATCGCCACAGCTGATTTCGGTCGCTAAAACAGGGTCTGCGCAGTGACGTCAGTGATGACGTTCCTGTCACATTTTGAATAAATTATACTCAGCAACAAAAATCACCTACAGTGACACCTATGAAGCGATATAATAAACTAGACATTTTCACATTTTAACCCTTGGCGCACCACCCTAGTGAATTTGACTAAAAAAAAATTTTTGGGAACGCCTACAGATCATAAGCTACCATTTAGCGAAAACCCTATGTCAATGAGAATCTTAGGAGCTGAGATCTCACTATCAACGAACATTATTTTATCATCAAACCGTACAGAAAATACACTTCCCTATTGGGCAACTAAAATTACATAAATCGTTTAAAATGGCTAAATTGTAGTCATTTATGATTTTGTATGTTTCTAAAATTTCCAAATAATTTAGTTTTGAAGATTTATTACAATGTTGTAATGATTTTTAAATTGCTTAAGGTAGCAGTGTGTTTGTGTAATAATAAATGGTTAGCAAACAACGAATTTGTTGTAACAATATCCGTATTTTTACAGTATCAAATGGTTTAAGATGTTAACTTCCTCTAATTGAAAAGGATCTTTGTTTGATATAAACAGAACTGCTATTAGGGGCGGGACTAGCTCATTTTGGGCCAAGTGCAATAAAAAACGCGTTGCTGGGAGAATATAGACAACACAAATATGTACAATATGACAAATAAAACTTTTGACATCCAAAATATGACATAAAATTATATTTTACACAAAAATACAAACAACAATGGAAAATGAATAAGTAGGTACTATCTATCTTGAATCAAGGGATCTATTTGTTCTCTTTGAAAGAAGAGTGTTACTCTACAGATCTGCACTTTTAACATGTTTTCATACTTTGTTGTTTGTTTATTTAGCGAGTAAGTAGTTGTAGGTAGTACGGAAAAAATGTTTTTTGCGTTCTTAATGAAGCAATTACAAAACGCAATTTGCATCTCGCAATAGAAACATTTCGAAACGGATTTTTTTGCTCCAGTGTCGGTATCACTAAAAAACTCCAAGGGCACATCAAACAAACTCCACTTGGTAACTACGGAAAATGATGATTTAATAAAAAAAAATGGTTAATAAACCTGTTTCATATGGCGCCTTATGAAACTAGTTTTTTTAATATACTATTTTATTCAGCAGCAACATCAAATTAATAAAAAATTGTCATTCATGTTCTTTTTACTAGAGTAGTACCAATATGTCGCTCCTCATAAACGCAATTTTCTTCTAACATCAATATTACCGAAATACAATTACCTACTAGGAAATTTTAATGAAAAGGCATGAACTACACAAAAAAAGCTGGATGCATGAAGCAATACATTAATACATTAAGATATATTATGTCCCTGATATAGCTTCAAAGCTTTCTTGTTTTTGCGACAACGCTTTACTTTTTCTTTCCGTTTTGCATATTAATATGAAAATGGCATTTTTTATAAACCATTTGAGAAATCTCATTGTTCATGAAAGAACTTAATTCCATGCTCCTCAAGATACCAGGAAAAGCTTAGTCTTCCAAAAATTCATAAAAAAGAAACCGACTTAGGCCCATCGTTAGCACTATCGATCCACCCACCTGTAACATGGCCAAATTCTTAACGAATCTTCTGAAGGACTACACAGGGAAAACAGCTTCACATGTTTTCTATTCCAAACACTTTGTAAATATTCTATCGGAAATCACTCTCGACATTCTGGTCAGTTTCGACGTCACGTCCTTGTTTACAAAAGTTCCAATTCCAGAATCCGTGACGATCATCCGTCAATTATTATCCCGGGACAATCAGCCTGCTATATTCGCAAGCTTGGTAGAAAAATGTCTTATTTCAACGTATTTTACATTTCATGGTTCTGGTATCTACACCTATGGGTTCCTTACTGTCACCAGTAGTGGCAATCATATTCATGGAAGCCTTTGAACAAATAGCTTTATAGTCATTAGACCTGAAACCTAAATTATGATTTCGTTATGTAGACGACATTTTTATTATATGGCCTCACGCCACCAACACCCTATAACAACTTTCTTAGAGCACCTTAATTCTCAAAATTCTGATATAAAATTTACGATGAAAATCGACAGCAAAGTATCTCCTATTTCTTACTGTCCCTGTCACTCGTCTACCGGATGGTCTTTTGAGCCACTTATCTATCACAAAGCCAATCACGCAGATCGGTACTTACATGCGTCTTCTCATCACCATACGTCACAAAAACGTTCTGTCCTAAATTCTCTTCTTAACCGCGCTACATCAATTTCTGAACTTCAAAGTGAATTGCTACACTTACTCATCAGTTTGGCCAACAACGCGTATAATAACTGTGAGATACAATTTGCAATTAATCGTCATTTTTACCCCAAATCCAAACTAACTCTTAAGCCTCCAAAACATAGATCGACTGCTTTACTTCCCTATGTCCAAGGTGTCACAGACAGAATTGGCAAAATTCTTAAGAAAGCACTCATCCGTACTATCTTTCAGCCACCTTCGAAAATGTCATATATTCTTCCATCTCCGAAGGACAAAATAAATTATCTATCTTCTAGAGGTATTTACAGCATTCCGTCTATATCGGCGAAACAGATAAATCCATTAAAACCAGGCTAAATGAACATAAACGCTGCATAAAATCAGGTCAGTTCACCCACTCAGCAGTAGCCGAACATCAGCATGAAACCGGTCACAATATTGTGTTTGATAATGTGTCAGTTCTAGCGAGAACCCCTTTTTTCACAACCCGAAAATTCCGAGAAGCCGTAGAAATTTCCAAACATCCCAATAATCTAAACCGCGAAGATGGTTTTCATTTTCATCTTTCCACTATTTGGTACCCAATCAGCCGACGGCTATCCCCACTTTCACAATCTCCCACCTCTTCCGTCCAAGCATCCCCACCCGCCTCGTAACGCCAGGTACAACGATCAACGATGTCAATTGGGTGTGTTCACTAGTTATAAAATATAATCTTTTATACATTAAAAAAGAGTACTTAATTAATTAAGTGTGTATCTGTATCCATAACGTTGCAAAAAATTTTTTTAAACAAGATAAATTGGTTACAACTTCTCAGTGCGCAACGTGGCAACAACGCAGTTTTAAGACACGTTCAGATTGACTAGGACTGGCTGTGACGTATCACCCCATGTAAACAAGATAGCGTCCGCTACTTTCCGTATTTCGTTTGCGTTATTGGTTATGTTTGAGAGTGTTCTCGTTTGTTTTTTATGAATTCAACAATATGTCGTCGGAATGCTTTGTTAAAGCGGCTTCGAACAATTTGCCAGCTGTAGATATGTTTATAGTCACCGAATTTATCAAGAGCGACCCACGTTTTAATGCTGCCGAAATCAAAGGCGCTAAAGCAGCAGTATAAGTAATTAATAAAGCAGCTTAATCTGCAATTTAATACATTATGGATCATTGGTATTTGGAACGAAATGCATCTTTTGTCTAGTGCAAGTCGTGAGCAACACGGAGATGCAGCTATAGGTTATTTTCAGGTGTAGCGAGAGGGGCCTATATGTATACTGCAGTCTAAGATATGCCCGGAACACAAAGTTCGTGCAAAAAATTATGCAGTTACTCTAAGTCTCACAACAGTAAAATGTAGATTTTGTCTTGGTCAGACCCCTTCTGGCTGCTTTAAACCATCTCCGTTTGTGTTCGTAGTCTCCGGGTACACTTACCAATATTGTGTTGAGACTATTGACAGATGCATTTGAAATTTGAACACTGGCACAAAGCACCATCTGCTGTTAGCTTCTGGTTTGTACATGCTTAAACATTCTCCCAGTTGTTAGGAGGAGTCCGTTAAAAGCAAGAAAACAACTCGTTTCACCCGGCACAATCAAAGGCACGTAGGTAACATAACCTATATTCTTTGTTTACATGGGGTGCTACGTCACACCGTCTCCATCCCGGGACACTGCGTTTGTGTGGTCAATTTTTATATTAGAACTTCAGAACGGTTTTTTTTTTCGAAAACTAGTGCTAGAAAAATTTTGAAATTTTTAGGACGTAACAAGGGTGCTCCAAATATACACATGGCATGATTTCTAAAAAATTTGAAAACACCCAATTGTTTTCATTCTCTTTCCACCTTGGGATTTGGTTCAGTTCGAACGTGTTTCTCACGTTAGGTTTGAACCATATTCCATATTCCTGTCCAGATGATGCCTCTTACAAGTGCGGGCGAAACGTCGACCTTATTCCGAAATCAGACGCGATCTAATCCAAAAATACTAAGGTTTCAGTCTAACTCTGGCAGCGAAAGCTTACGTTCTTACATATTTTTTAATTACACAGTTTCAAATTTCGAATAAGTGAGAAACAACCCCTACTCACAAAGAAATACATAATTTTTTTCTTTACCTTTGGTCGACCAATCAGTCTATCATGTTTGAATAACTATCAGTGTCACCTGAGTGACAGCCACCAATATTTCGTCATATTAAACCGATACTGGCGTACTGTGGATGTAGCTATCTACTGGCGTCGTAACAGTACGTTTAATTAGGTATTTTCACATTCTGATAATAAGGCGTACAAAAAGTAATAAATATAGCCTTAAAAAGCGTATTAATTTGATGTAATTTTATTTAAAAAAAATTAAGATATTTTGTAACGGAAAACTTTCCGCGTAAAACGGTCTCTTGGGGTTGCGTTGTTGCGTAGTCGTTTGATAATTTGTCGCATGCGTCACTTTCACTAATACGACTACAAAATTCTCTTTCCTCATCAACTGTGTGTATGTTTTTTATATTCTAAGTTGTACAAAACGGTCATTTGCACTATAGCAGTGGTAACACCGTATGAAAATGGCTCATTTAAAATTTCTTCTAAACAAGTTAACCATTTCGCTTGAAACTAATACAAACTAGAAGTTAGGGACTTTTTGCTTTTTAACAGGGTTCATTGCATACTTAATTATGACAGCCTTCCCATTTTAATTTCATTTAGGTGCAGGTACACCACTTTAAAATTTTATTTTATTTGTTGCAAGCTGATCTTCCTCTTGCACAAGTTATCGCTGATTTATGAACTTTGACTTCTTTCATTGAAGCTTATGTTGGGATTTTTATGAGTCTCTAAAGGCCTAAGCTTCTAAGCACTACCTTTTTTTGCCTAAAAATATCTACTATCTTTTTGTTTTGCGGCTTATAGATTCCACAATTCGCCACTATTTGGAAGAGCCGAATTAATTTTTAAGTGATTATATTAATATGGTGATTATATTTTACGTTATGCACATTGAATGTATAGCATGCGTACGCAGTACTATAATATTTAAGGTCACCTGTGTTTTCCTTTATTTAATAACAATATAATTGCAGTAACATCTAATGGAGTACTTGACACCAATAAAATCTTTAGAATTAATTACCATGCGAAAATCATCAAGTCATTACAGAACAAGCCACTTTTTACTTCCCCTTTCTTTCTGCCTTGAATCTTAACCCATACTACATCTTATATAATATTTAATCAAATGATGCCTTGTACATTTCAGGTACCTACTTACAAGATACAAAGGATGTCGACCTTCTCAGTGACTGAACCGTTTCTGCTCATCATCCAATTATCTGCATTAACATATGACAGTAGGTATGTATGCGCATACCTTTCATTTTAAATTGCAATGAGCTATTCATATTTCAGCAACCAGTAAGGTCAAATCTGCATGAAACTCAAGCGTAATAAGATTGGCTGAATGGTATTCTTCCATAGCTTCGTTGTCTAAAGCTTTTTTATTTCGCAATATTTAAATAATAAAATTACTAAATATAATGGTTTGTTTTAATATCTAATTTTAATAAATGTTGAAAATGCAGCATTAATTTCGCAAAGTAAAACTTACTCTAGATTCTATCTAGATTAAGGTTTTTTGTTCATAACGTCATAGTAAACACAAACAAATGTAAAAAGCTGTCTACCTGCCTTTAAAAACTAATTCTACTAATTCGTGAACGTCACAATAATCTACAATTTAGTATTACATTGGTTGACTTAAATTTAGGAAACCGGCTAAATGTGGATATTGTAATACAATATATACTTTAATTACTGAAGGAAGCTTGCGGTCGTGTACTTGTTATATAGGCTAAGATTAACGGAAATATTGACATGGTCGTAGTTGTTATATGTTTAAAGAATACTCTTCTGACTTTGCCAAGCAATCGACATTTATTTGTATCTTCGTCAGGGCGTCTACAAACATCGTATAACATTAATGAAACATTAAAAAGATACTAAAATTACTTACAGTAACTTGAGGTTAATTTAATAATTTTATGTGTTAAAAATACTTGACAACGTCAAAATGCAACAGACACTACAAGGCTATCATAATGCAAAATTTTTTTTGAAAATATCACCCATATTTTTTATATACTCCACAAATATTGTTAAATTTTTGTATACTAGACAATACTTATCCACAAGAGATCATTACTGTGCTTTTTTATCAATAATAACCCTACAATTAGCTTGCTGGAGAAGTTTAAAACTACTCACCGTTTCTTTAATTTTGTAAAGGAAAGTATATACATCATCTAGTCTACTAACAAAAATTAATGACGTAAAGGTCTTGATTATTTAGTACTGTATCAGCAAAGAAAAACAGATGAAAAAGCCATCTATTTATCACATCTTTGGCTTAAGCGTATAAGCAAAATTAGTTAGTTACCCTAGATCGTAGATAAAGCAGGTACTTACATAGATGAGCAAGCTGCAAACAGGTCACTTTTTTTAACTTTTTTTAACTACATCAGCCTTCAGCGCCCACACATATAAATTTCTAGCTAGATTTAATAATTTTTCCCAATCCATTGTTGCGTTATATTATTTATATATTTCTATTATTTGTTGTAACATATTATTACAATATATTTTATAAATATTTTTCTTAAATTTGGCGGTAATCGACCTTGTCGTTATTTATAATAGAGTGAACTCTTTAATTATTGCTAAGCTTTCGACTTTATTAAAGTCTTCGTGAGGGCTTCTGTAAAAACCGAACTTATAAATTACATAATATTTAACACATTTAACTTACAAATTCTGAGATTGCTAAAAATCAGCCTTTTACAAATATATGCCCCGTTCTCTAACATACACCAATATATACATATATTTATAAGCCTTTGGTGAATTTTCTCCTTGTAATTTATATTAATTGACACATTTAAAAAATAAAACAATACCAGATTTTTTGTCAAAATTATAATATAAGGCACAGTGCAAACAATGAAAAAACTTTTTTCATATAGGTAACATCCTAAAACTGTTGTCTGTTCAAATTTACGGAAGAATTTTAATGAAGAAGCTTAATTAATTGATTTGTGTCTGATTTTTTTGTTGGTGGTGTTTTCTGTTCTATTGATATGGTACATTTCAAGGATTAATCTTTTATTGGTTAGTTGTTCTTTGTCTAAAATTTTAACGTTCTCCCAATCAACTTCCTTGCTTCACATATTTAAAATTCACCACACAACAGAATAACAGGTCAAACTATTCTTCTTGTTTCAATAAGAACCTACTGAAGTAACAAAATTAAAGAAATGAAAATGATGAATACACTCACTATCTAGGACGATAACTACAGTTAGCGCACTATATTAATGTGCTGAAACATTAAAGCAGTAATGCAGCTCAATAATCCTTAATTACACATAACATACAATTATTGTTTACCAGGTACGGCAAGTGTTACGACGACAGATTGTACTGAACACAATTTATAAAACTGACTAATTAATATATTTGTTGTACAAGATAGATACTTATATCTAACATCTGACAAATGCAAATACGTTCAGTATTTAACTACCTTTTGGGAACTTTAAAATTTAATAAAATTTTATGTAGTGAAGAACAGAAACTTTTCTTTAGCCTCTGTCTCATTTAATATGTTTTCTAAATAACTTAGTATGATATGTTATTCCTTTGTAAAATAACGCCTTCATTMAATTGCTACTCTGATTCCTTATTTGACCTACCATAAAATGTATGTAACCCTTTCACGAAACAAAAGTTCTTTTATCCTACTGTAGAACCACTAGAACTTTGAAGGCCGGAGCTGTGGTTGTGACTTAAGTATCCAATAACTAAACAAAGTTCTTATTTATATGGTAGATATCTTACCGTCACTTTTATCAACCATCGTCAGAACAATAAAATACTCTAGAAATACAGACTGTACTTTTATATTTGACAGATACAGTTTATCATAGATAAGCCTTTGTATATGCAGTTAATCGGAATTTTCATGGCTACCCTTATTAATTAAAAATTTCGTGGGATTTTGGATTTGTGTCTGAAATAGATTTGCGGATTACCTACTTCGTATTACACCCGTTGTATGACGCCACTATATTTGACCGATTTTTATCCTATAACTCGCACCTCTATTTTCTGTTCTTCTCTCTGTCTAGGGGACTTATATAGGGTGGTATAATTAAAAAGTATGTACGCTTACTTTTAGTATAGAAGCTTTTAATCTTTAACATAGAGTGAAAACCCCGACGAGAAGTTTATACTATAGATTATAACATACACTACAGCTCTTTGTGGTAAATGTTAAGAGAGCCCTAACCTCAATTGATTATCACTTATTCCTTTAATTATTCGCAAAGTACAGTGTAGCATTGGGAAACGTTTTTTTTGCACAGTTCAAAGCAGTATTCAGTTTTAACACGGTTGTTACAATGTATTTTATTATAAGTTTCTTGAGCTAATGTCAAAGGCTTCTTATAGGTAACCAATAAACACGGAACAATATTACCGTATCTTTCGTCCCTTAGCAACACTAGCAAGTATGCTCTATTACTATTCCCTGGAAAAAATGCAAGTATTTCTGAATTTCGCCAAACTCTGTTGTCGCTAACCCATTCTAGTTACGATGCGTATTGAAAATCTCTTAATGCTACAAAACCCCTTGCGGTTAAAATATTCTGCTCCATTAATTTTTGGTTTCATTATTGTTACATGGGTAATAATAATAAATAAAAATAAAAAAATAATAATCCACTGCTCATACTGGCCCAGGTATACTCTATCCTTCTTTAGCAGATTCTATCTCTCTTTAATGCAATCTTCTGTGAAACTTCTCTATTTGTTTTTGAAACGGTTGTTTGACGTACCCCATGCGTACCCCCACATCTACTCTAACATCTTGAAATCCAGGATCAGGGATAAACTAAAAAAAAAACATTCTGGTTACATTTGATGAAGCTGCCTTTCTCGTCTCATGATTTGCTAAAAATGTTCAACTTTCTCTGCATTAAAGTTAAAATAATAATTGTGCTTAATAGCAATTAAATCTTGTCTAAAATGATACTTTTACTGATATTCTATTATAGTCCTCCACATGTTCTGCGCTCACGAAATTTCCTACGTTTTATCCCGTTATAGACTAAAAGAAAACCATTTCATTCATCAAACGAAGTCACATACTTTAAGCAACCCCTTGAGCACCAAACATTTCACAATTAAGTAAACACTAGGCATGGAGTATTTCTTTCTAGTTACCGAAGTATATAAAGCAAAGTATGAAGTTATTGTTTCTATTTCATACATTAGTATTACTTTGAGAGTATACTATATAATGTGCTATAACATTTGCAATTTACTTGAAGTAGAGGCTACAATACTTGAAGTAAAAGCAAATAGTTTTTTTTAATCATACTACCTGCGCTGACAAACTTAACCAAAGCGAAACAGTTCGTCCTGCGATTGGTCTCGACGCAGACCGCATAGCATAAACATATATTTTAATTTTATAAAAACATTTGTGGAATACAAGAACATAGGTAAGAACAAATCATGTACGATTTCCATATTTGAGGATTAAGAGTATCATCTTTAATGCATTTTATATTCTAAGGTAAGCATGGTAGAAAGAAATAACCAAACAACTTACTATTAATAGTAAGCTTAAAGTTAAATATATGATAGTATTGTGACATTCAGAAAGATAATACAACACAAATTTTACAGATTTCGGTAGGAGAAGCTCGCAACAACTTCAAGCATTAGCATTAACATCTATTTATTTAAAACAAGAAAAAACTGTTTCTAATCCTTAAAATGCGCAACAATGTGCAGGTACAGGTACATGTTGTACATGTAAACATTTCATAACAGTGTAAATAACACATAAATAAAGGAAGCAGTACTAAATGTCATTGACGTGAAAGCTCTAAGATATTTTGCCACAGGAGATGATAGTCATCTGCCTTGCAGACTCTGCCTTAATTGTAGAGTGGTGACCTACTTTAAATAAAAGGTAAAACGGATGTCTTGTCCTTGCAAATTTTGAGAAGATAAATTAGATATTTGACTTAAAAGTGTTTGTTTTCCCAAAGGCGATATGCTGGTTCTTACACAACTTAATTGATTTAAAATGCATGAACTTGATATTTGAACAACCTTTTAAGGTCATTTACAATAAGTCACGGATACATGTGTTGCCTTGGTTGTTGGCATGATCGGTGTATCGTCAGTGGCTGTATGTACAATGTAGACATGTTGGGAAAATACATTTTATTTCGGGTCAGGAATTATTGCCCAGTAATTATAATTAATATAATAATAATACACACAGTTAAATTTCATGTGAATCGTTCAATAACTTTTTATATAAAGGGTGTCCCAGTTTTTTTTTGTCTATGCATAAATAACTTTGAAGAGCTACAAGGTAACTTAAATAGAGGCAAACTTGCCAAGTTTGATGCCCAACAATAGTTTTCAATTCTAGGATATCCGCAAAAGTTTTTAACTTATATTATTCTGCGCCATTTCGAAAGCTTGTATCCATTATCAAATTTATTAGTGTTACCTTAATGTTTGAGATTTTTTAAAAGTTATTTTTTTTCTGAGTCAACGATATGTAACACTATTTACTGAAGGCTACATTTAAAATCTACAAAACAGTTTTTATTAACAGCAGGTGTTGGTTTAGAATATTAGATTCCTTAGTTGGCCATGGTTAACAAATGGTAGGGCATTTGTTGTTCATTATGTCGGTTCAGTACTGAGCTTCATTATAGTCAAAAAATACAGAACTTGCTTTCGCTAAATATGTCAGAAGATTTATAACTAAACAGAACTTATTTTTTAACATTACATAGAACTGTTTAAGAAAACGGTAGCATAGCAAACGGTATTCATTTAATTTCTTATACAGGTGCTTATTTGCAAATAGTTTTAAATTGCTGAAAATTCAACCCATTCCGTTCGCTATGTGGCCCACGTTTTGCACAGCAGTAAAACAGCAAAACGGACATTTGATCACCCATGAAAACCTGATAATAAACCAGGAGGGAAGTCCACAAGTCCGATTTTTACTGATTATATGGTGCCGGGATATCTACCGACTTTTGGGACCGTACCACATATTCGCAGTAAATTTTACGGGCAACGAACATTTACATTATTTTGGAAAAAGAATTTCAAAATTATATAGGTGAAATTCCATCGCCACACAGTACTGTGTAGATTAGGAATCACTTACATGAAAATACACTGGATTGGAACGCAGGCACCTGCAGCATGGTCAGTTGGCTAACTAGATTTCAGCGATCCTTTGGCGAGATTTTAAACAACATTGTCGAATTGAAAAAGAATATCCTAGTTTCCTGCAAAAGTTTATGTCGTCGGTATATCCAGCGTGCAGTTAATAGTATAAGAAAACGACTGTTTCTTTTTGTCTAGAACGATAGGTTGGAACATTTATTATTTATAGTAACTGCAAATTATAAATTTTCAGTTCTGATATTTACCATACTACCGTTTTCTTAAAGTTTTTTATGTAATTAAAAAAATAAGTTTTATATGGTTTCCTTTTGCCCATAAGTCTTCTTGCATTTTCAGCGGAAAATAGTTCTGCATTTTCTTAAATCAAATATCTATTTGTAACTTACATTTAATTTTCATGTGCAACTTGTACTCAATTCAACACTGAAACAGCAATAAAAATGAAATCGTTTTTAATCGTTTTAATGCCAAAAGTGAGGTAACGCCCTAAGAAAAAATTAACTTGGATACAAGTTGCATGCCTCCAAAACCCTGTAGAAAAAATTTGTATCTGAATAAAAAACTGCTTGCAGACTATGTTAATTTGAAAACGTGTTATTATTGAGCATCGAATATAGCCATTACCTCTATTTAACCCACTCTGTAGCYMTTCAAATAACAAAGTTAACCATACATAGACACGAGAGGTGAGACTCCCTGAATATATTATACATTATGTATATTATACGTTATGTAACTATCAGTAGTAACGCTTTATACTACCCTGACAATCACAATTTGCTAGAGGTTTTATAAAATAGTTACTAAACTTCAGTTTTAATGTTTTTTTTTTATAAACACCTCAATACCTTAATCGCGTTACATGCAGATACTGATACACATTTGAACGGTAGCGTACCAAGTACCAGCAAAATATTTTTTTTGTAAACCCATATGCCATACATTTAATTCTAAAATAAAGAGAGTAATGTATTTTAACGTTAAGGGGGGAAAATGGAAATATTTCAAATTACGTAAAAGTTTGAAGAGATTAAAAAACACTCTAAAAGAAACATTAGGTTTAGTTATTCACGCACATCGACAAATCTTAAAGATAGGTATTCAATAATGGCGTCCTCGGGCAGTTGATTAACATATTTTTGTAAATTGCATGCGTGATATATCTTAAAACTGACTTTTAATAACGTATCGAACGGTTCCTAATACTATACATTATAAATTAGGTTTAACATTAACGACCTTGACAGTGTGTACCAGTCTAATGACAACGGTGTATATGTAAATTTTATGATATTCACCTTCACGTTATCCTAGGTCCTAAATTCTGTTTGTGTTTCTATAGAAACACACCTACATATAAAATTTAATTTGATCTAATAAAAACCACTCTCTAATATCCGAAAATTGTGCGTTTTTTCTATAGAACATTTTTATGATTTATGTTAGCACGTACACAGGGGATTTACTGCGAATGGGAAAACCGTGAGCCGGATATTATTTTCATAAAAATTGGGCGATTCCTCCAAACTACCTTAATACCAAACTTGATATCGACGGAAACACATGTTGCCAAGTTAATAATATCAATTACATTTAATTTAATATGTTTACGTCGTTATGACATCATTAATAAAATTTGATATTCAGAAGTTTGTTTTTTTTTTGGATCGGTGATTGCAAATTTATTTACAATTTGTAGTATTTTTTAGACGACGCAGGCGCCACGTGCGAAAGGAACTACTTTAAATTACAAAAACTTCTGTTGTATCTCACTGTATATTAATTTTTTTAATCCTAAGATAAAAAAGTATACCTTATTGTTATCGATAGAGCAAACTATATCAGTTTAGCAGCTGTTGCTTACCTATTTGACTATTAGCTTACATTCATTGTATTGCGTGGTACTCCAAAATATACTAAATGGGTATGCAAGAAAAAATTAATGCGATTTTCTAGTAAACAGTCACTCTTAGCGATATAAATGATGCATATAATATATATAATATGTATGTAAAAAAGATAGAAGCAAACATATTTTAAGGTACCTATTTGTTTTAGCCAAGTGTGGTAAGCAGCGAGCAGGCAAAAAAGGTTTTCGCAATTTATAGTTGTTCCTATCGTCGTGCATAGCGGCCTGCGCAAGTTACAATAAATAAAAAACTAATCTGTATTCCTCAGTGCAAGAAAACCTCATATAACAAATTTTGCGAAATTAACTCGAAGTCATCTGAATATATTGAAGATAATGTAATTTATATTTTTAACTTTGCCACCCTTTATTGCCATATTCGAACATATCCCTATTTTTTTACTCTTTAACATAATTAGGCTAATTTATTTTTAAGAGACGACCGTATATAGTATACATCATTTTATTACACGTAATACAAGAGCTAAAAAATGACTGTATATTTTCGCACTGGATAAATATTCTTTAAATGCAATCTCATTTCATTTAGACTCATTAATTCACAACAGTAACAACTATAATTCATCACATTTATATATAAATTAACTACTCTTGGATCATAAGACGATCTGAAAAGCCCTTCCGTCGTCCTATCAAGTTAAGGTCATCGAAATATGGAATGTGCCACCAACTCAACACGTATCCTTGCTCTTTAAAATATTTCATCACAAGATTAAGTCGTCACCTTGACTTAGAGATTAGTCACAATTCATTCTTTTTAGTTGTTCAGCTTGAAATGATGAATGTATGGGCAAAATGCGTGGTATAATATAAAATTAATGATATTTCGTAGGCAAGTCACTATAATCTACCCAATAAGCACTTACTTTATACTACAGCGCAACTAACTTAATGTCAAATTTATTTGTGCCAGATGGACATCAGCAGAATTGCATTATATAAAACATGGCACAGAAAAGCAATAATACACAAGTTTTACGCAACTGATGCGTAAAACGTCCCTAACTTTAGAAACTAATAATACGGTATGCTAACACTGGAATTTTGCACTAATAGTTTGAAACGCCAAAGGTAAAAAGTTTTACCACAATAGTATATTTATTTCGTTTTGTTGTCCAAGAAATCGTAAATTATAAAGGAAAACAAAAATGGTCACTAAGTCTAATTCAACTAAATAAAATCTCATAACAACATAAAGTAACATTAGTTTCCATTACAAAAGTGCGTGCTATGTCGTTATGGTCTTATGGTTAGGGTGTTAGGCTATTAAATAAGACACAAACCGTGCTGTAAACTAATATTAGAAACTTTTTCGCTCAGCTGAATTTTTTTATTAGCCTGGTAATAATTTTAAACTCCAGGCCAGCTACCAATATAGTGCTAGAAATATATTAGTTGGCTGGATTTTATCCGCACACCCTGTACTAACTACAATAATTCTGGACGTTGACACGTCTTACCCAGCACTTTGAAGCTGATTTTGTGAAAATCGGCAATGAGTCTCTAGCGGTGGTTATACGAACTACTAAGTAGGTTGGGTATAAAGACCTACATTGCCGATTGCCAAATAAGCGTTTGCGCCCATTGGTATACTCTAGCAAAAAAGAGCCCAGTGAAGTAAAAGTACATTGAATGATTAATCCTCGTGTTCATTTTAGCTCGAAGTTAACAACTTCCTCCATCACGTAGGTATTTAAGGTAGACGTCCAGGTTAAACTTAAGATGTATCAAAGATACAGACACCAGGGATTTTTATGTAATTATTTCGGTTCTTTTTTGGAAAAGTGCAACTTTATTTACCTTTCCACGCATTCGACAAAAGGCAGTATTTATGGCTTAAACATAAATATTTCGATATATATAATTGGACGGCATTTACTGGTTTAAAAGCTTATAATCTATTGCAACCCCCCGGCAATTTGTAAACCATCAACCACCTTGAATCACACGTTACATAGATGGTTTGCCAAAATTGAATAACTGTGTAACTTTATTGAGGCGGATACATTTCAAGTTTCTGCTCTTGCAGGAACTAGGCAATTTATTTTCTTAAAATATTAACAAAATTTCTAAATGCAAACAGTACAGAGCTATCCGCTGTTGCGTTTAGGATGAATTTCTTTAATTAATCTCTTGTTCTCCAGTCAAGGCCAAATGGATAAAATTTTGTTCTAAAAGCACGAACACCTGAGTTCAACTGAACTGCAGCGAACTGTACTGTACTTAAATGCCAATTTTTTAAAGCTATTTGAAAATTGTTTTGGTACTTTTGAAAAAGGGCGTATAATTTATAAAAAAGAACACAACGGTTGGTACAAAATACAAGATGCAATAAGGAAGCTACAAGCTATACTTCCTGTAGAACCGCAAGTTGTGGTTGTTTGAGAATGTTTAGTTATTTGAATTAGTTATTCAACAAAATTTTGTCGCGCTAGGCAGTTATAAGTATTCTTGGTATATCACCCTGATCATTTGTGTAGGTGGTTTTTTATTGTAATATAAATGTGGCCTATTTTAAATTTGAGTCTATCTTTTATGTTAAGTATAATATTTTGTCTTCGTCTCAACTCTCAAGCAATTTCCACTTTGGCAGTGCTCTTTGACGAAAATGCACTTAAAAAACTTTTTGTAACGGCGTGGCGCTAACTATCCTTTTTAGGCAGCACATATTTTATGTAGTAAACCCGTTACAACTTAATGACAAAACAAGCATTCCGCATCAGTTCTTCAAAATTATTCCATTTTGACCTAAACAAAGCACAATTAGATTCTACGTGAATGCTAATTACATAAGGAGCCTATAAAATAATTTCTACCAACAAATTAGACTGTTTTAGTCGGCACAGTACATTTTAATTGCTGATGAACATTTTGCGGATTTTATTACGCCTAATAATTGCATTGCGTGTGTATTAAGCAACATCCTGAACGTCGCATTTACCGGCAACCCATACACTACATATGCAGACGCATAAATTTCAAAACTAGCATCGTGTTGAACATAAATGACAAATTTTATTACAGTGCGATGTAGGATGGCTGTAAATATCTGAACAAGGTTTAATGTCTAATACTTTTTTAACCACATCTATATACAAAATGTTTAATTATACTATAATTAAAGAGATATACGGAAACTTCACCGCGACCGACCCTGCTTTCTTTTAAAATTATAATCCTCTCTCGGTGCCCTGTCTTTATATGCTTATTGTGTAATTGAGGAATCAACGGAATATAATTAATACCTTTATTACATAGGTACATCAATTTCTAATTCGGAAAAACAAACGACAAATACAGATAACAAAGAAATAAATAAACGAATGAAATAAAATAAAACGTTTTTTTATGAGTTTATTGTACTAAACACTTAGATTTTTTTTATCAAACAAAATCATTTAGCTTCTGCGGTTTGTTAATTGCAATTTAAAAAAAAATATAGGTGTAATATTGAGCATAACACTGTTATTTAGTTATTTTAACAGACACTGATAGTATTCCTGTTTGCCCTACAACTATGGGACATTTGCGTGCAGCACCGTATTTTGTTTAAAACGCCACTATTTATCATGGGACAAATGTATAGTGGAAGGGAATGCACCATTTTACAAATTAAAGTTAAACCCCACTTGGTTGTAACTATAAAATAACGATGGTGAAACTATCATGATAATTTACTTAAAATAAGGTATCAATAATACGAGTATTATCGCGTAACATAAATTAAAATATAGTCGCATTATAAGACATACCTATCAGTCGAAAACATTCAAACAGATTTTGCAGTCAACAATCAATAGTCATATTATTTTAGTTTTCTTAATTTTAGTTTCACCACTAATAGTAGTATATTTACACGTTTTTGGTTAAACAGGGTTTCTATAAATGATTCATGCATCCAGGGCGCTTATGGATTAAATTAGTTAGTTAAATCAGTTTGCCGGCTCCCAGGACAAACAATTGCTTTGACGCATACTTCTCATCTGTCGATTGTCGAACTATTTGAAATATTTTATTATGAGTAAACGCCTAGGAATTTGTACTTTCAACATTTTTGTAGTGTTTTGTGCAATAATCAACTTTTTTGGTAGCTGTGGGATGACTCGATAACTTTTAGGTTATATATCGTATTTGTGAGGTTGTGGCTACAGTAAGCCTATTAAATAATTGTACTATGATGGACTTAAAGACATTTTCAGGCTGCCGAAATATTAAAATTCACAAACTAAGTGGTAGTAACATTAGCTGCACTACACTAAGCTTCCACAGTGCAAGGGTGTAGACTGTAGAGGTTTCCACAGGCTTACTATACCAATAATTATTGTTATTTCTTATCTTTGAAAGAAAAATAAAACCCCAATTTGTTAGAAAATCTTTATAAAGACATCAATTTTGTAACTGCAACTTGATCTACAACCTTCAGTACTATCGTGCGCATTGATGTTTAATTATCATCGTGCATATTGTAGCTTGGCAGCAGTTATAAAAAGACGGCACATAGAATTCAGAAATCAACGCCGCCCGCGTTTCATGAATCATTTATAGAAACCCCGTATAATATAATATATATCAAATATAATGAAATCCAATTATTGCTTGAATGCATTTATTAATATACGTAAGATATAGTTAATGTGTCAACAGGCATATATTATAAGCCTGTTAAGTCACTAAGTATATCGTATGTACATTAATATCTATATATTGATATATATATATTTGACGTTTATGTGTTATTTTGACAACAAAAGGAAACAAAACAACACACATACTCTGTCTTGATACTTACACTGCAAGGTAAATTTTAATGTAATCTAAACCAGATTGATTTTTTTTATTCGTCTAGGATCATTGAGATTATTATTCCTGTTGTCACGAATACAGCGGATAAGGTTACTGCACATTATAAGGTACCTCAGGTTTGATCCGGTAAAACGAAAGACAGAACGATACGGTTTTCTATGATGTGTGCAAGAGATGGGGTAGCAAGTATTGCCGGATTTCAACTTCGCCTAGCAACCATACTGTTGTCCTAGCCCTAGCTGTCCAATCCGTCAGTGACAGAGATAGAATAATAAATTATAAGAAACGTATATCGAATACGTGTGAGTCACATCAGGTCTCACTACTATTCAAGATTTATTGATGTAATTCTTTCACAAATGCACAATGGATGAAATATTAATAAGAGAGTAATAATTTACAAGATATAAGCAACTCTCTCGAATGAGAGACCCCAACTCGGGAGAATCACGAGCTAACCTGATATTAAACTAGGAATACCCTTGATTAGCTTTGAGCAGATTTTCTATATTGAATGAATAAAAATGTAAAAGTTGGTAGCACAGATAACCAGTTACGACGTATTTTTACGAAATTTGAGTCTCGTGCAATCCCTTATACAAGCATGTAGTATGTTTTTGGTCCAGCTCGCGATGTAGAGCAATTAAGTTGACATTTGGCTAATTCCTTTAGAAAATGTTTTAACGTATAATTTAAGTTGTGTTGAATGTATAAATTTGCGTATTTTTTGTTTTGACGTAGTTCACATAAATTTCGGGACAGTCACGCTTCTCGATATATTTGGATGCTCTAGTTATCAGGTAGTCTCGCGTTAATTTAGTCAATTCTGTTTCTAAAAAGTAATTTGTGCAAATGGTTCTTAATAGTTTAATACTAAAAAGTTAGCTAGTCATCACAATTCCGGAAAAGAACGTAAGTAGTTTTAAGCAATTTAGCCATGCTTTATTTGATGTAGATCTAAATTATCAATAACCGGCGCAATTATGTAACTTTTCCGCGTTTAAATTAAATTTTGTAAAACGTGTCATTAATATTTGCTCTGTTGATATCATTTAATKTTCTTTCMTTTTTGTTATTTTTTTTTATTTTTTATTACTTATATAGGACCTATAGTTTCCTTGAAATTACTAGAATTCGCGATCTCGCMAAKTTTAAGCATGCCCTAGTAAATTAAAACCGGCTAACCAAAGTGATATGGAAATGGTATCTTATTATATAAGTGGTCAATCAGAACTTGTAATTAGGTAGTAAATTCCGTTTTTGGTGAAATACACAGCAATTGGTAGTGATGAGTACCTATCGACAGTTAATCATCTTACAAAACTGTGCAACACAACCAGAACAAGGTATTTTAATTACAAAATTGCAAGTAAACCGTCAGATTTAAAGAGCAACCGAAACGTCTGCTCATTGGTCGCAACGTCATTTCGCATACGAAGATGGCGGCCATATCGCGTATATAGTGAAAACAAGTGCATGTCAGTTGTAATTTAGTTTAATAAAGGTTTATGGTGACCAAAAAAGTTTGTTAAAGCTTCCACAAGCTGCTTGCTGTAGATATGTTTATGGTAATACGCTATATTAGTGCTGACGTAATGACGGCCATTTTTCTGCGGTACGTCAAAGTCCTGGATCTTGACAAACCGAGTTGTCATAACGTGCGTAACGGACCTCAGTGTTAGGTGCAATTTTGTGACTTTAAAAGAATATTTAGAAGTGTTACTGTGCTTATTTGAGTAGCTTACACTCCTTCGCTTTGCTTCACAAATGTTACAAACCAAAATTACAATTAGTTTAGATCTTGGATCAAAACAAACAAAGTTGTCATAACGTGCATAAGGGAGTTCAGTGTTTGGTGCAATTTTTTAGTGTTCAAAGAATATTTTAAAGTGTTACTGTGTATGTTTGAGTAGCTGACACTCCTTCGTTTTACTTAGCAAGTATTACAAACGTAAATTACATTTAGTTACAATGTAGGTACTGCTGAAAAGCTTAACCTACAATAAGTGCGTGTGTAGAGCATTACAATTTACATGCTGTACCAGAAGATGGTAACGTGCTAGGTCCCTGGATGTTCTTGTTATAATGAGAGAGAAACGTATAAACTTTAAGCACTTATTTTAGATTGTCTTTCAACAACAGATTGCAACTTAACGTAATTTCGGTTTGTAATACTTAATGAATAATACAAAGGTATGTAAACCATTCAAACATACACAGTAACTCTTCAAAATATTGTATTATACTATAATTTTGCTTTGAACATTGAGTGTTACTGTGTATTTTTAGTGGTTTACGTTCCTTCGTATAATTTAGTATTACAAACCAAAAATACATTTAGTTGCAATCTATTGTTTAAAAACAACCTAAAAGAAGTGCTGTAAAGGTTACACGTTCTCCCTCATTATAACGGGAACATTCAGGGACCCAACCCATTACCATTTTCTGGTAAAACTTATAAATTGTAATGCTCCACACACGTACTTAGTGCATGTTCAACTTTTCAACAATACATTTTATCTATATGTAATTTAGGTTTGTAATACTTGCTAAGTAAAGCGAAGTAGTGTAAGCTACTCAAACATACGCAGTAACACTTTAAAATACTCTTTAACACTAAAAAATTACACCAAACGCTGAACTCCCTTACGCAGATTATGACAACTAAGTAGGTTGGTTTGGATCCGGGATCTTGACGTATCGCAGCAAAATGGTCGACATCTACGTCACACTAATATAACGTATTGAATATATAAAACATAACAAACGCGCTAATTCAGCTGTACTAGTACTTGGTGCGAATGAACTTGACTCCAACTCGTCAATTTAACTGCTACTGCTTGCTTAAAATGCCTTCTTTGTATTTACTTTCAGATAGGATGACGTAGAAATATCTTTATACAGTACCAAGCATTGGCGATACTGCTGAATGCTGTACCGCAACTGTACTGAATATGTGCGACTAGTTAAAGGCCGAACTTGAATGCCTAGGCTTTTGTGTTTTTCTAAAATGCCTGCGAACTCTTCTTTGATTACTTCCACTACTTCTTGCATCTGAGCGGTCCCTAAGAATATTTTAAAGTTTAGAAGGCAAAGTAAAGAACTGTTTATCGTGTGGATGCATAAAATATTATTGATATAGTGGAAACTTACTGGTTGAGGGAGCATCCAAATCTAAAGGCTGTTTGACAAAACGTTGCTCAGCAGTAGCTATAGCTTCTTCTATTAAGCCTTTTCTTTATTTCAGGCAACGGACGCGCAGGAAAATTACTTGCGGTTCTATTCCGATCTGGTTGGCAATCGTAGTGTGTGGAACAATTCCCGCTTCATTAATATGTTGCATCCATCATTTTACATGATTTTTACATAATTTTCCATGTGTAAGAAGTTCCAGCAAGATAATAAAAAGTAATGATGTACAGCATTTATTAATCAAAACCTCGTTTTTAAGTTAGGTATTTGCAGCAGAAAAATTCACTTCTTGATTTCGACATGTCACGTTCGGCTGCTTTAAAGCGTTTTTTATGCCCCTTGGCACCCGCACAAAAATTTTGTTTAGTGTACTTGTAGGTACAGCTATACTGGGGTCTCACCACCAATGTTTTGAATTTACCGACATAAACAACCAAACAATGCTGAAAGGCTTCAGTAAATTCCTTACTCCTTATTGCGGTCCCCTATAGAGACATATATAAGCGACGTGACGTTAGTCGGTCATGACCTAACGGTCAGGTCAGGTCTGAAGAACGGCTGTATAAATGCGGGTTTCTGACGTTTCAATTTTGCAAGGCTTTTTGCATGAGATGATCACTTTTAATTTTTTTGACATTACATGGTTTACTTGTACATATACTTTCATTTTATCAATTTAAAAAAAAAGTGAAAAATTTGATCTGATAACAGGCATAACAGAACTGCCATACAAGTTCATATCGAATTAGCAACAGCTCCCTAATCTTATTCAGCCTGGCTATCCATTGAAATGCCAGTTATACATTACACAGACACAAATAGATAGCAAATAATTTATCGATGCTGTATTTGAGTTCTTTTTAAACCCATCATGTGCAAAGTCGATGCAAAACAATTACATAGGCGTATTTATTTCTAAAACAGTACAATGAATACCAGAAGTTATTTCCTATTTCTTTTTAATCTATATGTTTATTTTCTGCCCTACACTGTCTTAGTGTGTTAGTTTTGTTTAGTGGCTTTTCAATTCTGAAAATTAATCGTATAAATCATAGTATTAATATTTCATACAAAAGCATCGAATACCTACTCTAATTTTAATTAATTTATTTAGCTACTTAAGGGGATCTTAAAATGCTCTGATGTAAATACCAGACAACTGGTCGAAAACCCTTAAAATTGATTTGCGTCTATATAGGTTTTTATCATAGCTCAAACACAGTATTTATATTTTATTGCAAGAAGACATTTAGAATATTGCTTCATAACTTAAAACGTCATCGCTAAGGTTATAATTTGCAAGTTACGATATGCGAAACGTGGGTGGTCGATTATAATTCCATAACGTTAAAAGTATAGCTTATATACCGAAAGCTCAGTGTTACTCATTAAGCATAACTCCGGTAGGTAGCTTCCGTGAAGTATGAATTATGTCGTTACATAAAAGTCATTGAAACTACCGCGTGGCGCCTTCGCCTTCAAACCGGAGTTATAATAATAGCTGGTACAAGACAGCCGCCCCTTCGATGCTGATGTGAAGCCCAGGAAAAGTAGCTTTACAACGCACAATAACAATGCAACTCCTGTGCCATAATACTCAAGGTTGGTATGTGTATTCATGCTGTTTTGGTGATGAATTGTTCATTATTAAAAGCAAGGTTGTTTCTTTTCTGCTAGAATCAGATATGACTTATGTACTAAGTACTGACTTTGTGTGGAAGGAAAACGTTTGGACGTACAGATTTTGTGATAAATCGCATTCATTAACAAATGCATTGTGTCCGACATCTTAGGCGTTACCTTTTACGAAGCCCCTGAAATGTATTCATCAATCAGGCACGTCTCTGTCATTGTGGTAAATAATAGACCGCACATGATTAGCTTATTATGCAACTAATGCAAATGTTGAGCATGCGACCTGTAAACGCAACTCCTTGGAATGCTATTTGAAATACACCTTGTTGGTAATCTGCAATACCATTATTATTCAAATTCACGATAGTTTCTTCGCCTTGCAGTCTTCTCTGGTTACATTCCACTTTAAACAGATCTGCTGAATAGGCCAATATATAAGACACCTGTTTTGTAACCTGCTCTTTGAGTGAACCACTTAATGTTTGGTGTCTTTGCATTTTGTATTAAATTTTATTATACCAGATAGGCCCAAGATTACAGTGCCTTACACTGTACAGTTTGTTTTTTTTCAAATATTACTGGTACCTGTAATCCGAACATAAATAACAAGATTTTTAAAATACGTTTTACGTCGTTATAATTATGGATAAATAAATACTTTTGCAGTTGATATTCACGTAAACGTTGAACTATGTGCTACTAAAAGTTTTATATATTTCAATTAGGGTGCTTGTGTAATTTCTACAGCCCATTATTATATTTTTTTGTGCAGATCATGAGAAATTGAAACAAGTGGTTACTAAATAGGTGTAATTGGAGAACCAAAGGTGTAACCGTTGAATATCCAGATTAACTAAATGAGTGTTTGAAATGACGGATATTTCCTTACAAACGTATCAAACGTGTTCTTTGAAGTGTCTATCCACGAAAGAAATCATATATGCCGGTAATTTCCTACCATTCTAAATGAATTCTGTTTTTCGTATGCTCAGACGTAGTGAAAGTGTTTTTTGATCCTCCAGAAAGCAGTCTGGTTTTATTAGATCAGGCAATCTGGGAAATTTTTCATATTTTAATTCATTAACATTTCTTTAGTTATGCAACAACGTTTGTATTCTTTCAAATCTTGACTCAGTGTAAAATTTATTATTGGGTTGCAGGTGATAATATTTATTTATAAAATTACTAATAACCTGTTCCCTTAATGTTTAACTGACGCACTGTCAACGATAGACAGAGTGCATGAGCACAGTGACTAGCTACCCCTAGTAAATAAACCTGCAACAATGAACTCCGTTTTTTATAATGGCATACGCCTGTATAATTCATTTGCCTATTGATGTAACAAACTTCAGCAGTTTACGATTTTTCAAAATTAGGGTGAAATTATAATTTTGTGAACACTTGACTAGAAATAGACCGGATTGTATTGGCAGTGTTGTACAAGTGTGATGTTAGTAACAAATTGTTAAAAGAAGGAGTGCAATTTTGTAGAACATAAGTTGTAGGTAGTGAGTATTGTTGCCATAGTATATGGATGCAATTAAAGTAGCAAGAGAATTATGACTTATGGGAGTGGCGGCTCGTGAACTTTAATTTAACAGTGCATAGCACAGGCACAAACACGAAAGAACATTTTATATTTCATTTTTTTAATTTTCCATGCAATATTTGATAAATTTTGGAATTCGAAACAAAAAAACAGGACTCATTTTTATTAATAATAATAATGTTGGTTGCCTGGCTCTACCATCCTGACCACCTCTGCACCGATCTCATTTGTTATCATCATCGGCAACACATTTTCTGCATTCACCGGTAGCAGCCCATCTCCTGGGATGAAATGGTTTCCTTGGTCATACCAACAGACAAAATCGCAACATTGAATTACCAAGATATAACCTGATATTGAGAATCGCGTCGTCGGAAATGTCTGCAAGTAGAACCTCATAGCGCAAGGACGCGCCTCCCAGTCGGATTTCTTCGATGGACTCTCCCTTGATACAGGTTTCTTTACCGGTGGCTGTAGTTAACAACCATCTTTTTTCCGTGGTTTAATTCTTCGGACTTGACGCGTCATAAAATTACAATTGAACTTCACTGAAGTAAGTTCGTTTGATCGTATAATTATATTTCCACGTCCAGTCGTCGATATCAGTTAGACAACAACGCAGAAGCTTAAAGTTTGGGATACAAGCCCAACGTCTTATTGTTATAAGTAAATACAACAGTAAAAATGTAGCTTAGTATTAATTATTATTATATTATATTACAGTATATTACGAGCATGAGTTCAAAGATAGTGTTCTCACTTAACGGTCGGTTATAAAACCTGCCAAAGCAATGGGACTATTGAGACCAGCCAGCTGTCTTCAAGGTAGTTTCTTATGAAGTTCCCAGACGTAGAACTGCTGATGTTCAAGCGTGTCTAGTGGAGTGCGGTTTCGTTAGAAGGACTTTAATCCATCAGCTAAGAGTGTTTGTTAGCACACAGTGTAGTTTTTTCGTAGTTAGAAACAAGAAGTCTTGTTGAGTCTGCCTAAAAGATTTTGTTTGTTAAAAATACTCGTTTAGTGCTGTAGCAATACATAAATGAGGATTAGAGTTAAAAATGGTACAGTAGAACCTGACGTCTTGATGTTATCGGTGATCAAGGTCTGTATCTTATATGTTGAATGAGATATATTAGAAAGACGTATTTCAGGAATGGTTTGTAATCGAACAACTGTAGATACGACCAAGAGTGTTACTAGTGCTTGTAAGTTCTCCATAATAGGGAACAGTTAAGTTTTGCAAATACGTTAAAACTTGCTGGGGATCCCAAGTAATATTATGTGTGGGCATGGGCGTAGCCAGCTTTTGGTCTGGGGGGGAGGCAAAGCAGGAACGTCCTGTAGAGTACAATTCAACATAAATAGAAATAATAAATGTTTATAAGATATAGGTACTTAAGTTATTAATGAAGTATTTATTCCATGAATAATCTTCGTGAATTTTTTGCAAGGTGACTTAAAACATCTTCTGTGAAATAAAGACCCAAATTATTTATATGTTTTTTACACTGTACACTGTACATTGTACACTGATCATACAAACCCCCTTTATTACTAATTCCGTTATTGATGAACTCAGTTAGGTGAGGCGCATTCAGTTGCATCACTCTCGCATTTAACAAAAAATGAGTTGATACATTTTATTTGGGAGAATAACAATCCGTGATCCACACAATGTATAATGATATCACACGAAGTACCAAAGGAACATAAATTTCACCTTAAAAGTTCTACTAATAGGAGCACGATTTCTGATTCAGAATTAGCAAATATCAAAGACTAATGCATTAACCGATGCGCTTTTAGTACAGTTTCAACTTCTCACACCAGAAGTTTTAGAAATTTAAGCTGGGAGTTCATATGTATAGGTGCTAAAGATAAATTGTAGTAATTTTTACTCCCCAGGGAAAGAGACTCTATGGATAACTAACATTATTAAAACTCAGAATGACAAATGCCTCAGCATTATGCGTCAAGCCAACCTTCTTAGATCGCCAGTGCATTGCTCTAAAAAATTAACCGACTACTTAATATTTTAACCAAATTAAGCTTTATTTAAATAAACTATAATATATTTAATTGCATTTTTAACAACACACCTGGTTTTATTTCATGCTGATAATGCTTTTACTGGATTCCTAAAACTTATATTAAATAAATTGACTTTTATAAATGTGAGTTCGGATAGATTTTTTGTTTTTTTGTATTAATTGTTAAAATGTAATGTGAGTTTAGAAATTTGGTACAAAAGTTAGAGTTATCACCGATATATACGACAGATTTTGATGTGATTCCATATAACAGTAGTTGAACAATCTTAATAGGAAAAGGTAGAACAGCAGAACTAAGCAGAAATCGTATTATGACTCATCCTGACCAAGATAGTCTTTTAAAGCTATATCCGTCCTAAGACAACGATTCGGAACAACAAGAATGTTGCAGTTACAGCTTCAAAACGCACATGACATCGATTAAGCTTGGAAACCATTTGACGACTTATTAGAGAAGGTCATTTGCAAGGGTCCAATATGAGTTCTGGATGAAAATTGTGAAATACACTTGCCTATAAATTTTACTGTATTTACAGTTTTGTAAATAAGACAATTTTTAGGTGTACACACATAATTAACCAGCTAAATGTATGGAAAATTGGAAGGGCCCAGAGTTGGCAACCCAGGTCCAGGGGAAGGCAGCTGCCCCCCCCCCTTGTCCCTCCTTCGGTATGCCCTTGTGTGTGGGTCTTGAAGGTTGCGGACCTGCGAGAATTTATAGTACATTTCTCGATACTCTTGTTCTGCCATAAGATAAAGAAATCGTAACACTTGTGGTGTAGAGGTGTTGAACAAACTGATGTCTTCTTGCTTACAAAACTGCCAGCATAGGAAGTTTCTAGTCGGAGAAGAAAGAGGATTAGCTGAAGGCTGAAGGTAACAAATAAATTTCATGTCCAATTATGAATTTCGGTAAACTGGATTCCAGGGCTAAGGTTTTCCAGTCCGGCACTACTACGACTCCTACAGCCTTCTCTTGAATAATTTTTTTAATCATGCTCAGCCTGAAGGAAGGAAAGGCATATATAAGTTAATATCGCGCATTTTAGAGTAAATGCATCTACCTACTGCATAGCAACCTGAGTAATTGGTGCAGGAAACACCTTCCATATTTATTATTAATATAAGGTGCGAATAAGTCTACTTCTGGGGTTCGAAAATTCGGTTGTATGGTATCAAATGCTTCTTGATAAAGCGACCATTGGGTTTCAGTCGCGAAATGTTGGAATCCGCGATCAGCTTTGATGTTTATTTAGAATTTATGTAAGCAAAAAAGAATGACGTTTCGAAGTTCGCAGCAGCACCAAATATCCCTAGATGGATTATCCAGGGTGTAAAATTGACTACAGCGCGTACGGTTTATGCAACTGATAGCAGTACCTACGGTATTGTGTGTGAATGGGAACGGAGAAATAGACGTCCACTGTTTTCCCAGTGGCTCGTCTGCACTGCATAACACTTTTTTTTATCAGGACTCCCCTAGACCAAGAAATAGAAACTATATGGAATAGGAATCAAGTGAAGCTGTAGATGTGTTGATACAACGTCCTTTGAAGAGGGTGTACATTCTCATTACTGGGTAATCTCTTGATGGATTTTAAGCCTATTCAATCCTTTTCATCTATATACAAAGATGCATCTTTATAAAGTTATGACCATTCAAAGTTGTGGTATATGACCGTTTTTTCGGTAATTCCTTCCGCACCGTTAGGGTATACCTCATCTGTTCTTATTCTCGACTGAATTTGGCGTGAGTGCCTAATCGAAACCGAGGCAATAAGACACTTGCTGCATTACAGAACCCACAAATTGTGGTCCATTGTCAGGTATGACACCGGAACATAAAACGATTTCGCTTATGAACATCTTTGCAGACTTCGGCGGCTGCTTTCACAAGCGAATAACTCGACCCATTCGTGGAGATGTCTTCACAAATAAAAATTCACTAGTAAACCCTTTTCAGTAATTGTCGACGGACCAAAGTGATCGATTGCGTCGACTTCAAATCTCTGGCTGGCGACTGCAGTCTTCAGTAATCATTAGGTTTTACAAGTGGTTGGTTTGTATTTCTGATATTCAGTACAATTTTGTATATAATCATTGACGTACTTTCTCATTCCTGACCAAAAAGTACCTTGGACATATCCTGTTTAGCATAGGTTTGTACCCATGATGTCCTGCAGCAGGAGCAAATTGACAATCTTTGAAGATCGTGGATCGGATATACTCAAGTACTACAGATTGTGCCTTTTTTTGTCTTCGTCTGTCGATATGAAATACCATTTGACATGATACATCCTCTTGAAATCTATTTAGTCGACTCGGGGTGATTAGGCGTCTCGAAGCTTTTGATAATTTTGGTAACTTCAGGGTCACATAGTTGTTCGTCTCTTGGATCCTATATTTGGTAGGTCGGTGACAAACGAAAAATTTCTCAGGATGATTACCATCGCAGTGTGTCTAGTAATGTGTGAGCTAGCACATTCGCCTAGCCTGGACTATACATTATCTTTAGTAATGCTAAAACCCACCTAGCTAGAACATGTAGGTACTTACAAGGTAATCACAATAAATATTTTACTACTAAATTACTTTTATGTTAAACACAGTAAATACGAACACAAGTATTATTTTACAGAAGTGACAATTTTTATAACGAGTATGTGGTGTCGGCGAAATTAAGTTAGCATACGCGCTAATGCGGCGACATCTTCAATGGCGACGTTGAACATAATATTTGATGCTGAGTGTGATGGTGTATTTCAAATTTCCACTAAGGCTTTGACAGACACGCAACATGAAGATTCGATTGTGCTTCACGGGTGTCGTTAAACGTAATTTTTGACGCATAGTATGATGATGCATGCCAAATGTTGATTAAGGCTATGAAGGAAATGCAGCATGGCATCTAAGGCATGAAATTAAATAGTTATCTGGCTAGAAATAGCTATGCTAACTCTATGCAGGTCACAAGTGATAACGGTTACATGGTTTATTAAAAAATATGAAATATTTGAGAATTCTGTGATAGACATATGCAACTAAACTGTTTTGAATCAGTTTTTAATCGAGTTATCGTTGGGGTGAACCGCAAAAAACGTTTTATGTTTTTACGTTCCTGTTACGCTAAACTACATACTACTTATAACCATTATTGCTATTATTTATATTAATGACTTAATGTAATAATAATAATAATAATAATAATAATAATAATAACAATAATAATAATAATATAGATATTTATGAAAATTTAATTTTTTTGTTACGTACTATTGCATACAAAAGTTTATGTTCGACTTTAAAAAAGTTGATATTGCACATTACTAGCTTTAAAGCTCTTAAATATAAAGAATATTTTTAACATTTGACAACGTTGCATGATTGCTGTTTCTAACGTTTGATAGTTGATGACAATTGGGTATTAGCCATGTATTTATATTTTATTAAGATGCATCCCAACTAGCAACTTACAGCTTTATAATGATCAGGCAAACGTTTATAAAACAATTTTTATAAAATAGTTGTACTCTTGTAAACATTGTCATAACGTTTATAGAATGCTTAAAGATGCAAAAAGGCGCATCTTTATAAAACATTTTAGTTATATACAGTATCCTATAATGGTTCTAGTAGGTGTTACAGAACAGTTTTGTAGATAGTTACAGAGGTGGTATAAAAATTACTATAAATCAGTTACAAAACGGTTTTATAGCAATTTATTATAAAACAGTTTTATAAATATTACGGCATTTTCTATTATGCTACAATTCTGTTGCATTCAGCATCTTCAAAGGAATATTTCGGTGTTTTAACCGATTTGGCGGAGAATGTTTTATTTCTTAACGATTGGGTAAAGTTGCAACCCGTATTCCTCTGTAAAATAAAACATGTCCTCAGACCGAGATATATACCGTACCACATGACATAAAATATGCGTAGTATTGAATTGTAGTCACAAGAAACTACTACCAAACAAAATTTTCTGTGAAACATATGCATATATGTATACAAAATTTTTAAGCGCTTCAAAAATAATAAGTATTTCATCAATTTAAAAGAAATATTGACAAAATACAAAAAATGTTTTTAATCGTGTGGCATCTTAAATCTATCTGCACTGATTATAAACCGCATTTTATAATCATTTTTGTTAGAAACATAACTTTTGTACATTACTTTTTTGTAAAAAAAAATTATTTTTAGTGGGCTTTACGCAATGGCGGCCATATATGTGTTTACAATCATGATAATAATATGGCTTCCTCTTTATAAAGCATGATTATCACAGAAGAAATTGCTGTATAACAAATTGTTTTTTTACATGTGTCAAATCAAGACTTAATATAATAGTTTTATAGGTGTTCACAAGATGACGATTTAGTGTTGAATAATACATATTTAAACTCTTTAAAAAATAATTTGTCTCCACTGGAAAAATGTTCTATAAAAAGTTGTGCAAACCTTTAAACAATGACTATAAAATGGTGCTTAACACTGTTTTATAATTTTGCTGTGAAAACGTTCCTAACACTAAACTATATAACAGTTTAGTGTACTGAAGCTGAATACTCGTAGGGGAATACCTTATAAAATAAAATGGACGTCGAGGAACAATAATAAAACTGCAATATAACAAATATGCCTTGCTATTTGGAAATTATAAAATAATTATGCTTGTTGGGATATTAATAGGTAGCATATAATCCACAAAACAGCTGTGACAGCTTATAAATTCGAAAAAGTGGATCGTAAGGTGTATTTTTAATATTAAAAATGTGAATATTTAAAGGGACCACCAAAACGCGAACATATTAGCCGTGACCTCAGGTGTCTTGTAAATGGCCGCTTGTTTACATCTGGGGTCAGCGCGTCACGCGTCAGCCTCAGCACGTCAATTTATCAGTTTGTTGTTTGCGTTGATTTTGTGACAAGCGAATTAAAATATGCCAAGAAAAAGTGAAATACTTATGAGTTATGACTTCTGAATGTTCATTGTTATGTAAGCTGACCAACTTTCCAAACCAGAAAATCCGGACGCCTCCATGGTGCTATTTGTAATATAGGATAAAGTAAAGAGTAAAAAGGAATGGTCAGGCATTAGGTTATGACGGCTACGCAATTGCGCGCTGACGCCACAGAACTAAATACCTACAAGTTTACTATAATACTAATAAGATTTTGTGATAAAGGATCCCCGGACAGATAGGGTCAGACGCATGTGCAGTAAAGATTATAATACGGAAACGTTATGACGTCACAACAAACAACAGGACCTGCCGCACATCTCACCAATTGCCATTCTCATTATCAAACCAGGGAGTTACTGCGCAGACTCGCTGCCCTACGAACGAGCAATATGGCGACTTACGGGAGGTTGCAATATTTTCTCGCGCATGCCCTAACAATTAGCCATCTACATAATAGATGTCTGTGGCTCACATTAACGTGACAGATGAAACTATGAAGTTAGCAACGCCTGACTCCATGAAGCTACAAGCATGAGAAGACTAACAGCAATGAAAAAGGAAAATACTATGTTGTACACATACATATTTTAGCACACTTTTTAGCCAAACCCTAAAAAAACCGGACAAATCCAAACAAAATTTTGGAAATCCGGACAAATCCGGATGCCATATTAAATACGGACTCATAAACAAAAATACAAACCTGTCCGGGCTAAATCCGGACAGTTGGTCACCTTATTGTTATGGAATTTGTGTACAGCGACTAGCGGTTCAACGCGGCGGAGACGAGGAACGTAAAAGCAAAAGCAACAGCATAAGTGAACTTTTTATCAAATTAACGTAGCATTGATAATTTGATCACAGTGGATTGTTGGAAACATACTATTTGTAAACATAAAAATTAATAATAAAAAATGTACCCTAAACTTGACATTTATTTTAGAGGTCCGAATAAATATAAATTGCCATTTATTTTCGGGGCTCTTGCGGCTCGTTTTCAGTCTGGCTAACAGTCGAATATATGGGAAACAACGTCGTTCTTTATTATAACATTTCCCTCTATCACCTTAAAATGCATATAATTTTTTATATCCTCTTCGAGCTATAACAAAATGGAAACTGAATGGTAAACACTTATAACCCCAAAAAGAATAATAAAACTTACAGTGAGAATTAAGATGATCTTCACAACAGAAAAACAAACTTTGCGATTTCGGCATATCACGTCTAGGGGCCTTAAACAACTTTTTCATACGTTGATAATCTCGAGGAACGGTTACAAAATATTTGTTAACTGTACTGACTGAAGTACTTTTATAACCATGTACAAAACAACATTGGTTTTGTTTTCCATACATAATAGATGCTTGTAAAACTACACAAGTCACTTTGTGGTGCGACCTCTTACACCGTCCTTTCAATAAACATCACACAAAAGCTTTTCCAATACAAGACTGATACTATACCATCAAACAGCACGCTCCTCGGTAATGTTTACATGACACTTGACGTCACGAGTTGAATAACCTTGGATAGAAGCGTTTTGACGGCGATTCCTCGGATTCGAATTTTAGACCTGAAATTCTCTACCTACAAATATTTCTTTTTTGTTTTTTTTAACATGGCGTGCGATATATATGCACTTCAAGATTCATTTCACGTAATTTACAAAAAAAGTGATAACAAAAGTGAAATTCCATACAAGAAGCTTAAAATTATTATTTAATATAAGAAAAAACCAATGTGTGTACATTGGAGGTTAAAAACGGGTCGTGAGCTGGCCTGAGGCGAACATTTGTTCTGCAATTCTGATGTTTAATCATACAGTTGTTTAGCTCATTTCTAATAAAGGAACTGGTACCTTAAAGAGCAGCTTTATGAATCCTAACTACCCTCGATAATTACATGTGAGAGGCTACGTCGAACATAAAATAATTCTTAAATTGTGTATTCAAAACGGAAGGTGTATTTTAAGATACCTTTGTAGGTGTTTGCTATTTTGGGAATCTAAAATAATATTAATAAATGTTTGCAACTGCATACAAATTGAGCCGAATAGTAGAAATAAACATGAGTATTTTGTTGTTGAAGCATTGTCAAATGTGATACAAAAGTGACAAAAATGTATTAAATATACAATGTATTAAACCTGAAATCAAACATTAAAAACAAAACTTTCTAGTCAAGTGCAATAAAATCACGCAGCTGCTCTTACTACACTTAACGATAAATGGCATACCTACATTTAACATTTGCACGTGTTTAATGGTTGTGTAAGATCAAAGCTTATTTAACTAACACAAAATAATCTTTTGTCATAAAATATGCAAATACAAGGTACCCAGTTGATAAATTAGCAAACCATTGCTTTACAATAGCTTTACATTGTAGATCTTTTTGGAAGGTGCAGAAGCCGACTATGAATAAATATAATTCATTAAGTAGGTGTACATAACATTAACACCATATTTTACTATTTAGTACCCACTTCCTGTGTTTCACACTTGATGAGCAGCATCTAACCTTTGCGTGCTACCTACTCATGTTCAAAATAGCAAACACTAATAAGTTGTTAAGTGGTAATATCTATTTAAAATGAAAAACTGTGGCGCCTTTTGGCATATGACCAATGCACACGTAAAACATAATAAAGATTGCCATATCCAGTAAGGAATTCATTCAATAACTCAATTTGCTCCTGTAGTTAAGTGTCATGTAAAGTGAAAAAGTAAAATGATATACAGGGTGTCCCGCATTATATAGGCAACTAAATGGAATCAGAAAACTGTTGCAAAAATTTTACAGTGTTTTTTTTTTTTTAGATAACGTCCACCTACTGAGATATTCACTCTTAAACATAAAGGAAAACGGTTATGAAAAATATTAGACAGGTCGATATAATTTAATGAAATTTTGGCTATTATTATTTGAAGTAGAAGCCGTTAAAATGATGCACACGTGTTTTTAATAGATGKTTTGGGAGGGCCGGAGTGGGGGCCAACCCCCCCCCCTCCACATTTTAACCCTTAACTGTAAAAGGGTCAAGTATTTCGTTCAAAAAGATGTGTTTTTATATATAAGCCCTGCAAACAAAAAAAAGATACTCTTTGTTCATGTGGCTAAAATTGACCCTTTCCAAGCAAATTGCAGTTGAATGTTACGATTCACATTTTCACTGCTTAACTAAATCATTTTTTATCAAATTGACCGTGATAAATAATAAAAATATGTTTAATGTCACTGTTACACTGGTTTGGTGACAACGAGATGAGATTGTAGTTATAAAAAAAAATTTTTGTTGCACAATTTGGCAAAAATCTACTTAAAGCGAACAAGATTCGTGTGTTTTAAACAAATTAAAGTACATTTTTTCACGAAATAATAATCATCGCTTTTTCGTACTTTTTCTGATTTATCTTTGGTAAAACGTGATGAAATATGAAAGTTATTGGTAAGCACTACTATGCCACAGTTTTGATGGCACCCCACTAATATTAAATACTAAAATTACGACCCCGTTGCTTCTTGTTTCAAGTAAATACACCAATAAAATAATCTAAAAAAAGGATTAAAATTTCTATTAGTGGAAAGTGAAAACACAAGTAGGCGGAGTCAAACGAAGCGGTTAGAGAGCAACAATATCTACATTTTATTGGCATATTAATGCAAATTAACAAATCTCTCCCTACAGCAAAGTTTTTATACGATGCCTTATAATATTCGGTAAATGTGGATTCAACAAGCATCAGTAGGTATACAAATGTTAAGCCTTCAAAAGTTTCTCGACTTTTGAATCATATCTAATGAAAAAGTAAAAAAGTAAGAAGGGTATACTATATAGTAAAATAAGGTTGTTGTGTGAAAATGCTTATCAGTCATCTAGTGGTGGCTTTACATACAACGACGTAAGGTGATACGGTCGATAAATACAGAGACCTGTGTGTTTGATGAAGCCGAAAAAGGAGCCCAGGGAAATAAAATAGCTTTGTAAGTTGTCTAACTCCTCTACCAGGTATTTACGATACACATGTCTACGCCAAACTTACGAGTATATCAACCACAAGAAATTTCGTATGCGATATATCAATAACAAGCCCACAATTACGCCTCTCTGTATTATTGACTTATAAAGACGTAAAGCGACTGTAAATATTCTTCCTTTTTCGGCTGTTCTGTTTATATTTGCTACCATTGGATATTGTCTGCGATAGTAAACCACAATACAGAATACAGTGCAACCACTAGTTTCTTTGAATATATGGAAAGGACCCAAATATCAGATGTGAGATATCTAATCTAATTTGCCACATTCCACTAATCGTTCAAATTTTACATTATTCTGCAAGTATGTCTTTACAGTTTAACTACTGATAAATAAATAAAGCAACAATGCTCTAGTATTTTAGTTCTAGTCTCTAACAAAACAATAACGGAAGCTTCAATCGATTTAATAACAAAATTTCTCGGTTTTTTATTAACTTACCAGTTATTTTAAACAATGTTTACCGATACGCGTTTGCTTTAAATCAGTTACGCCTAATCCGTTTGCTGTACTTATACTTACTTCGTTACTTCACGCTCCATTTGCGCAACATGTCAACTAATTGAAGAATTCAAAGCGTCGATAGCATTTAACGGCATTGCTTAGCACGATGGAGGCATTATGTAAAATTATCTTTTCATTATCGTAATAGCACCTGCCAGCGTCCTTTACTTGGAAAGCTGGTAAACACCTAACGTGGCGTGCTACAATGTAATTAATGAAGAAAGAAGATCTTGCGTGGCATTGGAACAATAATTCTTGACTGGTTTTGTGCTGATTTGCTGAAATCTAGTTGACCTTTTAGCGGCAATTTGGAGACAGATTAACAGCTATTATTAATCAAGCCTTCCATACATGCTATAGCACTGTAAGGAAATAATTGATTTGCCCCCAACCGCCAATGCATGATGTGGTGTATGCCATTTCCACAAGCAACGATAATGCTAGACAGAAAGTAAAACATGTGTAAGATATTGAGAATAATACACAGTAGAGCCAAATGAAAACCTTAAATAAATGCACGAAACAGAACCTTTTCTTAAAGGTTATCAGAAATGTTATTTTTGAAACCTAAGAGACTGTTTTGACTTATCGTGGGTAAGTGTTGTCACACTAACAGTTTAAAAATGGCAATTCCACTTGAGCACTGCTTAGGAAGGAAGAGCGTTCTGTTATTCGTACTTAGACAGTAAATGTGTAAAACCAAATGACATTCATTGTACAGAGTGAGCAAATAAGAGAGGTGGCCGGCCATATCTCATAAACCAGTAGCCCTAGAGCTATGAGGCAAAAAATTTGTTAAGTGAAGTGGCCAAGAGAAATTGCTAGAAAATATTTTCGAGTTTGTAAAGTGACCGCTAGAGGGCGCTGTAGTACCTCCAAATTACAAAATTAATGTTTGTGTCATTTTTAGCCTAATAAATGTTTGCGGTATTAAACATTTTAAGATTGTTTGGACTAAAATCTACCATTTTTGTTTAGAACATTTTTTTGTTAAATGTCAAATAAAGGAGTGAGGGGCGGGTGACTATTAATATAGAAAATCGCTAATATTTCAGGTTTGGCTTGACCGATTTCAACCAACGAGGTGTCGTTTTCAAGAGCTTATGTGCCCTTATAAAAAGCAATTTTAAGTGTCAGAACATTGTGTGTTGGCCTCAAGAGGGCGTTTTCTGAAGTTACTACCTAAATATCATTTTTTCTCCAAATTTTTAAATGCAAAGATATAAGGCTATTTACTTCATTAAAAGAACAATTAAATATAGACTAAAATGGTGAAAACCGCACCATTTAAAAATTTCGAGAAAATCGATTTTAGGTAGTAATTTCAGAAAACGCCCTCTAGCGGTCAACTCACAACAATGTTTTGACACATAAAATTGCTTTTTATAAGGACACACAAGCTCTTGAAAACGACACCTCGTTGGTTGAAATCGGTCAAGCGAAACCTGAAATATTAGCGATTTTCTATATTAATATTCACCCGCCCCCACTCCTTTATTTGACATTTAATAAAAAATGTTCTAAACAAAAATTGTAGATTTTAGTCCAAACAATCTTAAAATGTTTAATACCGCAGACCTTAATTAGGCTAAAAATGAAACAAACATTAATTTTGTAATTTGGAGGTACCACAGCGCCCTCTAGCGGTCACTTTACAAACTCGAAAATATTTTCCAGCAATTTCTCTCGGCCACTTTACTTAACAAATTTTTTACCTCAAAGCTCTAGGGCTACTGGTTTATGAGATATGTCCGATCACCTCTCTTATTTGCTCACCCTGTACAATGAACCTATAATATTGAGAATCATGTTTGTCAGTTCAGCAAGTGAATGGAGCAACAAATTTAAAAGCGCGCTCAATTCTATAAATGATGTTCACCGACTTGGTGAAGCAAATCGTGCTATGACGTCTTGAGTCCATTTCGGCGGGTGGAGGAGCTTCAGTGAAAGATACTCGTCGTATTGTCCTGTATGAAATGACGGTAGCTTTGAAAATAAGTCATGGTTCTGTGCACTATACACCAACAAGTGTCAGCAACATTGGTGCAAAAGCAATTGACAATTGGGGATGCCTTTTTGACAAAACTAGTGAGTGTAGATTAGTCGTGGGTGCATTATTGTCAACCTGAAGTGAAGAGATCAAGCAAACATTGCCCCCACCCTTCATCCCAGAAACCCAAAAAATTTCGTACGGAGCTCTCGGCACCATTTTTTGGGACGCAAATGGGACAATTTTGTAGGACTGGCAGGGGTCACTGTTACAAGTGTCATATACTTAAGAATCCTAAAGAACCGTCTCAAGCCAGCAATCAGGACCAAAGGACAAAGTTTTCTAAGTAACGGTAACTGTGCCGACCATCCCTTAGTTTGTAAGTCTACAACATCCTTTTTATTCCCCTTACCTCGCCCCAAGCGATTATCATGTCTTTGATTAACTTAAAGAGGCTATAGGTGGAAACGTGCGAAACAATTTCGAGAGGGTACATGAGTGGGTCGGCAAACGCTTAAATGATTTTTTTCGGGCATTAAAGCATTTACAAAGCACTGGTGGTAGTGCATGGAACGTAATGGAGACTATTCTAAAAATTACAAACTTATGTTAAAATTGCTTTAATATATTTTGTTGTAAGATTTTCACTCGTCTACTCGTCTATTTATTTCTTAATGTTACTGTTACATTCGGCCAATAATAATAAATAATATATTTATAGATATAGTCATAATGACATTTCGACAAACTTGAAATTTAATTAATGTAGATTATAAGATAGGTAATCTTAAAATCTTATATCCCATAACCAATTCTCTTAAATTGCGTTTTCAGTATTTTATATTGTGTATATAGTACTCATTATGCCTTATAGACAGTTATGTGAAGACAAACAGTAAAGAGTGTATTGAAAAGATTCTGCATATTATGCAACAAATGGAAAATTGGGTAATGCAACGGCACGAGTGTCATAGACCTTACCTACCGCTAAATGCCTACGCGCATGTAGGTACTTAAAATAGCAAATTAATTACACCTTCGCAAACAATACTTAAGCGCATTGTTTTGTCAGACTAGCATACTAGACGCCCGTGTAGTAAAAATTAAAAAATGTGAACATATGGCGATGCTGCTGTGTGCTGCTGATTATTTAATGGATATATTAGCAAGAACGACATAATAGCGCAGAACGAAACATGCAAATAAGCAACTTGCATGATTATATTTGTTTTATTCATTTGTTTTCCTTAATACCACTCTATGGCTGCAAACGAGTTGTCTACTATACAGGGTAGTCCAAGTGAACATATCTCCGCTGTAACTCTAAATTCGTTGAAAAAATATAAATTTTTGAGTACTAAGAAAAATAACCTAAAAATTAAAAAAAATGATCTTTTTCTCAAGAATGTATATTTCAGCTTTATTTCAATATGTTGAACAATCTCAATTAATAGTTCAGGTTATGGAAAATAATCATGAAGGATGGCGCCTTTTTGCATTATTTCATACACGTCAGAATCTAATTTAAGACTGGGATCCTGGAAGCAGAAAGAAGATCCATCCGAGATAAAGACAGAAAGAGAACGATCATTTTTTATACAACAGCGCCACTCATTAATTACTGCACCGATATGTTTGAAATGGTCGTCTTATTCGAAAAATCGTAATCGACATTTTCAGGATCCCAGTCTAAGAGTATTAGGTGCTCAGGAAGATGGATGTTGGACTTCCTAGTACCACAGAATGCTAGTTCACCAAATTTGCCAAAATTCTATTAGGATACCTGAAATAAAAAATATTCGTTTCTCAACTAGAAGAACTAACAGCAGAAGCTTCAAAAAGAATGAATTTTTATCAATCGAGAAATATGACATAACGTGCGATAGTTGGACATTTTCAGAATTTTTATTTTAAAAATTCATGCACTGATATAAAGATGTCCCTTTAAAAGCCTTTCACTTTATAATAATTTGGTTCATTTTGACAACTGACAGGAGAAATTTTAGTATCCAAAATCTCTAAAGTATGCTATTTCTTTGCCAAGATAGCACTAAGATGGCTAATTTGAGATACACAACATACTACATCATGTACAAAGAATACACTACGTATTCGTATTCAACTACGGTTTTGCTGAATAATTATGAAGTCAAATAACTGCTAAATTAATTGGAAAAGCCASTAATACATTTTATTCGCAATTATTTAATTTCMCTTGTTAGTCAAGGTAAGTCATTTAACATGTCGGAATTAAAAAAATCTCGAATAAAAATGTTGTCGTAGAGGTATACAGTAGCTTTAGATGTCAATAAATACAAAAAGTTTGTTTCTTAGAAATAACTTGCATTCACTTGCACGAGTATCTTAACGATCAATCTTGTGCTCATCAGTAACAGACAAAAAATATAATTAGACCCAAGACCTTTTATTGAAACATTATTCTCATTTGAAAAGCAGTTGTTTACAGCTTTTTTTATAAATGACGGCTTTATAAATACCCATATTTTACATTCCAATAAGCTAATTGAGTGTATATTTCCTATTACATCTTCATTTCGACGGGACAAACCTTTTGTAGTGTTGTTGACTACATCTAAGAAAAACAAGTTCTAAAATTACATAGACCTTGACAAAGACCTCAAATACAACCATGTTAAACAAGACTTCTTCAGAGTATTCGCATTTAATAATGGATAAATTACTATAAAAATAATTCCACAGTATGAGTAGCGCAATTACCAATCCTTTGACGCTTGCATATTACTAGGATATATAATGCATATGACTTAAGATTTTTCACTTGAGGTGATCGGTGTCGTACCAACAAGGTAGGTGACACATGCGGGATGTATCGAACAACATATAGAAAGTAGTGTGTAAATATGGTCGTTGAATTACACAACTTTATTACACACCTACATGTCTCCTGTCAATAACTGAAACGTAAAGTTAAATTTTATGTACGATGGCTCACTTCCAAATAGAAATGGATTGATACAGTTTTGACTTTGATATCTTTGAACACATAGTGATATTAGTTAAATGTAAACTAATTCATGATCGAAGTAATTTACCAGTAATTATTTACATTTCCTTTCGAAATGTATTATCCTAAATTATGTTGATTAGCAATGCATTTGTAGTAAAAGAAGCTAGATTATTATATTCGCAAAAATCTGCTGTAAAAAGAGATGTTTTAAATATGTAGATTGTTAAAGAGATAATATGAAAATGAAAGTGCTATTTTGTGTAAAGAAAAATACACGTGTCTATCTGTCAGACAATTCTATAAAAATTAAATTAAACTTTATAAAGGAAATAAAAAAAAGACTTACAAAAATATGTTATTAAAAGTTTATAAAACAAAGTATGTTAACCAAAATATTGTATAGTTCTTCTGAAATTTACATTCAAAATTTAACAAATACATATTTAATTTAAATTCAATAAATAATTTTAAATATGTAGTTATTCCTAATACATAGCTTAATAAAATTATAAATATTTTAAAACATAAAAATACTAAAATTACTGTATCCGATCATACGTTCGTACGAACTCCCTTGCTTTTTGACTTAAAAAATCTTCCTTCCTCTAAATCTGTAAGCATTATATACAAACAAAAATACTAGTAATACATCTTATTTATTACAATATGTTAATATAAGTACAATTATCACAGCAATAAATTTTATCATGTTTTAACCCATTTTGTTATGACAGTTAAATAAATACTATGAATGCATAATAAATTCGATTTTTACTACATTTTCTATCTATGCTTAGTTGCGCAGTTTTACAACGGTACATAACTTCCTTGCTATATTCATGTTTCAGCAATTCCTTACCTACCTTTACAAAGAAACTGATTTATTAAGATAACGCAAAGAAAATCAATGTGTATTTTAACTAGGTGTTACAAGACAATGGTGGAGAGAAATAATATGTAAATCAATAAAACAACGTATACCGTAGTTATATAAAAAACACAAATTGTGTGAGATAACGGTTCCATTAGTAGTAGTAGTTGTTGTAGTATACTTCCTAATCATAGGTAATGAACGTGTTAAAAGATATAAAAAGATGTTAACAAAACTATTAATATTCATATTTTACAATAAAATGTTGTTGCCTTAGGGTAAGTAGTCAGCATCGGAAAGTTTTTTAGCATCCATACCCCATAATGTAATTTAAGACAAATACATTGGCCTTCCGATGAGTACAAAACATTTTATAAGCAATAACTATCGCACTTTGTCCGAACGAAATAATTAAACGTAAGTTTATGATTTTTGGAGGGTAAACAAACTCTGAATTTCGTAGCAATCCAAGAAATGGAGAACAGTTTGTTTTGTAGTTATTTTGCCGCTTAAATAAAGTAGGTATGAAAGTCATAATGCAGCAACCAAAAATCGATTTAATTGGTTTTTCTAAATTCCCTGAATAATCATCTAATTTCATTGCAGTGCACAGTACAAAACCTTCTTTTTAAGAAAAGATCCCTGGCTTCTTAAAAAGGGTTTTAATTTGTATTCTTGAAAAAGTCCTCAGATAGATGTATGAAAGTGTGTTTCGTGTAACCCCCCCTCCCCCCCCCCAGCCAAAATTTATGGGCATGCCACTGTAACGCAGAAGGGTAAGCTGTTTTGGATAGAATGAACGTAATAATTTATATGTGAAAGGTTGCAAACATAAGAGATCTAAGATCTCTAGATCTGTATCCTAGAAGGATTCCGCATAAAGTGATGAATAACGTCTGTTGCTTTAGTCATACATTTGTACCACTAATCGTACACAATTAATCGAAATTACAAGAAATACATGCTCATCTTCCAAGCAACTGTTTACCATTGTCGTATCTATATGGCAACCAGCATACTTGGAGGTGTAGAAATAAATTCAATGTCAATGCGCATTTTACATAACAAATATAGTATTCATTTATGTATCATAGACGTATACAGATAGTGGCTACATGTTAACTGATTCTAGGGTCCTTTATCGGTAATTAACAAGTTTGGTTTACACTTTAGCAGAATTACCTTATGTAAACAAAAGCCAAAATTGGATAGTTTCAAGCATGAATGAGATCACAGTCTTATACCACCTACACTCCCAACACTCCAAGAATTTCGCCGACATACTGCCATTTACGTGTCGTGAAAACTGGTGCCGATATCAATCTTCTCTGGGTATATGCATACAAATGCTTAACTCCACATCAACGTATGTAATAGACATGCCATATCGATGCAGATGATTGAGGCGTATATGTGCACTACATATTCAACTATTTAATTATACAAACTTTTCACACCAATGATAAATCTCTTGTATTTGCATATTATTAGCTCCAGAATTTTTTATTCATTCTGTGAATAGCAAAAAACATAAAATGATACCAGTATTTTTATTGTGGTTGTGCTATATTAGTTTTATAGTCCTTATATATTGTTCAGGTTCAGGAATGATATTTCAATATTACATTCAGTGATTATGAATTGTATCAATATTAAGTACCTACTTTCTATAGGAGTTTATGATGAAATTTTTAGTACACATTTCTTTATTAAGAGTATAATGATTGACAAAAGCGTATCTCAGCCTTGCCTGCAAACTAGCCTATTTTTACAAAATCGCAGATTACGGTTTGGTATATGATGACATTTAGCCGTTTCGCATTTAATTTTTATTACCTTATCATTACAAAATAAGGGCTGCGGTAAACTATTGGTTTTAGATACGTTATTATTTGTAAATGGCACTGCGCCGTTTCGCTGTAACATCATCCACCTAGCTATTCACTGTAGCCAAATTGAACGTAGCTGAAAGATAAATGTGAAGAAAGCAATGGACTACTAGTAGTTCAAACCCTGTGATTCGTCTAGCGGCACATACAAATAAACAACTGCTAATATTTAAATCCAATTTTCACGGTTAAACCATTTTAAGCAGCTCTTATTTACTCCATTCCGAACCACCCTAGCGATCGATAGAGTAATAAAGGCGCACTTTTTTAACCAGGTATCTCCAGTTGGTGTAATCCAAGAGGCATTCATCATTTAGTATCAGATAATTACTGTTTTAATATATTGCAGCTCCTTGTATTGATACATGTTGCGTTTAGTGGTTATCTCGTCAATTAAGTCGTTTGCAGTGAACACGAGTCAATCTGCCCCAATTTTCCATTATATACAAAACCATTGTAATGTAAATGATCTGGTTATGTTAGTGGTACATCTAATATAATAATAATAATAATAATAATAATAATTAGTATATTGTGGTTTGTTAATTAAAATCTTATATGTTTTATAATTTTTATATGTTTACATTTTCAAAATCTTAATGTGTTCTTCGTGACTGTAAATGTGTAAATGACCTGCCGTGTTACTCTGTATAGATGAAGATTGCTAACGTTTCATAACTTCACTTTTCGTGTAAGTTAAATTTAAATTTTGACATAATTATTGAAGACCTACCGTATAATTTGTTGTAGAAACCTTGATAAATAAATTAAGAGTACTACTACGGACTGCTACACCCAATCAGCTTCCCGACACTCCTCTCTCTCTCTCTCTCTTACCTTATGTAAAATGGTTATTAACTATGAAAAGATCTTCACCAATGAAATGAAAACTAAGAATGGCATCCCAAGAACAAACTACAATTCGGTAAAAAAGACATCATTTTTAAAGATCTAACATTCTGGACATATGAAACAAGATGCCTTATATGACAAAAATTCCCAGTTTTTGGTTTTGCCAAAATTAGTTCTTTCTAAAATACTTTTTTTAAATCGCATATGACGCGCCATGTATTGTTTTTAGAACTACATAAACCGGTTGCACAAACGTGCATCAAAGTTAATCCCAGTTTAATTAATTCGGTATTCTGATTGGTGCTTCTATAGCAACGAGCACGGATTGAATTCGGATCAAGACACGCAGAAAATTTGTATGATAAGGTAATATTTATTTGTGCGATTTGAAAAAATCGCTGCACTTCAAAGGGATTTCACAAATCTAGTATGTTTCTTTAACAATCTTTAGAATAGTTTAACTATACATTTTTGTCATTCCTTTGGAGCCATACATTATAAAACTAGAAAAAAACTGGTCGCTAGGGAAAATTATTATTTATCGAAAACAACCCATTTTAACTACATTATCCAAGCATTGCATTAGGTTTCTTTTAAAATCACACACATAATGAACGCCGATTTTATGGGATATTTTACTAAATGTGAGAATATTATGTATAAAGAATAATTCCTATAGAAATCAACAAAATGGTTTATATACCTCAAACTTGTTGAAACTTTGACATAAATAAACAGATAAGTACAAGAATTTGTACTTCGCAGTTTTTAAATATTCTGTGGTGTCGCGAAAAATATGCAAATATTTAGTGTTTAATGCAAACGTTTTCTAACACGCATCAAATATTTTAATTAAAAAATATCCCATCAGCCACATTTTGTCACCACCGCGAAAAGCGTTAGATGTAAGAAGGTAAGAAGAATGAACTTTATTTTTAATTTAAAACATAAACCCAGTATAACAGAAACAACCTGGGCGTTCGTACTTACTATGCAAATCGATTCGACAGAATATATCGACGAATTAAACAAAACTGATTGATTTATGTAAATGTCATCTGTACGCACCTGGGCATTGCATCCGGTGAGAAATATTAACACTCCTACTACAATGAATGTATCGCCCATCCTAATAAGTATAAGCTAACCCACGGGAAAGAAGACACTGCACACAGCGTGCACTTGCACGACCCACCGGTGGATGACGACTACCCATCATCTGCACCTAGACCGCTCAGGAGTCGGGTATGACGGAGGTCACCAGGTCACAAGTCACGAGACGGCTGCTGCGAGAAGGGTATCTATAAGGAGATGCGCGCTATTACCACACGAATTATTCGCAAGGATAGACGTCAAGATCGGTCTAGATAGAAGAAGGAAAGGTATCATCTGCATTCTTTCAGTTCTTGGTGACGGTCACCTGTTAATCAAATTATGCGTAAACATTATACCTTTGAATAAACTTAATAAATAACAACTAGTAGAATATGAGCCAGAAACGAAGAAAATGCTGATAAAGAAAAACTCATTTTTTTGAATTGGCTCACGGAGTCGGTTAAACAATTTACGTAAAGAAAATTTTAAATCATCTCGGAAGATATATGTCTAAAAATGATTATTGTTAATATCAGTTATTGTCCTTGCGAAATAATGTCGCTTTACTTTTGCATTCTCGCTCCGCATAATTTTTAAGGTATAAGCAGATAAATTAAATATCCAGTGGTCAATGATACATTTCCTATAACATTTCTACTGAAATATATTTAGAAGAAGATGCGAATGAAAGTACGGATATCGACATGGAAAACTTCATTCCTATCATAAAAAAGGATCTGACGCGAAAAAGGAAATAAATTAAGAAATTGCTGAAAAACCCTAAAAATTTGAGACTTATTTTATTAACAATGTAAAATCGATATTTATTGAGATTTTTTTGTTTCATCTTCATTTTGTACTTATTATATGCAAAAAATATTCGAGAAAATTATAAATACAATTTACTACAAGTTTTTCAAGTACCAAAACTGTTAATTATTTTGTTATTTAATTCAAATTGAGATTTTCACAGAAAAACGTAACATTGTTTATTTATAAATTATGCTCGCAACCAAAAATTAGATTTGTCTCTGCTGCCTGGTCTGGATGTAAAATACCTAAACATATATTTACTGATTAATTTTACCTAAATGTGACAGCGCAGCTGATTCTTTTCAGCTCCAGATATTTTATGCAAATTCCTATTCAACGTTGTAGATAACTAATTAAGAAATAATGTTTAGATCATTACTACTAAGTACTAGTTTCTATTACACTATTAAATGTAACGCTCGTTAATTTTAGAAAGAAGGTAAATTATTTTTTTATAGCACGATGTCGAATTCGAATTGTAAACACAATTCATTGATGTGGCGTTGAAATCTAATTCGTTTGTCGCTGTGAAAGTAATAGGCGAAGATATTTACTAAAAACAGAAGGTAATTTAGAACGTCGATCAGTGGTTAAAGTGTAATAATTTCAGGTCAGGCATGATATGGTATGGCAAGGCAATTGACTACTAAATCTTCTACTGCCTATTAAATTACTAAGGTTAAAAATGTTCGAAAACCCAGTCTTGTAACCATTGCAGTATTTTTACGATTAGTATTTACAAAATAAGAAAAGCTATACCTAGTAGGTGTTATAGTTTGTAGTTGGATTAGATGCAGTCAAAGAACTATCTAAACATCAATGTATTTATGTGGATTATATATTATACATAAAATATTTCATGGCCGTGGATACTAATTTTGTTTGGAAGAGATTAAAAAAATGAAATTTCGTACAGCTATTATAACAGTAGTCATAAAATAGTGGGTATATCGCAGAACCGAATTGTAGTGATGGCTTCATCTCGCAACAATGTGGCTTCTTCTTGCATGTACTGGATATTATGCAAATGGACATTATTTGCAAAGTAACTTTTTCAATTGACGAGTTCTCCAAACTATAGTTGAGGCCAGGTCTTCCAAATACGTTGTTTTCTATGACGAGATCGCATGGTATAGTAGCATGAAGTTTAATTGAACCGTTAACTTTTGAACATTGTATGTTATCTCTTTTTTGTTAGATTCTTAGATTTCGGATGATTCCTCAGTATTGGACTCTGTCTAAATTGTTAAACAATTTTTCCGATACGTGACAGTACAGCTGATTGTACGGATACAGTCGTTGGTTTAAACGGGTTTTGATGATGACCCAGTTTTAGTGGGGAATGACGATTTATGTAGAGGCGATCTAAATGGTTGAATTTATTGATGATTATTATTTGATATAGGAATCTGACTAAATGGATTAACATTTTCTTGACATTGTTACACTGCCGACATGTGTAACGGCACTGGTCAATTGTTTGGAGATCGAAAGAAATTATAGCTTTGTTAAGTATTAGCAACATTTGCGGTAGCTTGTTTTGAATGATTTATGGTATGTTTTGGAAGGTTGTCATTATTGCTTCACAAATATTTCATGTATCGTCGTTTCTGAATTTTATTGTCGTATACCTTGCATAAATCAAGAACAACGTTAAGTTAAAATGCAACAAATATCTATTCATGATAAGGGTTATTGATTCACGAACCAAATATATGCAACATTAGGTTTTGGAAAAAAGTTCCTTTTGAAAGCTGACAAATTTATATCAGTTTCGTGCAACTCGATGAATTGCTTTAAATCGTTCTGAGCAAGGAATCTTCTGTCATAATATTTCAGGTATGATGCATCTGGTTTTTGTACAAAAATTCCCAGAGTCGAAAGGAAGCAGCGAGAGAGAACATTGTTTAATGGCATTTTATTTATGTTGTTTGTCTTCAGTTCCTTCAATTCAATTTGTGTTAATTTTGTATCTTTATATTTCGTGTTACTCAGAAATTTATAACTAGTACCTTATAAAATATCAAATTTCAGTTATTGTGATGCTAAAATCGAAAATAAAGTAACCAAAAATTTTTGTAACCTTAGTTTTATTGAAACTACAAATTTATGCAACAGATTATTAGACTTAAGATCTTGCTCAAAGACTATATTTGTTACAGTTAATTGTACTTGCGTAAGCTTAGTTCAAACTTAATCCATAATTTTATATTTTAGTTACTATTTTACAACAAAAAGAGCTGAACGAAGTGACCCGTATTAAAATTTATTCCTTGCCATAACAAGCCATATGTGCTTGTCTAGATCACTTCCGCATTTAAAKTAGCGCTCTGGTAACAATGAAAGATAAATAKTAATGATGTGACTTACAGTGAATGACAACGGTGGCTAAAACCATCGTACATTCGGAGCCTGATTCGTGTATAGTTATTTTCAACATCAATTGTCCAACACGTAAGTGCAAACAACACGGAAGTGTGCTTGTGTTACATAAGCCCAGCAGGAGTACAAGCTGTGAGAACTATATCGACAGTTGACTCTTAATATGTTGCAATCTAAAACAATTGCTAGTTAAGGTGCGATGGGAACACATAGATAATGACAATAACAACGATCTTCTTCGGATGATAGTTTGTTTACTATATTTGTTGCTTTCTACTAATGACATACAAAATTAAACATAAATGAACATAGCAATTATAGTTTGTTAATAACATGAAAACGTCTTGAAATAAAATATTTGTTTAAAGCGGATGCCATTTGTTGGTGTAGCTTTATATGGTTGCAGCATTGTGCATTCTATTGCATCGTCAAAGTACTAATCGCAATTAATACCTGTTGTTTAATTATCGGTTTCGCAAACGATGATTTTTAAGTGTTCAATACGTATTCCTTTCACATCCAGGTACAATATATCAAAATAACACGTTCTACAGAAAGGGAAAACAGATATTTTCTTTGGAGAAACCAAAGTTCACAATTGAGTAAATAACTTTAGTTTAAAGAATGTTAATACAAAAATAAATTGCATTTCTCCTTTTTTTAAGCACATTTCATATAAAATATATTAATTTTGTCCTAAATATTAAGATAACCGTTTATGTATGTGGTTTGTACATAGTATAAAAATACTACTTTCTAGTTGATATACGCTACAAATAAAGAATTTTTTGCAAAACCAAATCCAGCATGTATGAGAATGGAATAATAAATTCCAGACCAGACAATATTTTGCCTAAAACTTAATCTAGTTTTTCTGCAACAGATCGTCAAAACTTATAATTTTGCTCATATTTTATCTACGAGAAGCTAAATAATATAAGGGGTAAAGTTTAGGACATGAACATATTATGGACTAAAATATAAGCAAAAACTAATAGATTTATGACAGTATGTATGACAGTAAATTACAGTGACAGCAAAATATTGATATACGTCAGATCGACTTGGAATATTAGGCTTTTTAGAACACGTGACTTTCGAAGTGGCTGCCAGGGGACACCTGTCAAAACGATGCAGTTTCTAACGCGCTGTCGCAGAAACCTCATTGCACTAGAGCCGGGACATTCGATTCAATTCAAATCGTTCAATCAATCGCATAGATTCGGATCATTCAAGTCGTTCAAGAATCATTACCGAGAACGCGTTATACCGAGTTGTTAGACCTGCTTAAAGACAGCTGACAGCTGCAACATCTGTCCCTTAACAGTAGCCAGCCGGTCAACCGTCAACCATGACCGACGCACGAACGACGCTAATTCATTAGCTGTGAGCCGAATCAAACTAATCATGGCATGAGTCATTCAATTTGAACGACTTGGTCATGAACGACCAAACTCTATCACCCACGCGTCCGTTTCCACGGTTTCGTAGGCGCGTCCATTGCGCGCGCGCTTTGTGCCCCCTGGAAGCCATATTGGATGACGTAATCGTAAAAAGCCTAATGGGGTTCCTCGGATATAATCGCTGTCCACTGCTTACAATAACTGGAACGTTTTGATTCAAATTTAGTGTTATTTAAATATAATCTAAATACTAATAGTACTATCAACTAAAAGTCTGCACTTTCATGATAATATTGTACAAACATTAACTATTTCTTGTGATATTTCTAACAATTAACTAACATGGAATAACATCCTGTGAACGCAAAAAAATTACGTGTTAGTCGTTAGGTAACACTGTGTATAAAAGTGCATTTACTAGTAAAGTACACAGTGTGTAATGAGCAATTTATTAATAAACTAGTAGAAAAAATAAATTTTCTATAACACTTCAAAATGTAAAGCACCCTGTGTATTCTGTGGTGGTAGGAATACCGAGTAAATCTTGATCTTCTGCGAACCAGAAGAGAAGGCCTTCGAATGTATCAGAAAAGATCGCTCATAACAATACCAGATACAAGTCGTGATAAGATATCATTGATGCATTCGCAACTTAATTTTTCTAGTCTTTGTTTGTGATATGAGTGATGCTTATACAAGTGTCTGTGAAGATTATCTAGCTTCTTGTAGTCATTGTGTTAAGAGCAACTGTCCATCTTTTATATTCCTAACGCGTATGACATTTTATCTTATCTCATTAAGTATCAAATTCAAGACGACAATGCAACACAAGCAATCCAAATGAACTGCCTGCGTTTTTCTTGACATTAGAGGAGGTTATTTTTAGATAGCAAAGTTTAAGAATAACAAGACGATTTTATTAATACACTTCTGATTTGGTATAATTTTTTGTAGAAGTGCGGAATAGAATATAAAGTTTTAAGCAGAATTGTAGTTATTTTCTGTATACATTCATTACATATTACCCAGGTTTACATAAACAAAAATACACATATACATACTCAAAAACACAATATGAGTAAGTACATTATAGTATAAGTTTTATTTTTTATACCCTAAGTAAAGGTAGGAACGTACATTCTAATGCATAAACAACAATTTAAAAGTACAAAAGTTCGAAAACTTTAAAGCTATAAAGAAATCGTAGAAAATACGAAAATCAGAAAGAACACGAACAATTCAATGCGCAATACACTTACCTATATAAATACAATATCATCATCTTTTCACACATTTGCATGCATTTTTATTAGAAATTTGAAACATTTGATATCCTCATGAATAGGTTGAATCAAACGTCCGATATCGATGGATCAAAGCAATGACCTCGATAATAGTGCTTCTTTAAACTAAAGAAAGGTCAATATCATATGTACTGATTCAAATTTTTTAAAGCTAACCAACGATGTTCACCAAAATTACATTCGAAAGCGATTAAACATTTTCTGAAGATCAGCGACGCGGCACGTCAGGAAACAAGTTGCAAAATTGTCAACTGCCGGTGATCCATAAACAACATTAAGCAGAACAATAATCAGTGTTGTGATTGGTATGACTGATAGCCGACCGATAGTAATTTAGAAATCATATTCCATTTGCCTACTTTGGACGAGAGATCAGTAACATTTTTTATTAACAAGGCTACTCCTTCCTAAAAGGGCAACCTACAAATATTACACATAAAAATTTTATACATTACAAGGAGTATGTTTAACAAAGTGAACTAATCATTCACTAAGAATAAGTACGCCGCTTTTATTTAATAGCTAGTAACTAATTTAAAAATGCTGATTAAATCAACGAATACATTTTTAGAAATGCAAATTAAGTAAGCGCAAATAATGATGATTTGGTTCATTACCTGGATAATAAACAAATTTCAGAGGGGAGGCTGCTCTAAAAAAGGCGTAATTATTGCTAATGGTTAAATTAGCTCAAAAACACCTGATATAATCGCATGTTTAAAAAATATATGAAAAGTACATTTCTTTCTGTAGCAAAAATCTTCATAATTCAGCTGGTTTTGAGGATTTGTTGGAAGTTCACCGTACTCTGTCTAAAATTAAATGTCAACATAAGCACCATGAAATCCCATAATGCTTAAGCTTCTAATATTTTTAGATACTTGTTTATTTGTTGGTCCAAGAACTGTCATTTTTAGACAATATGTTTTACATTTTTATTCCTGAACCGTTAGTCGGGCTAACAAAGTGAAGAATTCTTTTTGTGATAAAATAAATGCGCTCTCGATAAAAAAGAATCAGTGGCGTATCATTTTTTTGACAAAAATGATGGTGCAGCATGCTACTGAAAATGCCACTGGTGGAAGTAAACAGAAATCGTTTCATGAAAGAGAACCAAACTTATGCGCATTAACCACTTGTCAAAACAAAATCTGAAGTATCTTAAAATTTATGCGATTGCGGACCCATGGTTAAAGTTTTTTCTTTTACTCCAAAGATTAACCCCTTCATTATTAGCGTTCAATTAAAAAACACCCTGTATTAAATTAATCCAATATGAAAGCAACAACGTAATCTTTTATCTTAATCAAAAGTAAGCTATTATTGAAATAGACAAAGAGAAAATAATGTGATTACTAAGCAAGTTGATGCTACAGAGGTAAGTAGTGAATAATTTACTAATATGAAAGCAATCAACGAAATGTATCATCGAAATCAAAGATAAGTAATTTTTAGAACAGACAAAGAAAAAAGGTAAATAATATAAGCTGTTGCTATACAGGTAAGTATTAAATAAATTTCTAATTAAATATCAGATTCGTGTATGTTTAAGTTTAGATTCATATTAACTCTTCTTTATTTCAGAGAGACGCCGAACGACGATCAATGAAATCCGCTTCTACGTGCTTCCAGAACAGCAAGAATATCCAAATGATATAAGTATCGTGAAAAAACAGAGTACGACCGTAAGATTATAGTGGATCCTCTGGGTGTCCTATGAATCCAAACAGCCCATCAGACGTTATCCAAGCTCAGTCAGTTATTTCCCTGGTAAGTTCCATCCAATAGCCCTTATGTACTTGTGTTTACCAAGGTTCGTATATTCCCATCGGTGAGGCAACACGTAAGTAACGCGTATACTTAGGTACCAAAACGAGAGGTGTATCTACATCTATTGTTCGACACCAACAGGATAACCAGTAAAACAATGGAATAAAAGGCTGCAATACTGAACACGCATTAAGAACCCAAGGTATATCATTAAATAAAGTGAACTTACTTCTGTTATTCGACCCTCCATTACAAGAACCAACGATTCGCTCTTTAAATCCTCAAATACGTAAATTTTTAAGTGAAATATGCTGGACACTTCTTTAAGTTCATAATTCTAATCCGTTTTTGAGCGTGGAAAACAGTTTTTGTAAAAACGCGCCGACCGAGTATGCGCAAAACATACTAAACATAACAACCGGATATACTTAGGTTTTAAGGTAAACTATACTAATCTGGAAATAACACCGTAATATCTTGTGCAGCTCGATAAATTTTTAATTCTGTTTTGATGGTAAACATTTTTTCTTATAAAAAAAGTAATTTACTTCATCGTGAAAATTCGGAATATCAGTGTTAGTTCTGTAAAGATCCTTCAGTTTTTTAGAGCAATCTTTTTTATTCAGTTGATAATGTTTAGTCCAAAAGTACTCTAATTAAGACTTAAGTATATAAAACTATTTATTTTTCTTACGAATAATAAATATTTCATCTTCCACTCTTTCTTCGTGCCCGCCGGGTTCGGGGTTCAAGTCTTCCAACCACCTAATCCGCCACTGTTCGGCACAAGCCGTCACTGCTGTAGATGTTGATTAATAAAAGGCTATAGCCACTATTCAACTAAGTAATAAAAGTATACATCCTATCCAAGGTGTTAGAACATTAAAAGTCACTTTACTTTTAGGACGTTCTCATAGACGACATTATTGTGCAGTAGACATGTAATTCAATTCGTAATGTCATTGACATTATAGGCCTACTAATCTCACTGCAGGTCTTCTACTCCACTTGACAGTCGCTAACATTTAACCGGTGCTTAATTTGTTCATTAACAAATGGCGCTAATTTATTTTCACAATAACCAACGAATCGCAATGAAAAGCACTTTCATCGCTCACTGAACACAATTTGCCCAATAAAGCGCATTAGCCTTTAAAATTATGCCACAGCACACGCGAATAAAGCAACATGGGTAGCTAACAATAACGATGGCACTTAGCTGAAACGATAATTTAAAGTTACCGTATTATTTTTAATTGAATCTTTCTGATGCGGCCTGAGCTTTTGAAATAAAACCAAATCGTTGCACAACTTTTTAATCAATATGACAGGTTCCATATTGTTACGAAGCTTAACTGGTAGAGCTCGACGTATGGTAAAGTAGCCACTCGAATTGCAAATAATTACACACCTACTAAGATGATAGAAGGTAACTTATTATAAGTTGGTGACCTGCATGTGTAATCTTTTTGCAATATCCTGAGGCGCGTGCGTTATGCGTCTATAATAATGGAAAATCCTCTGCTTTAAATATTTTTGAATACTAATCAATAGTTTTAGACACCAACTGACGTATGTGTTGGCTGATAAGCAACATGAACTATAACATTTTTTTTATAATTCCTTGACAGCACTAAATTTTGAAAGGCATTTCTTAATTATTATTAGGCCATAATAATAATAATAATAATCATCATAATAATAATAATAGTCATAATAATCATAATAATAATAATAATATTTATTGAGAATCTCAATAGCACTAAGAATCGGCAAAGTCGGCTTTCATATAATGCCACGACATACAAAAGACATCCCAGTAATATATAACAAAGCGAAAAAGAAAACTAATATCAATCAGTATACTTGTGCCTTGAATAAACAATCAGACAGCTTATTTCTAAAGGAATTTATGGATCGACAGTTCAAGAACAGATTTATATTTTCATTGTAAAACTTTGCCGCACAGTATATGAAACAACTCTCAAACTTTTTTGTTTTATGTTGAGGAATCGGGAGTTCATTTACATTTCGTAAAGACAAATGATGCATTTTAGATCTCACATATATCAAGTTAAAAAGATAAGAAGGTTGTTTAGAATAAATAATTTTGTACAAGAATACGCCAAAGTAAAGCTTAAAACGAAAGTCAAGTTTTAAAACGTTCAAGTTTTTGTAAAACACCGTAATATGTTCTCTAGAACAAATATTATAAGAAAAGCGTAGACAAGAGTTTTGCAGGACTTGAAGTTTACGTTTAAATTCACAAGTTAAGAAACTGTAATAGACATTGCTGCAATAATCAAGATGGCTTAACACTGTACAGTTAACAAGATTCCACTTAACAGATTACACAAGGACGCTACGAAATTGCCAAAATGTTTTTAATTTTGCCCATGCAACTCCAGTTTTTGCCAAAACATGCTTTTCAAATGTCAAATGCTGGTCCATAATCAAACCGTACGGGTTTGAAAAATGCGAATTTCTAACTTAACTTTCATTATTTATGCATTAATACCGAAATGCATTAAATTCAAACGCTACTAGTACAATACACTATTCAAATAATTCAGTCAACCACTACTCAAAGCACTACACTTCACTACAGTCAATCAAAAACGCTTGGGTCGCTTTGTTCGCTTGCTTCACGGTTTTTCAAATCAGATTGCCTCCGCGCGCTTTCGCTCTCGTCTCGCGTACATACCGACCGATAAATGTGCTCGAATGTTCCAAAACCATCTCCCGGTCTAGTATGGAAGTTTCACGAACATAAGAGAATAAGCAACCCTAGGCAAAAGCGCTAATAACGTTGGTCTGGTTGCCTAATTCGCAGCCGCTAGTTTCCCCAGATCATAACAGTATTTTTATATCTTCACTATGCTCACTTTTCATTCATTGGTAGTTATACGTAATGCAAAAATTTAGCGTCACTGCATCCCTTCGTACCCTTCACAACTATGTCAGGTTTACAGACCCATAAAATGTTTTAGACATCTCAGAAGATTTCTTTATCCTAGGTTCAGCTTCCGACAATTTTAAATAAATGTACACCTTCAAAATTATGATTTTAACACGTGGCGGCAAAAGAGTACGACGTGTTCAACCATGTGAAGAGTAGGCTGCTTGTCATTAAAAAATTCAACATTGTCATCGGTCACAAATTTAACGTCTGCGTCGTCGCTGATGTGTTCGTCATCCACATGTGAAAAACAAAAAATCGATATAACTGAAGTATTTTCTTTTAATAAAACAGGTTATGMTACAAACCTTCAAAAACGTTCAAGGGATTCTTGACAAAGACTGAAAATTACGAGTAGACTCTACAATCCAGAGAAAGTTTTCTTGCAAAATTCGCATCACATTGCTTATAAAGGGTTTGCCTATTTATTTAGTAGACATCATCAATTGTTTCAAGTTTCACTGCAGAATTCCAGTACCGAGACCCTGTCTGAATACTCACCAAAAGAAAACAATCGCTCATCTCTACTAGTCACTGTATACTGTACCTATATACATTCCCTTTTATTAGAAATCAGAATCACAGTGCAAGTCTAGTGTGGGGTATGGGTATAATATGACAGTTGGTACTGGATTCTAAAGCCCGTGCGGGACTTTAATTTTTTGTTCCGGGTCGCACGTGCGGGGCTATATCTACGTCTATTTTTATAAAGAAGTAATGTAATGTAAATCGGTGTAGAAGCCATACGAGAAGAGACTTCAACGATCAGTCAGGCGCGAAACAAGCCGGGCATTGGCTTATGCAATGTTTTGGGTCGCTGACTTTATTTAAATAAAGGAACGGTAAAAACAGTTACGGTAGTTCCTACTAAAGTACTGTATACTCACCATTGAAAAGATATGTAGTAGATATATCGTTTATCGTATAAGCAATAAAATGCCTAACGCAAAAATTTACTATATTGAACCTTCAGCGCCCGACGTCCGTGATGGAAATAATTCCTTGTTTTTCCAGGTTACACATATTTATAATATATTAAAAAATATACTGACATAAACATATAAAATGCCATTTCACGGTATCAATATTGCAACTGTAAAACACATAATCAAATATTAGCAACAACTGCTGTCACGACTAGTAGGCCACAATGAATAAGAAACTCTCGTCTACTTTCAATGTTGTTGTATTAAAAATTGTTAACTTCATTCGGACATTCTCAAACTGTCTTTTGTCTATAGTATTTGTACTACTAAATCTGCAGGGTATTGTCGACAATACTGGTTAATATCGATTAACAAACTAATATATCACATTTATATAGATATAGTTATATTGCGCTAATGTTGAGAAGTACGATATCCGAGGATCAGACCACAAAAAATGCACCAAAATCTGATTTATGTTATCTGCCATGATTATACCGCGGTATTATTTAAACATTCATAGTTGGTAATTAAAAACACATAATTTTGTAATCACAATTTTTTGCAGCAAAGAAACATTAATTAGTATAAATAGTTAAACTAGCTTGTTAAATGAAGATACCCGTGAATATACAAGTACTCAATGTAAGTTAACCTAGATTTCTTAATATGTTAATTATAATACCTAGTATAACGAAGCAAATTACCTAGGTACCTAATTAAAACAAGTTATTAACATGCTCTTGCATGGTGAGCAATTGATAATTTTCTATTAGAATAGCAGCATTATTTTCATCTCGAACCATAATTTCTTTCATAAAATATTGCTGTCTCAATCACCAGATATAATTTTACTTATAAGTAAAAATATTATTTAAATTATAATTTGTTACATGTTCACAGTTTTGGCACGAGAGTTGACTTCCCGGTAATAATCTTAGATAGGTATACGATGAAATGGCATGACACGTTTTAAAAAAATCCAAACAACCCACGCATTGGATATATTACAAATCCTTGCGTAACCCTATAAGCAGTGCAGTTATAAGAAAACAAGAAGCTAACGACAGCACACAAAGTCGAAGCTAAATAGATTGGGATTAAATACAATTAAAAAAAAACTACTATCTACTGCTCCCAACTCCCAACTTCTGGAAATAACTTTGTTATCAATTCTACTTTACTAATAAAATATTCTAATACCAGAGTTAGTAACAGCGAATTCAATTTTTATGCCTAAAGATACTGTGCAACAAGTTCTAGTAAAGTTAACTTCCATATATCTAAAATTAATTCTATACAGTCTTTCGTATCTTACACATAATTTTTTTCTTTATCAACATATATGTATAATATACCAAAAATTAATTCCCGGAGAAATTAAAAATTGAAGAGCAATAAGTATAATACTGCTGATCTCAAAAATACTGATGGAAAATGAGATCAAAGTTCAAGTGTTCTAGTTTGTTTATAGGAACAATCTTCTTCCCTCAACTCCTCAAGAATTATAGATGTGAGACTACGCTGTTACACAATTTTATTCTCATTGGACCAAAATATGTTTTCTATACTTCTGTTGTTGAACTTTCCCCAAGGTTTGCTTTATTAAGGACCTAGTTGCAGAGTTGTTGATATGTTCAGAAGCTATCTATCGCGGAGAAGTTTGTATTGGTTGCTACGGGTGTATCAGTTTTGGCTCCAGTCAGAAGCAGAGTACTGTATGTATTTATTGCGGGTCCCTTGCTATTTTGTCTTTACACTTCTGACCTTGTTTGGACTATTTTAATGGGGCGTTACCATTTGTAATCTGAAGACACACATTTTTTATCAATTTGTTGAAACGGATTTAGAAAAAGTTACCTCAATAAAAATGCAGATGTGACAAGATTTATCTTGATTGATGAACAACATGCTTTTAATTATTGACCCATCTAGTTCTAAATTAATGTTGCTTTTCAGTAAACCCAAATAAAGCGAAAAATGCATTTATATGCAAGGGTAGGTACATATACATCATTATAAATAACCACAAAATTGAATTTCTTGATTACTTACACAAAAAACTTAGTGGTGATACCTGATTACAAACTAACCTTCGATCAGTACATACCTAAATAATTATTGTAAACGGCATACTTGAACATGGAAATTATTTAYACCCATATTCGGAAACACAAAGGCTATATCGGTTAGCCAAACMCTTGAGCTTTTGCATTTCAACTTTTCAAGATCAGTTTGTGCTCCATGTACAGGATGTCCCATTTTCGTAGAAATTGTAGATTATTTCGGTAACTATTAATGCTAGAGGGTTGCGGTTTCGACATTACTATATTACTTTTTTGTTCTGAGATAAACTGTACCATCGCGATTTTGTATAGTCTTTTCTTTTAAACTTTTGGAAAATGGAACATTTCTCCAGCTTTCAATTTCTCGCTTGGATATGTAGATACTAAGAAACTGTAAGACATTTTTTATAGATATTTTTATTTTGAATCCAGTGGTGTACCTCGTAMTTTTTTAAGAGGTCACATTTTTGAGATATAACACAAACTTGCATTTTTTTAAATAGAAATCATAGTTGGCTTTGCTATGGTTTAAAAGGCCTATTTTTTCTGATTAAAAAATGTATATATTGTTAGGTTTATTTTTACTAATTTCGGAATTATTCAAATTTTTTTAAATAATTTATTCATATTTTACGTTTACATTCAGGAGACGTTTTGCCATATGTCTAGGCGATTTACAAAATGTGTATGCGTGTTTCGACATATTTTAAAACAATGCCACTCTCCGTTGCCGAAAGATTCTATTAAAGATATAATTACAGAGGAAGATTTAGAAAAAGTATTTGGCGCACCAAATAATGCTATTGACAAAAACGAAGAATGAAGAAATCGATGTATCTAATTTTACTGAAATTGACGACGTGACGCTTTCAACTGTCACTATATCTACCCCAGAAAATGTTGAAGTTCCCGTTCTTACGTTGTGCAAATTTTTGAGACAGATATTTTATATTCTGTTTTACACTTACGTGTTTCTATTGTATGTTTAAATGGAAACTTATGTAAACGGATTCCTAAATTTTTGATCGCGTTCGTGAGAATAACATTTTGCATTTGTTTAGAAAAATATTTTCACTTTTTACATATAAGTCCCTATGTATTTTTATTGTGTTTAGATATAGGTACCTAACGTACGTAACGTATATCTCCTGTTTTGCATTCACATAATGTATTTTCGTGTGTTTAAATAAATACGTCAACATATAAGTTTTAGATAAATTGTCAGAATTATGTTTGCGCTCTTTTTATAAAATGCCTGATTAAGGTCGGCTCATTGGAAAACAGTGCTTGAGAGTGGCATTTTAAAATACGCCGAAATTCGCATACGCTTTTTGTAAAACACCTAGACGTATGGCAAAACGCCTGAATGTATCAGGCGCAACGTCAAGTCATACTGCTTATTACTGCATTTTACATTTAGCCCAGTCATTTTCGAAGAGCCTGGGCATTTCATAAAACGTCTACTTTTGCAATATGCCTACGACATATACATTTTGTTAATCAGAAAAAATAGTTATTTCAACAATACCAAAGCCAACTATAGTTTCCATTTTAAAAAATGCAAGTTTGTGAAATGTATCACAAATGTGACTCCCTAAAAGAATTCTGAGTACGCCACTGAAATCAGAATAAAAAATATCTATAAAAATGTCTCTACAGTTTTTTGTGTCTACATAGCCTATCGAGATATTGAGAACTGAAGAAATGTTACATTTTTCAAAAGTTGGCTTTGGCTTTAGTATAAAAGACGATACAAAAATGGCGATGGTACAGGTCAACTCACAACAAAAAAGTAATGTCGAAAAAGCTACGCTCTAGCATTAATAGTTACCGAGATACCTTATAATTACAACGGAAATGGGACACCCTGTACATGTCTTTACAAAATCACAAAATCGCTACATTATATAATTACATATACAACGGACGTACACAACATTAACCTTAATTTGAAGGTATACCTAAACACAAGAAGTCATGTTTTCAAAAACGTCTACTAGGGTATATCACAAATTTACAATATAGTTTCTGTTAACCCTTAGACTACACCATTACATAGGTTCAGAAAGTTAATTGGGAAGTCAATGTTGGATTCAGATAATCATCGTGGTCAATAAAGGTAAAAAAACCGCTACAAATTGAATTAATACTTCCACATCAAATTGTCAAAATGATTTTAGGCTTTTATTTCTTATATTATACGATCAATAATGAGGTTCTGAGCATTTTTTCTCTCTACACATTTTTTTCTACGACAAACGGTTCTCGTGTTATTATCAAAAATCCATAAATTTTTAAAATCATTTTTTTCTGGATAAATACAAAATTATTAACGTAACAAAACAACTGCAAGTGTGCTTTTCAACCAGAAATTTGATTTTCTATATAATAACAACATTAAAAAAAATCGTGTGGACAGGTGCAAAATCCAGTTTTTTGGAAATATTTCGAAAATATCAAAATTTTGGAAAAAAAAATTGAAACGCTTTTATTGAGAATTTTTATTGCCTATCTGATGGTATATTCACTTTTTGAATATATTAAGTATTTTCGGAGATATTTATGAGAAACCCGTTTTTTGAGTGACGGTTTTTTGCTAATATCTTCTAAACAGCTTGCTGCACCAAAAATTTATAGGGACGAATAATACTCGCAATTATACTACTAATCACATACTAAAAGTAAAATTAACAAAAAGGGTAGTTACCTCACTTCCCTATACCCTACTTGCCCCAAAAAAAAATAGGTCGCTTTGGATAGTTGAGATTTATATGTAAGTATGCCAATCTCAAGTTCATATGTTGTCTTTCGAAAGTTATCGCGTCCACACAGACCGACAGACACAGGCAAGAAATGTTTTGCTCAAATTTTGTTTTTGGACGTTCTCGAGCATTTTAAAACCATTGAACAAATAAAAAAAATTGAAATTCTTTTTCGCTTTACAATACTTCCCATCCGTTGGATGTGGAAGTAATTATCAGTTGCAAACGCACACAAGTTCCCTTTCTTTTCCTTTCTCTTTCTTTACCAAAATTTATTTATTAAGCGCAATTATTATTGATATTCAAATGGTTAAATGGCACAAATATCGTTTCGGTGATAGCTTTTTTTATTTTCTCTTTCTGTGTTTAACTCAAATTTTGTATAAGGGTCCTCTAGTAGAAATGCAGATTCGGAATCTGCCCCCAATTATTTAAATACACTGCAATCAGATATTCACCCTCTTTACCCTCTTTACTCCGCATTCCAACTTGAAGTATGTACCATAAATGGGCATAAATGAATAGTCGTAGATCATCGTTTGCTTTTGGGTAAAGGTGGTTTTAAATATAAATACAAGATCGTTGTCTTTACCAGACCGTGTCTTTCCCGTTAGTTGTTTGGTGCAGTTTTGATTTCTGTTTCAAGACAAATTTACAACTTGGTTTTTCTCATAAAAAACGAGAAAATACTATTGAAAAAGGAACACGCATATATGTTTCAAATACAGGGGCAAATGTTAATTTACAATACAAACAAAGGATTTTTTGTTTTCTATACAAGAGGAATACACATAGAAGTTATTGAAAAGGATGAAGAATTTTGTCAACAAATGGTAGAAAAACTTCGGTTGACCGAAATTGATGTTTTTTACACCGAATAATGACACTTATTATTAATTTTATTATATAAAGCTAATAATAATACTCGCATGTACAATGACTCCTTATATTGGTATTAAGCGTAATTTTTCCGTACAATTACACATATAGGTATGCGGTTATTTGTTATACGCTGATGCTTTAAGTATGTATTTACAGACCTCATGAGGCCATGCCTATTTCTATCAAGAAAAAAGAGTGGCATTAAATATCCATAAACGCTGAAAGACTATGTGATGCGTGCGTAATTCACTAAAGTGAACATTACAGTTTTAATCAAAATAACTCTTCGGAGCACATTATCTGCAACCTTTGTACCAAATCTGACAATTAGTTTTTTTAAGCTGAAGTGGTTAAGGTCAAATTCCTTAATGACATACAAATACTATTTCGGTATTTCATAACCGTCGAGGTAGAGGTATTCTTTAACCTCCAGGCGCAAAATATGTATAAATTATATTGAATATTATTATAAGCTGTTCCGTATATATACGAGTCGAGGGTCGCTTGTAGCTGCTTTCCTTGCATACCTTCAAAATTAATTAATTAGGTCATTAAAATACGATTCATTGTAAATTACATCCAAGGAAAAGGAAACGTCTTCGTTTATGTATGCAACACTCGATCGTAAATTGCCCCAAACAACTATGTTTATTTGTAATTTCACATATTGTTCATTATGAGCCTACAAAAACTTGCAAACAAGATTGGCACATAATAGCCACAAACAAAAACTCATTGTCGATCATTAATAGAAACAGAACAATAAAGAATACGTGTTTGATTTATAAAAGATTGCTTCAGCTGTATATCGTTAATGAGCCTAATTAACAAACACAATCAACCTGGGCTTATGCATAATTTTTTATGCGCGCTCTTGGTTGCAAAACAAATAACTTGAATAAAACCTAAAGTGACGTTAGCAAAATTAAATTGTTTATTCCTGTTTATTGCATTGAAATAAACAAACTATCTAATTATATTATTTAAAAACTGACTTCATCATATCATATCTGAATAGTGCGGTCATTAGAAATGCTTTATAATATGTATTTATAAACGCAATACAGAAGATGTGTAGCATTTTGACATACTGATGTGGAGTTTGCATATGGGAGAATATTTATGACAGTTTCTTTTTAGTGTTGTTTGAAATACTAGATGAATACGAATATTCAAGAAGGTACGAAGCTCAAGAGAATCCAACGAATCTAAATATCTGTATTCCTCAATATCATTTTTATCGCTCGCGGGTCCAAGATACCTTGGGAGAGAATACAGAAACTATTATAAATATGTATTTATACAGTGTGTCGCATTTAAGATGAAGATACCCCCATATTTTAGTTATTTAAAGGAATACATATCTGAATTTTCGCACAGTCATAACCGGTGACAGGTCATATTTTTTAAGATACTTAACCGAATTCTGAATTTTAAACTCGGCCTACTATGGATAGACAGATAGGGCTGATTTTTAACATTTTGTTTCGCGTTAGAGATATTGAAAAAAGTTATCAGAAAAAGTTGTTCAGAATATTTTTTAGGCCCGCATACAAATATTCATGACAAAATTTGCATTTTTAATTTTTTCAATATTTTGGTATTTTAAAATTATTACGTTTTCTTTTTTATAACTAGAAATTTGCGCAATAAAGTCCAAACTGACTAGTATTTGCCACTTCTGTCAATTTTATTATTTTCCATGGCACACTAAGTATAAAATTAAAAAAAGGAAACGTAATAATTTTTAAATACCAAAATATTGAAAAAATTAAAAATGCAAATTTTGTTATGAAAATTGGTATACGAGCCTATATTCTGAACAACTTTTTCTATAAAATATTGAGAATCGACCCTATTTGTCAATTCGTAGTAGGCTGAGTTTAAGATTCAGGATTTGGTTAAGTATCTTAAAAAATATGACCCATCACTGTTTATTACTGTGTGAAAATACAGATCTGTATTCCTTTAAATAACTAATATATGGGGTGTCTTCATCTTAGATGCGACACACTGTATGTATTTAAATTTGGGGATACTAAACCAGCTAAAGCTGGTGTACGAAAGTTTCAGATAATATGAAACTAATTCGTAGTTCTCAGTTTTCAAATTCAAGTATACTTTCAGGTTGATTCATAACGAATGGGTAGTTCTTCAACTTAACATCTGTTACATAGTTACATAAAAATAAGCTGATTTAGCTAAACTTATGTTAGTACAAAATTAAGAATTGAAATGTAAATTTAATATCAGTTCGAGATAATCCGGGGTTTTTTAGAGCTGATAAACGCAAATTCGCCTAAAAATATGTTTTATAGGTATTCCAGACGGCGTCCTGTCCAACGACGGAAACAACCTTAAACCGCGAGAAAAATGTTTTCTGTCGTCTTTTTTACATAAAAAATGTATATTTTATCGATATCGCGAGGACTAGGAGCAAGTGTTTACGAGAGAGACGCAATAAAGGTTAACATACATGCATACAGCAGCACAGACGAAATACGGCTAGCTGTGGGGATAAGACCAGCGGTGTTATGCGTCAGATCCCTTGAGAACTGTAAGTCAATGGCGAGTAGCGAAAAGTGTTAAAATAAACTGTCATAATATATATAATTGTTTATATGAGTATAATAAAACCTTAACTTCAAAATTGTTTACGGTTTACGGTTTCGAAATTAATTACTAAATTTATTAGAAATTATATAAACAATAGGATACAATAAATGACATTACGAAATAACACAAATTCTCAAGTAAATTTTGAACCTACATCTTTGATTAATAACCTTTATAATAAAATTTTAGCATTCTCGTGGCAATCATATTAATGTCAAATTGACAGCGTAAGTAAAATTAATTGTAAAATTTGATTGTATATAGATTTATGCCTCTTTTTGCATTAAGCCTCTAAACAGGTTACCGTTAAACAATAAAGAAATTTGGAGTTAAAAAGATTTTATTATATTCATATAAATAATTAAATACTTACTCCGAAGTAATTACTATTTATAATATATATTACAAACTTTTTTAAGTCAACAACTTAAAAAATTACATAATTACGACCATAACAATCAATTTAATGTATTACAAACTATTAAGAAGCACGAACTAAAGCATAAACTATTATAAATTTATTATCACGGTAATGTTCACAGTTACAAATTAATATTTACACTGCCCTACTTACTACTACTGCAAATACCTACAGTAAAGAAATTGAAATAAAATAGAATGTTAGCTATTACCACCCGAATTATTATCGCAGCTGCTACTTTCTCATAGGCCTATTATAAAGTGTTCTACTATCTACTTCACTACTTCACAGTTGTCGTACAATACTTAATGCTCCAGATATTTTTCTGCAGTTTTAGTAACGTGATTTTCTTCCAGCCCTCGGCTGCAATCTGCCTGAATTCATTTTCAGCTAATTTCCAGGGGTCTTCTAGCTCAAGTGTTATATTTTTACGGCAACATCGTTTTTAACTCTATTCCGTTTTAGCTCAATGGGGCTTAATCGGGATGGTAAGACAATAAACGTAAGACTGAATTAKCCTTGATTTTGTAATAACGTGTCTACCTACTCTATGTAATTAAACGGCATCATGGTACCTAATAATAAAATACTGATGTCAAATATACTCTACCACAAAAAAAATACAATAGAAAATAATTTGGGGTACATACAAGATACATGTTCTTTGGAATGTTAGTTCTGAAAAGTGCCGTATCAATTTATGATAGAAGATACATTAAATGTGATCTGAAAGGTTATGCATAAAATTTTACCGCTTCTGCATTTAATTAGGAAGATCAATGATATCTCGCATGCAAAATAACATTTTCGGTTGTACTATTGCTTAATGAATAACGAGGCTGAGATTCATAACCTTTTCTCCCTGGTAAGGAAGTTTGTCATCTCGCTAATCATTGCAAAACTATTCGGCAACGTACTAGTAACGTCCGTACGTCCTTCTTTAGGCGTCGTCACAAAGCTTATTGTCCGAAGCCGAATGTGTAATTCCAAACTAGGATAGTTAAGAATGACTTTCACTATTTTACACGCACCGCTAAATCACATACTGAGCACGGAACTTCAGAGCTCATTGTTCTTTAACGGATAATACATCTTATGCGAGTAACCTGTTCCGTGCCTACAGACATGTGCAATAAGGGTTTATGCAATATGGTACAAGAGACCATCTTCATAATATGCAGGTACTTTGGATTTGTGAAACCACACCGACCACTTACACATGCGAACAATACCTAATAAAAAATAAAAATTTTTACATCTGCGTTTATTACTAAAATAAATTATTTTGCTTCTCGCATGTACGAGGTATTTGATTCCTACATAACTCCATTAAGGACATAATATATTGTATAAAAATATATAATGTTGTTCCAACAATGGCATAACGTAGAGAGGGGCCCGACCCGGGTAGCACTTAGCTAGGGGCGGCAAAATTCCTATCGTTGGGTTAACATTAAGGAGCCTATAGGAGATACTTGGAACTTGGAAAAAGCACTGATACAGGGTTGGTATCATCAACTTCTCTATAGGTTTGATAGTTCTCCCACTCTTTGGCAGAATTTTCCGCCCATTACCTTTATTTTTTTAATGTTTTGCTTGCGACTTTAAGTAGTGGTTAGTGCTAAACGGCTGTTGCCGATATATTTAGTTACCAAACACACTAACATCAAAAGTGATTGACATGAAATCGGAGATTATATACCTTATGTAGATAAGTTTTGATAAAATAAATAAAAGATGTAAAACACACTCAATTTAAGCAAATGACTTTTATAACATAAATTTTATTCTTTCCCTTTTTAAATCAATATACCCTTTAAACACGGCATTTACCATCCCACATACAATCAATTTGCACTCTCAAGAAAGTGAACGCAACTATAGCTTTGTCATCTTTCGATTTTTGAACTATTTGATATATTTTAATATAGGAAAACACATGGGAGCGTGTATTTTCAACATATTCTGTAGTAAAATGCATGTCTATGCTGTGCTGTCTACACCTCAACCAACTGCAGATAGATCTATTTCGCTGTCATTACATCTCATCAGTGCAGTTTAGACATGCATTTTAATGTATGTCGGTTCTTGCCCGCTACCAAAAAGTGCCGTGGAAGTAGTACCCGTTAAGGCAGCTAGGTGGCTTTGTCATCATGTCAGTGTAATGCTGACAGTTGGCATTGCCATCTAAATTCTTACTTATATTTTGTAGTGTTTTGTGGGATAATCAACTTTAAGGTTGCAGAAAGCCACATTTCAGAACTGTGGGGTGACACAGTTTTGTATAACTTTTAGGTTATGTATCGTATTTGTCAGGCTGGAGCTACAATAAGCCTGTTAAATAATTATACTATGATGGACTGAAAGATGTTATTAACCTGCCGCAATGGTAAAATTCACAAACTAAGTGGTAGTAATGTTAGCTGCACGATACAAAGTTTCCAAGGGTGTAGAATGTAGAGGTTACCAAAAGCCTACTATACCAATAATTATTGTAATTTCTCACCTTTTACAGAAAAATAGAATCGTAAATTATTGGAAAATCTTTATAAAGCCATCAATTTATTGACTGTAACTTGATCTGCAACCTTCACTACTATCGCCGTGTTTATTGTAGCTTGACAGCAGTTACAAAAAGGCGGCACAGCGAATTCAAAAATCAACGCCGCCCGATTTGCATAAATCATTTATAGAAACCCTGTATATGCCAACACTGCCGGGAAGGAGAAAGTGTTTTTCATATTGCAATAGTCAGTAATTTTTAAATAATATTTATTATAATTTTGATTAATAATAGATTTCCTTAAAGTAATAGTATCGTGTTTAGACAATAACTTATTAGTACCTATAAGAGATCAAAACATGTTTTCGCAATTAAATTTTGTGCTGTTTTAAATACTTAAAGCCGTTATGAAATATCAAATTTTAAACGTTTTGAAACGTCACAATTTCCATAACTGTCCGTTTTGTTACATCGCTAGTCTAAATATGAAGACTTTATTTGGGAAAACATTTTTATAGTAAGAAGCAAAAAACGCTTAATTCATTTATTAGATACAGTTGATTTTAGTTTGTATATAAATGCTTTAACAACAAAATTACTACAAACACAGTTACTAATGATAAGAGGTATTTATCGGAGTAGCAGGCCAATGTATATTTTGCAAAAGTATTCCCAGCTTTGACCAGGAATCGAACCCGGGACCTATAAATAGCGTTACATGGAGTACAACTCTGATGTACATATACCACTTTGACCTCGAATCTGAATAGAGCTTTGGCGGTATAGTAGCATTACATTTGAACAGCAATCGAAGGCTTCCAGGTTCGAGGCACTGTCAAAGCTGAGAATATTTTTTCAAAACGTATATGGGCCTGCTTCCTCCTATTATATTCATTGTGAATTTCTTCAAAGATTAATATCTTTTATTTCTCTACATAATTTGATCTTTATGATATTATATTTGGGAATTTTAAACACTGCTTGGTGTATACATCATCGCATTTTTAATTCTACATTATTAAATTCTAAGTCCACTTTACTAAACACATCTCATTTGTATTTAAACCTTACTGCTTACAACTGCACATTAATACCATTAATTTGAGTTTAAGCAACCCTAATTACAAAAATAACTAAGCTACTGCTATAATTGATGTTTAAAATTCAAATATTAGAATGTTTTGTAAAAGTTTGAGATAAAAGGTACCTACTGTGACTTACTCCTGTGGATTGAAAAGGAGAAAAGTACGACACCTTTCTCAAAATTTTGCACTAAATAGTTTTAAAATTACTTTCAAATATGACCTAGTTCGAATTATCCCGAAAATATCAGTAAACTTCGTTATTTTAAATAAAACCTCATTCGGGAACTTACACACCTGGATATGTGGTACCGCTGTTACTAAAATATTTGATATTGTTTCTATAAGAAATGATATTTTCAGTACAAAGGAAAACTGATTATAGCTCTGAAACTTGTGCTTCTTACCATTTTCTAAGCGTAGAGAATGGTATTATTTATACTTCCTGTAATATCGTTTATCGCTAGGCACCAAATCACCCAAATTTTTCAGAAAACTGAAAATATTGATAACAGCTAGAATATGTATCAACTCAGACTTTCGATTTTCCGATTCCAGTATTTTTAAGACCCATTATTCTATATGATCCCGTTTGGGTTGAGACGCTTCTTCGTTGACTTTTGCTTATTGTGCGTTTTGTTTGTATCCTTAATAGTTGTATTTTGTAAATTTATGGACGCTCTATATGGGTTAGTTTACCCATTAAAATGTTTTCGGACAAAGAAATAGTAGGTTTTTGTATACTGAAAGAATGTGGCCAAAATCCTTTCATGTTTCAAAAAAGAACATTCTAGCAAATTTGACATAAGACTAAAGAACCCCCCAAGTGGAGTACATTGCCGAAACTGTCTCGCGATCTATGTTCTGGTTAGAACAGTTTCAAATACAGAAATAGTAGGTTTTTTTGTATATTGAAAAATGGGGCAAAAATCCTTTCTTGGTCACTAGATTTTATGCAGGTCATTTTCTAGGCAGACAGATTTAATTAGCGTTTCAATGTTGAAAAGGGTTCGAACGTTATAAACATTCACTATTGAAACCGAATTGAATCGGTTTCGTCTGTTGGATTATTGTCCAAGAAAACGCAAGTAGTGTAAACACAAGATATAAACCTGCTATGGCGCATGTTGTTTTATTGCTAACAGTTCTCAACGACAAGGCATGGATGCAAAACGTATCACGTACAGTATATTTTAAGGGGATTAGGGCAAATTTTACCCTTCCCAGTACGAAGAGGTAATAAGATTTAATAAACTGTAGGTGTATTCCAAATATTATATTTTTTAATTTAAAGCTAACAAAATGCTTTTGATCTTGCAATTCATATCTAGGTCGTTAGAAGTTGCAGTACCTACACATTATGTGTTATAATGCTTTATTTGTCTAACATGTGTAACCTGAATAACATTCAGTACTAAAATATTTCACATAAAACTTAGAGCAGAGTCCAACACCTGGTACTCGAGATTAGTGTATACGACAGGTTATCATGTGATTCACGTAATTCTGCCAACATATGAAGGTAAAGTCCGTAAATGCAACAATGCTCTTTGGTCGTTATGATTAGCTAAACATGTGAATCAAGCGGAAAGAAGATTACCTTCTTTTACCCTTTATGGAAAAGTCGACCTGGTATTTAGAGCGCAGCGGTAACAATCGAACAAAATAATTGAGACTGATTCCTATTGAATCTAAACAAATTGCTAACTGACGAACCAACGCAAAGAGTACGGTGGGAGAATGCAACAAAATTAAATCTTATCATAAAGCAACGAAATCTACTTAAACGGTTGATGTACCATTTGTGTGATTTTGACCTGTACTTGTGGTACTCCATTTTCAAAAAAAGTTGAAGAGGTGTTTGCTGCATTGTACCTCTTTATTGTAAAAACAAAACTAAAAAAATAAATGCTACTATAGTTTCGATCTTTCGGTCATCAGCGGGCTGTCCTGTCTGTTTCTCATTCTTGTAAAATAGAACAGCCCAACGATGACCAAAAAGTAGAAATTACAGTCGCGTTTATTTGTAAATTTGTTTTTTCAATAAAGTGGTATAATGTAGTGTTTAACTGTTATATACTACCATTAAACCTAGCCTACCCGCAATGTTTATTTAATCACATTTGGTTTTGCGTTATTAATATAAAAAAGGCCAAGTAAACCGATCAAACCACTAAAATGCTGAAATTTACATATAAGTATAAGCCCGCTTTTTTTAATTTCTTATATTTTGAGGAACAAATTGTATACATAATTTTTGTGACCTGGATTTCGGTTGTTCGGTTTGTTAAAGTCTGCATAGCAGAGCTGATCAGTTAACGAATGTAGATTAATTTAGAATAGATGTGACAAATCTACAATATATGCAAACGTAAAGTTCTACAGATAATACATTTATGCAGTGGCAGCTGCTAATAATTGACACTATACGGAAAATATATCTATTTATCCATATATAAATGTCACGGAAATTGTACCAACTTAAAGCGTGATGTGTTTCAATAATTATATCAGGATAGAAGGCGTATTTTCCAACCAATTTCTAGGCAACACGTGTTCGAATTAGCCACTACGTTTATTGTCTTACCTAAAATAGAATCATTATTAACAGAAAAACACGACACGCCAGCGCATAAGAGTAACCAACACCGTAGAATAGTATTTAGTCATGTGTAATTGCGCTGACGTTTGGTAGAAATCTTACTCTTTAGTAAACATTTAAATAACTACTTTTGCTAATTCGCTGTGACTAATGTTTTCTTAAACGTAGTCATATCCGTCATGAGCAAAACCCAAACTTAAGTAGGAACAGGAATACGTATCTACAGATTGCATTACGTTGGTACTTGACAAAATCATCTGGAAAAACCTATGCATGTTCCTACATTCATTTAAAACAAAAGCATGCAAAACATATTCCACCATGAAATTTCCTAACACTTTCTTTTCTTACACCTTGTTTTTAAATATTTTAAATTATTTGTAGAACGCTTTTTCATTAGTACCTATCTAAAATAGGGACGACCGCAGTTAAGTCATTATTTTGAACAATTTGTTAAGTATTATCATGTCACATTCAGACTCTTCAATATGGGAATGAGTGGCAACTGTTGGTTGGTACTCTGTACCCTGGTGTCTATTGCCCCTCTGAAATCAAATGTACTACACGTGAACCTACAATTTGTAACATATACAGGGTGAGTTTTTTTAGTGTTTAGCATAAGTATATCGGAAACTAGTGGAAATAGAAGGAAAGTTAAATGGCAAATATTTGGATTTTTTTAAGTTTATGGCAACAAGGTAATTTAAAAAAACAAATTTTAACATCGCTGTTTTTAATTCTACATAAAAAGTTTAAATACAAAAGATATAGAAAATGACGTCCCCGATAAAATGCCATTCAGTTTTACAAGTAATCTGTCATTTTCGAGATATGACAAAGTTACTTTTCTTTCTTACATCGTAACGTGGAGCAATTTTATTTGTTATTACATGTATTTGGGACAAAAAAATCCCTATGGTTTTAACAGCCTGCCCCTTATTTACCGAGTTACAAACAAAAAACGTAACCCCTATATCCACTTGTCCGCAATGTCACGAAAATTGTACTACACGATAGGATATGTTTTGTGTAGGTATATATTTTTCCAAAATTAATTTAACACTTTTAAATAAACACAAAATTATACAAAATCCTAATACCTGTAAATGATTGCACGGCATAGTGCGGAGTTACTCTAACGGAGGTGGAGGGATTGCGTTTTTTGTTTATAACTCGTTAAACAAGGGGGCGGGGAATAAAAACTATAGAGACCTTTTTTGTTCCAAATCTAATTCTAAATCTAAAAGCGATTAGACTTGTAGTTTCTGGAATATTCACGAAAAATTAAAATTGGTTTAAAACAAATTGTTTAAACAATATGTTGCCGGACCTCTAGATGTTTCGATTTTATATATAATTATAAGTTATCACACTAGAAAGCATTTCAGCGATATTTTAGCTTGTACGCAATTATTTCATCTATTTGCTTTTTATGTCTCTGACGCTTAGGCTATATTTGATTTATTTAGAGTACCCTTTGATTTACTGTCAATGGCTAACTACGTTAATATAAGAATAAAATATTTTTTAAATTCATCATAACAAGCTTTACATCGTTGGCTTAAAAAATAGCCACTTATTTAAGCCTTAGCAAACTATTGATTGTATTTGAAAAAATAAGGGAAAGTTTATATCATATCTCAAAAATGACAGCTTACTTGCAAAACGAAATAACATTATCTGATTGGGGGCATCATTTTTTACAATTTTTCTGTTTAGAATTTTTGTGTAAAATTAAAAATAGCGACGTTATAGAAATAAGAAAATATCGCCAAAATTGTTTTTTTTTCCAAAATATCTAGTGAGCAATGAACTTTCAGCAGTTAATTAGAGTAGATAGCTCCACTTAAAAGGATAACGGTATTTCCCTTCCCATCTGTCATGCTATAAAAATGGCCCTCTTTAGAAAGAGCATTTTACAAAATTACGTATTAGTAACCTAAAACGACCTAACGAATACGTTCTTGCAGGTACATCTGCATGTGGCTCATTCTCACAACAGAACTAACTTGCCAAAATGTAGTAGACCTTACAAACAACTCAGGTATTTTGCCAATAAACCTAGGAACCGCCAAATTTCAAAATTCAAACCACGTACTTCGAACTTTCGCCACTCATAGACGAATTCGAAAAACTTGTCCCAGCACGAAAAATCAAACTTATAAAACAGAAATTTCGAAATTACGTCAAAATTCCCCAATATAGTATTGGTATACTAACGAAAAACTTCTAATATTCACGAAATCAGAAGTAAGAGGTTTAGTCGATGGACTGGGAACTATTATTAAACAACTAGCTGGAAACTTAGAAAGTGAAGACTATCGAAATATTCAAAATTCAAAGAACGAAATGAAGAAAACCCAAAACAAGGTTACTGAGCCAATTAATAAGCAATATTCCATTAATAATGAAATTATTCAAAAACTCTGCAGTAACGAACATAAGACATAATGAAATTATGTTATCTTTTAAACTGATGCAACTTGAAAAAATTATTAGCGACACCAATGATCACCTTGATGTAGCTATAGATATTTTTGATTAATTAATTCATATGATTATTAGCATTTTGCAGGACCTCATCAATTCAATCACATACCCCAGCATAATAACAAACTCTGACCTATTAACCGAGTTTATGAAGACTAAGTCATTTCATCAACAATTTCGATCTGAAGTAAAATTAATAAAATTCAAACATTTAGACACCTAATTAAGCCAAAATTCTCAATATTAAACAAATAAATAATTTATTTTCTTCAGGTTCCACTTTATGATAAACAAAAATTTGATCTATACTATTTTTTGTTTTTACCAATAAAAAACTTCAGAAAAATCATTCCAGTATTTAATTGCATTTTAAAATCTGATTCAGAACTGATATCACTTGCACACAGATGCACTATGATTACCGATGAATACTTTTGCCTGCAAAATTCGCATAAATATAAGAACACTACATGCGAGAAAGTATACTACTTTCAAAATTCGAAAGATGCCAAGTCACACAAATTTCAAGAAAATGGTCATTCGAATATTTGGAAGAAGTAAATAAATACCTAGCCATAATCGATAGCCCAACCGAAGTCAAAWTTAGCCAGCAAGAAGACTCAAGGCACCTTCCTGTTCAAAGGAAATGGAAATTGGCACAWCTACGTCACCCGTCAGCTGTTATGTTTCAACCAAACTTCTAGAGGCCAACTAATTCTGTTGAAACTCCTTACCTTAACAACAGAAAAGGTTCCAAACATCACGTTGCCGAAATCAAAATTATAAATGTCTAAATTAAGTCATGATATTCAAATTTTACAGCCAACCCCAGAAGGAAACTTCGCAGACATTCTTCGCCCAGCTGTATGTTGCTGTCGTCATAGGTGGCCTTTTCCTAGTACACCCATGGAGAAATTCAAGAAAAAAAAACGCAGCCTAAAGTCCAGAGGAAACTGCCCCTACAGGGACCAAGCTGCCTGACCACGCCAGATTCTAACCCTCGTCGAATCCTCCGGACTACCAAGGGAGGAATTGCGCATCCACCAAGACAGTACCACACATAAAATAAATGCCTACGTAGCAATCTTGTGCCATACTCATAATTATTATTTTTGTCGGAGGTAAGCGCCAAGAAAAGCTTAACTTGTCAACATATATTCGTTATTTTTATCAATAATCTTATGAAGTAGTGCTCGTKGAGTTTGTAAAATCCATTTCTTTAMTTTATCTTTGTAAATGTTATATGAATTTATAACTTTAATATCTGATGGTGKCATMCCGTAAATATGAGGAACTCTATATACATWATTTTGTTCTGCAATAGTCTTCGTTAMTCGTTTCTTTACAGTCATACACCTGTTTAACCTGGTACCATGCTGAGTATTGATATAAGTTATTAATTCGGCTTTTGTGTTCGAAAGTAAACAATAAAATTGCCTGACAGAAAAGTTGTCTAATATCCATCTTCCTAGATTCGAAAAAAAGTAGATCTGTAGGATATGTAATTTGTTTTCCATGTATTATTTTGAGAAACCACTTTTGCAACACTCCTAGATTTTTTAGAAAATTATTTTGTACTCCGTCCCAACCAATTATATCATACGATAATTGCGATTGCACCAGGGGATAGTATAAAACATATAGATAATTGGTGTCAAGATATGCTTTAAGATATTTAAACTTTGGTACTGGTAACAATATACTCAACTTTTTTAAGATATGATTTATTTGTAAATTCCACTTTAGGTGTTTATCTATTACTATTCCCAGATATTTTACAAAATCGGCTACAAATATTTGTGTCTGTGAACCATTATCACTTGATAATATTATGGGCCCGAGTTGAGGTAAGTTTTTCTAGTGGATGTGAATGGGAGATATACAGTCTTTTTATCGTTTATAGTTAATTTATTGCTATCAAACCATTTTTAAAGTTATGCAACTCCTTCTGCTTTTCTCTTGGCTTGTGCCCATGTATTAGCCTTGTAAATTAACACAGTATCATCGGCAAACGTTATGATTTTTCATTTCGTGGCTAAGCTGAACAAATCGTTAACGTAAATATTAAAGAGGGTTGAGCCCAATACAGTACCTTGAGGAACCCCACATTCTACGTATCTCCTGTTACTCAGTGAACTGTTAATGCAAGTAAATTGTTCGCGGTCACTCAAGTAGCTTTCAAACAGTTTAAGTGCAATTTCCCTTATACCAATATTCTCTAATTTATTTAACAATATTTTGTGAGATACCGTGTCAAAAATCTTCCCAAATCAATAAAAATACAAATTATTGGTTCACTATTGTCTAAAGCTTCATATATACTTGAAGTGAATTGGCTTATGGCATCACTAGTCGACAATCCATTTCTGAAACCAAACTGATTTTTGACAGCAGATTTTCTTTACTTAAATAATCCATTAATCTAATTCTAATAACTATTAAAAAATTTTTGCTAAGTTGGATATCAGTGAAATTGACCTATAATTAACGATTTCGACTTTGTACCAGATTTGTACAATGGTTTTATAATTCCCATTTTAAATAAAGTTGGGACTTCACCCTGTTCTATAATTAAATTTATCAAGTATACCAACTGCTCAGCAACCCACGGATTTTAATGTGTCGACCGATATATCATCGCAGCCTGAAGCCCTCTTTGAGTTCAGTTGTGAGATAAGTTTCTTAACTTCTGTTTCGTCCATCGGCAAAACATACATTGATGAACTGTTCACTACAGAATCACGACAAATGTTAAGTTTTTTTGGGGAAACAATTTTATTTGCTAAAATATTTCCGAAGAATACGTAGTGATTATTAAATGCGTTGGCGATATCATTATCCTTGCTCGACATGGTACCATCCTTATGTAAGTCTAATGCTATTTATAACGGTTTTTTAGTTTTCTTCGTTACAAATATATTTAATACTTTGCCAAAGACTTTTTGCAGMATTTTTGTTTGCTCAATAACTTYTTTATCGTAAKTGATTTTTGTATTTTTGATTAAAAGACCTCTAGACGGTTTCTGTAATTCTTTTATWCCTAAAGTATTTCAAGGTTACCTACATTTTTCTTCAYGTTATAGTAWAGTTTATTTTTTTTAAATAGCAATAAGCMATCCTTTCGTAACCCAGGGCTTTTTYCCATGTTTTTKTTATTCAGTTTTACTGCTTTTATTTATTGCATTTTTTTATTTTATCTACGAGAATGTTTGTCACTACATTTAGTTTTTTCTCTATAATATTTATCCCAATTGTCGTTGTATGTTGTGTGTCGCTTCCCTTTTTATAGTTTACATATTTTTTTAATTTTTGATCATGATATGTGATTAGTACTGTTTCACAAGTTTCATTTACCTTTGATTTGGCGAAATTTCAAGTCGCTTAAACAAATAACTGTGTGGTAGTACATAGCTTCTTAATTGTTATATTACGATAAGCATTGTTATTAGGCATCGGTAATTACTTACACATTCAACAAATGAGAAGTATTGTATCGCGAAAAAAATTTCAAGATTTTTTATTTGCTCATTCGCATTAAAATGGTCGAAAATTTGAAGCAAAAACAAATTTCTTGTCTGTGTGTCTGTGGTTTTGTTTGTGTACACGATAACTTTCAAAAGACTTAATATATGAACTTGAAATTTGGCAAACGTATATTAAATCTTAACTACCCAAAGCGATCCATTGTTTGTGGTGTTTGTGTGTGTTTGTGGTAAGTAGGGTATCGGGAAGTGGGCGAAATTGGGGGGTAACTAACCTTTTTGCAAATTTGTATTTTTTTTCGTTTTAGTATGTGATTAGTAGTATAACTGCGAGTATTATCGTTCTTATAGATTTTCGGTGCACAAACTGTTTAGAAGATATTAGCAAAAAAGCGTGACTTAAAGAAAACTGTTTTCCCTAAATATCTCCGAATATATTTAATATATTCAAAAAATGAAAATACCATCAGATAGGAAATAAAATTTTTCACAAAAATTTTGACATTTTCGAAATATTTCCAAAAATCCTATTTTGGACCCTGCTCGTACTATTTTTTTAAATTTTGGTATTACATAGAAAATCTAATTTCTGATCAGAAAGCACTCTTGTAATTTTTTGTTAAGTTAATAATTTTCGAGTTATTTGAAAAAAAAACGATTTTAAAATTTATATATTTTTGCTAATATCACGAGGACTGTTTGTCTTAAAAAAAATGTGTAGAGAGAAAAAATGCTCAAAACCTAATAACTAATCGTATAGTATAAGAAATAAAAACGTAAATGTCATTTTGCCAATTGGATGTGGAAGTATTGATTCCATTTGCAGCGGTTTTTTTTTGCTTATGACGATAAACTGAATGGGTGGTAGTATTTGTAGTTTTATAATTTGAAATGGAAGTAAAACCCAACCTTTACCCAGCAAAAAGAAAATTCTGTCACATTGTGCTTAACTTATTTAAAAATTATACTTTTAACAAGGGGCGCCAACTATCGGCAATCCGTAAAAGCTTAAATTCTCCGGCAAAGACAGGGACGCTACAGAATCGTTTGTTTGGTATCCTTAGTGTAATTATCCGTACTCTTGATATTATAACTGAAAATTATACTACTTTAAATAAATTTACCATTCACTTATACATAACTCAGTACGTATATTGGGTAGATGTGTGAAAGTTGTAAGATATGACATGCTTTTATTGTTTTGAGTTATCTGTAACTTGTATTTATAATACTAGGGTGTTACTGTGCTTGTTTCTAAGAGCTCCTAACGAAATTTTTCTACTTGACGTGCCACTATAGCTAGGTACACTTTCTCAGTCGGCGTAGCCCCATCAGGAACAAATCAAAACCGAAACCAACTCGAGAAAAAGTATGCTAGTAGGTCTACAGGAAGTTAGAAACGTGTAAAAGGGTCATCATAATTTTATTTTGTTATTATCACCGACTTTATCTCGGAATTTTATATCTAAACTAAATCCGATTTAAACATGGGAATACCATGTTCAAATAAAAAATTCCAAGATATGATGGAAATTCCGAGTTCAAGTCGGAAATTCCAAAATAAAATCAGAATTTCCAAGATAAAGTCGTAAATTCCGAGTTTAAGTCTAAAATTCCGAGATAAAGTCAGAATATTCTAGATAAGGTCGAAAATTCTGAAAATTCTGAAATAAAATGAAAATTTCCGAGTTTAAGTCGAAAATTGCAAGTTAAAGTCGAAATTTCCGAGTTTAAGTCGGAATAATAACAAAAAAATTACGTAAGTAGTTTCCCCTGTAGAACCAAGACGTCAATATCTGGAGACCGAAGATGGTTGCTGCCGAAGAATTGAAATCTGATGGTGCTAAAAATATCCGAAAAAGAAAACAAAGGAACAAAACAAAACAATTTGATAAATAATGCAATTGAACTAATGAAGCAAAAATCCTCGTATATTCCAAAATTTAGTTTGAATGTGCACGCTTATGGAACTAATATTTCTGACTGGTTCTGAAACATACGTATAATATATTCACTTACACACATTTTTCATTTTAATTGTTTTTGTTTTCATAAGTGTTTTTTTTTTAAATTGTCGTATATCCGCTTTTGTCGCAGTCTAAATGGTAAGCGCCATTGAACTGCTGCAGAGCAGCCATATTCTATTTTCTTTACCATATATTTTAACTAAAAGGTATGCAACCGTTACCGTACTATACTCGAATATACTTACTAAAAATATTTTTATTGTATTAATGTAAGTACCATTTGCTTTAATATTCCAGTTCTGTAAAATATTTGGTCAGAAATTATATCACTTTGCAGCCGTCTAATGCAGATTACAAGAATATTCGTATATACTAATTATAAAGGCTGGAGCAGTAGCGTAAGGTTATTACAAAAATGTTTGTGAATTGAGGAATTTTAAATTAGATGTTGACCTCAGAACGTCCTTTTTACCAAAATGCCGTTTGAATATTACAAATATGTTGCTTTAAAAATTATAGAACTTGATTTTCAACTTTTAACCAATAGATATCCTGTTACTGGATGCTCTACAAAAGATTAAATACCACAGTATGCCAAAAACTAGCAACAGTTTTTATGGTCTGAACAAGGTCTCCACAACCAGCGTGTTATATGACATCTAAAGGTTTTTGTTTTTGAACGACTTTAAAATAATGTGGTCGCTCAAATAAATAAATTTCATTATCTAATTACATAAACAAATACAAATTGTACACAGATTTTATATTTTGCTAGTTTCTATTCGTCTCTATTGCGCACTTGGGACTAAAGAGATGGCAATTGTCAAATACTAATCTGGTTGCAGTATACCTACGTGAACAGCATAGCTGCAATAATTTCACCGGATATAAAGCGCTAAACCACATTTCTTCACCTTGATCTTTAAGCGCTGCTATTTATTGCAATTATTTCGCATAAAGTTTACTTAAAGAGTAACCTGAATTATTTATTCGAATTAATGGTGTGAGTCGCTGCTTTTAAAATTTACTTGCAGAATCCAAACGTAGGTGCTCATTAAAACCTTACATTTTTGCTGACATTCAATTTCAACCAAAGTATATATAGGGACATCCATTAGTGCGTAGACGAAACGTATCCCCTATGTTAGAAAAGATGTTAAAGTATAATTTGAAACATAGAAGATTGTCATTTATGCTAACTCCATCCATGGTTACTGATTGTTTTGGTTAGTAGAAATATATTGGTTTTTCTTTTTAATATTTGCCCAGGCACGGGATAAAATATTAATTTATACAAGGCTCCAGCATGATACTTTCATAACATAAATAAAATGGTAATTAATCGCCACATTAGGCTTTGGTTATTCATTATTAAAGGACAGGCAATGCCAAATGTGTAGAACAATTTGAGCCTTTTACTGATTAAGTGCAGGATTAGTAGTAATAAATGGGTACATAACACTGAGAAACTCATGAAATATACTGACTGTTCGGATTAGGAAACTATATACTAAGAGTGCCATTTAAAATTTTCGCGAAAAAGAGGTTGCCTAAATTGCTAGCGCACTGTATAAGATTACTAGTTTTAGAAAAAATGATTTTAAATCAATCAATACTGGAGAACTGTGAACTTAAAGTGTCACATATTCGACAACGTTACACAAATGGAATGTTTATTACATAAAGGTGCAAAAATAGAGGAGACACGCTATTAAAGAAAGTAACTCGATAATGCTATTCAAAAGAATCCGCACGCTGCTCTGAAAACGGTCTCTGACGGATTCATCGCACGCGCAGAATCCTTATTTTTCAACTACTTGAACATTGTAAGGACAAGGGTTTGCACTACAGATCCTACTGCACCAATTTTTAAATAATAACCTTATATTAATTACAAATGTGTTTCAAAAACTTTCGCAGGTCGCAATCCAGGTTTATTGTTTCAGTTTTAGTATTTTGTAAAATTTGAGATATTAAAATAGGTAGTTGTTGAATTACTCTAAATCTTGTATAGCATTGCATCCGTTTCCGGTAAACTTACTTTATGCTACCACCCCGTTAAAAGCCAAGTTGCTAGTGAGGTACAGTATTGCATTTGATCATTCACTAAGATGGTGACCTGAAACAAACTCGTTTACTCTGATCAATTCATTCGGGTCCTACAATTAGATTCATCCTTATTGAGATTTATCAGGTAGGAATACCGAACCATCAACAGATACATTTGACGTTTTGTTGTCTTCGTCTTCTGATATGGAGCCTCTGATTGATTGATTGAATCAGCGTGCGATAGGGATTTCTGCCGCTCCCGGATATACTGGCGCGTCGGCTATTTCTACGCTGGGTTGGAGGAGTGATACGCTAGTTTGCTAGTGGTCTCCTAGGTAGTACATGTTACGAGAAGCTCAGGATTATGAATGGAAAGGTTTTGCAGAGTGCATACAACCAGCTTTCCTTATATATTTCTGTTTGATGTCGGCTTCTCAGCTGCATTATTTTTTACCGTATGAGCTGCTGTCTAGAGTCGTGTGCAGATTTGTTATTGTTTCGCACCTCTTCTTTCTGTTGTTGCCACTGTTATTTCGTCTCCTCTGTTAAAGCCTTCTTGTTTGAAATCGTTTAAGAGTGTTTTGATTCTCTCGGCCCTTCCCATTGAGTTTTATATCCTTCGTAGTTCTTGAATAGTTTTTTTGACAAGCTACTTCTAAACTTCCATACGTTTTGTTTAAAATGATCTGCGCTTTTTCTTATAACTGTTGTAGGGTTCTCTCGTATATTTGGTTAGCCATTATGCTCCCAGGGCAGTTTCCGTCTTCCAGGATATCATTTGCCACAATTGTGTGACTCCTTGTATACACTAAACTAGATGCACGGACTTACTTCACTGTAGCGACAGCAATAATAATAATAATAGTAACACAAACATAAGGATATGGTACTAGGTCTAGGAATTTATTGTAACCAAAAATTTCCGTTTAAAATAAAAGCTAACATTAAGAGCTTTAAAATAATATTTTATTTTATTACAAAAAAAAAACACATTAGGGATTCAAGTTTTGTTATGTTCTGCAAAACAAACTGAATATGTTGAACGCATAAGTAGGACATTTTTTTAAATAGGATGATATCTACTGTTTTACCAAATCAGGACCAATTATTATCTTAAATACAAGTAGGTCAATGTATGTTAAACCAACATCTAACAGTTTGTGTTAAGAAAACATATATGTATAAGCACTAGCGGTATACAAAAAAATTATGTTGAAAAAACATCCAAAAATATGTAGAGAAAAATCTGTAACACACGGGCTACGCTACGTATTGTTTATATACAGGGTCGCTACAATGTACGGAACCAGCAGGATATTTCAGTTTCTGTTCGACCCATTTTTCTGAAATTGTGCATGGGCCAGTAATTAAAACGCATTTTCTGGAATTCAACTCCGTGTCAGCTCTCGTTCCGATATATGGGCGCAAGTTGCAATTTTTTAAACGGGAAGGTATCAAAAGGCACTTAACAGAAAAGGATATTTTTTCCTGATTTCAAAAATGTGTCACACTTGTACAATTTATTGCTTCTGAGATGAGAAAAGTGTAAATACAAATAATTGAGCTTGACAAAGAACGAAAAGAATGAAAACAAATTGGGATAAAACCATTTTAGTTATCGCTTAGTTAGAACAAAAAACTCCAGGTGTTTCCATTTTCCTCGTGACTGGTKATAGTTTTTATTCACTTTGGTATGTGGAATCCCAATKCCTCAGTTAACTGAACATGATCGCATCGAAATTTTGATGATGATTGGTTATGATTATGAAGATAGAAGGCGAAGTTATTCGGAAGTAGTTGCACTCTACAATGCAATTCATGAAAGTCGTAAACCAATTGCCAGATCAACAGTTATTAAAACATTGCAACGTTTTGACGAAACCGGAGGTGTTAAAAATCGTCAAAAACCAGGATGTCCAAAGGTTGCTACGAGTGAGGAAAGTAGCTTGAATGTCATTTTAGATGTGCAAGAAAATTCATAGTGTTCCGTACAACAGCGTGCTCTCACTCACCATATTAGCAGAACATCTGTTCAGAAAATTTTGAAAAAAGAGAGGTTTCATCCATACAAAATTCACTTATTACAAGAACTGAGCGATGATGCTTTCGATCGTAGGATAGAATTTTGCGAAACTGCTTATGAACATGATATACGAAAACAGAAACATTTTAAATTATTTTATTATATTTTCTGATGAAGCGGCTTTTTGTCTCAATGGTAATGTGAATAGACATAATTGTAGATATTGGTCGAACACAAATCCACATTAGACGGAACAAGTCCACAAACAACACCCTCAGAAAGTGAATGTCTGGTGTGGTATTATCGGTGACCACATTTTGGGGGTATCTGAAAAATTGTATTTATGTTGATCGGCCACGTAATGCAGAAGATTTAAAAGAACGAATCCTCCAAATATGCTACAAAGAACATTAGAAAACTTTTACTCAAGGCTGCATTACTGTCAGGAAGTAAATGGGGCACATTTTGTAATGTAATGTAAATCTGAAAAAATAGGTACTGCATTTTTCACGGAATCATGTTTTTCTTTTTTACTTATAGGGTACCCGATTCGCAATAAATTGATCAAACTAGACGAAAACTATCACCAGTCAAGGAAAAATTGTAATACCTGGCTTTTTGTCCATTTTATTGATAAAGAAAATTGTTTTCATTCTTTTCGTTCTTTGTAAGGTCAATTATTGTATTTACACTTTTCTCAACTCAGAAGCAATAAATTGTACAAGTGTGCGACATCTTTGAAATCAGGAAAAAATATCTTTTTCAACCATGTGACTATTGAGCCCCGCCCCTAACTTGCGCCTATATCTCGGAAACGAGAGATGACACGGAGTCGAAAAAATTTTTAAAAATGCATTTTAATTACCCATAGGCCCATGCACAATTTCAGAAAAATCGGTCGAACAGAACCAGAAATGTCCTGCTGGTTCCAGACTTTGTAGCGACCCTGTATATACATATGAATAAAGAATGTTTCGCTTGCATACTTAAAAAGGTTAGTTTTACAAAGTATGCGGGCCGATGATGGGTAGGTCGAATGTCAAGTGCGTACCTATTGTGCAATAATCTCTATTTTAAATCCTTTCATACGTACTCGAAAAAAGCTAATGTATTAATGATACCTGCAGACTGTGTCACAGTGTAGTGCAACACTACAAATTAGTATTTTCCGTAGCACGCGGATGGTGTTGAGTTTGAAAAAAATGTCAAGGATGTTTTCGACTGTGCTCTTCATATTGGCATTTACCAACAAAGGCCAGTAACGCTCCCAAACCATATTTTACCGTCCGTATCACATGACGGCGTCACGATGGTATTTGAAGCTGCACAAAGCATCTGGTCGTCCGTCAAAGATTTTGTAAAGCGACTTATGTTCAAACAATATTTAGATTCACTCTGACTTCTGGATTTGTTGTTTCGCGCAAGCTGATTGAATAAATTAGAAATAAAATGAATTGTTATAGATTCCAGTTATACCGCATAAATTAATGCACATTTTATACATCGCATAGTCAAGTCAGACATCATATGTATATCCAAGTATTTACCTATAGCAAAAGTTTATTTCCATATAAATTAAAGGATTATCTACATAGCTACTCAACATGAAATTATATAAAAGCGGATCTGTTAGTGAGAAAATCAAAAACACAAAGCAGTCATACTTCCAATCATGCTTATATTACGTTCATTCGAGCATATACTCAAATTATCCTAACTAGCTAAATAATGGTATTAGATGTGTATAGTCTTACAATTCCTATAAAGTTATATTGGGGGACTCTTTGTGTAGAAATAAATCGCTCTCACGATAGGTTTACCGCAGAAACGTGCGGCTATCATAAATTTGTTATATGTATATATTATAATTATGGTCGTCTAAAAACTCTTCCAGCTCCGTATAGGAAATTGTCATACTATTTAAAAAAGAAGATGTTGCACCATTTAGAACAGTTTTAGATATATGTTTGAATAATATTCGTTAGACATATTTGTTTTTACGCCTTTATAAGTAACTGTTTATTAAGATTTGAGCAGAATTTATAATAAAGCGCCTAACCCTTATTCAACTGGGCAAAATCCGGCACTGAAAGAATGCCTATCTAGGGCACCTGCGATAATTAATGACCTGTTTGTCGGTATTTTCTAGAGGCACCTGAAGCGGTAAGTAATCCCTGAGGGATTACCTCATTATTGGAGTTAAAATATTTTTCTGTGGCAATATAACCTTAGAAGACTGTAAGAAGTATGCATGTTATATTTTGAAACGGTTCGTGCGGAGTGCAACTTCGAAATTGCTCAGGATATTAAGGTGAAGKAAGTACTTATTGCGACTTGCATCGATAATCTTTTCGGCTAAGAATCATGTCTGGTAAAGTTAATTAAGCTGCCTATAAAATAACTATCTTTGTGTGGATACAACAAATAGTTATATTACGAATGAAATAATTATAGAGATCAACATGAAATTCACACAGTTTTATAAATAATGTATAAAATCTAAATACTTCAATATTCTAAGTTTGATCATAACTCTAAGGAATAATGATCCCAAACTTATTGGAAGTTCGCTACAGAATTCTTTACTAAGCTTATCCTAAAAGAATTAATTTTGAACTCGAAATTATTTATGACGCATTTGTCATCTTAGCTCATTATGCTTAGTATTATTAGCAATGAGTGTACCTTTATTGACTTACTTGTGTTAGTATAAAAGTATATTGCTAGTGTTAGCATATTTTAATATAATGGTTATAAGTTATAAGCTTAAGTTTACCTGTCTAGTCAGCATTGCTTGGTAGTGGGACATACAGCGCCTGCAGATGCGACAACCAACACCTCAACTCAACAAAATTATTATGTAATTATTAATTTTCTCTTATAATTAATATTTAGATATGTCAGATAAACTAAAAATTATATCATATATTAACAAAAATGTCTATTCTTATTAAACCAAAATTATTGTTTTGTAAATATAGGTACTACCTATAATTACAATAATAAAATGATTTGTAAAAATAGACAAACAAGAAAAATTGACGTCGGGACTTACCCCTAAATAGTAAACTTTTAAGTATTTGCTTACGAACAGTAATTTCGAAATTTTCTAGCAAAGCCACTGTTTTTCGTTTATTACATACATTCAGTACATTAAAATGAAGTGAATTTTTGTAATTATTTTCTAGGCAGTGTTGGATGAAACTGGATCTTGTAAGTTCTTGCATGAATGTAATGCCAAAATTCTTCCAGTTTGGCAGTCTACACACAGTATTTCGTAAATCAGTTTTCTTCTTTGTTTGCTTTTGGTTTGATGTTAYTTATATAACAGTTTACCTAAATTAATTTTATTAAAGTTTTATATTAAACTTTTTTAATGCACTACATATTTTGCTTAACAAAGGTTTGAAATAGTTCGTGTATGTGTATGTATATTATGTAACTATGTTTTGACTTAGTGTTACTGGTGGCAGTGTAAAATATTTTTATTTTATATTTTGGAAGCGAGTTTGTCTATAATCGATGGTTTTTATGGCCATTGCTTTTAAGTATTCTTCTTATAGTGTATTTAATTCTTTCTAGAAGTTAACTGTAGACAGATGAAATGTTAGCAATAAGTGTTTRGATATTAAATGCAGCGTATTTTATGTGAATTAATTGATATGATGAATCCGGTATGATTGTATCTATCATTGTCGCTTTTCTATTAATATTAAACTCAATTTTGTTCTCAATTTTTTTAACCATTTTGCATTAAAAGCTTATTTTTGTATCTTCTTCCTTCTCTATAGTAAATTTTTTGGGGTTAATTCTCATTTATGAGCTGGGCTGCCAACTCAGGGCCCTGCCTGTCTTTCATACATACATACATCCTAAAAAAGTTGTGGCTGCTATTTTACCAAATCGCTAATTACATTATATCTTATAAACAACTGAATACATAAATCAACTAAATATTAGATAAAACCTGCATCAAAAAATAAAGCGTTTTTGTTCAATACTCGCTAGATTTTTTCGAACTGTTTCCATATTTTTTACACCCTGTATAGTTATATACATAATTACGTTTCTGTTTATCGCTGAGTTTAATTTCCTATTGATTGACCTTTCTTTTATTGTTAGTATTTTCACGGATGTAGTATGTTTTATTATATTATTTATTTATTAAATGTATACTTAAATATAATATATGTGTAAAAAAGCACCTTTGTGTTTTATAAAGCAAGGTGTCACTGTTACTAGTTATTATTTATTAAGTGCTATGATTACCTACCACTTATACATCTACATAGAGGTCGTAGGTGCACACCACAAGCATGAAATAAATAAAAAGTAGATAATTTCCTTGGATTAGGTGGATGGTTAGTAGTTATAACTGGATTTAATATTTGATATATAGTAATAGTACATGTGCTTCAGTAATTTAACCATTGATTTATAGCACCTATATATAATGAAGCAACTTTAATACCTTTGAAACATTCGATACTTTTAATACTTTGATATTTTCGATACCTCTATATTTTTGATACCTTAGATACTTTGATACTTTTTATACATTCAATACTTTAGGTACTTTGGATACTTCGATACTTCAATACTTTCGATACTTTTGATACTTTCGATACTTTTGATACTTCGATACTTTTGAGTAGTACCAATACTGCACTGGTATCGAATATTGATACTTGTGTAATGGTATCACCCAGCACTAGTCACATCTGCATACTTTATGAGTGATTAAAAATGCTTTATTAATTAATAATGCTCAACATAGTTGTTGTATACATAAATAAAACTTTCTGAACAGAAACAGTTTATATATAAAAACTCATKTTAAAACATATCTCGCTTTTAAAAGTATATTTATGCCTATATCAAATATTTGCCATCGCTTGAAATAATAGCAGTTTGGTATTAATATCTTTTACAGATAACACCTCATTAGCTGGAATAAACACTACAGTTCCCGGAACTAACTTTACAGATGCAAGTTCTGCTTTTCCTTCCACACATAGCACAATAGTGGCACTATTTCTTGGTATTAAAGTATATTGTTCAGCTGTTTGAGGGACCTGTAAGAAACATAACAATAAACTTCATTCATCTTAAATTACACAATTAATATCAAAAACTGAACTGAGAACTTTCATTGTTCTATACACTTAGTAATAAAGAAAAACAGTCTAAAATAACTGATCGATGTATATTATTTGGTCCTCCTGTTACCTCAATCTTCGCGACTGCAAAATCTTGCACTGGTGGCTTATACAGCTGACAAAATTCATCCTCAATAACCGGGTGAAATACTTTACTCCTGGCGCTAGTACCTTGATAATCTAACATTTCACATAATGTTTCCACATCTTTATATTTTGGAGTTAAACCAGCCCGAACTACATTATCTGAGCAAGCCATGCATTCGATACAATCTAAAATAAAGTACAGAAAGTCACTAGTAGTACATTACAATCTTACACAGTACATCCACAGACTTATATATTAACATTAACTTCAAGATTAATAGAAATCAACTACTTAGATGGTACAGCAGAAAGGGGTTACGTTCAACTTATAGCGGAATGTACAAGATTGGTATATGATTCAGACTGATTTTCATCCCTCGTGAGATAAAATTTTATAACGTTAACTTTCATCACTAGAGCCAAAAATTACCCACTAATTTTGACCTTTATCTAGTTGTCCAAAATCTAGCTGTCACGGTATCACTGTTATTATTAAAATCACCTCAATTCGTGTTTGTCACGGTTTTGCTACGAATTCCGATTCAAAAAGTGACTTGAATGTTCCACTAGAGATAAAGCAGAACCGATGTGGATCCTCTAATTCACATAAAAGCTTTGACTGCGAGATGCCTATAATATCAAATAATTGTTCCAATATTGTCATTAATCAATATTTAAATAAAAAATAATTTGTATTATTTAATTCAACAAAGAATTATTTCCATTACTTTTTTAGGACACTTATGAAATCGTAGAAAAAGTATAATGAACTCATGGAAAATATTTTTTTAAGCTTGCGAACATTACCAAATAATGCAAAGCCTCGTTAGTTAAACTATTCTCTTATGTAAAAAAATTTTCTTTCGTCACTAGTTAAACAATATACCATTAAAACACTGAAATTTACTTTGGACAACTGTGAAATTGGTGTAAAAACAAAATTGATGACTATGCTACTACTCAGTTTAACACAAAGTACTTACAAAAATACAAACCAAACCAAAATGGACGAAATTGTATAACAAATTACTGAAGTTGAATATACTTATTGAATATTTGGGAACTACTATAGACCAACATTAACAGCAAAACTATGAACATTACTACACAGATTTGAACTGCTACGACTGGAAAAGTGTGTTCCAGCTAGAAACAATCGATTGTGCCCTAAGCGAATCAGTACGCCATGTAGGTATAACAAAAGTTACACTTATTCCTTCAATATTCCACTCTAGGAAAGTACAACTGTATTTTTCTAAGTGTTGGGATACTCATTTACTCTGGATGCTGGCCGTCTTCAACCAATAGACACAAATAACAATGCAAGAAAAAGAATCTAGAAATATCCACAGACACCAAGAACAAATAAACCTGCCGACCAGATAGATCTGAACTAAATCGGACTACGCCTGTTCAATTATCTTCCAGGCAGCAGTAAGGATTCAAGGACCTTATTTGTATTTAGGACAAAAACCAAGCCATTTTCAACAAAGACAAACTGACAATTAGTGCACAATTTCATAAATGTCACATTAATTTACATTTTATAACTGAGACCACTATTACTTGTTTGTTGATTCTAATTCCATATAATATACTTGTGTTTTACTCCTTTCCTTTTCAATTTTAAGCTCTGAAGCTTCATATAGACCAGAACATTACGCCGTACAACAAACAGAACGTCAAGCAAATCAACAAATAGGACGGAATATGGGTATTTAATTTCGCCAAACTGAACAGCAAACAGAACGCGTTTGGGTTGTTTCCATAGTTTCCTACAAACAACTATGGAAACTGCAGCGGCACATATTTCTATTCATTATTCTTCGGCTGCAAAAAAAAACAAACAAAATTAAGAAGATGGTCACAAACACATTTATATACTCTGAGAAATGCGGAAAACATCGACAGCGCTCCATTTGTTGCTTTGCTTGCTGTTCGGTACGTTGTTGGGCGTAAGGTACAGGTCTGTACAATACTTTAGATTTTCATGATTCAGTATTTTGTTAATCACCTCACACAGAAAAGATGAATGTGATTTTGATATAATTTTTGTGATAATTAAACCATATTATTTATTAAGTATTACTAGTGCTTAAAAAAACGAATACTATACCTCCTGAAAGATAAGCATGGGGTACATTAGCATCTAAAAATATAGATTCTAAGGGCTCCAGTCGTAACACGTTCAAAAAATAAATAGCGAAACACCCAATGTCATTAGGATACTGCTTATTTAAACGCTGGAAAAGGGCAGCCAGTTGTGCATCATTTGCTTTTGGATCTGAAACAATACAATAACTTATAACATATAGAAAATAATGTAATACTAAATACTTTAGATAGACAAGTCAATAAAACAGTTTAATATAAAACAAAAGTAATACTTTTTTCGGCTACTATATTCGAAAGTACAACTTTATCCTACTCATTGAACGCGAGAAAGTAACTCTTTACCTGCCTAGGCAGTAAAATACTTTACCTGACTGGTAACTAAAGCTAACACTCCTAAATGTCAAATGAACAATTTATCGTAATGCCAATGTCAAATGTTACACACAAAACCTCAAACGTCTTGTACTTTCTAAAGTGTGAGTCCAAAACTTCTAAACAATTCAAATGGAAGTAGTAGTAATAGTAGCAGAAAAAAACACTGTATGCACCACGCCAGTAAAGTGTCTTTATCGAACTCGTCTGGTTGCTCACTTCGTCTTCGTCTCGGCTCTCAATCTCCAAACTCCCTTGATAAAGTGCCACTTTACTGCCTTGTTACATAAATAGCTATTATTGACTACTAGTCTGGAAATTAGAAGGAAGTGACATTATATCAAATCAAAAAAACAAGCCATTGCACTTTTAGTATGCCTTTTTAAATGGTTACAATACCCAAATTATTTTCATATCATAGACAGCACTACTTTACACAAAACTCCATTTCATGGGTTTTATCATCATCATTAACACTTATAATTATCATAATTCGCCTTTAGATTACAACTTTTAGAGCTATAGCTTTTCTGTAATGCTGCCTCTATTATCACTATTACTACCTAAATAGTGACTTAAGTCATGCTTTAACCAGAAAACAAAACATTATTTTATTATTAATTACAACTATCTTGAATCATTCTACCTTGATGAGAAAACCTCTTTAAAATGCTTTTTACTTGTGGTGTTACTTCTTCCTGATGTTTACACATCAAGGATTTGAAGCAATTTTTCAATTCTGTTGTACAGTTACTATCATTGGCAGCTAGAAAGTCCTTAACCTCTTGCTTGCCGATGAGGCTTCTCAATTCTGGAACTTCTGTAAATAAAAAACTTCATGTTATATACATAAAGCTTAAAACTTAATCTATGCAAATTAAGAAAGTTCATAAGAAAATTTAGCATCTGACACTAAATTTGGCAAATACTGAATTTGATATTCCTTGTAAAGATAAATAAAAAGTACAAAACAATGATTTTATGTACTACTGATATATGACAAAATTTGCAGAAATTAATGTTTTTAAAGTTTAGATAAGTATGCCAAATAATTCTACTTAGTTATGTTTAAATAAAACTAACACAATGACACACGCCAGTTGACAAAGTTTTTTATTTATATACTTAAAAACGCTCAAGACTGGGGGACAAATATGAAGAAGCAATTTCAAAATAAAATAAAAAACACTATATACAGACAATTATTGTAATTTAAAACAAAATATATTAAAAAACAGCATTTTAAAACCGCTATTCAGAAGTCCTTTTAAATATTTTATCTGATTTACTATACAAATGTGGAAGGATGTTACTACCTGAAAAAAAATTTAATATGCTACGTACTGAAATAATTCTAGTATAAAAATGAATTATTTTAGTACCTAACTAATAAAGTATATATACTACTGTATGGATTGTAAGGTTATTTTATAATTACTGTTTATTGCTAGAAGCATAATAATTAATTGCCGCTTGTAAATAACGAAAGCAAAAATATCTTTATATTTAAGCAATTATTGAGTCATAAAGTTAAAACCAAGCATGAAGTATAATTAACAGCATACCCTTGATAAAATGCTTTATTTCACTTGCAAGTCTAAATCCAATAAGTGCTTCAAACTCTGTAAGAGCTATTGCCAGTTCAGGTTTGTGGTTTGGATCTTTATATAAATCTGGTCTATTTGCATGCAACTCTTCGGCATGTTTCTAGATAAAAAAAAGTAATTATTACAAATGAATTTTTTTGGAAGTCAACAGACCTTTGATGGATGTACTTGTATAGATAATGCTTGATTTACAGAAAGAACCTTAAATAAATATGGCAAGTCCTTTCCAAATTGGTCTAGCACTTTAGCTCCCAACCACTGTGGATTTTTTTCTATTAACTGTAACAGACTTGCACCTGTACCCTTGACATAAGATGGCCCATTGGGATGTGTTCCCATCCACAATTCTGCATAAGGTGCTTCTTCATTTACAACAAATTTTTCACTCGCTGACGAGCACAAGCTTGCAACTTTACTACTAAAACCTCGTTTACCCCATTCATAATTTTGAACCTTACAATCTAGCTGCATAATTGTGAACACAAATAGTACTACAATGACAATTACAATCCAGAAATAATGGATAATATAGCAGTATAACCTCTATAATACTGACACGTATTGACAAACTTAATATAATTTTATCTCCATTAGTACGTCATAATGAACATACACGTTTCAAGTGGCATTATAATGCAAACTATATTCCTAATCTGTAAATATAAGTTCATGTCAGCTATTTGTTGGTATTACATTAAACAATAAATAGTTGACACAACTTCAAGTTCCACTTCCCACCTTACCTTGCCGCCTTACCAGTTGCCAGATTGCCACGTTGCCAGCTAAATTGACAAATTGACATTGATATTGATTTTGAACCTTATATATTTGACATTTGACGCACATTGAAATGTCAAGTGTATTCCATGTGCAGCATTGCCTAATTGCTCTAACATCGCCATTTTGGTATTGTCTTCTGTTTTAAAGCTATAGCCAACTTTGAAAAATGTAACATTCCTTCAATTCTCAATAACTCGATTGGTTATGTAGGTACAAAAAAAACTGTAGACACATTTTTTATAGATATTTTTATTCTGAATCCAGTGGCTTTGCTATGGTTGAAAAGGCCTATTTTTTCTGATTAAGAGAATTTATACATTGTTAGGTTTATTTTTACTAATTCTGGAATTATTCTTTTTTTGTAATTTAATCAGATTTTACGTTTTTCGTCAAAATGGATGTAAGTAATTGTCGCTAAACAATGCATAGGTACTTATTTCCAAACATAGCCTCCTGGATTACTAATAAAACAAAACTCTTAGGATTCTTTATGTATGTATTCAAATATGCTTATATTATTTTTAATGGATTAAAATTTTTACTTAATAATATAAATTATATTGTATGTTTTCTTATTCCATAGCCTCCTGGATGTATACGTAAAATCTGATTAAATTACTAAAAAAAATTGAATAATTCCGAAATTAGTAAAAATAAACCTAACAAAATGTATATATTTTTTAATCAGAAAAAATAGGTCTTTTCAACCAGGTTTGTGTTGTATCTCAAAATGTAACCCCCTAGAAAAATTTTGAGTTCTCCACTGGATTCAGAATAAAAATATCTATAAAAATATCTTCACAGTTATTTTTTGTATCTACATAGCCAATCGAGATATTGACAATTGAAGAAATGTTACATTTTTCAAAAAGTTGGCTATAGTATAGCTTTAAAACAAAAGACGACACAAAAATGGCGATGATACAGCTCAACTGACAACAAAAAAGTAATACAGTAATGTCGAAACCGCACACTAATGTGCGCGCCAGGAAAGAATGCAGACGTGGTGGGGACAAAAATTGTTGCCAGACATTTAAATCATTGGCGTGCCCGCCATTATTCATGGTCGCAATGTCAGGCTAGAACGGCGAATAAATTCGGACCACCCTTGCGGTTCGCTCAGTTCAAGTTGCAGGCGCTTTATTAGTAAAAAATCTAATTAGAAGAATTCTTAAGACACTCTCCCGTGGAACGCCCCATTCCTATTATATAATTTTATTTGGTGTTTGACTTTGATGAATGATATGAAATCTGGCATTCTTTATAGATCAAGTAATCTACCTTACGTGATTTTGTACCCAACTTTGTAAATAATTTGCTATCGCCTAGATTTTAGGAGAAATTTCAATTTGAATTTGATGATTTATCTCTATTACTACATTTTGATTCTTTGTACCAAAATTCAGCTGTAAGTTCAGGGTGTCCCATTTTCGTTGTAATTGTAGGGTATCTCGGTAACTATTATTGCTAGATAGTTGCGGTTTGGACATTACTGTATTACTTTTTTGTTGTGAGTTGAGCTGTAGCATCTCCATTTTGGTATCGTCTTTTGTTTTAAAGCCATAGCCAACTTTTAAAAAATGTAACATTTCTTCAGCGCTCAATATCTCGATTGGCTATGTAGACACAAAAAAAAACTGCAGAAACATTTTTGTAGATATTGTTATTATGAATCGCCACTGAATTCAAAATAAAAATATCTATAAAAAATTTCTTTACAGTTTTTCTGTATCTACATACCCAAGCAAGAAATTGAGAGCTGGAGAAATGTTACATTTTCCTAAAGTTGGCTAGGGCTTTAAAACAAAAGACGATACAAAAATGGCGACGGTACAGCTGAACTCAGGACAAAAAAAAGTAATACCGTAATGTCGAAACCGCAGCCCTCTAGCATTAATACCCTACAATTACAACGAAAATGGGACACCTTGTACAATGGAAAATAAAAATATGATGTTTAGTACTGACAGATTATGGGAAATTCCTAGTTGCTTCCATTGTCATTAATAGACTATAACAATGTAAATTAGTGTTAGCGGAAATGGTTAGAAAGAAATAGGTACGTAAATTTGAGATGATGGCGAACCATAGAAAAAGACACGTTTTGCACATTTTTAAAATAATACGCAAAAGGCAAAGAAAGCAGTACGAACGGTAAGCGCAATTCGGACATTATGTATAGAAACTGTGGTATATCACAGATGGCCAACATTACAGGACCGATTTCAGGAGCAGGCCCTTAAACCGTGTCAATGGGCCCGGATCTCTATTTGAAAATAGAAAATGTAAGGACGGCAGTTCAACGAATATTCACTTAAATTAATGCGAAATAGCACTAAAAAACAACTGATTCGTCTGTTCAAAAAGTTGTGTGCTGTAGTAGAATAAAATGTCATTTTAAAAGAAAGTTAAGTATATTTATCGATTCTACTATATGTAGGCGTCCTGAGTCATAAGTACAGCCTAGTTAAAGTAACTAAACAAAATATAAAACATAGTTTAATTAACTAAGATTATTTTCTTAGGAAAATTGCACCTAATGATATATCAGATCTATCAAGAATTTTAAACACAGACGAAAGTGGTTAACTGTTTTTGTAACATTCCTTATGATAACTGAACGTAAAGCTACCTAGAGCCATTATTGCGGTATGCCTGTTGATCGGATATCAGAGGAAACAGATTCAGGGTGGTTGGGGCGCGAAGTTTTTTATGAGTAGATCAGCAAATCAAGAAGCCTGTAATATTTTTCGTAAACGGTCAACGTTCGCTATACAAGCCCACAGATTCTGTGATGAAAATGGAATTATCTTTTTATCTTGTATGCTCTGCCTGCTAATGTAGCTAATTTGGTGACGTTCTGACCACTTTCTGTTAATCTTTATCAAAACAACGTTTAACGAGATATCATAGAAACAACATGCCGACCTGATAGGATTTAAAAATGACTTATTAAAAAGACCTAACCGCTATAGACACATAGGACTATGCAAAGGTGAACGCATTCAGCGTTCAAATTATAAAAACAATACTTTTTCGGGAAGACGCTGTCTAATATCTAACCATTTCAGAACGTTTAAAATTACGCAGTTATCAAAGACACAATTCAGTTCCGTACTTTGTCCCTCTGATGATGTCTGTCACACTCGTAGCTCAAGAATGGCTCAACAGACTCTCTTGGCCTAACGATACCGTACTCTTTCTTTACTTAAAATGAAATTAAATACATTTCGACGACAAGAAAAGGAGCTAAAGTGTATTTCCACGAAAAGTTTTTTTAGAGCATATTGCGCTTCTTGTATGATGAAAAGGTATTGTACGCACTTGTCCATCTGATGATGTCTGTGTCACACTCATAGCGCGAGAAAGGCTCAACGGATCAGGCTCGTTTATAGCTTGTTGGATAGATAGGTCTTGGTCTAAAGATGATCAACGTATACTTTTGCTTTCTTAAAAAAATGTATCTTCTATACTTAAAATGAAATTCAATTTATCCATATAACATACTCATTAGATTATTTCTTTATTGGTGACATGCACAAATAGCCTCGCAATTGTGGGGTTCACGGGCAAAATGAAAGGTTGTATTATAATAGCAAGCGTTCTTTTTCAGAAAAGAAAACTGCGCAATATCTAAGTTATTATATGTATTATCAAAAACTAAGATATCATGTTTTCTAAGTATCCTTTTTAATTTTCCCGAAAGTCCTTGTTCGTAAGGCAAAGTAACTTTGGAATTGGACGAGCATTTTTGTTAAAAGTTGACCAAATATTTCTATTACTCTCTATAACCATTTCTTACTAGCGCTAATTTAAAATGATAAATTTATTGTTGCTTGCGTTGAGCTCTTAACAAATAACGCCCTTACAAGACTATTCAACTATTCAAATGGTTTAGAACACCTATTTACCTCTAGCATACCGAACGGCCAAATAATATTTGGATATAATATTTATAATAATGTTTGGATGTCCAACGGGTTCACCTGGGTGCCTTATTATTGCTGATATAGTTTTATACGAGCTCGAGGCGAATGTTTTAAACAATATTTATTTTAATAATTCTATTTATTATATATCTCATATTTTAGAACGCATCCTAGACGCAACTAAATAACAATTTTTCATCCTGATTTTAAAGATAAAAACCTAAACCGATTGTCCCGAGATATTGCTGAATAACAGATATTTCCCAGAAAACTAATATGTAATAACGAAAGAAAGAACCACATTCTAAGAAGAGTAATACTATTAACACCAACGTAACTTTTTTTTGATGTCCATCTTAACCTTAAATTAAAATATGAATGTAACACCAGCTTGGGAACCTCTAACACTATATAAAATCTGCTGTTAAATAAAATGTAAAAAATAAGACAGATGTAAGATGTTGTTTTTGTTCTTGACAAGTAACAAAAACGATCGTCTTCGAAAGAACTGTATTTCTTAGCTTGCTACATAATAATACAAAGACAAAACGTACGATGGCTGTGCAATGTGCATGCTTGCCCGTACACTGGTTTAACGCGTCCGTTTCCGCTGCGTCACGTTTACGCAAAGGTATAACTTCGAGCCAGGAGGTGCTGGCAACTGATGACAGAAAACAGAAGGCGCGAAATTCAAAATTGAAATAGTAACTCAACAACAGAGAAAGATTAAATATGCAATGTTGTATATCTTATTAACTGTTTACATACAGTTTGTTTCAAACCTGTGTATAATAATTTGTACTAGGTACGTTATTTTCATTGTTGTTTATGAATTTCATTAATATCAAGGTGCAGTGTGAGGTTAGCTGCATGCTGATTTGAGGATCATTTTATTGGTTAGATCGCTCAGTCTTCCTTCTTCCTTCCGCAGCACATGTGGTCGCGTGGTTCTATCGGGTACGTATTTTAAATTGTTTTTAAACTGACTTTTATTTATAGGTATATTTAGGTATATTGTTGTATTAAATGGAAATATACCTTTGAAACGTTATGGTTTAAAATAATATTGAACTTTACACTTAATAATCTTTATACTTCTTTACGTCCAAAGAAATCGTAATAAAAATATTGCTTGTTACGTGTACAAGTACACAATCAACTTAATATACTAAATCCAAACACATCTAGTTCAAACACTACTATTCTAACACTATTAATTCAATTAAATACTATTCAGAACCGACAGCAATTAAAATACTTTAGGACATTTGGTTCACTTGTTTCACCGCTTTACAAAACAGACCTTCTCCGCGCGCTTTTCATCAGGCTTATAAAACTAAACCACTGTCGCATATGCTCTAAAATATTTCCAGAGTTATCTTCATCTCCCTATCTATAAAGGAAGCTTCGCGAACATACATAAACATAGCAAAACATGACCTTAGGCGTTGATTGAATATATATTCAATTAGGCAAGAGTGCAAGCGTCGATCTAGCCTAATATGCAACTAACTTCACCACATCATAACACTAGCCCCTGCTTAAAAATTGATCGTCCCGATCAGTTCCATTCTTCGGGATATCGGAATCCCCGTGGTACTCGCTTGAACAATTCAGGTGGATTCGAGCTACGTCGTTAATCGTTTTCACTACTCTGTAAGGTCATTCCCAGGATGGCGATAGCTTAGGCAAGTCCTTTCCTCCTTTGTGGCTTATAAAGCAATAGTAGACCTCCTTCACTAAACTGCCTGTGATGGGCATTTGCATCTGTTGTTGTAAATCGTTCGGCAACGTCGATGGCAATAGTTTGGAATTGTGGCCCCACAAAACCTACACAGCTTCATCATTTGACGCTTTTCGGTTGTTTTACACATTTTGTAATTTTCGTTATATTTCTTATTTTAAAAGTATGTAACGTTATGAAATTAAAATTAATCGTTTTCAAAATAACTGATATAGTGCCCGTCCGGAAAATAGAAATATTGACTAAAGTGATAAATCTAACTAACAAACGAGCCATACTAAGAGTTTATTGCGGTCCCTGTTATTAACGGGTTATAGTGGTTTCAAATGAAGCATTTGTTTACGCAGTTTTAAAGAGTTTATGATAGGGGCTGCAATGAGCCCTCAGTAGGGTCTCTTTGTTGGTTAGATTTATCACTTTAGTCAATATTTATGTTTTCCTGACGGGCAGTATACCTACACATCTATATGTGTAACCCACGATACTTAGACTTGGTAAATATCATGTGTATAAGCAAGAAATTCTCTAGTTAGAATTTTAAATAAGGTCTGAAGAAGGCTTCAGCCGAAGCCGAAACGTAACACAACCAAAAACTGTATTCATTTATATTGGTTGCCCAACACTCGCTAAACAAGAAGGAAAACGTAGGTACTAAGATAAAGCCACAAAAGAGAAATATTTAAACTGCTCGACAATGTACCCAGTAGAATCGTTCCCGAACTTTTGACAAAGTCTTGTTTACTCCCAGGTGGGCACCCGATGTTCCCCCATATGCCTCTTCCAACAGACTAACATACTCCTTGGGTACTACTAACTGCTTGGTGGCATGCTTCCTGTCGGCGCTCTCTTTAGCAGGTCGTTCTCCACCCGCAAATATTCCCACTAAGCCCACATCGCTTTTATAGGGTCGGACTTTCCGGTAAGACCTCCTCCCATGCAGTCTGATGTCTTCCTTCCACTTAAGCAGAGGATCAATATTGCTGTCTTCTTGTTGAATCTTCCTGACGTTCTCAGCTGTCCATTCCTCACTTTGCTCGATGGTAGCTGCTCTTACATCGACCGTGCCCTTGCTGTTGTTCACACGTTTGCAATGTTTGCATTTTCTGCATGGCATGTTGCCTTCCTGAACGATGCTGTGTTCTAAAATCATACTGCTGTAATATCTCCATCCATCTAGCCACCTTCGATCTTTCAATCGTAGAAGCCACGATAGTGCAGCATTTTCAGTCCTTATGAGGAATTCTCGTCCATAAAGGTACTTATGGAAGTGGTGTATGGACTTTACTATGGGTACGGTCAGTAGTTCTTTCCTCGCGGCCCTGTAGATCCTCTCAGGTTTGCTTAAAACCTCAAGTAGTACTCTATTAAATACTTTTTCTTTGCCGTTCTGCATCTACGACAGTACAGCTCCAATGTCAACTTTACTCACATCAGTATCCAAAGTGAATTTACCATGCCGTCGGGAGTACGCCAGATCGGGCTACTGCATAAACACTGACTTTAGTTTTCTGAAAGCTTCTTCATGAACTTGTTTCCATGCAAAAGTCGTCTTAGGTTCTATAAGTTGCTGTAATGGAGCTGCAATTTTTGTGCACCTCTCCACAAATTTTCTATAATAGGCGCAAATTCCCAGGAAACTCCTTACTTTGTAGGTCCGTGGTCAATCTCGGATTGCTATAAGCTTGTCCTGGCTGGTCTAAATCCGGCCCGATGAATCAGCTTTAGATTGTCTGCTCGAAATTTGTTGAACACCTCCCGAAGGTTCCTTAGGTGTTCTTCGAAGATGTGTCCCAGAATCATGACTTCATTTAGGTAGACTAGGCAGGTTTTCCACGTAAGTCTACTGAATACAAGTTCCATCAGTCGTTCAAGAGTAGCCGGAGCGTTGCTTAGCAACGGCATTGTAGTAAAATGGTACAAACCGAAACTGGTAGTGAACGCTGTCTTTGCCTGCCCCACCTGCCATTATCCACTCTTTCAAACCAACGTCGAAAAATATGTCAATCCAGGCAGAGTGGTCAATATATCGTCAATTCTGGGGATTCTGGGTAATGGATAACTGTTTTTCTTTGTACGGTTGTCAACACAGAATCGAAGTGATCCTTCCTACACTACACTACCGGCGGAGGCCACAGACTGCTATATTCCTCAATGCCTTTTTATTTCATGTCATTCACCATTTTCTTCACTTGCTCTTGCCTTGCCACAAGCAGTCGTACCTGTCGAATAGGCGGCGCATCTCCGGTGTTGATTCTGTGCTGGACTAAATCTGTTCTACCCAAGGGTTTATCCTATTCAACGAACGATTCCTTGTTGACTGCGCCACAAAAACTCATTAGCTTTGTTCACTTTCTCCTTGCTAAGGTGCCTCAACCCTCAAGTGGACGTTAAGCTGAGCCTGTGCTGCTGATAACTTGGGCGGTCCTTCTTGGACTCGTGTTTATTTTGATCACAGGAGAACATGACGCCATAGACCAGTGTAAATATACATACATAATAAATTAAAACTAATTCCAAATGCCTTCTAACATTTTATAGCTTAATTTTGTTTTTAATGTCGTTAAAACTCATTTTTCTAAGCCCTTCAAGATCCGGAAATTGCTTAAATAAAGGAATTTGCAAACTTTATTGCTGTTTTGCTTAAAAAATTGCAAACATTTAGCAAACTCGGGGATATGTTTAATCATTGATTTTCAGCAAAATATTAAATTTGTTACATCCCTTTTAAGCCGCAACATCAAAAATTAATATTTTTGATAATAATAAATTATTTGCAAAGATATCCAGTGTTTTGCAAAAGTGTTAAAATTAACTTACAAATACTCAGAAAGAATCGTACACATTTACAAACTGGTAGACTGCCTGCAATAAATAAATGTTTAAATAAACATTACTTTTAAAATGCATGTCTATGTTGTGCTGTCTGCACCTCAACAAACTGCAGATAGATCTATTTCGCTGTCATTACAGCTCATCAGTGCAGTGTTCATTAAGCTCTATTTCTGCCTAAAAAATTGCAAACATTGTAAATATGAGTAGCAAATGCTCAAAGCGTTCTATAAAGGTATCGTATGTAGAAACTTGCTAAATTCTCGATTCCGGCAACAACATGAAATTAACAATTTTTACAGCAATAAAAAATTACCTAAATTTAGCAAATTTCACGTTTGACAATTTATGTGTAAGCTATAATAGTATATTAAAAAAGAAGTGTTGCAAACACATTCAGTGTGATACGAGCCAAGCATTGGTGGGTGTTGTAATGCCCAAGCAGTTGTAACACGTGTTTTTTTAACATCATTTTTGCTGTTAAATAATTGATGCTGGCAGCGCTTCATATTAACTGATATTTCACGGTCCTGGCACGTAAGATACAGTTTTATTTTTATTTGAGGTTATTGTTATATTTCTCTTATGTTTGAGAGTTTTATTAATAAATGTTCCTACATTTTTGGATAAACTCGTAACACATGAGTGATGACATTTCACGTAACGTTTAACGAATGCAGATTAAGGCTGATAACTGTATCGTATAAAAGTTGGTGAAAACACTGTTAATATACATAGTTGCTTTTTCGACATAGTTTTTTTGATAAAATAGTGTGGCAAAATTGTCATAACAAGCATCAAATAGAAAAAAAAGATATTTTATTATGAATGCATGATAATTTGCGTAAAAAATTATGAAATTCACATTTTTGTTATTATGTAACATTTAACTAGCTAAATTTTGGGGATAGCAGAGGAAATTATAAAGAAGAGAATGCATACTGGCATATTGTCAGATTTTTTTTAAACTTACGTAAAAAAGTTGTATAAAGTTAAAAAATAATATATTTATGTTTTTTTTTAATACAAATAAAAACTCTTTCACATTAGTAAATGATTTGCATCACGCTGGTATAACACTGTTTAATCGAGATTCGAGAATAACCAAGTGTGAAGATAAAACAATAACGAATCAGTCATTTGTGATTGGTTGTTTCAGATCATCAGATCGTACGGTTTTTCAACCAGTACCTACAAATATTGACAAGATTTTCACGACATAATATTATAGATTTTTGTCGGAATATTTTTACACATTTCTTATTTTTTTTATAATAGTATTTCCTGCTACCTATATGTCACATTTGCAAAGTGTTTGTAATATTTGGTAGGAGTAAACAAAAACAAAATATTGTCTTATTTATTTTATTATCAATTCAAAAATGTTCACGATTTCAAAGGTTTTCTATAAAAAAATGATTCATAATCAAGTGTGAAAATAAAACAATAGCGAATCAGTCATTTGTGATTGGTTGTTTCAGATCAGATCGTACTGTTTTTCAACCAGTACCTACAAATATTGACAAGATTTTCACGGCATAATATTATAGATTTTTGTTGGAATATTTTTACACATTTCTTTTTTTTATAATAGTATTTCCGGCTACCTATATGTCACATTTGCAAAATGTTTGTAATATTTGGTAGGAGTAAACAAAATATTGTTTTAAAATATTTTATTATTAATTCAAAAATGTTCACGATTTCGGTTATACATATAAAGATTTTCCTACAACTTACGGACGGTTACATTTTCTTTTAAAACGTAAGTAACAACAATAATTTGCATGTACGGAGCTGCACAATATTTGAACTAACTACGTCCGTCATAACGCACTTTTGTTGCGGTCACCGACTTTCGGACATGGCTATATAAATTTTATTATTTTCCTCAAAAATTGAAATCCTACACAAACTTTTTGCACCGTTGCACCGTACAATAACTTTATCCGCAAAACGTGTTCGCGTGAAGCAGCCGCCGTGAGTCCGACCGTGCCGAGCCGAAACTTTAACTTCCTAACATGCGCACTGTGCTGTTTAAATGTGACGTCATCACAATACGTACAGGTCTCTGAACCCACCAAATAAAAAATCTATATAAATTTTTATAGGTTATGGCATTGGAGGTAGAGAGTTAAAGATGGTAGGTAGAATGAATGTTCCACATTGCATAAGCATCAGTTWACAGAAATTAAGTATGTATCAGATTTCGGTGAACGCGAAATGCCAATTTTTTTATAGGTGGCATCTTTTTAATTTGGAAAAGGTTTTAACGTCACCTGGAGTTTTTATTAGTGCGATACAAGCCTGTAAAAGAGAAAAATGTTTCCTAGGTGATTTCTTATCAATGAATCGATGGGCCATTGCGTTCAGCGATATGATGGAAGCGGAAACAAGATGCAATGAGCGCGCGGCGTGGAGATTCTCGCGGCCCCCACTCCTCCAGTACGATCCACAGGTCATTCAACCCGCGCAGTCCCGGCTAACAGCAGCAGCGAGACTCGCTGTTTCGTACATTCTGTCCTTAATTCACAGTTACTTATTTCATATACATTTTCCGATTTCTGTTACATAATTTGTGCATTGTTCGTGGAAAAGTGATCGACGGAACGCTGCCGCGCGTTTTTGAACCAAAATTCGAGCGACTGCACCAAAGGGCGCGACGAAATTTAAAAATTGAAGTGGCAAWCTTGTACMGTGAACTGTTGTKATATGTGAATGTCCACGACGAAGATAACGCATGAATTGTTTGCTGGTGTCGGATTGGTCTGCGGTGGTCATTGCTCTATTATGGAAAAAGGTACTTAAATAAGTTTTAACTTATCTAAAGTATAAATTACAATAATCATCAAAGTTAATTATCAATTTGCTGTTTTATAATATACAGTTTACAACTAATTTTCTGATTGTAAACAAATGACAGCCGGAGAGAGCAACTACGCAAGCTCTAACGCACCCGGTGCATTTTGCTCTTGTGTGAAATGTATAACCGTGACGTAAACGCCGTTAATTTTACACAGTGACCTATTTATGCAGCTAGATCTTTCCATATCTCATCTCTAGTCATCGTGGGTAGAAATTGCCATCTGAGTCAACTTCTGTTTTTTTATTTGTACGTACGTTATATAATACCTACATCGGAAGTTTACTAACAGTTTTTGGTCAAGAACCATGAACTTCATTCTGCTTGCTGTAGGAAATTATGCAAAGACAAGTATTGCTTTCGCGTAAACAACCAGTAACTAGAGCAATCGGGTTACAAGTTTGCCAACCTTAGCAACGCAAAGATAACACGTCCCTAAAAATGTTTGTTATGAATCTATCTGTCTTCGTCAACACTCAGTTCTACCGCGCTCATGTAATTTTGTTCAAGCATGCTCACAGCAATCAGTCTAGAATCGCTTTTTACAAATAATGTTACAATAGCAATGTACCTATGAATTGTGGTGGCAAAACATTTCCTTTACATGGATAATTGCAATATAACTTTAGTAGGAAAGGTGAATGTAACCGTAGATCGTTTTTTATTCGCTTTCACTTTCCGAATGCCTGTGGCGACTAATATTGATTGCTTCCTTAACATTTCACACCGGACACAGTCCACGAGTGTGTTCAAAAGTGACCCCTCATTTCTGAGTGTAGATAGGGAACACAACCCTTTCGTGTGCAACAACCCTAAACCTTACTCTGCGTGGAGACGTATGTACAATAACGTAAGGCGGGGTTGTGTCAGAAAAATCAGAATAATTATAGGAATCATAAGCATGTGTGCGTTGCTTAACACAATTCTACATACAGGGTGACTGTTTTACATCTTTGTCTATGTGTAATTTTTATTAATAGCGCTGCAAAATCGATTAAATAGACAAAAAGGGCACACGTGACTGGATTTCATGGTAGTATTTAAAGAAGTGTAAAATTGTTCTCATAAATGTCTATTTTACTCAAGTATTCTAAAAAAGATTATGTAAATGATCTATTTTTTATTTTAATAGTTTTGTAACAGCTTATAAACATGCTAGGGTGTATGCTTTTAGCGTTCATAATACAAATTTATGTTTACACTGCAAAAATTAGCAATCAGAAGATTAAATACTGAAGTTAAATCAGGTTATCAGGTTCGAAAAATAACTAACGACAAACAGCAAAGAAGCTGTTAATCCTATTCGAGGTTTTATCTAACTAGTAAACTAAACAATTTTTTAGATTTATAGTGTTACCTGTCAGATAGTATATCGTTACTAGATGTAATTATTTCAGCGGCAAGTTTTGTGTAGCGTCATAATACATTTACATGTGTACAAGTTTTATTTTTTTTGTAAGAATATTTGTGCTGTATCCCTTACCAAAATGGTGGAGGTGCCACCAGCTTTTGAAGTTCAAGAATGTAATTTATAAAAATACAATGGCAAGTAGTATGATTTTTAAACTAGTGCCAGGTAGGTCTACGAAGTGATTTAATTTCCTTTTTTTTTGTTGTAACAAGTTCTTAAGTTCTTGATCTGGTTTATCATTATATATAAATAACAAATTAGCTCAACTTTGAGACAAAATTTATCCTTTGAGACAAAATTTATCTGTATTCAGTTGAAATTCTTTTATGACAAATACCCCATTCTTGTGCGAAAGCACAAATCTTACCTGCCTGGATAGCAGTTCCACTCTGTAAATTCTTCATTGGTCTCTAGCCGATTCGAAGGGTTTGAGGAAGCTTCTGCCTAATATCGGTAGACGTTGACAATCGAGTGGTCAAAAGCATTATTATATGCAAATCGGGGATTTGCAATACGCAATCCTTCTGCAGTACAATTGAGCTCAATCAGTCAATCTTCAGAAATCGTATCGTAGACAATATTAAACCTTTTCTGGGGAATTTACGGGGTGCTCATCTTGGGCATTGTAAAATTAACAAGGTATATTTTTGCGCATACGATTACCAACACGACAGAGAATCTTAATACTGAGCAAGCTGTATTAGTTTACTACGACGAAACATTGGTGGCCATCTAAGATGACTAACATCACTAATGTAATCAACAAATAGTTCACTTCTCTTAGCCTTTGGCACATATACCGAACGTGTTACGAAAAACGAACGGCCGCCAATTTATCGGTGTCTGACAAGACGTTTCAACCACAGCAGATTTTGCCCAATATTCAGAAATATTAAAAAGTTTTTCAAAAAAAGGCAGTCATGCAACATGGTTTTCTGTGCCGTTTATATATAGTGTATAAGTTGAAGTGAAAAAATCGGATTCCACGGGAAATAACATGCAGATTTGAATTCACTGCACACTTTCAGTGGGGTAGGAGTCACTGTTCCTTATTTTTGCTTCTTAGATTCCCTAGATACATCCTAGTACACTACAGATGACCGGTGCCAGTTGGTGACACTATTGCATTATTATAAACGCGGCATCTATCTTTTTTCCTTGTCTAAGGTTCATTTGTTCATACATGTTCATTACCTGTTATAATAATAATCATCATCGGTTGCACAAAACGTGGTTAACCAGACCCAGTTAACAAGCATTTGTATAATAATTTTAATTATTATCGCTTGAGTTGAGATAAGTTTTAACTTCTCCATTACAGCTTGGACATTTTTGAAGCTATTCACCAAAATTCTGTATCCCACCTCGGAACAAGTGTTAATTTGTTGCTTGACTAAATGATAAGGGATCCAATAGACCTGTTCTGGGGTCAAGAGAGACATGCCGCTACCATTCCTCGCAAGTTTGGCAGGCTTGTGGTTCTCTAAGACGTGTGATTGCTTAGACACCTACACTAGGTTAACCTTATCAAACTCTGATAGTCCTTCTAGCTCCCGGAGATGCTAATGCTTAATGAATCTTTCTTGATGTCAAAACATTTAGTACGGCCTGGATATGTAGCGATTGTGGAGTTTCTTATGTTCCAGTATCGTTTCTCCAAAAGAGTCCGATATGAGGTAATATTTAAGATTTCTGCTTGAACGTATCCTCCTTTTGGCAAGGTTGGGTCGCATCAAACGTTCCAGTTCTTGAACCGTCCATTTTCTCTTTTTTGAATAATTATGCCTAGGTGTTTCCTTTGGAATCCCGTCCGCTGTCATAGTATGAATATGATGTTCTTCTAATTTCTTGAAGGTGATGCAGTATCCTTCTTTAGAATTATTTTTTCGTTTGACTTCGGCCAGTAATAATTAAACTTACAGCTTTGGCCCTCATTGCCAGAAACAGTAGGGGCAAGCCTAGCAGTGTTTCCAGGGCAACACTGGGCGTTGTTGTCATCGCCTATATTATATGTACATTTGCTGCTTGCTTAGCTTTTTTGTTATTGGTTAGTAAAACAGAYTGTGGAGGTTTTATTCAGACTTACAAATAGCAAACAGCAAAAATGCTTGCCCGATGATGAAGTGCTCGTAGAAGGTTTTCGTTCTTTAACATTTCTTGTGAATTGAATTTCATCACTGCTTTGTAAGTACATAAAGTATTAATGATGTCTTTTGCAAAAGCGGAACTGATGACCGATCCAATTTTTGTATGGCATAATGCAAGTTTTGGTGCTTGGTTATGTTCGGGAAAACCCAAACCCACTTTTTACATAAATACTTAATCACCCGTACCATATTCAACTGCATCAATAAGTACAAAAGCATGATTTCGCAAGAAGGTGTTCGTTTTTCAATGCGATTTTAGTTAAAAAGTAAACTGTCGATAGTAGTTTACTGACAAGCTTATTAGAAAAAAATACTTTGCTCGCATTGTTATTATCTTTCAAAAATGTGCGTTCCTTTAAAAAGTTTTTGTTTATACATGTACAAAACATAGTGAAACAGTTGCCTTGTTACATATCATGTGTATTGTTGTAGGTGGTGTATCGAGCGCGTTTCAGACATACATGCAAATGGCTGTTCGATTATGAATATCAAGACTGAATGTGGCAGATATATTGGTCCACTGTGCTTAATATTATGGACTATTATCAACAATATAGAGAGAGCAGCGAGAGCCAACGAAAATGTAAGTATTACTAAAAGAGACATGTATTAAGTCACTCCCTGTTCAGCTGAGCATTCATTTTAATTAAAGAAGACTCTTTCTCATCTGTTTATTAATAATAGAAAAAACTATTTCGCTCATTTTAACTAAACGAAAACTAAATCGAGTTTCTTATAGCAACCTATTTTCTGCAGCAAATGCTGTTAATTTTCTAATATAATTGTTTTAAAATGATTAGCTATTCGGTTGGGACTGCGCAATAGTCGTTTTTACATAAACCCTTATTCATTTAATTTATTGTTTATTATAATATATGATCCAATATCATATACTAGTAACGCCTGAGGCTTTAATGTTTGTTATGCTACAATTAGTTGTAAAGTTTTAATGCATCTAAATTAATAGATATTTGCTAAATACTCGTATATTAATGCTTCGACGAGTGCCCTGGCTCTGGAAAACAGAAATATGATATGTTAAAWACCTTCAAAATGATACGAAATTACGTGTTCCGGTACATGACCAGCATTGTAAACGTTTATGTGAAGTTCTTTTTTGTGCCGAACTCTTTACAAAGCTTCCACGAATACTACGTATCGGAATCAGTTTGAAAACATGCTTTTGTGCAATATCGACGTTTAGGAATATGTAAACACCAATTACTAGCTAAAGCAACGTTATATTTGCTTAGATAGTGTATCCAGGATTCTCTTTATCGGAAATGTATTTTATGTTTTTAGGTATATCATTTTTAACTAAATAGAGGTGAACACGATAAACTTTAGTTTAACAGATTCTAATTTAATTTTTTGTTTATAAATTTCTTAGACGTAAGTTCTAAACGACTAAATAATACGCCAAACCATAGGTATATGTTCAACTAATTATAAGTGTTTAAAGCAGTGTGTTTGATATTTTTCTGAAAAATATCCGCACGATAAATTTTAAACCTCATTTAGAATAATGGCTTTGAATAGTAAACACTGGACGTAACATAAGTAATATTTAAGTTGCGTTCAAATTTTAATGGTGCACTTAAGGCAAAACAATCCATTACTGTCGATTTTGTAATGAAAGCTTAACATTACATATTACAGTACCTATTAAAATGAAAATAGAGGTACTTTGTACGTTATAGGAGCATTTTATATATTAAAAACTGTAACCTGTATATTATTTAGAGTGAAAAACAGTTGCTATCGTGTAAAAAAGCGTATGTACCCATTTGAATGCGTAGTCAAGCAAAATACGTAGATACGCTGTTTAATCCCTTTATTGTTCCTATAAATTTGAATAATTAATAATAAACCACATTTTGTATCTCAATATCCAAGAGATAAACAGCATAACCATCGGGCCGAATGCTCTTAATTTGTCGAACATTTACTACGCATAGAAGAAATAAACGCACTATCATATCATACTCGACCTAATATATTTAGCTTTTATCTAATTTCTTTACTGTTGCTTTGGTTAATCGCCTTCTATTCTAGTTAACTAACCGATTAAATCTTCCTCCTCGCCGGTTCACCTTTTACAACCCCTTATTAAGTAGAATCTTCTATAAATCGAATATTCGTTTGACCTGTTGCTATAGTTGTCAGGTTATGCGAATTTCTCTCCAGGAATTGTAGTTGCCTACTCCGCAACTACTGGTGTGTTCAAAAAGTAACATAAATTTCTACACATCAAAAGGATCTTTATTTTTCTTCAACAGCCAGGCTACCAGTCACTTTACGATATGGCTTTCAGCCCTTCAGAGATTCTGTTTTGATCTCATCAATGGTTCTCTTCATCTTCGGAAACAGAAAAAAAGTCAGTGTAAGCCACTTCTAGCGAAGATGGAAGTTAGGACATTCACTACGGTGCATTATCTTGTTGCTAAGCCATGGATTCTTTCGCCACAATTGGTGGTGTTTTTTTTCTGATTGTTTCATACAAACACCATTGTTCTTTTAGGTAGAACTCCTTATCGTTTGACCTTGTTGCAAGAACTCATGATGTAGTATGCCGTTAATACTGAAGAATAGTGAGCATAACCTTCACATTCAACCGCACTTGTCGAGCTTTTTTCAGTCTTGGCGATCCAGAATGCCGCCAATGAGACGATTCCAGCCGTAGTCTCCACTCATGTCCGTAAACCCATGTTTCATCACCTGTTATGACTCTTAGTGTCATCATTGTTGACTTCATTTAGCGATTCCTAAGCAACTTCCATTTGCCGCTGTTTATGGTGGACATTCAGCAATTTCGGATCAAACTTTGCTGCTACTCGTTTCATACCAAAACATTCGAAAAAATTTCATGGGATGAAACAATTGATATCCCAACATCAGCAGCGACGTTTATGATTGTGATTTGACGATCGTAAACGTTTCTTTCACTTCTTCAACGTTGCCGTCGGTTGTAAATGTACTACGGGCTTTGTTTTACGTATCGAAAACTCACAAAACAATATTTAACATTTCTAAACATTGCTACACTTTATTCCATTCTTATAGCAAAATTTAATACGAATTCTGTGATCTTTTATACGGAAGTAAAAGTTTTCCGACCGCTTCAAAACCTTTTTGGCAGCTTACAACATGCCACAACATCCAATATGCCCAACCACATTTACAGACACTTTTCAACATATTTACCTACATAATAACGAAAAGTGACGCTTCTTTTGAAGCAAAGCGTTTGTATCCAGGCCGTTATCCTATTTTACCTACAGGGTGATCATCAAATAAGGGATATATTTCAACTTATTAATTTAGAAATTAGGCAAATAAATTATTTAACTATGCCAAATTCTAGAATTTCAACTTATTATATATTTTTAATAAAACAATAACAAAAAGGAAATGGTTGCCTACATAATAAGATTTCTGTGGAACTGTAGAATCGCATAATCTCTAAACATTTGCAGATATCTTTCACCAGTTACAGTTATACTTACGGCCTCCCCATTCTGTATTTCCTCGAAAAAGAATGGACCAAAATGAAATTAGCTGTGAAATCGCACCAAACAGTGACTATGTGATGTCATGTGGATTTCTGTTGACCATATTCGACAGTTTTGAGAGAAATGGGCTTCATCTGTTCATAAAATACGGGATAACCAGTCGGGTTCAATTTCCGTCTCAGCCAATATATGTAATGAAAAATCGTACTTGAGTGCAAAATCTACATCCTTTAATTCAAATAGTATTTTAGGATATTCCGTAAGATTTACAAACCATGGTTTGCGGCATTTGTAATCGTTTTAATATCGCATTCTACTACTGATTGTCGGGGATTAGCATTGGCTCCGTTTTGATCTTCGTGAAGAATTTCTGCAATATGGACGTCACTAATCCTTGATGTTTCTGATCTCGGAAGGCCAGTTACACACCCTGTTCTTTCGCTAATCAAATTACGGCAGGCTTTCAGTGGGAACGGCTCTGCTTTAAACCCATTTTCGTACGAAATCTTAGAAATCCAGCAGTGTATAATTTTTACCGCATTCATAATAACATTGCACTAAACCAATTATTATTTTCAGATCCATGTTCAAATTGTTAACTTTAAGTTTACGCGCGTTTTATTGTGGAAATGATTCTTTAAATTACAGTAGGTACCTTAGTGTTTATACTCGTTACAATGGCTGTCAACATTTTTTTTTGTTTTACATAAATTCACTACAATCTCATTATGGAAGCAACTAAATTCTATTTACTTTTTGTTATTAATTTGATATGTTAAAAATATATAACAAGTTGAAATATATCCCTTAATTTATGATAACCCTATATATTCGTGTGTAACATACGCGAAAAGTAAAAACATACCGACAAGAATGGCAGAATTTAAGGAACATATCCATGATGACAATGAATACTTGCCAGGTATTAGGGCGTGAACGATTGCACCTGATATGACATGAACATGCTAAAACCGCCAAGTTGTATGTCCTATTACCAAATGATTTACTTACCTACCTGACGGTGTCACTGGTTTCTATAAAGCTTACTTAAAATCGCCATTTTATCCAATTGTAAAAACACATAAGAGGCACATCAACAAGCAAGGTAACTCATATAACAGTTATGCATGGCCTCAAGAAATGTTTGGGCTGAAATCGTTAAAGATAATTTATTTGGATCGCATTTTCTTCCTCATAAGCTTGCTTGATGGAAATACACCGATGTTGCATGATTTGCTCAAAATGTGCGGAAGCTGATAATACAGGGTTTTGTATAAATGATTCATGCATCGCGGGCGGCGTTGATTTCTGAATTCTTAATGCTGCCTTTTTGTAACAGCTGCCAAGCTACAATATGCACGGCGATAGTAGTTGAAGGTAGATCAATGTCACACCACAGCTCCCAAATGTGAGCTTTCTGCTACCTTAAAGTTAATTATCCCACAAAACACTACAGAATATGTTGAAAATACACACTCCCAGACGTTTTCTCATATTAAAATATATCAAATAATTCAAAAATCGACAGATGACAAATAGGTACACGTCACTGTCCTGATAGGAGGCATCTAATCGATAATTTCCATAAGCTCCCTGGATGCATGAATCATTTATAGAAACCCTGTAGATATGTGAGAGCAGGACAACAAAAATAACCACCTTGTTCGCTAAACGTAATTCCTTAGATATTTTGGAAATGTCTTAAAATTCTGGTGGATACTCCAGTTGAAACTTAGAATAATTTCTGAACCGTATTGTAGGGGCATCTAATGTTATTTGTATTACTTCCGCAACGATTAGTACAATTTTTCTTGCATTCAACAATCATAGTTTTATTTGTATGAGTACAATAATGCCTTTTTTCTCCAAATTTCTTTATTTTTAAAACTGTAACCGGTTTCGACCGCCTCATCCGATGACCATCGGCTACAAAAGAAGCATACATCTATATGCATTTAAATTTTACAATTAATTTACCATTGTCATTCTCTCGCTATTAATTTGACATTAATATCATTGCCACCTGAACGCTAAACTTTTTTCTAAAAAAAGACTGTTAATGAGAGATGTAGGTTAAAAATTTATTTGAGACTTTAGTGTTACTTTGTCAGGACATTTGATATCTTATTATTTCTAAAATTTCTAATGAATTTAGTAATTGGCCCTTTTACTCAATATGTAAAATATCGACACTGCTATTAATTTCGAAAGTGTGATCAGTATCTAAAAGATGATTTGCAAACAGAAAATAATTTTGTGCCAATTTTGAACCTACATCTATGATTAACAGTCTTTTTTAGAAAAAGTTTAGCGTTCAGGTGGCAATGATATTAATGTCAAATTAATAGAGTCAGAATGACCATTGTAACCTAAATTAATTGTAAAATTTAAATGTATATAGATTTATGCTCCTTTTGTAGCCGATGGTCCGATGATGAGGCGGCATTAAATAGCCTCAAAACCAGTAACCGTATTAAAAATAAAGGAATTTGGAGAAAAATGGCATTATTATACTCAAATAATTATAACACTCTAAAGTAGGGTCCACTTACTATTCATATCATAGTTTTTATACATTTCAATTAATTAATGCTTAGTAATTACTATTATTCTCGGTGTCAGACACCTAAAAATTGAAAGTAAAGCTCCTGACGCCCAGTGATGTGCAACATATCTTTTTCATAATATTAAAGCGCACGCGCTTGTTAGTGTCGATAAATGCAAAGCATGTCATTTATCAAGTTGTGTAAGTCATAACTTTGAATAAATAAATACATAATAAAATAAATAAATATTTAAAGATGATAGTAATTTGAAAAGAAAATTACATAACACTCCAAATATATTTAGAAAATTAATGTTTCAGGCATCTCCCTCAATATTTCAGATTACTCGGGAAACTTAGCTTTGTCAGGAAACATGTCTAATGTAATATGATGTGACATGCGTGTTGTGGGCAATGTACCTTACATGTTTCTTAATTAGCTTGCGCAAAACTGAAAGGTAAATGTTATTACCGGCTAAGTAGTTTAAAGTTCATTCACTTTAACCAGAATTTATTAAAAATAACCGTGCACCGTGACGGAAATTAATCACGAGCAAGTGATCCCGTGAGGCTGCAGAAAATCTTTTATTGATTAGCATTCTACGTCAAGGAAGCCGTCAGAGCTCCGCGCGAAATATGCCAATAACCTCAGAAATATTCATTTTGCGCCGAATACTGAAAACCAAAGCCATTATACCGGCACGGTACAGCTAAGCACATGAAATATCGAACCGCGCTGCGAATTGGATTCTACATGCTCGTAGTGTACTCCGCGAGGCTTCGTTAGTTCATCGACCCCGTGTAATGTAGGTCAGTAATGGTGGGCGTAGTCATTCGCTTAACCTGTCCTGCGCATTTCAGGCATAAAGTACGCGGACGCTTGCTCGCCGCCGTTTTGTATTATTTTCTTGCCTGCTCTACGTTTTGTCTGTCTCCGTCTTACGGATCTGTCAAAGGTGTGATGATACATCCACATAAAACCGGAAAATGAAAACTTCGACTTAGCCCTAAACTTAGCGACCTAGCCTATATCATAAAATGTTGCCAACTAAATTATATAAGCTGGTATTATTGTTAAAAAAATCAACCCATACCGAATTATGATTTTTCAAAGTCAAGGGTACTCCGCAAAAAAGACGTTTTGATATCTTGTTCAATGGCAATAATGTTCAACTGTTTAAAAAAAAACGAATACATGCCTCGTACGATTGATAACTGGAGTAGTGTTCATAGACTTATCGGTTATCGGCGGCATATGATACTGTGTGGAAAAATGGGTTGATCCTCAAACTATTTAATACTATGAAATGTGGAAAGACTGCAAAGCTCATCGAACCAATGCTGTCCCATGTCAATTCAGAGTGTTTCTGGGAGAGAAAAGTAGCAAATTCAGGATTTTGAATAATGGTCTTTCACAAGGATAGGTTCTGTTGCCTATTCTTTTCAACCTTTACATAAGTGCCCTTCCAGTAACTCAATCGAGAAAATTTGTGAATACAGACGACATGTTATTAACTTATTATCGTAAGTGCGCTCGAAGCATCCATGTTATGATTCCGCCATATTCTCCGGATGCAGAGCGTTAATATCGTTCATGCAGCGGTCGCGWAAGCGTCAATATTGMAGGGCCGGATTGAGGAAATTTTATTCGTGGTCCAACGTGTAGTGCTATGAATGTGAATATGGAAGGTCGGGGAATTAAATTAAACATTATTTAAATGTACTCTTTTTGAACTAATTTATTATTTTTATCCGACAACAAATTTTTAAATCCGGACCTGGTAAGGCAATTGACACGCGAGCGTTGTGACATCGGGTACCCATCCCAACTACAACCCCACCATATATCGCAAAACATCACTTACTAAGATCAAAGTGCCGCCGTTTGAGTGAGCCTGCTGGTTTCCCTATGCTGTGACAGAAGTAACTTGCCTTCATCTCAACAATCATCAAAAGACAAAACAACTTTAAATTATGTCAAGTAACATAATTCTCAAATATAACTTCTCTGAAAAATTCCTTGGAATGACCCTAGATAAGTCTCTAACGTACAAGAATACAAGAAACATCAATAGGAAATTACAGACTAGAAATAACATCCTGCATAAGCTTGCTGGTGCAACTGCCTTGCTTTCTAACACTGCTGAGTACTGCTGTCCTGCCTAGAAAAATAACCATCACACAGGAAAAATTGACCCTCAGTTAAATACTGCAATGGGACTGGGAACTGGAACATTACCTTGGGTTCCGATTCTTTCAAACATTGCTTCCCCGGAGATTCGTAGACAGTTTGCTACATATAAAGCTTAGCAAAAATATCAGTCAACTCCTAATGAGTTTCTGATTTCCCGAGATCTACAAGAGCTAACTACAACTTGGCTAACTTCCAGAAAACCTCCGTGGGCAGAAGATTTCCTTCGTGCTCCTTACACCATTGAAGACGGATGGTGTTCTGTTTGGCAACTTGAGAATATGATATATTCAATCAAAAGCTTATAGACGACCCTACAGAAAAGGTGGCAGGAACTGACCTCCTGAGAAAGTCTTCGGAAATGCAACTTGTTTCTTAATAAACGAGATCCATCTATCAACCCTTGTTGTGGATGTGGACACCCCCTCCAAACAATTGAACATATGGTCAACAGATGCCCCCGTACAGCATGGCCTGGTGGTTTTGCGTCTATCCATCGTGTTGATAGGGGTGTTGAAGAGTGGCTTAAGACAATCAAGATCTGATTGGAGTTTTTCTACGGTTTTTCTGCAATACTCTATCCAGGATGGATACATATATGTTTGTATCTATTCTGGATAGAGCGCAAATGCGAGATCTCTTATCTTTTAATGAAAATATTTTTTCTTTCAACGCATTTATAAAAGTTGACCGTAGTCGCTTAAATTAACAGTACTGTGTAATGTATTAAAGATTTTCATAAGATTATATACCTAAGTGTGATAAAATACGCCTGTACCTGGGGATGTGGCATTTTAAATACTTACGCCTGTTTAAAATACAGAAATCGCCTATCTTTAGAATTGAGCGTAATTTTTCACACAATAAATAATAATTTACGATATATAACATGTAGTTCGGCTGAGTTATCAGAAATATACAAAAACTTTTTTTAATTCAACCCTCACATCTATAAAAAAAATAAAACCTGCTTTGAAAAGTACCTTTTTGAATTATATGGGTTACGTCAAAAACAAACTACATAGCATTTACTAGGACTTTGTATAGGCAAAAAGCTAATTTTGGAAATCCACCCCTGCACGTCTTAAATATCGTTTTTTGGGCATATGTAGCTTCAAAACAAATTTTTGCCCTTTATCTGTATTTGATGGAAGCGCCGTTTCATAACTGTATCGTGATACCCGATTACAATATGAAAATTACCCCTAAAAAGCAAAGAGCTTGGTGTTTTAAAATTTGTCGTTTTTGTGCACGTTAGAACAAGAAATTGATAAACCCATTATTCTCTATAAACTTGGCCTGTTGCATTTTTTTGTATGTTTAATCTTATAGCCCGACATAGTCGAGTAAATGGCTTTTTGCTATGTAGTTATTTATTTTTTTAGTTTATACATACTTAAATATTTTATAATTTATAGAGCACTTTATTAATCAATTGTAAGTTATTGGGTCGTCTTTGTACTCACAAAATATAACATGAAGGACGTAAGCAAGAACAGTACATAAAATCGACGTGTACACCCTAATGGTAATGTATGGTAATTATATTTAGCATCACAACAATTATAACTTACAGCTATTTAGAAACAGAACATCCAGTGATTCATAAAATAAGAAAAATTTAAGCACATATAAACGAAATATATAAACAACTAGGCAGCAAAATACCAAAAATGCAAGAGATATATATTTTAGCCTGAACATTCACTGGGAAGGAGATATCTTGAAACACCTCAAAATACGAAGCTTTTCGCTCTTTAACGGTAGATTATGTATTGTAAGGGGTTATCGCGATACAGTTACAAAATAAATAAGTGCAGATACCTACATGTAAGACAAAAAATTTTATATAAAGCTGCACCCAAAAATAGWYATTTAAGGCGTAAAATTTGCTTTTCACCTATGCAAAGGYAGACCCGGGGTCTAACAAATGATATTTAGTCCGTTGTTACTGTAAACCATATAACAAATAAATGCAAAAAAYGTGCTTTCGAAAACGGTTTTATTTTTTTGGAGATGAAAACGCATTTTAAAAAGGTTTGATGTATTTAAGATAACTTATCCAATCTACATCACGCAAAATTTTCTTTCTCGTGTGAAAAACTTATACTGCATTTTACAGATATGTGATTTTTGAGGTCAGCCACCCCTGTATTTTGAACACACCTCCCAAAAACTGAGGCATTTTATTACACTCACGCGGTATGCATTCGTTTTTAACAGAGTTGAACATTATTGCCATTTAATGATATTACACAACAAAAGTCCTTTTTGCTGAGAACTCTTCATTTGAAAAAAGATAATTCGATATTGTTTGATTTTTGTGAATGAAATACCAAAAATACCAGCTTGTGGATAATTTAGTTGGGAACATTTCATGATACACCTATATTCCCCATGGGAAAATAAAAAAAAAACAGAATAGCGTGCAGTTTTCGACTATAGCAAATTTAAATAACAAAGGTGTGCGCTGTGTTGTCTGCACTAGAAACAATCCGAGGACAGCTGTTTCGATCTACTAGATCTCTTCAGCTCGGCTATAGTCCCAATATAGACAACACAGCACAGAAGTTTTACTCCATAAGTAGGAGGTCAACCGGTGGATGTCGCTCCCTGAGATTGTTTGGCTTTGCCTACTGACATTATAGCAAATTTCTTTCCTGGGCTAACTAACTAATTGTTATTGGAATTAATGATTTCATGTTTTCTTATACATTGAAGTGAGGTAAAGGCTTGCAAGCAAATACAGGATGCTTCAAAAAATGTATATACACTTTGAAACGTCGTAGAAAATATTTCTTGGAAGACCTTCCTTCCGTGTTGCTAGATTATTAATCAGATATGTATGTATATATCTGTAACCTGGATAAAAGCGAAACTTTCTTCCTAGCATTACACAGATAAAAAATTACCTTTTAAATCCCAAAAATGTACTGGCAGTAAGTCATAAAAAGAAATTCTCGCGATCATCTTCTGTGTAAGCATGGCACGACTTAAGGAATTGAGGAAAATTGTTAATGCTCGGAAAAGTGAAATGTTCTTGTGCATTAAAAAAGTACATGTCAGACAAAAAGGCATCGATGACACGAGACATTATGACTGAAGGTCATTACAACAGGTCAGGGTCACAAAACATGACAGAAAATTAAAATTATTATAGTTTTAGATAACTGTGGATTCCATCCTCAGGAATTGAAACTGAAAATCGTAGTATTATTTTCTCCGCCACGTAACACAACCAAGTGAAACTTCAAAAAACAAAAAAAAATGTAGGATTACGCCAAATTAGCGTTTTGAATTTTGTGCAACAAAAATGTGTAACCAGATTTTATTTTCAAATGGTCTGTTTGTATAATATATCTACTTGTAAAGAAACATACATAAATTGAAAACAGAATTTTCGGGACACTGCCGTAACTGGACTAGAAAGATGATGCCATGAGTTTGAACTTATGGCAGCTGACGTAGATGCATATGCGTATATTTACCATCACATCAACAATAATGTTAAAACCTGTGTTGAATTAAAACCATACTTGAATTGCATGATTTAATACTATTTGCTATTGGTAATGAGAAGTAATGGTCATTCATAAACCGCCAGGTAAACAATCACGTGGCTTTTGCATGCATGCTTGAGTAAATGCGATATCATTTAAATTTCATTTTGCTGATTGCAAGTATAATGAGCGTTCGTTGTAATGCAACATGTCGTTTATACAAGTATAACAATATTATCCTTAAATAAAAACGTTAAATTATCTGGGGTTTGTCACTGAGTAGCTCACTTTTTCTCTAATATGATTTATTGGCAATCATGTTGCAATAAAACTAATGATTGGAGCTACAGTGTCATGATAATTGCAATAGCCTCTATACATTTTGTAATTTTGGGCACAAAAAAACTCAAAATAATTTGCAGTTGATGTGATAGTTTTGAAACCTACCACACCGTTTTGCAAAAAGAATAGTATAAAAAAATTTAACTTTTGTTTTAAAAGCGGTTGCGACTAATTGTTCATAAAAAAAGGTCAATAAGCCAGTGATGGTTTTTGTCGTCCTGAATGTACGTCGCAGTAGTGGTGCAACAAACTGTCGATTGTCAAATGAGCTTCTTTATTTTTGTCTGCTTATTTATTTCAACCTTTTTTTGTGTTATAATTGTTTACGTAGAATCAACGGTGTGCATATTAGTCATAATTAATAGTGCAATAAGCGATAAATACGTCAAACGAACCAAACGTCAAATGCGCATCAAATTATACAAACTAATTTATACGGCAGTCGTTACGTTTGCATTCGAAAGAGAAAGCCATGGCTTGTTCGACCCTTTTCTTTTACGAACATATGGATGCCTGTTACCAAAAACGTATCCTGCTCATAACTTTTCCTTCCATATTGTTACGCCTAACGTTATTAAGTTAATAGCCATTGAATCTATTTCTCTGTCTGCTTCTTGACGTGTTACCATACCATATGCCACTTGCGAAATAAATATCTTCACTGCCTTATCTTTAAGTAATTTCGTTGCGTTGTCCTATCTAATTCTTTAAGGCTGTTGGATACACCTAAAGTGTCCATAAGAGAAGCATGGGAATAAAAATCATGTCCAACTCAAAATTGGGTCATTCAAATTTCGCGATTTTTTTAGGATGTGTTTCTGATTATATTCCCTAATGAACTATGATTCGTTTTTGAGATTTTTTTGTCTACAAGTTACAAAAAATAGAAAGTAATTAAATAAAAGTTAAAAACTGCCAAAATAACACTTTTTATGGCAAATCCTAGGTAAATCAGATCATAGTTCACTCGGTATTTATCTAAACTTAGGAATGCAAAAGTTCAAAAAATAGTTTTTTTCTTTATTTTTGAGTTTAGTTAGATATTCGGTTAAGTKACWCGCCCCTCAGGGATGTCACCCCTTCACTTAGATAACTGACCAACGAGCGACCGTTTCTCAGGTATGCCACGGTAATTGTCCTATTCTGTATCTCAATTGGTTAAGTATTTAAGATGTTTGGTCTGCTGCGTTTCCGTTATAATGCAGAGTATGTCCTCAGCGTATAATTGACTACTAGCATTGCTAAAAACCCGAATTTCTAAATGCAGTTTTCGTCACGTTTTAAACAACGCTAGAATTATAAGGGTAGGTAGTTTACTTGCAATAAAAGCACACACAGAAATGGTTTGTCCGTGGAGTTTATTACAAATTAAAACATAAACTATACATATACAATATAATACAATATCACGAACTTACTATAGGCGCGTACCGGGCGGTTGACTTATCACTCTCACCGATTTCACATCTTTATTTACGGTATATGCAATAATCTAATACATAATAATGCCTAATACAAATAATGCATACATATATATTCTAACTACCCCTACAAACAAAAACTAGCTGTCTTGAACAATACAATACTCCAAGTAATAAAATTAATTAGTTCAGAAATTATAAATGAAAGTTTGCACATAATAACTAAAATACTAAAAAATAACAATTACATCACTAAGCTAATATACAACTCCATAATGCAACAAACAGAAAAACTGTACAATAATAATAATAATAACAAAACATACTAAAACCATATAATATTGAAACTGCATATAAAGCATTAAACACAATTAAACAGTTAAACACCATTACAAACAAAAATACAACACGATTCAAGAACATACACTATATACAGTATACAATGTAAACAATGCAACAAACAATATATAGAACTAACGGGACAACACAAAAAAAAACAGGATATAACGACATAAAAATATATAATGACAACCACACTGCTTTGAAAAAACATTATGAACTAACTAATCACACTTTTGATTTCGAAAACATCAAATTATTGCTACAGAACCACATAAACGTAAAAGAGAATATTTGGAAATGATGCATATACAAAAAAGCACATGTGTAAACGACACGACAGATATAAGTACCCGGATTGAGTAACACCTACAACATTATCATTTGAACACCCAAACACAGATACAAACACTATAATCACAATCACATACACTCATACTTTAACATTTGGTATATTTTTTATATCAGAAAATTGGTGTTTGATGACGTAAAGAACTACTTTTTGTAACTTCCGGTTTTACCGAAAATAACCATAACTTTCGATTTTTAAATGGAGCACTAGGTATATTTCTACATATTTGGATTTTGTGGTAAATTCTAAGTACAAAAAACCTACTTTGGTTAGATTTGATAAACGTCAAAGAAAAAAAATTATTTTATTATCTAGAGTGCTGTGATTATGAAATTTGTATTTCCTACACCCAAGAATACTATTAAAAAGTGCCATTTTTGTAATTTTAAGATTAGATGTAAAACCGCACCTTTGGAATCGCTAATTATTTGACAACTTGTCCCCTAGTTTTGTTTCAGCGCCTACTACTGGTCTTTCGTTTCAATCCCAAAGTTTTGCTTCTTTCTTTTGTAAACTGTTCAAAAACTACTGAACGGATTTTTTTAATTTTGGTACCATTCGATGCATAAAAAATTACTAATTTATTAGGTTGGGTGAGCCACTATGGTTCCACTTGAAAAAAAAATACGCTATTATTTCTTATATTATACGACCAATAACGTACGTACGTCGTTTTTTTCTAAATAACTCGAAAATTATTGACTTGACAAAAAAATTGCAAGAGTGCTTTTCGATCAGAAATTTGTTTTTCTATATAATAGCAAAATTTTAAGAAATCGTGTAGGCAGGGTCCAAAATCTAGTTTTCTAGAATTATTTCTAAAATGTCACAATTTTCATCACTTTTTGTGAGAAATTTTTTATTTCCTATCTGATGGTATTTTAACTTTTTGAATATTAAGTATTTTCGGAGATATATAGGAAAACCCGTTTTTTTAAGTGACGGTTTTTTGCTAATATCTTCTAAACAGTTTGCTGCACTGAGAATTTATAGGGACGAATAATAGTCGCGGTTATACTGCTAACCACATACTAAAAGGAAAAAAGTAAAAAAATAAAAAATTGCAAAAAGGGTGGTTTCCCCCCAATTTCACCCCCTTTCCTATACCTTACTTAGCCCAAAAACAATAGGTCGCTTTGGGTAGTTGAGATTTATATGTATGCCAAATTTCAAGTTCATATATTAAGTCTTTTGAAAGTTATCGCGTCCACACTCAGACAAGAAATTTTTAGCTGAAATTTTGTTTGTGAACGTTTTCGGGAATTTTAAAGCTATTGAGTAAGTAAAAATTTTTGAAATTTTTTTCTCGATACAATACTTATCCGTTAGATGCGGAAGTAATAAACACGAGTAATTGTACATGAGGTACCAAGTTAAAAAACGACATACCTCTAGGTGCTAATCCCGAATTTTCATCCCTCTAGATACTCGCGAATCTACAATTTCCGGCAGCATCCTATCTTTATAAAATGCCGTCAATTTAGGCACCATGCTATTAATCCAGGTCCCGCTGTCCCTCTCTATCCTCTCGATGTGGACATCATTGTCTGCATACATTATAAAATCGCAGAACTTTCTCTTTGTAATATTTAGTTGTCCCTGGATCTGGTAATAATATATGTGCTGCCTTTTTAGCCTAGAAAAAATGCCTACATTTAATGGACTAACAGCGATATTATGTTTTGATATAAATACCTTATGCAGTTGTCCAGAATTTCGTAGCACATAGTCGGTTTCCAGCAGTCTAAAAATTTCCCCTTTATTGAAGGGAGGCATTTTACTTCTATTAGAATATCGTCGTTTACAATTCCGTCTGGCGATGATGCCAAAAATGGATACTCCGTATCAATAAATAAACCACATGGCTGTACTTCCACTTGTCGTTGTTCTTCATATAAACGTATAGCGGTTCTTTCGTTTGTACGTCCATATAAAATAGAGGGCGTCCTTATCTCCCCCGTTGGGTAGAGCATCTTTCTGATGAAATTGTGGGGGTGAGTCGTCTTTTTCATTTTCACCACAGTACCAAAGTTTGATGACGTCAGGTACTCTGTGCGCAGCTCCCTCCACAATGCGTTGTCATGTTGTCCTCTAGTCTTTATTTCAATATCTTTGGCTTCCAACGCGCGTTGTTGCAGTTTATGCAAGATCTCCGCCATTTTTTGCCCCAACAAATCATCCGGCATATCAGGTTTTGCGCATTCGGGGCCATAGTCTTTATCAGGACCTGTTCCTGGAAGACGTGTCCGTTTCTGGTGACCCTTGACGCACCTCTTATGAAGCGCTTTGTTTCGTTTTAAACAAAAACTTTGAATTATGGCATTTCCTGGATATGCCCAAGCACTCGTGTGCCATCCTGGTCCATACATGTGCGAAATTCCGGCCCCGATCGCTCGGGCTGTATAGGAAACACCTTTCGTGAAATTGACCCTCTTGCCTCCTGTAAATTTTGCGACTAGTGACATATACCTAAAAATAAAGTAAATCGTTTTGAATACGTAATTAAGAAACCATTGTTTATTAAAAACATACCTCTCTGCTTGATTTGTCGTAGAGTTATACGCCAAACAATCTGCCTTGTTTATCAATGGTTCGAGGGCTTTCTGAATTTCAACAAAAAAAGCTTTATCCAGTTGAGCCAAAGCGTCTTCCTCCTCCAGGTCTTTTCTAGTACAAAAGGTGCTAAAAGTATGTAGAAAACTATGTATAAGTACTTTTCACCCACTGCATCGGAGTCGACATAATATCATTAACAATTACCATCAATATTAAAATAGGTACCTACCCGCAATTCTGATGGTTTCCAAATACATGCGTGGCTGAATTTCTGAGTTCCTCGCGAAGAAGTTCTGCATTGTTGACATTCCTTTTAATTGATGTTCGTACCCCCTTTACTATTCTTTCTAGACAAGATATTCCATTAGTCTTCGCAGTCAGCAATTTTCGGTTGCTGAGGGGGTAGCAAGTCTTCCCAGCCAACTTGTGCAATTTATCACTGAGACAACGTACCATATGATTAGCGCACTCTATCTTGATAACTTGTCGACCATATGGCACTCTTTCAACGATGCGTGCAAAGACACTTGAATCTCCATCTCCTAAAAAATAATTAATATAGAATGATGGCTATAAATTATAAAAAATGTCTACATACCTATCACATACTTGTATATTACCCCGTGAACATTCAAGCTTTGATTGAACCCTTCTACAATTATGTCTTGTTCCATGCCTGTTGAAGAACCTGTATAATTGCGGACACAATTGTGGTTATTTGGTTCAACATTTTTGTCTTTTGCCAAGGAACAAGTAGAACAAACTTTATTCCTCACACCAATGAATAATGGCTTCTTGGTAAATGCTCCAATTATTATCGCCTACAAACCAAAGTTAAGTTTGAAATCAATAAAAAAAATAATAATAAGTAAAACTTACCACACCTGACGCTGCATTATAGCCGTGACCATAAGAGCGTTTGCTCCAACCACCATCGCAAACTACTGAAATGTACGGGGTCCCATCTGCCGTTATGTGTCCGCTTTCCACAGCGTTCTTCTTTTCCAGCTCTCCGGCCTTTTTCATTTCTTGGGATAGAAATTCTTCCCAATGCTATAAATAGAAGTACATTTAGAACAATATGTTGTGAATCCAAAGTTTCCACTAATAGAAATCGCGCATAGTACACTTACTTGTTTTACTTTGAAGGTTTTCTTTTTAAAAGTCAGCGGCGTCATGAAGGGCACGTCCAAAGCAGCGAACAGCTCCTCACACTGATTGTGGCCAATTCCTACAGACAGTGACCCCCAAACAGCAGCTTCGTTTAAGTCTTTTTTTGTCATTTTAGGTATATCGTCCGTTGCAACAGTTAATGATTTTTCACAATTGCTGCAGTGAAAATGAAGTTCAGATAGCAGCCCCCTCCTCACTTCTTTGACGAAATCCATTCTGCCCATTGTACATTTCTTTGGATGGTTTACTACACTATTGTACTGTTGTAGAAAATACCCCAGCTTTACGATTCTTCTACCAGTCAAGAGGTCAGCAACGGTCCTATAACTCGAGTCAACTTCCATTTCTAGGGGCGGAAGTGTGTCGATCTCTAAATCATAGTTAGCGGGAGATCTGGACGAATGTGGCTGCATACCTTGACCCAGTTTCTTCCACCTGGAATATAAAGTCAAAATTATTTAGATATTATCTACTAGGTAAAAAAATATATTGCATCAAGTAATATATCGCAAGATAAACTTACCTTTCAGCGTTCAAACGCGCCATGTATTTAGAACGACCACTTCGTTTCGTCACTCGTGAAGGATTTTTATGTTTATTCCCCATACTCGCACTATTCAAAAATCTYTTTCGCCAGCAAGATTGCAAAGAAAAAGTGACGACTTTTACGATTTGCCTTGCTATTTATAATGTTCTGTTCACGGCATCATGTCATTAGGAATACAGGTATATTGTCTATCCATGGCCGTTTCGAGAACTTTCCTATAATTGTCCTCATAATCCGCACACTAATCCTTTCAGAATCAAATGTTCTAGGAAAGCTTGACTAAAAGCACTGGGTACCTGCACTTTCTTTAGGATTAGGATAAAGATAAAGGATCTACGCAAGCAGCTTATACCCCCTTGGTGGTACACACGTAAAAATTGTTTCTTGGAATGCAACTATTGGAATATTCTCTATTATTTATTTAAATCGAGTCCGTGTATGTTTTATTTGAACATATATTCTTCGTTTGATATTAATCAAATGTTCCTAAACAGAATATATTTTATTGCATTATATATTCAAAACAAAAAATATATGCTACGTTAGCACATATTAATACATTCAATCAATTATGTCTAACTAATTGTATTCAAAACAATATTTATTTGAATGTATTCCTATATTCTCTAAAATCAAAATTATGCTATCTTCTTTCAAAACTCTAGTACTGCAGGCTAAAGATGTTTTAACTTGAGCTAGTTTTTTGTTTAATTTAATGTGGTAAAACAGTGGGTATGTTTCATGTACCCTACCCAATACCTAGTATTTGTGTCTTGAATATAGGTACCTAATGTAAATATAATCGAACGGTTGTCGAGGAAAAAGAATATACATAATTTAACATAAGAAGTCGAATTTCCCCGTAATTGCGAAGCAACTATTAATTATAAGATGTTCTATATACTTATGAATGTTACATTTATACCTATTGACTGCGGCATATTTCTGTCTTGATTGTCTATAGCTGTATGCAAAATTTTTGCTTATTACGAAGATTTCGACTGTGAAGTCATATTTTCATTTTCCACAGTGTAAACACTGCTGATCACGTTGCTTGCTTTCATCCAAGTGTATTTAAAAAGTTTCTCCTGAACAACATAAAATTTTGGCGCCGAATGATGTGTATTGTTTACACTTTCGTATTATTTATTAAAGATGGGCGCTTACGCGTAAATTATAATTTTCTACATTACACTCGTAGAAAATGTAGATAAAAGCTTTTGACGTAGATTTTAAGTACACTGGTACATGCTAAAACTAAGTGGAAATTATTTTGTTTCTTATACCCATATTTGTCGAATTCCTTGAGAATTTTTGATATGTAATACAGTTCTTTTAATATTTATATTATAAATTTGCATAACATTTTTTAGTAAGTCATGGTTACCAAATGATTTTTTTACTTGTTTGGGACACAAACAACAAAGTATAATGTTTTGAAGTCTATTCTTCCCCGACTGTACGAGATATATTTCTAAAAAGCCTATTTTTTACAAGCTAGCAATTCGCAACCGCATACTTCACATATAAGTAGATTTTTCTACAAAAAAGGGTTTTACTATTACTATCATTTGCTACTTCCTTGTTTAGATCAATGTCGCAAGTTTTGCAATGAGAACTGCTTGTATACTCTGTCAATATAGCACAATAAAATCGACCTGCGATTAAAATAGTTGCTGTAAAAGAACAAGGGCAGCGTATGAAATTGCCGGCCTATATCAGTTTATAGAGTAGAAAGACAACGTCACAGTTTACAGGAGTCTATTTGACTGATGGGTAGTTTAAAAATTGCTTTTGAAAGCAAACTTGTCCTGCTTAGTCGACTCTCCTGGCCCTAATTAACACATGCCTTACCCAGTTATTTTAGTTTAGACATTTGTCCGGTTAACAGCAAGGTAATATTCCTTTAGTTGCAAGAAATAAAAATAATAATAAAATACAAAATAATATTGACAATTGAGGCGTCTTGAGCAGCACTAATGATGAATACCATTAAATACTAAAAATTTCCGTTTATCCGCACAATGCTGTTTTCTACAGTAGACTTTCAAAGTAGAATATTACATAGGTTACGCGTAGATAATAGCATAATCCTGACGTAATCTACATTGCATATTCTACGCGCCCATCATTGATTTTATTTTTATTATTATTTTTTATTAATTCGTATCTTTGTTTTCTGGAAAGAAGATAGGTGGCCAAGTTACAGTCGCTATCCAAATGAAGTGAGTTTCGGCCCAGCCAAATTTACATCTAGAATTATTACCTATTTACTCAAATCAGAAATGCCAGACATCCGTCTACCACAGGTATCAGCTCGCTGTAGATACGATGTCTTTGAAGGCCGGATGCAGGCGGACCCTAATTTATTTGAGTTATAAATGAGGGCGGGATTTGCATATTTTAACTACGGCCGAATGCAGTTTTGTTGAAAATAGACTGTGCTGCCATCATTCGGATTTAAGTTTTCTGGTACCTGTACTATTCCACCTTAAGCTGTCCACCCTAGCATAATGTTTGGTTTGTTATACAATTCCATACTTGTGCCTCTTCTCCTTCACACTTACGAAAATTCCTTCGTTCTCAAATATACCTAAATTTTCAGATGCCTTTATATGTCCTTTGCTCGACAGCATCTCTACTTTTTTAATAAACCTTTGACAGCCTCTAAATACATCATTTTGGATGTTAGCGAAGGAAACAGAGGATCCATTTTTTTTCGAACAATTTATTGCTTATCATAAGCTGTTTGTGAAATTACATCAAGTTTGAGATGATAAATTTAAAAAATGGCTTTCATCAACCTCCATACAAACAACTAGTCACGACTATAATGCTTGCCTAACATTTTTGAAGATCTCTAGAGTCAATTGCTGTCATTAGAGAATAAAATCTCGGGGTGTAAAGTCTAGAGACCTTGAAAATTATCATCAAGGAATATAGGACACAAAAACTTTTTAGAAAAGTGCACTTAAACACACACACACACACACACACATCAAATTAGTAGAAATGGCGCAATTGTTCTAGCAAGTTATCAAAGCACGATTTAAGTAGTACGTCTTTTTGAGAACACAACCAAAAACGAATTGTGCTAAATTTGGTTCAATAGAGGTCTCGCTTTAAAAATCCGTTTACGCCGTGGAAGATAAAGTTACACGAAAGTTGTTTTCTATGTTTATCATCCACGCTTATATACTTGCCTACATTTTAAACCGGAAAATTTCTTGACGAATTCCAATTACATTAACTATATACTTATTTGGCAATGACATTTTTATTTGGCCTGTTTCAGAGGCCTTGACATTATGAATATAAAACAGAGACAAGTTGCTTCTGAATTAAAAACAAATACTGGCGCAAAAATGATATTAAAAAATGTTTGTGTTCTTAGAGAATGAAAAATCGGAATAAGCGTTCTTTGAATTTATTGCATAAAATATCGTGCGGATTGAAATTAATGACGTTGCCACGCACAAATTTGCAATAGAGGCAGTGTTTTGAATCACGACCTCGGCTAATTATAGCTATGACCTTAGGTTGCACTAAATCGTTATACAGGTGTACATTGTTAAAAGCTGTTTTATGTTGATTATTTTATTAATTTAACTTCTCCCAAGGAATGATGAGGAATCAAAACGTAACGATTATTTTCTCACTCTAGATTTATGTCAGTAATGTCGACTCTAAAATTAAAACTGTTAATTTGATCGTATTTTGTCTGAATAATATAAGAACAATAAAAGCAATATAAAAACAAATTAAAATACGGGATTGCAGCAATAAAATTATAAAAGTAACAAACAGCGAATACAGAAACAACAAAAATAAATTAAGAACATAATAAAATTAAAATGCATGTCTATGCTGTGCTGTCTACACCTCAACCAACTGCAGATAGTACTATTTCGCTGTCATTACAGCTCATCAGTGCAGTTTAGGTCTAGTGTAGACTTTAAGAACATAATAATTTGAGAGCTAAATCAACATAATTGCTTATATTGAGTATCTGGAACAATTTTTACATCCTACCCGTCAATTATCCCAACAAAAAAAACTCTGAGTTGAATTCTGTAACTGAGCTGGACATTCTATCGCTCGTAATCTTCTGATATAACGACGATGGAATCAATTTGTTTGTGATCTTACATCGTACTACTGAAATCATATTTTTTCAGCAGGAATGTCTTCCAAATGAGGGTGTAGAAACAAAACTTTAACACTGGGAGTAACTCCAATTCAAGGAAGTTAAGATGCATTGAGCGTTACCAAAGACTGTGGGTAACAAGTAAAAAAAGCTTGCGCAATAATAATAATAATAATAATAATAATAATAAGGTTTGTTCCAAAAAAAACAAAAACCATTTTATTCTTAAAGGAAGATAATTAGATATCGTTACAAAACTTTTAGTTTAATTTATAAATACATATTTATTTGCTACAAGAGTAACTAAACTGGGATAAACTAACATATAGTTCTTCATTGTTCATTGCATGTATAATAGTCGGTTTAGATGGATGTAAATCATCCATTAAGAATGACATTATAACATTTAAAATGTAAATTGAAATATACTGTACCTATCGCTAAGAAGTAAAAAACAGTTGTAGATAACGTATAGACAACCGCTTAATATACATGTAAAAAATTTGCTAAAAATTTACCTTAGTATGCTGTATTAGTATTTCATTGCGTCATGATTATGGATGTTACATTTTAGAATCCAGGTTAGTCATCATCATYATTATTGCACTAAACGAGTCTGGTTTGTAATGATTATACATTTACTTCCCAATAAATATCGAAATGTACTGCTCCAGTCCGCAATTCTTCAAAATTTCCCAATTCCATCATCTGTACCACTCCTTTGAAAGCAAGTAATGGCGAGCACAAACCACAMAGTCTGCCCAATACAATACCACCTCCCTTCATTTACGAAACGTATACTTATAATCAATTGAAATGTATATTGAGTCAAGTGTTTTTATTTTCAAAAATTTTTTGTTGAATTAACACAACCGTATCTTAAGCCAAACTGAAATATACTTTATTCGAAACAATTTTTTTAACTTAGCATATATTTGTGTTTTACACGAATAAAAAAAATTATTAAATACAAGACAAATATAATGTTCAAGTTGAGCAATATACAGCTTGACACAAAAATTTTTTTATATACCTATGAAATAATGGTCTTCAATTAATCCAAATTTTAAAAAAATCCAAAATTTTGTTTGTAAGAGGAAATCCGTTATGCTAGAAACAAATAAATATCATTGATTTAAACACTTTTAACTTTTTAAGTGTGTGAGCTTTTCCGTCACTCATTGTAGATCTTCAATAGACCAGTAGCGGCAGTTATGTCTGTGTACAAATCTATTTAGGCAAAAATGGCTTCCTCAAAAAATAAATGTTTACAAAATTCTTGTAAGGATCACTTTCATAAGATTCGTTTAGGGTTTATAGTCTTTTTTTTAATATTCGAACAACCGACGGTTCACTAACATTATTGTTCAAAGCAACTTGCGTGGTTGACGTAGATGAGTTATCCATAACGCTAACTGATAATCCAAGAGCTTGATCTTGATAGCCAACCGCCATTAAGATTTCAATTCGTTCAGTTTCAGCGAGTTTCACCATATTTACAAATTAAAGTAACACTGCCTTTATAAAATTAAACTTTTAACCCACTGAAGGGTATTTCAAAGTGGCATGAAATGAAAAAGGAAAGAACCAGAAGTCACTCTGCCTTTTTGTAGAATTATCGTCAAATGAATAAAAACCAGAATTGACACCTACAGAACCTACTTTGGTAACGCTTTTTGTCGTTTATTTGACGATACGTTTTCACAACAATTTTGTGATTAAACCATACAAAATAAACACCAGGTCATTTGAAGGATAAACACAGCAATACAAATACTCAAACAAAGCTTAGTTACAAAAAAGTAGGCTAAGAAATGAAATTAGCAAAAACAAAACTTTTATTATGAACATTTTGTTAGAAAATTCATATTTACAGAAATAAACCGGTTATTTATTACTTTTGACCATTCCAGTATACATTCAGTGCGACAAGGCCTAAACGGCATGTATATGAGGATCAGGTAAAGAAATTAGAAAACTAGCAAACCCCTTAAGAARAGTAGTAKTCTTTCAAGACCGAAAAGTGAAAGGTTGAGAAATATACTAAAGGAGATGAAGATTAAACAATGCACATACTAACTTACACGAATTATGTACGTACCCAGTTATATTATATACTCTAGTTTTAAAAATACTAGGATTAAAATTAAAAGATATTTTGATATAGATAATTTCCGTCATTAAAGTTTCTCTTTATCTCCCAGACATATATCTGTGTCTTGAAGATTATAGGTAACGCATAGACTGAAGCAGGCGTTCATTTCTTGTCGGCGATCGTGTTCATATTATAAATGTGCCCCAGATGGAGCGTTCAGTATTTTACTGCGGATTTATGTAATGGCTATCATCGTGAGCATCGCACTTTCACTTGTTCCGCTAGGCAAGTACAGCTACCGACGTTCACAATAAGATTTCTAGTCACGACGAACTAGCCTCGTTCTTACTTTCACTACCGATTTTCAGTGTCTACGCCAACCACTTGCGCTTTAGGAGTGACGGGTGTTACCTTTTGATGTAACGGTAACTTACTTTTCTAAGAACAAATGATTAAAAACGTAACTGTGAACTGTAGAAAATGAAATAATGCAATGCAAATTGCTATGAGATCATAGAATAATTAGGTATAAAAGAAGAAGATGCAATGATAAAGTAATAAGCCTCACCAATTACCGATTACCGATTACCGATTACCGATTACGATACAGGATGTCGCAACAAGGACCGGTAAGCGGTTGTATCTCGCGATTGGTTTGCCTTAGCGGTTGGATTGTTTCTAATACTGCCCTATGGGGCGTTTTGACTTTGCCAATAATAGAATTAATTTTTGTCAAAAATTTCAAATAAAGGTATGGTCAATTTACTAGTGCTGAACTGCTCAGATCCGAGTATATCTAAAAAATGACAATGTTGTTTATTAGAAGCGTATATGGAGGGGTAGGGGAAGTATAACGTTGATGCAAACAAATCACTACTGTTTCAGTTTGGATGATGGGATTTTAGTCCGGTGTATTGAATCATGTAGACCAATGCCGGCGGTTGAAACATTTTTTATGAAAATGTTTTTTACTTTATACTGGAGTTGTTAAAAAAATTCTAATATGCTAAAATAAATATAAGTGTCCGTGTTTTTTTATGTCGAAGCTTAGGTACAAGGAGATTATTTAGAAAATCTTAATAATCGTATCATTCTGTTGGAAAATTTGAGTTACTTGCAAAAGTATAAATATTGAGAATTATACCCTCTAGCGGAAAAACTTTATAATAAACCACATATTTTTTCAACAATTTTTTAAAGACAACATTGCTCTGTCTATATTCGATGAAAAAACCCGATTCGAATATGATTATCTAAGCTCAAACAGCAGTCATTTGTTTTCATCAATGTGATACGTCCCCTAAAAAATCACTTCTTAGCTGAAGAAATTTAGTTGTGTTAATTTGACAAACCGTTATTTGAATTTTTTATTAAAAAAATTGACTTTTAATATTGGCAATACCAAAAGCGCCCCCAGGCGACAGTGTTGATATGTTTTCTAAGATGGCTACTTACTCTCGGCTTCTCCAACGCATCCAGAAACTCACCTTCAAAAAAGCATGAATTTATTATACTGTATTACAGTAGGGCAATATGAAAGGGTAACACTTCATTAACATATGTATATAACTATAATTTTTATGGTCGCAATTTCTCGACATTTTAGATTAGTGCTGAAAAGATTCTCGTTTAAAATAATATGGAAAATAAGAAAATAATAAGACCTGAATATTCTAACCTTAAGGACAGTTTCGCAACCAGTACAACTTTACGCTGCCTCACTCCCCATACAATTAATATCATTAGTTTATTTTTATAATGGCATGCACTAGTTCAAAAACCTCCTAGTAAACAAGGCCTTACCTTAGATCGGGAAGAGCAAAACATTTTTTGTTTGTTTGAAAACTAACATGAGTAAGTATGCATGTATATTTAAATAAATGAGCAGTTCGATGTCGCCAATAAATAGTCACATACTAATGCTAAAGGAGGGAACCTATTTGAATCGATAAGAGTAAAAAAAATACCAGAGGATGAACGACACTAAAGCCTCATATTTAAAAAAAATGCAAAGCTAATATTTGACGTAAAGGTAAGGAATCATATTAAAAACATTTCAAAATTCTTTTATTTCTGTGAAGGAGACTAGCTGGTGCCTTAATGCAATAAGAATTGTTTCTGTATCGATAAAACATGGTAACATCTAGTGATGTGTTTCACTTTTTACTTGTCATATTTATACTATTATCAACTAATTGTTGGAAAATAGTCAAATCTAACATAAAAAACCTGCAGAAATTGGGATAATTTAGTTAATTTAGCCCAGTAGTTATGAACGTAAGCCCAAAAACTAGCCTTCTAGTCTACACTTTCAGCTTTAAACCGGCGTATGAGTTATTGCTGCAAGATGCATCGAAATGCGATAGGTGTAATAAGGACAAACTTACCTTGCTGAGCCTACTTTTCACTATTGATATTGGATACTGAGAAGGCATTGGTTCGATCGGTCGCGAACTATAATGAGTTGCGATTGCGAAACAAAAGGATACAAAATTAACATAATAGTTTTTTAATGTATGGTGTTGCATTGTGAAAAAGCATGTAATATGGCCATTCTGTTTTGAGAACGCGCTAAATGGCGATAGATATTTGGACTTTTTAGAAAATTGGTTACATGAACTACTTGAACAAGTTTTCCTCAACATCCCTTAAAGGAGGCTTACTCCAAGAGGGTGTCCCTGCTCATCATTCATGATAGGAGAGTTCGCAAGTACTTGAATATCACATGGGTAGGAAGGGGTGGCTCAATTCAGTGCCCACCCCTCTCTGCAGATTTCACAAAATAGGATTCTTTTCTTATGGGGTTATATTAAACATTAAGCATAGTGGACGCTGTCTACAACTTATGACATGAAAATTAAAGTAAGGGTTGCTTTTAGCGACACGTGTCAAGGTTATTTCAGGAGAGATTACTACAGTTGTGTATCATTGCAGGAGACACACATTTAGAGCTTTTATTTTGGTGTTCTTGATTGATTTTGTTTGTATTAATATAATGAATAAAACATGGATTTAATTCTACAATAAAAATGATCTGTATTATCATTAATATGGTAAATTCCTATAAAAATTTCAGAACCAACTTAATAAAAATAAGGAAATGGCAAAGCTTGTTAAGCATGCTTTGTCTCTAATAAAAATGAATTACATTTGAATGATACATCCAATAAGATAAAATAGTTCAAGTCGTTCCATTGGAAAATCTCCACATTGAATATTGTTTAATAAAAGAGCTATTTAAGAACGCCGCATGTAATATTCTTCAATTCTTTCACAGTCGTTATACTTAAAATGCCAAAAACTGTTTTACAGATTTCAATATCACAGCTACTGCAATTATTTGACTAAGGCCTGCAACTTCTTCTATTTTTTGCATAACTTGACAACGCCACAAGGTGTCTTCAAAAAAGACCCTCTGACATATTGGCGAGACGAAGCATTTTTAAATAAGTTTAAATATACAGGAAGCTCCATTTAAAAGAAGTTACTTATGTGATGCCATTGTTACACTGAGCACCTTGTATAATCTAATACATTTTTAAACTTATGGTCTCTGGAAAATATTTTGGATTATTTCATTTCTTTATATAGATATATATAGGAATATTTTTTACCTTTAAACTTAAACTGAGACTGGCAGTTGGCCCATCAGGATTGATTATAAGAAAAAACTTTTACTTAGATCCATGCTTCCGTTGCAGCATTTATTTACAATTATTGTTATTGCATTAAAGGCCCCACAAATTCCTTTGGACATATAAAAAAACAGTGATGCGGACACCTCAGTTTCAGAATACATACTATACTGTTAAAAATATAAATATAAAGCAGTGATTAGCTCCTAATTTTAATACAGCGTGAGTATGGAGGAACGGACCAAATTCCTCGGTGTGTATTATACATTTTGAACATATAACTGTTTTATATTCAAAGATTATACACATGAAAATAGTGTACAAAATCTCATATGTTCTAATCCGATTTTAATTTGTTTTCAAGTTATAGCATAATAACAATTACAAAATTCAAACATTATAGTTTTCTTAATTATAACGTCTGTATTAAAAATGCCGCCATTGACTTAACAATTTTTGTCTACGAAGAGCGTATGTTGCTCACCTAACTGCTACATGTCTTTCTGTTATGCTACCTACAGTAATGGAAGCACCTATGCGACAACTTTGCCATAAATTGTTTCCTAATTATATTTATACTGACCGTATCAATATTAGACATCTTTTATATTTCCATAGTAAATATAAGGACTTTGCAATCGCATGGCAACATAATAACATAGTAGATTATTCTTATGCGATTATGTTGTCGTACCAAGTCATTATATTTATTATATAAATAATATTGATACGGTCATTATAAATGTTGGCACGTAATTAAGTAAAAAACAATTTATGATAAAGTTGTTGAATAGGTATCCTTTTTTTTAGATACTTACTAAAATAACTGACTTCGTTTCACATGAGATCTCAGAACTTTTTGCGGTGGAAGAACTGCTTGCGATACGTTTTTATTAGGTTTTCTTTGTTGTGGAAACCGTTGACGACATACAGCAACAACAGCTGTATCACTCCCTTTACAATTTACAAAAACAATAAACAAACACCATATTCGCATACTCCAAATTTGAGAGTGTTTGGGATTTTATACTACCTGCTCGTACTTTAATCATACAAACTTGATGACCTTAAACGTTCACTCGTCATCGCAGTAAACTGACAGATTAKACAGGGTTTCTATAAATCCATCCAGGGCGCTTATGGAAATTGTCGATTGATTAAATCAAGTTGCCGCCTATCAGGGAAGTGAACACAACTATTGCTTTGATGTATACTTGTCATCTGTCGATTTTTTTAATTATTTGATATATTTTAATAGGTATATGTGTATTTTCAACACATTCTGTAGTGTTTTGTAGTATGATCAATTTTAAGGTTGCAGAAAGCTCACATTTCAAAGCTGTGGGGTGACACAGAAAGATAGAACCGTAAATTGTTTGAAAATCTTTAAAAAGCCAACAAATTTCGTGACTGTAACTTGATCTGCAACCTTCAGTACTATCGCCGTGCTTATTGTAGCTTGGCAGCAGTTATAAAAAGGCGGCACGAAGAATCAACGCCGCCCGTGTCGCATGAATTATTTGTAGAAACCCTGCAGACAAATAGACTAATCAAATGTTTTTCACTATCCAACATGGCATATTTGATTTTGCAAAAAACTGAATGAATACACGTGGAACTTCGGATAAAATGTCAATTGTTGTATAAGTTGAAAACAATAGAAAATCATACTGGAGCACACCTCGATCCTCCCGGTTCACCCTGTATAATGTTCTTTCGCTATTAGTTCACCACCACCCAATCAGTTACACTACCGCCATTATGTCTCACTCGTTTGTGGACGAATATTATAAGTTTGCTGCGAAAACAGTACATCAAGCAAAAAGTAAAAGCAATAAGCGATGTATCGTTTTCCGTAAAGCGCTGTCGTGGATCGTAGCCGTACGCGTCATTCTAGTTTGTGGTGCAGGAGCGCGAGGTCATTGTCCGTCCTCAAGCCGTCCGGCCGTGCCGAGTCGTTTCCCTGGCCATAGCGTTTTATTTTCACCAGCGATCGCCGCACAAAAACCTCAGTGCGGCACATGCCACCCAATTGGGTATATTAATCGTTTTTATTATATATGTCTACTGTCTACCATTTATAGCGCCTCTATACAACTGTTTTATACAAATTTTACCCTTTTGTGCGTATTGTACGTTGAGCATATATACTGCATTTCCTGGAACTAGTAATTAATGGAAATCAATAACTGATTGATACCTAAACTTTGTACCAACCATTTCCAGGAGTTGAAAGCAAGCGATTTTAAATTTATGCTTGGAAAACGGATATTTGCAAGGAGCATTAAACTTTAAACTCAGATGTTCAGAATTTTGTCCGCATTTTATTTTCGTCGGGGTTTTAAARTTGAGTTGTTAAAGCCTCTCGCCTGGTTTTGAGACTAGCTTTATAATATCGGTATTATCAAAGGCGTTTGGAAGTGGGAATTTTTTGTTGCATATTTTCCAAGTGATTTGTCTAATGACAATGGTCAGCAAAACCTGTAAATGTAATCATTGCTTAGATCAAAACAATATCCAAGAAGTACACTGAGAAATAAGAGGTAAAAAAGGATACGTCTTGGAACATTTGGAAATGAAAAAAACACAACAGAAATAATCATTTGGTAAATACGCAAAAAGAAATTCCCACACCCAATACATCACCCCTTGATATTACCGAAATTATAAGTTCGACTTTCAAACCTAGAAGCGCGGTTTTTGCAGCTAACTTTTAGAATCCCTGTAAGGGACGTATACAAAATTCTGCACATCTAAGTTTAGTATAGTTTTAATTTAATGCTCTTTGAGAATGACCGTTTATGGTCCAAGCATTCGTAAGAGCTGTCGGATAAATCTTGTGAAACAAAGCACATTCAAAACAATCAACTTGTTTTCAAGTTGCATAATTAATAAAGTTCATGTTCGTCATTTAATCAACCCATTTCAATATAGGTAATATAGATAGCAGATAAGAATACTTAGGTATCGTAAGACGTAATTAAGGACTGATTTCAGAATTTTTTACAAATGCTGCGGAAACGGCATAAATTTTTCTATAAAAAAACTAGTGGCGGCATTTTATCGTTCGCAAATGATTTTTCTCCAGACGTAATCAAAGATCACTGTAAAATTTGTTTAGGTACTTACAATACTTAATACTTAAAAATTCTAAAAATTTTGCGGCGATGAAAACAGTTGAAAATAAATGTTTTTGAGAGAATAATTGTTTTTCTTTTTTTTAAGATTAATTTCTTGCAATTTTAATTTTAACTAAAATTAAAAACTATTATTTAATAATTATTAATCCGATTAAAATAAAACTAAAACGTGACTTTTTTTGATCTTATAGGTACCCATAGTTAACCATTTTTATCTCTTTATTTTTTACGCTAATTCTTTTACGTAGTTTACATGTAAAAACAAAGGTATTGTCGAATAGGGAGTGCAATAAAGGCTTTTTGCAAAATTATAAATAATGTGCGCTTAAAATATTAAATTGAAATTTTAAAAATCTCATAAGTGTTTAAAATTTGAGAAATTAAGTTTTTATTAAAAAATGAAAATCTAATCAGCAACATTTTTGAAGCCTCTTTCATCACTGGAAATTTTTTGGAATTTTAAATTTAATTTTTAAAGTGCGCTCTATCGTATTTCGTGAATCCATTTCAAACTTCGGGCAGACCTGGAGAATGATCAATTGCAAATGAAAAAAATGCAGCCATTGACTTTTTATACCCTACATTTTTAGTCATCTCCATTTTTATCATATCTCTAGGCGTCTCCTCAGCATTTGCAAAAACTTTTGCGCGGTATGATTTTCCCGTATTTTCCTCACTATTTATAATTTTTTAAAGCAAATAAACTGACCCGCAGTTTCCGGCAATACACTTTTGTTCCAAAAATTTTTATTCTTCCACCAATTATCGTAATTGAAATTTTTCTTATTTTTCTGGACTACGTCGGTAGGTGCGCGTAGGAATCTGATTAGAATGGAAGACAGAGCAAAGGTACATCAGTTGAACATTGAACAGTGTTGCCGACAAGTATTGAGTAGTGAATTGTGCAGTTTCATTTATAAGCTTTTCGAGAACATGTCTTATTTATCAATGAATAGATACTTTAATGCCTGATTTATAATTTATTGACGAGCGTAAATACTGAACACTTGGCTAGCATATAAGTATTGCTTATTTTATTATTAAAATATGTTAACAAACCCTCTCAACAGGTTTACTATTTTGTTTTGTTATACGGTCAACAAATGTTAAAATGAAACAATATGTTATTCAAATTTTGTTGTCTCATTATCAGTCACACTCAAGGATGAAACGAATGAAAATATTTACTGAAGAAACTTAAAATTAAAATTTTGTAGCTGTCGTAACATGTACAGACAAGAAACTATTTTACTATTTTTCGTTATATTTCGATATAACTTTATTCCGTTGGTTAAAAGTTTTGACGTATGTCATTTATGTAGGAGTTAGAAACCTCATATAAGGAATGGTAGTGTTACATTACTAAGTATTGGAGCATATACCAAATGCTTACCAAAAACGAACGGCGCCATTTTAACTGGGTCTGATAAGACGTGTTGCCAACCTCAATATTAAAAGGTTTCTCCCAAGCAAAGGCAGTGATGCAGCATGGTTTTCACTGCAACTTATGAGTGCAAAAGTTGGAGTGAAGATATAGATTTCCTCAGAGATCAACAGAATCCAGTTCGCAGCTTTCATCCAGTGGCATAGCTCTTTCACCTATTCGTTGATCATCAATAATTTAGACTGTTGAAAAATTTTCTAGCTATTGCATATCACCGGAAGTGATCGTTACTATAAGAAAAAGCACATTGCGTCAATATCAGGGATTCAAAGTTTCAAATTAATTTCTCGACAACAAAAGCACGTTGCTGTTCTGATAGACACGGTGTCGATTGAAACTTGCAAGGAGTCAGTCCTCACTGTTTTACTTTAAACTTATCCCCAGCATCGTTTCACCAGAATCGTTTAGTTCTTTCGGCCGTACCTTATATAGAGTTAATTATTACAAAAATCGTATGAATCTATACAGCCGTTCAGGAAACCAGATACACATTACGAAATACAAAAACTAAATTGGAAGAATAACGCAAAAGATATTTAGAGCGTTATTAATTCTAAATACTTTATCTAAACCTAGTCGTCAGCTTTCTGATGTTCGTGAGTCCACATATTTGCAAATAGTGTCAAGTCGATCCCGCAGTTGCGTAGAAACAGTCTTCTGAAATCAACTGATAATGCTGTTCTACAACACAGCTTATTCATAATAAGATCAATAGTAGATCTGTCGGATTTTACTGCGCAAGAAGTTTTAATGGAGCGGGCCTACAACTGAACTCGCGAGTACAATGAGGAAGAAGTAGCTCAACTTTCTACTGCGAACTAATGATCGTTTAATAAAGTATTGAAAACAAACCATGTTTAGAACATATTTTTGTATTACGTTTAAAATTGTTTTTAAACAAAATCAGATATCAGGAAGCCATTGTTTAATATTCGAGTTTTTGTTTTTGCTCCAACGTCCATCAATTAACCTACCTATATTTATAAAAATTTTATTGGTATCGACTGCCCGTGAATCCACTAACGTTCATAACACTTTGCATTACACTAAATGCATTTCAACAACATGTTTATATGCACGATTAAACACAATTTTTTGAGATTCGATCGACCTTGTTATTATGCGCGTCTAATGCGCAGCAAGAACGAGACAATCTGTAGTTCTGCTATTTTACACCACTCTCACTTTTTGCTTTACCGAGGCATAACGGCAAAAACTTCAACAGATGTCGTACTTGACAGATCGTACGTAGTTATTGGAACATCCGGGTTTGCTAAAACCTGATCCCGTCTTGTTACGCAAAATCAGAAACTTTCACTCGTATAAATCACATCTTCAAGAACAAGGTAAATGTCAGAAAGTCGTTTGTGAGGTAGGCGGGTTGCTTCTGGAATACATGTGGAATGATTCAACGTACGAAATTAAAACCCCGTCATACGGTCCAGAACAATACACCCATTAAATCGCACCCATTGATTATTTGATATCTAGGTGATCTTGGGGCTAGCCAGAGACAAGAGAATTAATCATGGTTTTCGAGGGTACTATTAAGAGGGGCGTTTACCTAGAGCGAAGCGGGTCATTTTAAGCATCTACCGTTTTACATTTTACCAAGTTATTCGAAACTTTTTCGAAGTGAAATTTCGACATGGCAATGACAAAAGATGTAGCTACAACGTGTCGACGCTTCATTTTATACGGTTCGCTTACTGGAGCTCTAGATGGAGTGATGGTTTTATACGGGATATTTCTAATCTGTGAGCATTTGTTTTTTTAATCAGAATTTATTTACGCCTGTCCTGATTTGCTGTGGCTGATCATGTTTCCACGTTTTTCGAATTTCGTATAATGCTATGGCGCCAGCATAGAGATTTCTTATTACTCGTCCTTAAAGTTTTTGGATAATATTTATTTGTTCCTCCTTATTCACTGCTTTCGTTCGAGTTGGAATGTTGTTGTGAATCTCTATTCCACGCGGAATACTGTTTTATGGTGTAGCATTTCTACTGGTGCTGCTGATTTCTTCTCATCCTAAGAAGCTATCCTGTTCGAGGTCGTTTAGGAGTGTCTTCTTTTTGCCGTCTTTTAAGATGAATTCTATTATGATCGTAGTTTCTTGAACAATTTCTTCCATATGTTTTTTTAAGTGATTTACAGGTTTTCTACTTATTTGTAAGGCAATGTTTTTTTGTTCTTGTTGGCCAGTGTGCCTAGAAAGAAGTTTCCATCTCCAAAGATTTCCTGTGCAACAATTGTGTGAGTTGTTGCTGGTGTAAGAAAATCTTTTGGCTGAAAAAGCACATTAAAAAGACGAAGATTGTGTTTATTGTTAATTGGTCTTTCTATTTGTTAATATTACGGCATTGGTATTAGTATTTACGTATTTTTGGTCTACTGAACGTTTTTCTACTTCACTTAATTAGTGATTTATACCGCACCTAAACGGATGAAAAAATCTGTAAAATAAGAAATGATAAAAGGATGTAAAGGATGGTCTCTTCCGTTAGTACAGTTTGTTCCAGGTGAAAAAAGGCTAGGCGCCTATAAGAAATAGATAAATACTCGATTCTCTTTCATTTGTTCAACGTTCTGGTTTTACTGCCTTTTGGGGTGTAACATTAAACCCTTTTGTAATATTTCTATTCACTTTAAGATTAACTACCCAAGTATTTACAGTTTATAGGTGCTTAACCTACCCTCACTCGCTTTATGGCACAAGATTAGTTTTAAAAAATTTTGCTGTGTTTATTTTGTATAGTGCACCTCAAACATGCATAATTATTATGTTAGTTACTGCTACTTCTTATTTTTTTGTGATTGAAAGCTGCGCTCGGCGTAGGTGGAGGGTCTTCACCTGTGCTATCTCCTCAGATATAATGGTGTAACACAATCATAATCGCATCAACCAACTGCTAACTGATACAAGACCGTGGAATATTCACTGGGTACCTATACTGTTTGGAAATTTATTTTTCGTATAAATAAAAGTGTAAAATTCAGCCCACAGTTCAGTTACGTGCGTTCACCACGATGGTCGGAACCGCACTCTCATTGTCTATTGAATACCTGTTAATATAAGAAATGAGAATAAAGGTGACGTACATTTTCGTGACTAGTTCCTCTGTATAACTAAGGCATTTGAAAATTTAATGTACTTGAATATTTGGCAAAATGGTACCTAAATCTAAAGTGTCCAAATTCCTGCATTTATTAAAAAAACAGAGCTCATATTAATTTATCATGATAAACCAAATTAGCTTTATAAATTACTGTATCGTTTTATATAGCAGCTTATCAACACTCCCTTGTATACGGTTGCAAGACGATTAGAAGTTACTAGGACTAAAATAATTTTGCATTGCAGTTTGCAACTAGTATCGTTGTTGGAGCTATATGACCTTAAGAGCATTATTCCATGTTCTTTGAGCACCAACAGATTGCATTTTACACAAAACCCAAAAGGTGAATAAACTTTAGGTTGACTTCAACCGGTCTTTTAAAATTCGTGGAGTCAAAGATCCGTGGCTGCTGGGAATCCATTTTTCACTTTGAGCAATGGCAGTCTTGCGCAGCTGAGAAAGAGCAGAGGTAAATTATGGTGAACAATAACGATCCCTCTGAAGAGCGTTTATCACATCAATTTGGTGGACTGAATCCTGTGATAAATGTTGCTTCTATTAATAGGAAGGAAGGACTGTTTAAAATAGATGTGGTTAATTAATTTACGTGGCAGCGTAGAGGAACAACAGGTTGGTTCGTGTGGAATTTTAGCAGTGACTTTTGTAATATTTATTAACATCTCCAAGAAAACGTCTATATACATCATGCCCGAAACTCCGTTATTGTCCGGACAGAGTTAGTATGTCTTTGCATTTAGTAATAACTTAAATAATTACAAAGTAACTTCGCTGAGAAAGGAATGTCTATATAGATAATTGAAAATATGGTTATATATAATTCTTCATCTAATTATATAGAGAACAAAGTTCCTAAAAATTGTTTCTTATAAAAAGTGTTTTTATCTACTGTTAAAAAAACTGTCATATTAATCTATACATTTCAACAGCAGCGTTACCAGAATGTTTCTTAACAGTAAAGCCACAAAAATGTTTTAAATTAACTGTCAGTGCGATGTAGGTAACTTGTTTGCACTTTTCCATAATGCAAGAACTTTGCAATCAAAAATAACAATAACAAACAAACCAGAAAAGACTAAAAAGCCATAGTACACCCAAGCAGCAAACAGAAAAAAATGGAAAGAAAATTCGGGTGGTGAAGATCTTTATTCTCACACGTAACATCCTATAAATAATACAAATACATACTAATATACTCAAAACAAAAAGTTAATCAATAAGCCGTTGATTAAATAAGCCGTCTTGGTAGTATTTCAAGGCGATACCCCTAGACAATGATTAACTGTTAATCATACAAGTTTATCGGCATTTCAAAGCCCTAAAACGCTGCAAAGATCGTTTTGAAGTAAAAGTAATTGAGAAGCTGCTTACTTCAAATACGTATTAATACTTCATATACATACAGTACTTCAATTATCTGGAAAAATGGTATTGGTACTTGCAATCCTGCACGGCAGTACTTGAATGTTATACATTTTTCATATTGATAAATTCAAATCCTTTAAAGGTACTTAAACAAGTAATTTCAAGTACTGCAGGTTTTAAAAGTAGTACTTTCGAGTATTTCCTTCAAATTGCCGCGTTGATCTAAGTTTTAACAGTATTTCGGAAGAAGGTAGAAGATAAATTCAAAGCGACAGAACTTGTTTTAAATAATAAATGGAACATTCTAGTAAACGAAATGATAAAGGATTAAGCAAAACGATGTGACTTTAACGTACGAACGAAAATATAAATATGATGATTGTTCTGAAGTTGAAGATGATTTAATTGGCAAATGTAATAAAAAATTTTCGAAACTACCTGCCTAAAAATTGATTGAGGCGATTTACTTTATTTAAACGACCTGAGTCTGTTTTCTTGAAAGCAATAATATGTTATCATTTGTCTTCATTCATAGATTCGCGAACATATCAAACCTACGCCGTCACTTCGTGGAGGATTTGGCAATGCCGGGCGTTTAGACATGTGATTTATGACGGGAGGATCGCTACGTCATTTCACGCGGCAAGTCCTTATTTTGAAGTGCAGCATAATACTTCGACGTTGTCGTATGGCGTTAAACGCGAATGCGAACAATTTTATATTTAACTGCAGGTAACGATTTTTGAAGACTAGATCTACAACGTGTATATTAATAATACTAACAGTTCTGACCCATGCAACAGCCCCAAAAGGATTTTATATAAAACAAATTTTCGGATTTTTAACGGGCATGAAGTTATTGGAGAAATAATTATGATCTGCAGATAACTGCCAGCTTTTTTTCAGCCTAATCTAGTTGTCGCTTCCAAAGCCTGTATGCTACTCATCGATTTGAAGTGCAAGAAGGTATTTACCGATGAGTTTAGGAATTAGGAGGAAAGTTATGAMTTTCCTAGTTGGYATGTACCACCGCATCACGTTGTTTGCTGATTGACTAAGAATTCYGTCAAACAACTGCTGTCACAGTAATTTTTCGGTACCTCCAACATTCTAACGACAATGCTTAMACTGTTCATGAAAGTTACCTCAAAATCTTAAGGAATAATATAAACAATATTAAGTTTAATTGTATCCAAGTATTGAATGCATATGCAAAGAGTCAAAATTAGTACTAACCTTCAGCTTTAAAGTATTTGTGTGTTGTTTAGGCGTTTCAGAATATTTCTACACGTGGTAACAAATTCTACTTACCATCATCATTTTTACGTAGACTAAATTGTCGTGTTCTATGTCTGTTTTACTAGCTTATAGTAACAAAGTTCTCTGTCGCATAGAGCAATTTATGCTACCTATGCAAAATCGGCCTTCATATAAGTCGGTAATGAGGTACACTTTCCGCGTTTTATTGATTCGCTACAAATCGAGCATGGTTGTAAGGAAGCTATTTTCTGTAGAGCAGGAAGTGTTTGTATATGAATCTAGTACCATTACGCGGATTACCAGGGAGCAATTGCGACCATTGTACCGCATTGCAACGCTCAGCCTTGGTTGGTTTATAAAACGTAGGTATACTCTGTGTTTGCAAACTGTTTAGCACTTATTATTGTTGCAGATGCAATTCATACGTCAAAACGCTGGGCGGGTCTCATTGCATTCTTGCTGTAAGTAACAAATTAACGTTCATGCCGATTAACTGATTAGTTCGACAGTTAGTAGTACGGAAGGGAACCAGCCTTAAAGATAAATAACTCCTTACGTTTCCAAGAAAAAATAAAGATAAAAGAAAAATATAGAACGTATTATTAGTGGCGTGCCTTATTTTATATTACCATCACATTTATTTCGTTTCGCGTACAGGTCAATTTGAGCGCATTTATAGGCAGCACTTTTATAATGGTTCTTGTAAAAATGTTTTAAAGATAGATGCAAAGAAGTGTGTTTAGAAGAAACCAACCTTTGACTGACCATMATGTGAGTTATGTAAATAACAATTGTCGATAACTACTACTCTTTGGAAATAAATGTAGCGGTTGTTTTTCMGCGGTTGCGCATGCAATTTTTTGTTAAAAAACTTTTTAATTCCCGGAAGCCGAATCCGGAGCTTTAGGTATATGAATAGTTTGCTGATCATTACACTAGTAAATCCATAGCTAGATCAACGACCAAAACGGTTTATTAACGATAAATGTAGATATAGTATGATGTCTATTCAGCGAAAAAACATGAGGGATCATATTTTCCTAGCCAACAGATTTAACCTCAAGTATAAAAATGTGTGGATATAGATATGTCTATCGGTGGATTAAATATTATATATTTGTCGTTATAAGTCGCTTTGACCGTAAATCAAATCAGGGCATTAGTAGTGTAGAGGACAATTTAAACTTTTGTGCGCACTGTTACTCGTTATGCATAATTGAGGAATTCACAAAAATGGTCCTGCTGTCCCGTATCGAATCTAGCAACTAACTATGCGTGAAATAAGCAGCAACATAGTACTATTATACTTAAAATTTGTAACGTACGTAAAACTGTTTGTACTTAACTATGCTATTTTTATTTGTAACCTTCTGCTTTATCAGTTAAGTTTTGTCTGCTAGGTGCTCTACTTGCACTTGTTTTGACCTGCTACGAATTCTCTACTGGTCAATTTTACCTAAACTGCTGCATATCAGCATATCTTTAAACCCAACCTTCTGAAAAGTAGTAAGTTACAGATATATGAACACACAAGCACCCTCCAAGTTACAATCCACCTAAAAATCTGGTAATTATACAATTAGAATATTTTGGTGTTACTGATAAGTTGACAGCTAAAATCTGAATAAATTTTTTAAAAAGTATTATGTTACAATATTGAGTTACAATTCACGTAACAATTAGCGTACGTCACAAATTTGATGTATATGTATAGTATCGCGTTGTTTCTGAAGTGCCAAACTCTTGCTATACCTATATGCGCTTTTACCAACTAATACACCTTTGTCAATGCTCCTGTGAAAAGTGAAAACCTGTCTAGATATTACACATCGTGAGAGATGAAAAAGTATTTCACGTATCTATATATGTAAAAACGTTTTTCTTTTTTCAACATGAAGTCATAACGAAATCTGCAATTTCGAAGTATATATCTACATTTAAAACTGCGTATGCTTACATCCATAGTCTAGGTATTGGTTCAAACAGATTGTAATAAAGGCAAGTTTCACGCACATTAATAATCTACACAATTGTGAATAAATTCATTAGTGTGGAGCTGCTTTCCAATAACAGCTCCTACTTCACTTTATAACAAATTATATCGCTTCAAGCCCTTACATGTCAGTAAATGAATTGCAAAAAGGTTAATGTTTCGTAACGGTCTGCATGGTATATTTATTGCAATCTGGGAAAACAATTCTGGTGATTAACATAAGTGGTTAAGTATTTTATGAAAAAACACAATATCCGATATAGTTCTTCTGTTTTTTAGTGAAATGAAGTGAAAGCGAAACAGAACCTTCAGGAATCGTGTAATATTGTTTGCAACTTAGATATCTAATAAACTTGTTTTGGATTTATACTGCGGATTTCAAATCACACTTGCAAAAGTTTACTAAGAACTAAAGGCACTATATAATGCAGTAATAGATTTGACAGACGAAAAGTCATTTTCGAAAATTATAACCGAGAGTTTTCACAACCACAAAAAATCAATATGCGAATTAAACCATAATTTTGTATAAAAATTACACCTAAATTTTTAACTGTTTCACCACGTAGAAGGTGATTGTTATCCATTAGTATAAGAACTAAACGGGACTCTATTTGTAGTAAAAGTTATACAATAGCATTTGCTTAAATTGAGTAATAGACTGCTCTTTTCGCAATATTGTTTTAATCGTTCAAGATCTTCTTGAACGCCAAAACAGTCGTCTATTGATTTTATACGTAAACATATTTTTAAGACATTCGGATACAAAAGCAAATTACATTTACGGAAACGCGATACAATGTTATTAATATAAATTATGAATAACAGAGGGCCCAGATAGGAACCTTGAGGTACGCCGGAGGTAACATTGTAACTTATGGAAGTAAAATCTTCTACCTGTACAAACTGAAATCTGTTCTGATTGTACGACTGAATCCACCTCACAAGTTCGCTGCGTCTACCGGATTCGAATAGTCATTTAAGGCTTATTTTATCAAAAGCTTTACTGAAATCGGTGTAAATCGCGTCTACCTGTATCTGTTTAACTAAATTTATGTGTAATATTGACCAAAACTAAACTACCTGTATATAAAATAATAGTGTTACCAATTGTAATGTTTGTGAAGTGTGGACACTGAGAACAACCGAAGCGGAGATGCTTATGGTGTGGGAACGGAAAATACTCAGGAAGATCTTTGGAGGTAAACAAGTTGATGGAATGTGGAGAAGAAAAACAAATATAGAACTCCAGGAATTATACAGAGAACCAGACATTATACACAAAATAAAACTAATAAGATCGAGCTGGTTGGGACACGTGTTGAGGATGCCAGAAGGAAGATTGCCAAAAAAGATGATTACAAATCAAATTGGGGGAAAAAGAAGAAGGGGTAGACCAAGGGAGCGGTGGATGAATGAGGTGGAGATGGACCTAAAGCGAATGAACGTCACAGGATGGAGGAGGAGAGCAATGGAGAGGAGGGAATGGACAACCCTAATCCAATCCTTGGGCTTATTCGGCTTGTAGCGATATTCTATATATATATTGACTAAAACATATTAGTTTACTTTCCAAGGAACTGCCCTTACAGAACCCATGTTATTGCGGTATGAGTAGATTCTTCACAGTGGAAAAAATGTATTTATAAATTACTTTTTCAAAAAGTTTGAAAGTACTTACTGATAGGTCTATATTTTTCAGCATACACTTTAGAACCATTTTTAAATATAGGAACTTTACATTTATCAGGAAATCCGAGAATCCACTAACTCTTAAGGACATGTTGAATAACATAAATATGGGCTTGCACAATGAGTAGGCAGATTTAACTAAAAATATAGAGGGTACTTAAATCTAGTTTAAGCTTCAAGTAGTCCGCGTAATACTTCGTCCTCATTTAATTGTACAGAGTTTAAACAAAAAATATCATGTCAAAATAGTTTAACAAAATTATTTATTATTTATTTAGTGCGTCAAAAGCTAGAGGTTGCAAAGATTGAACATTATTATTAATAATAAAATTACATGTGATTCTCGCATTCGACATTAAATTATAGTTACTCAACATGGGTTCGAAAATATATAAATATTTAATTTTCTACGATTTGTTGCAAAAGTGCAAAACCTTTACGTTAATAATATATACACATAAATGCACCTTAATTTGAACAATGAAATTTCTCTTATTTCTGATGCACCGACTGAACTACGCGGACATGATAGAATAGATATATGTTAGCTTTCTGAAAAAAAAATAAAATGAAATCTTTTAACCAAGCAGCATGCGAATTTGTTGTTAAAATCTGTCATACCAACTAGAGACTTTTGCAAATAAGACAAGGAAAAGAGATGTCTTAAAAAGTTTGCAAATAAGACATAAAAGCATTTAGTTTCGTTTTGAATCACCTATATAATTTTCGTTAAAATAGAGCGGTAATTTGCGATCGCAAGCTTGCATTTCTTGATAGGTACATTTATTAAAATTAAATATAATGTGTATGGCTGCAGATATCTGTAGTTTTGGCTTCTATACTCTTGTATCCTTCACCCGGCTCCCGCTAAAATTATATTTAACATTCGGCGTCCTTGTCGACGAGTTGCGTAATCACCGCTGGTAAGAACCTCATGCAGTTTCTCCGTTGATCCACCATTTTGTTCAAATTGAAACATTTCTTACTGCGTGACTCGGCGGCAGTGGTTGTTTTCATTTGAGGTACGCCGGATAGAACGAATTTAATTGCTGGCCATATTGAAGCTCCGATGATGAAAATGTACCTTAGGTAACCTGATAAACTTCGCTAGCTTTATCCCCACTCTCCACGGCATAGTTCTGCCCCTGTTATAGATAGGCGCTCGACAGGGGTCAGTATCCTGTAGACGTATGTAGGTCAGACAAGTTATCTACTAACGTTCACGAGGGTCTATGCTTTCTTGCCATTTTTACTGTTTAGTTATTCATTCCGTTGAACTGTAATGTATTCATGTTATGAAAAAGTCTGTCCCTTTATTCAAATTTAGGCAGCATGGTATGACGTTAATTTGGTGTGATTCACACGCTTCCCATTAGCAGCGGCAGACCCAGGCCCTCCGTGGGATGGACGGCCATGCTTTGCAGTGGCAGCTCGTTACGAGGATTTCTTTTATTTATTTGTACACATTTATAAATGAAACATAATAAAAATTTACGTAGCGGCAGTGCTTAACATTGCTTTCCGTAAGTAGGTAACTAGCATTTGTGAAGTCAAGTATTCGGCATAATAAAAAAACTTGTTTATTTTAACCAGTGATCTTTTGCACTGAAGAATTGTATTGAAAAGTATTGATTTATTTAAATCGACTGGATAGATCCTTTTTTATTAACAAACTATAACTATTCGCACGTATGCTACGCCTTCATCGGACTGCTTTGTTTAAATAGATTATTTTCCCCAGATGAAGATATAATTAACAAATTCAAAATGCAATACTTTTCGCTTTCACTAAGAACATTGTAATAGCTCTTCTGTTTTATATCCATCAACACTTTTAAAGAGTTGTATAGGTACCTATTTTTGTTTTTCTAATAAAATTAAAGATGAATCCAGTAGGTTCGTGAAAAGTCTACCTGTATCGTTTTCTGCATAGGTAACTACTAAACTGCAAATCAGTTGATATAGTAGATCTGGCATTTTATATATACGAGAGCCTACCATATAAAATGCCATAATATTCTAAAACAAAATTTAATTTATTCAATATAACCTTCAGATTAGATGGTGCAGTTACAGTAGAATTCAGAATTCGAGTAACTTCAATGTTACAAAATGTTCAAATTATTCATATTTAACTCAGTATAGTTAAACATCGTGATTTTGCGACTAGAGGACCTCTAAGTGCTCTCTTCATAAATGTTACTAACCGCAGTTGGTATTGTCTCGTCATACAGCATTTGATCAGGTTATTTGTTTAGGAGATGCATGAACTTTTAATTCGATCGTGTTTTATAGAGAACGATCCCATTATGAATGCGAAAATTATAAACTGAAGATTATTTACATGAAAATGGGTTGACTTCACGAAACTTATGCAAAGCTCAAATTGATTTTTTGCTTATTGTGTTCTGGACGGTTCTGGCTTTTCTAGAGATATTAAATACGCTCTCTGGCATTATATTATGCATCTACAGTTATAGTCAAAATTAATGAAACACCGGCATTTGAGTATAAAATAGTACATAGATACACTAATAAAATGTCGTTAAACCTTTACTTAATTAGTACCAGATGGGTTAGTAACAAGATKGTCAATTTTGTATATTAAAAAATAAGTTTCATAATACGCAATTTTGTAGCACTCATCCAACGTTTTCAAAACGTACCGAAGGCAAATTTTGTAATAGATGAGTGCAACAAAGAACTTTATGAAACGGGTTTTTTATACTTTTTTTTTCTATTTTGCGTTATTTCCGTCTTCTAAACAAGAAAATGTAAGAATTTCGATAAAAATAAAAAAATAGTGAATTTTAACCTTCCATGCTTGGTCGAGTGTCAATTTTGACAAGACCCATGGCAGTTATGACGTTACGAAGTGGAGTTTGTTTAATGTTTCCTCTACGGATAACTCCAGTTAAAAGGATAACGATCTTTGCCATCCGGCATGCTACAGAAATGGCATCTTTTAGAAAGAAGAAGTTTCAAATGTCAACGGTAGATGACAGTCATTTACAGGTGTAAGATTTTTATATCATATCTTAACAATGATCATGCAATAGGAGGACGTGGCATAGGAATATGTTATACATAAACTTTCAATATGCTCTGAACAGTTACAACACGGATAAGATTAAGTACTCATTTTTTTAAATAAAGTGCTGTTTCATAAGTGTCATTTATCTTTTAAGTGTTTTTGAGCTTATCATAGTTTGAGTTTTGCTACATTCGTTGTTAACATTCAATTTGGCGAAATTTAAGATCGTTTAAGAGCCGACAAAAGCAAATAAATGTGCAGTATTACTTAGCTTCTCAACTAACCAGTAAAAAGGAAATTGTGTCACATTGTACTTAAGTTATTCAAAAATTATACACTTAACACGGGATGCCACCTACCGGCAATCCGTCAAAGCTTGAATTCGCCGGCAAAAACAGGGTCGCTTTCGAATCGTTTGTTCGGCATCTTTAGTGAAGGTATTCGTAGTTCCCTCAAACATTTTTAGTGATACCAACACTGGAAAATAAAAAATTCCGTTTCGTAATGGCCCTCTTACGAAACTCAATATGCGTTTCGTAATGGTTTCATTAAGAACGCAAAATAGAAAAATTTGCTTTTGTGAATATTTTCATTAATTAAATGAAACTACACGATTAGTGATGTCAGTCTGATACAACTGCGTGAATTTTTAATTATTATTTAAATTTTTTTAAAAAGTAAAAATAATTAGGATATAGGTAATAAAGCACATAGAATACATATTTTAAAATTGACTTTAAATATTAGACATGTTTTAAAATAATATCTGATGTGACCATGCGGATGCCACAATTCCAATTTCTTTCTACTTTGGATGCAGAGACTCCGCTAGATCGCGCTAGGATCATTTGCTCTCACTTTTAAATCTTGTTTACTTGGTCGCTTACAAATAGGTGTCGGTGTACAATATACAAATATCTATATATGCGAGGTGCCAATTGCCATCAGTATTTTCTTGAAGGTAACCACTTGCTACTCCACATCGGTTTCAGTAAGAAATTACTTTCATGTCTCAGATGGTCATAGCTATAGAGTGCGCCACTGGTTCGGTTGTTTTTGCACTTCGTTCGATAAGCGGAGTGTAATAGTTATTTGTTGTAACACAGCGTTACAGGCGCACAGTTTTCTAGTCAGTTTCACTTCGTGTTAGTTTAGTAATGGCTGCAAATAATACCTACACTAATCGCGTTGCTGTTGCAACATTCGACCTAGATGCAGGTCATTGCTATGTTGCGAGAACGTTCCCATTGAAATCGAAATGTAAGGTCGCGCGGTGGGATTCTCTGCATTCCCTCAACCAATTGCCTTCCGCCTGCTCTATGCCTCTCGCCTATTGGTGCATCTAGTCGGTGTCCAAAAAGGGGTAAAGGGCCTTCAGAACTGCCTCCAACTCGACTCTGCCGGCTATCCTTTATCTTCTGTCTCGGTTTCAAGCATGATTCGTTTTCTAGTTGTGCGTTTTTAAGGTCCTGTTTATTTCCATTCAATGTCGATGTTGGTGCCAGTGGCGGAGCTAACATTTTTTAAATGGCGCGTATCAGTTCGATCGCACGGGACAAACAGACATTGTCCAATGATATCGAACGATGATTACGGTGACCTAATTTTGTTATTTGCTACCAGGCTGCATTTGCATAATTCGCATCCTGATAACGTTTGATGCTAAACCACGCCGCATTTATTTTTACTGACAAGGAAAAATACTGCTTTAAATGCAGGTATATATAATCACTTCCTCAGGGTACGGCTTATTTACTCTTGGTTTCTGCAGGAGAAGTCACGAATCCAGTACATAAGAGGCAAAACTTAGATAGCTATTAAAACGTTCACTATATTTTGGAATTGTATGCTACTAAATGTTCATATTTCAGGAAATTACACTTGAAATATAAACTTAACCGCATCCCATTGTAGAATAACTGATAATTTATTGCTACAATAAGTGCAAATTGTAAAATAATCTAGATAAGTACGTGCATCACGATAAAATTACCACTTTTGGCAAGTGGCATGCAATAAATGAGGTACATATACTTGTATCTACTTTTAATGCAAAATATAAAACTTGAGAAGACGTTGGAAGTTCACTTTAATAAACTCAAAGTATTAATTATTGTCACCCACTATGTTATGAATCTAAACACTTAGTAAACTGTTCACAGACTTCTATAGTCAGAGAGGGACATCCCTTAAAACCAGTTATTCAAAAGGAAATCATATAAGTACTACTTTTTAGTTTTAAATCAACATGACCACATTAATGTGAGTTTATTTTTTGAAACAATAATGAAATACGCATTAAAATTAGACAGAAAACCTTAAGAATATGTTAAGGTCGTGCACATATTAAAAATAAAGTGACATGTTTTTATCTTTTTTTTTGAACAGATGGTTCTTTAATTTCATTTAAAGGGACTAACAAGCTCATATTTTTTGCACATTTATAGAGAAAATGATGTTCAAACAAGTTATACATTTTCAAAATAAAATTAACCTTCATACTTTTTTAAGGAAGCCGTTCTGTTTAAATCAAAGCTAGTGCACACTTTGAAATATTACTATAACATTAATTTGAAAGGAAAAGTGTTAAGGTTAATACCATTCATATCGAAGTTGTATTTTGTATTTCATATTTTACAAACGACCGCAAATACAATTTTTTTGTTAAGTATACTGTATACCTACCTTCGAAGCGGCTGTAGATCTTGAAGAACTAGGTGTTTTTTGGATCCTCGTTTTTTTGCATGCAACTAGGAGTTGACTTTAGAAGTGCACATTACTATTTCATCATCTATTTTTAATACTAAAATTGCTAAACAATGAAAAATATACCTTTAGTTTTTTTCAGTTACAGAGTAATTTTTAATCTGTCATACACACATTATGTTAAAATAACGCGTATATATTGAAAAATGTTTTATTCCTTTACACTGTGTTTATGTCTACTTAATTTGGAAACATATGAATTTATTTTATTTTGTTTTAGAAGAAAAAATGTTATTTAATTTTAAAAAGTTGCATATCAAAATGTATATCCAAATTGTAAAGCTATATGCATCAATCTAAAAACTCCTATTTATTTTTTTTCCATCCATACACATGCTCAATGTTATGATAACAACTGTAGCATGGATAAGGGATATATAGAGTAAGTACGGTGAAAATAAAAAGTAATGAAATGATGACATCGACAAATATGGCTTTACACCCCTAATCATAAAAGTAGTTCCTCGCAGTACATTTTTGCCTTTGTGTAAAATTTTATACCTATTGAACGTTTACTTGCAGATACTAGTATTTTCAAAGAACCACAGTTGCTGGGGGCTCTGAACTTTTCTCAATACCCTCGTTTTTAATCAATTGTTTTTTTTAACTATTTTTTTCATGAGTAATTTAAAATTAAAAAATGTATTCGTATGCTCTGTATTTGAGCAGTAAGTACTACTATGCTAGAAATGAAGAAAGGTCTATTACGCGCGTACAATGATTGTCTGTTCTCTGTCTGATAGAACTCAAAGTATTATTATTGCTTGGGTTGCTTCTATCGCAAATATTGCATCGTCTTGCTATTTTCTGTCTAATACCTGCAATAGTAGCTTAATGAACTGTGATTACCGATATTATATGTCGACGACACAAATTTATTCTGATATTTATTTGTGCTCTTGCTATTGACATCATAAACCATAATCTGGATTGTTTCTCACGTATCTCTATAGAAAATATTCACTTAAGTCTAACCATCAAATATGCAGCATTAATTTATGTTGATAATAACGATAGAACTTGTTTTAATTCAAAGTTTAATACTGTTCACAGATACAGTAAAAATTGAAGACTAACCTAAAATTGTGATAACAGTGTTACAGTGTAAGATCCTAGTTAGCTTTTCTATGGTGTAAAGATCTAAATGTTGAGTTGTTTAGCAATCTTATTTTAGTTTGTAGAATCTTAAATGTACGAGCTTTGTTGAATTAACTAATTAATATACTAATATAACAAAATAACCAGCATCTGATGAATATGCACAATAGAAAAAAAATTGCTTTAACCATTTTATGCCTTTTTGGGGGTAGCGTTATTCTCAATAAAGAATAAACTGTTGTTAGTTTAGGATTTAGAGCTTCATTTGTTTCTTTCTTCCTTCTTGACGCACTGTAAAAGTTTTTAACTTTCAAAAATTAATACTTTACTCTTGCCTTTTGTGTAACCGTATGCGAATACCTAATTTTTACTTTGCAAAACAAATGTGATCAGGCCTGAAAAAATTAAAGTTTATCATCTAATACTCTTATCAGTGTTATACATGTCTATTGAAAGACCTAATTACTGCACGGTCACGATATAGCTAATTGAAAAACAGTTACCACCATTCGAATTCTTAACTAGAGAAACACTGCATTTTGCAAAACCGTACTCCATTGTCAGTATGTCATTTCTATAGTAGGGTTTGTTTAACTCCTAAAAACAACCATTAGTTGCAGCAATCACTGCAGCATATGACCTAAATATCTTGCCAAGTATAGGAACTTCTTCAGATTTGGAAAGAACAGAAGTACCCAAATAGGGTAAAKAAGGTGCATGGAWGTAATGGTAGAGTATCGTCCTGATGAAAAAACATTTTCTTTTGCAGTTGTTTAATGATGTTTCCTTTGGAAGATTGATATACAAGAGAAATATTTGTACTCCCCAAGAAACAATGGAACAGTTTTGGTGTTCCTTGGAACAAGTTTATATTTGAATATTCACTGTCGAGACTGCCTTTTGGTCTTGTTTAAGTTCTTGTTTAATACAAAACGATGCAAAAAGGCATGTGTAAATGCGAAACCCATCTTGCATACACATTTCTTGTGTGTAAGGATTTAGTTTAGATTCTCCTTTATGATATCCCAACTATCTCAGAAATTTCGATCAAATTCAACCTTTCTTCACCCAACACAGCTATAGGATACTATTTGAACATTTCTTCAGTGGTAGGCCGATTTTGGCCTTCCCGATTGTGCTGCATTTTCAATGCTTGTTGGACCACGACTGAAGGCCACAACTTGCAAGACAACTTTCAGTTTGAGGGTTAAAATGAAAGGGGTGGATTGTTCAATGTGGAATGTTTTTCAGTTCGCGTTACATCTCTGACCTGAAAATATTTTGCATAAAAAATCAGTAGAAGCATGTTACTTGGTGACACATTTAATTTCCTTGGTCCTTTGTCAGGCTGATAATTTCTCATTCCATTTTAATCAAGGGGGTGAAAGAAATATGATGGGAGGAGGGTGAAGTGCACAACTAGTACGTTGAACATGTTCAGTATAGCAAATCTTTCATGACCGAAAAATTGCCGAGTTTCGAGGTAGTAGTTGTTTACATTTGCTAGCCCTTTCTGGATTCCAGGATGAACTTTGTACTACGTCGCAAGTAATACGCACGTTGGACTTACCTTGAACTAGATTGAATCTGCATCACGGATATAGCCAGCGGGGGTTGTGGGCGTACTCGAGCGTTATTTATTTACAGGAAATTTATGCAACAATTTTTGTTAATGAAGCTGCAATGCAAAAATCATTTATACTATTCCAGAATTCCGCAAATATATCTAAGGTTGCATAAAGTTATGTTGTGTCCACACATTTAATTCCTTGTTAACGAAATTTCCTGTTCTTGTTTTCTTAAGTCCCGTATATATCTTTAGTGCAAAGGCTACTGCAAATTACCCTTAAGTCAATAAATGAAATTACACGGTAGTCAAAAATGTTTGAAGGTTGTACAAATTGCAAATTAAAAAAGTCCAGTTGTTTTCTTAAACTTACTTTTATATACATTAAAATTCTTAAAAATGATATTGATAAAAACATAATTTCACCTGTTCAAAAGTAGTTTATGTTTTTGCCTTAAAAAATGCAGATGTAAGATGATGACAATAGCTTAACCACAGTAAAAAATTCCTCCATGGCAACAATAAGCTTACAATTTTTTTTGCTATAGGCTGCATACCTACATCCGAATTAGATAATTATGAAGATAAGTGTATGGGAAATTCTAAGATACAAACTTAGGTCTGAGCCTAAACTTTCTTCTTTGAGACTTTGGTATCTGGTCGAAATTTGTTGATTGGGGAAACAGCTACCAATATATAAGACATGTTTCTAAAGTTTCGCCGACATTTCCGATATAAGGTACCTTAGCTATTATTAGAGGTTTGGTATACGACAAACAATAGATGCTTTAGTATTATACTTACTCTGCCTGCGCCATCCGATGTTCTATTAAGTATTAAACACAATTAATAACTATTATTAAAAGGATAAAGCAAACAAACTACTCTGGCACATCTTTGTTATCAAACAACTAACATCGAGTAAGCTAAATGAAACGCATTGTTGGAGCATCGTATAAACAGAAGCAAGGAGCTAAAAATAACGCTCACTTTCGATACTGGTCGGGATTATATACGTGAAAGTAGGAAATGGTGGTGACGTTGTAATGCTTTTTAATTCTGAAAGTGAAATTTAACGGTATATTATATGAAACGGTATTTGCTTGCCGAAGTAAAAATCATTATTTTCAGGTTCTGTAGTTTTTTTAGTATCACCACTGTGAACAATAAACTGAATATTCAGAAGCAGATCGAAAAGGTCGGTATCAGGTTGCTCTAGGAAGAAAAGAAAGTTTTGCCAAATGAATTGTCAAAGCAACAAACATGTTTAATTAATGGGATTTCCTCAAAATACGTATTGGCTATTACTTATATAAAGTTTATGGTCGCCGTGTTTAAGAAGTTTATCTTACCTAATCTAAACAGAAGCGCTACAGGACATTAGTGCAATTTTACTCCGTATTTGGAGCCTAATTATCAAAATCAATTCAGAGGAAGACAAGATGTACTCAAAATTGCTCTTCTAATGTGCCCGTGTTGACCTAAATAGCAGTGGCGCATCGTGAGTTGTTACGACGGGGGAGCGAGACCGAGGGCAATAAAATTACTGATTTATCTTAATTTGTTTAATGTATGTATTACGTCTTAATGCAATGAAGAAAAACACCACTTATAATACGTGACACCAAACATYTTTTTTGCGCAAGCGTTACCGATGAAGTAGGTACAGTTGGTATTAGAGCGGACAAAATGGTGAACGAAAACCTTTTAATAAAAGTATATGTGAAAATGAAGATTGTAAAGTTTTAAAAGTTGGCACTTCGGTAACTTCGAAGCTGACTTCCTTATTTTTAATTGAACACCCTGTTTGAGCGTAATTAGAACATTTTGTTTTWTTTTAAAAAACGATAGATKGCGACACAAAGCCGTCCGCGATAAAAGGAGTTTTAAAWAACAGAACGTTTTCGAAATTAGTKCTATTTTGGGGTCAACAAAYCATTTTCTCCCGCTACTCCCATCCCGTTGCCACCACTGGTAATTTTTGGGTACGCTGAAGAGGGTGAGTAGATTAATTATATTTTTCTTATTTTTATTACCGTGTATCGTCACGGCCGCTACTCACCCTGTATTTCTACGATTAATTTAAGGTGAATTTGTTCAAAGCTATCTATACCTAAATTCAACTGTTCGAGAGATATCTTGATTGTTGAGACAAAATGATATCTGCGTCGATCACTTCAAAGTTCACTAACTTGAAATTCAGCAAATACTAAAAATAATTTTTGGCTTTCAGAAAGTGCGATTACTTTACAATTTATCAGTACCTTTGTAATTTGTTACATATCTATGGGGTAGGCATAATAGCTCATTACATTTAGTCAACTATTAACTCAAATATATTTCTTATTTCAAAAAGAACTTATTATATACATTTTCTATTGTACTGATGCGTTTAATTATAGTTTCTCTATACCTGTTGGCAGCTGTTTAAAAGTTATCAGCAGCTCTCAAAATTTGTAATCTGGATTGACAGTGTGCCATGAAAACTATGACAATTGTTTTAATGAAATTCACTGTCTATCAAAGATTATTTTACAATGTAGTAGTTAATGTCTTGATTTTATTTGGTCAGCTACTAGTTACTACTTGCAAAATTAAATTTTATTGGTATTACCCAACGGACAAAAGAACATTTTATTTAATAAAACTATGAGCAAACATTGCAATTAAAAAGAACTTACTAAAAACCAATTTATATTCAAAAATATTTTCTTTTTGTCCTAAGCATAACTTTATCATTGCAGTGTGTGTAGCCCGCTTGATGCTTTCTGCTGGCATTAACACTTGGAATGCCCGTCTTACGCTTTCAATCATTTCTTTTTTAGTGGCAGGCGGCTGAAAATAAGTTATGTTTTTATATAATATCAAGGAGGAGTCCAGTGTTAGCCATCCGTTTACCATCAAACATTTTTGTTAAATTTCTGCTATAGCATTTCTGCCATATTAAAATTACTTTAAAATGGCAGCTTTCGGTTCTAGTGGAAATACACCCTAACTTCGCTCATCCCCATATTTATGTACATTTWAACCACCTCATTTCAKTACGTATYATAAGTCAGGCTAAGCGGTACTGTTAATTTAAATAKTTGATTCTGTTTTGAAGATAGGTGCACGTAATAAGGATAAGAGGGTCGGCGTTAAATGGTACAATGGTAATTAAACGATAGTCTATGCGTGGATACAGGATGCACCTGACATCGACTTATGAGAAAAAGCTAACCTTAACGCATGCGCATTAACTTTCAAGTTCTAAAGTGTTTAATGCTGCAATTTATTGGATGTACCTCAGTACCTCTTGCAAAATAGAACTCTGCCATCAAATTGAACTCACTTAAATCGGAGGCTTAAGGGAGGAAAGGGAAACCATCTAAATCTTTTTTACTGTCCCTAACCATACTTGCGATATCACCGGTCTGTTATATTACGATGGGGAATATCAATGGTATAGTAATGAAAATCGTCTCGGTGCGTTTTTATGGCGGCAACCTAAAAAACGTGGCATTATTGTAGACAAGAAAAATAGACGATATAAAAAAATTTTCTCACAGTTTATCGACTGCCTATAGTTACGAAATCATCAATATCAATTGATGAGGTTGTACACACATGATGAGGGTGGTACATGTCTTGCCTACCCATTGTGAAATTTCGTGGACAGTGGCAAGGAATTGATTTTCTTTAGCTGGGATTATGGTATTTGGAACGTTAGGATGGTATTGACAAGTACCAGTGCTTCTAATTCCATTCAGTGAATTGTGTAGCTCTGTTTTTTTTGTGGATGTGGCGACCAGTACCAAAACCATATCTACCATTTCTTTATTCGAAAGCGACATCTCAATGAGTAACACAAACTGTAGGTACAGTTCAATGAAAAAGCAACATAACTGATGGTAGACATCGATACGTGGGCATCGTCAAAAAGGAAATTAAGTACTACATGTTTGCATGTCTTAGGGATTCAAGCTACTTTAGAATTTGAGAAGGAGATCATTTTTCTTCCCTCACAAAACTGTGAGAAGCTCATACTTGTTTTTAGTTTCGAAGGTGTCATTAATATTTTTAGTATACTACAAATTTCAACCATGGACCGATTATCCAACAAAAAAGAGCTGTACCGTTTAAAATAAGAGAGTTAGGGTGCATATAACCGTAAGTAGGCTATTTATGAAAGTTTTAGATTATTCAGTACTGATTTCTGAAGAAGAAGGCAGCACGTTCTCTTTGGCCTAAGTTTTTAACTTATGGAAGTAGTAGGGCATTATGGAATATCCTGTTCAAAATGTAATACAATATACAGTCATCTTTGATTCAATAAACATAAGCTGTTAATATTTATCATAAATATTGTGACTTATTTTCCCGTAGATAACAACACATGCAGATTTTTAATAGATTCCTTTGGCAACCCTGTACATATTACCTATATTTAGCTCTGGATACTGTAGACACCTTATTGGAGTGAGACGAAATTTATTGACTCAATTTATGTAAATATAGATAGTTTCATAGAAAAAAGAGATGTGTTTATTACTACGAAGGAACGAAAATACGACTGCATAGCAAACGATATCTCTAATAACGCGGACTCACTTGTTCAAAATATCAAAGGTCATTAGCAGCAATTGATTCGTGCGTAACAAACAGAATGCGTAAGGAAAATTTAGAGCCCACCGATTCCTCCAACCGCTATTTATCTTGAACGAATAAAATTTCTGTTTTAATAATGCGGATTTTATGTAAACAACCATAATAATAGCGTTTGGAGGCAACAGCTTCTAAATGACATGGCCTTCTAACCAGTAACACAGTTTTACACAGTTTGTCGAACCCAGAGATCCATGGCCGAATCGAACGCGCACACGCAAATTGTGTTTTCACAGTACAGGAATAGATCCATTGGCGGAGCACACATTTTGTAGCCGTGATGAAACAACACTAAACTATGACCACCACGGTATGGAAATTTTTGGGCTGTTTTTATGAGGTAACTAAATAGTGAATACAGGGTTCATCCAAATCGTAGCTGTTACTATAATTCCTGTACGTAATGAAATAATCTTCAGTAAAGCATTTTTTTTCACATCTTTGGTTATATACTTTAATTGAAAATACATGGTAAAAAGTAAATAAAATAAAAGTAAATGCTCAAATTGAACACCATATACAGGATGAAGCGTTTTGCTTGTCCGAATGGGGTATCTCGGCAACCATAGTAAATAAAACAAAAGTACAAAAGACGTCCTGTACTCTTTTTTCACTAACTGCTCACCCATGTAATGAGAATTTGGCTGTTGCCTTTTGCTTTAAGCAATCAGTAGTTTTTTGATTTTGGCGCATTTCTAGAGTATTAAATCTTTTTTTTATTCATAAAAATAGAAAAAAAATAAATCACCTGTTTTCAATTCAATTCTTTGAGTTACGACACAAAGTTGTATTTATTTTGAAATGGAAGCCTTGATTTCTTTAAAACAAGTATTTATAATTATTATTAAAACTATACATACATATACTAAAAATTATCACAAAACGAGATAAGCAAAAGAAGAAAGGGTCATTTATTGTTTATTATGTTACCAAAGCAACAAAGAGGGTAGTGGCTAATAGCCAACTTCGATTTGCAGTGGCCAACTGCGATGTAAATTGAAATACGTAGCTAGTACTACAAAATCTGAATTTCTTGAGAATTACTGGAAATGGACTGGACCTATGGTCCAATAGTTTCATTTAAAAAATACACATTCGTATCGTAACTAACAAATGAAGAGATGCAAAAATTGTCAGTGTCGTCGTATTCTAGAGAAAAAATATTTTTAAAATGTATTATGTGAGAGTATCAGATGCAAATTCATCCCTCATTCTTCTAAAATATCATGTTTACATGTTTGTCGTATTTCGGCAGTAATATTAACTTTTAAATCATCTAAATTATGGGGACGGCTTTCTTACTTCAGTACACTCAGTATATAGTACGTACGAAAAAAAAAAACGAAGAAATGTTACTTCCGTTGACCTAGCTTGGCATACTATACCTCCCCTCTTTTTAAGTCTACATTTGCGGTTTAGTGAACCACAAAATTAGGAATTAGGACTAGTACCATTTGAATAAAACGTCTTACTTGCCTCCTTCCAAAAATATCATTGTCCAGCAGTTAATTTTTTAACGTGGACACGCCTTACTCCGTACTTTGGGGATCATTTTCTGAAAATTGCTAAACAGCTTGGTGAAATAAAATTATATTGAATGATTAATCTTTTACATTCATTTTAGCTCAAAGTTAACTACTTCCTCTAGAAACAGACGTGTCCGCGTCAAACTTACAGCAATCAGAATTTTTTTAAGCTTAGGAACAAGTTTGTTTTATTGGCCAGAGTAATAACTGATCTCCCTGTTATATACTATATAGCATAGGACCTCGTAGAAGGAGTTGGCCTTGTATGTTGACATTATATATCGTTCGTTAAGGATGGTTTGGCAGAACTAATATAAGAACTATTTTTTGATAGCTGTAAAGTTGACTATAAAATGTATGGAAAGCGTAAATTTCATGAAGCTGTTCGTTTTCTAAAGTGTGCGATGTAAAGAATGAGTATAACTAGCTCGGCCGCTACTAAGCCGTCTAAGATAAGTGTAGATAACGTAAATTTTAATATACGGCAATAAACCTACTTAGAAAGAACCTCCCTACTCATTTCTGCAAAGCTTAATTTATTGAAATAATATTTGCCGTTATTTTCCATCCCAAATTATAAAATGAGTGTTTGTGTGAGGCGTGAGAGGTATCTTGTATAGTTAGGCCATACTTTTCAGGTATAGAATATTTCGCAAGTGTGCCAATAATTAGGAAACAAGTAACACTTTTTGAGATGTGCTGTTGATTTTTTAGGTAAATATCCTAATGGAAAAGAAACACTAGTCTGGCTAGTCTGATGACTTTCAAACGCAGAAGTAATACCTAATAAGAGTGCTGTGTATAGTGAAACATAATATAACTTACATGTAGTTAATACATTGTAGTAGGTATGATGCATTTTTCAATTTAGCAATTTTTTTACAGTGCAATGGGATTGAGATTTCAAATATTCTTTAATTATTAAAAAAATAATTCTATGCCATTGAGCACATTACTTTAGTGTAAATGTCAAACTAAATGAAAAATATATAGTCAAATTGTATTCTTAATCCATGATCCATGATAGTGGATCATCAATCACATAATAATGACTATGACATCGATGTACCTTTTTTCCACATGCACTCTTCTTATTATCGTTACACCTCTTACATTCCCTCCTAACAGGACTTCGAACTAGATCTTTTCTCACAACCAGAACAAGTTATTGTGAAAAATCTAAAGAAAACTGTCTAAGCTCTACTGACCGGGCTGTTTTATTCTACTTTGCGTGTTGTAAACCCATTTTTTTACATTGATTGCGAACTACGAGAGCTTCTAACTTTATATCAATCCAAACTAAGAGACGTTGGTTGAGGATGTGAAAACCTTTAATCGCATTGGATTGCTATTAACAGTTTGACTTTAACGTACCTCGCAGTTCCCAAACTTACACAGCTATTTTGTTCGTTAATGGTTTATATTTTATGTAAATTTAGTTAAGATGAGGATTTATGTATTCTATTCTGTCTCATGCTAAGAAGACTGATAAAAAGTAAATTAAAACTTCATTATCATTGTGTTAGTCCTAAACGATTAAATGAATAAAATTTAGCCATAATTTTATACATTTACGCTGGGTCTGTCTTAATTCTCCTTTTGCATTGCTTAGTATACCTATTGTCCGCAAAACCGTACTTTCAACTCCAGTTAGTACTCTTATTTTTAAAATGTTTTTTTGGACAGCTCGTGCCGTAATAGTCTATAAAAATCTAGCCTGCTTATAAACATAGGTATATTTTCAACTTATTTTCGAAGTAGAAACCTAATTCACAGAAAGCTATACTTAAACATATAATGAATTCTGCAAAAAGTCCTTACCCTACATCTTACTTTTACTTAAACAAGGTCCTTGCTAATCAAAGACATTACTCGTACATGTTTCGTGTATTTTATTATACTAATCACAATTGTTATTCTTTTTTTGTCATTCTTACAGCTGTGACGCTAAGATTCTTTATGGATGTAGTCTGTTAAATGCAATATTAAATCCATTGTCATTAGGTTATAATATTTTAATTCTTGTAAAAAACAGAGGTATCTTATGTTTAAGAAATAATTTCATGTTGTCAGCAATTATTTGATTCATGTGTTATGTGTCACAAACTTTACAATGTATTTATTAAGATACAAATTGGGTGCACATGTTTCTTACTAGTTACTTTTTGTCCAATAACATCTAAAACAATTATTTGAACATTAAAAAGAAGTGTAGCAAATAACAATGTTATGCTTTCAATTAAATTTGAAATTTCTGTGGATGTTGCATTTGCTTTCTTCAGATTTTTTATCAACTTCAAAACATACTACTCTTGTACATTCTGCTGTATTTGGTGCATGATATTACAGCAAGCCAATTGCCAATATAATACCTAAACAACACAAGAACCATCCGTGTTGTTTTAGATTGATTTAGAAAACATATGACAATTGTACCAGTAAGCACTCGATAAACTACAAAAGGAGGTATTATTTTTTACAAATGCTATGTGCTCGAGTAAGGTTACTATTTATAAAAACGCAGTTACCTACAATGTTTATTTCTACACAAGTGCAAATTTCCATGCTATACCAGCCAAAGACACCTGCAGAAATAATTAGGCAATTTGCTAAAACTTACCGCTCTCAACTCTGCATCATAATGGTGCACCTCAATACATCAGTAGAACCATTCAGGTATACTTCAGTTAACTATCATAATTTCCTAACAATGGATTAGTTATGGTAGAACTGTAAACCACCAAGCAAGATCACCCGACCTCACTAAGCAGGACAAAGGTGCAGCTAATTAATCTTACAATATGTGAGGACCCGAGAAAGAAGAAATAACCACAAAGGCGTGGCTGTGTTAAGATAGAAAATGGATAGAATGATTATGAACATTTAATCACTACTTATTTATTATATAAAAAATAAAATTGCGAAAAATGGTAACGCCGCCTTGATATGCTTTAGATATAATGGAGTTATCTACAGAAAAGATTGAGTTATACGTGTTCGAAGTTTCGCAAGTTGGTATCTTCGAATCGTATCTTCCTAGCACAATAAACACAAAAATGTGTAAAAGACGGCATTTTTTCATTGCAAAAATCTCAGGTGGCTTTAGGTATTTTCGATAGACGTTTGACGTACAACTTTGATACTGGTAAAGAGAAGGTAGTTAACCTCGAGCTAAAATGAATATAACAAAGATTAATCATTTAAAGTAATTTTATTTCACTGGGCTCTTTTTTGGCTTGGCTTTTGCAGTTGACTCAAACATTTACTGGGCAATCGGCAATGTAAGTCTCTGTATTTACGCCCATAGCTACATACGTCGTAGTTCTTAAAGCCACCGCTAGATGACTCATTACCGATTGTTACAAATGATCACCAAAGTGCAGCGTAATAAGACTTGCGCTTGTCAAAACTCTAAGGAGCGCAACCTTTTAGCTTTTTTAATTTCCGATCTATCATCATCTGCAAACGTTATTTCTTCAAAACAGTATGAAATTTCGCTAATGGTACCGCATACCCTGGCATACGGGTACTAGAAACAGGTTGAAATTGAAGGAGAAATCTCAGAATTCAATAAAAATGGATGTTCCATTTAAAAAGTCGAAGTTAGGGAGCATTTTTGGCAATTCTTGCACCGTATTTTGGAGCTCATTTTATGAAAATAGCCTATAAGTCATTTAGCGATGAATTTACGAACTATGACGGAGGTTGGTAAGGACTGTAAGTACAGAGACCTACATTGCTGATTGGCCAATCATTTTGTTAAAGCTGGTTTGCGTCGTCTAGCGGTGGCTTTATAAACTACGAAACGTTACGGTCAGTAGGTAGAGGGAAAAGCCAGCGAAAAAGACTAGGAAAATAAAAATAATCATTTTAGTTCAAAGTTGACTAAGACGTATTTAAGATACTTACGGGTGTATCAAAGATACAGCAACCGGGGACTTTTTTTAAATAAATTTAAATTATTTAGCAAACGGTTCTGAGAAATTTGGATGAGCACATTTATTTATTATTAACAGTTTTAGATTCATGGAAGAAGATCTGATTTGGATGTTCTGATCTCGAACAACTTTAAATTATGTTATTGTCAGTGGCCGTTTGCTGCATATTTTTAACTGGTCTCCCAAAAATGTGTTATTAGAAATTAGTTTTTGTTAAAGTACTCGGTTTGCAAAAAAAAATGACTGGCAAAATACGTTATGAACGTGAAAAAAGGATCACTTGTTTTACTAACCTACATGAAATCTTTAAAGCACGAAATCTTACAATACAGTACATGACCGATGTACCTGTTACTAAATTCAACCAGGGTTCGTGTGTACGCACCTTTTGGGTATACCTTCACATTGATTAACAGAAAGCAACGGCGATGTCGTAAGAGCGCAAGAGGAAGGACAAATGTGCGAGGGCAACAGTCGTTACGCAACGCTGCCAATAAATACAATACCAGCGCGGGTTATTCACCTGAGCCGTGTGCGAAAAAATCAAATGGCAGTTTCACTTCTACGGCAAAGAGAAAGTTGACCTACATCAAGTTTAGCGTGTGGCTGGCTGAATAAAGTGATGGTAAAACTGAAAGTTCACAGTGGAAAATAATTTAACACTGGAGTAACAGAACGTTGACCCGGCGCAGTTTAAGGTGATTGTGTTTAACAAATTTAGATAACTGTTGACGTAAATCATTAGCACTTTTCAAAGCCAATATTTATGCAATATTTTGTAACGCCTAGCCATGAACTGAAGTAAATTCTGCAAGACCATTAATTTTACACCGCAAATTTAAAATCCGTTGAGCGGGTTGGGTACATACCTACTGTTTGAATTAACTACTGGAATTAGCTAAGAGCTAGCTTTCGATCCTATGCAGATTTCAAGGGCTGGATGAAAATTGTGGGTATTCAGAAAATTTCGAAAATTCATTGAAAAAATATTGTGCCTTTTATTTTTAGCGCTTTATAGTTTAAGTGTGGCGCTAAATTAATGTAAAAGAGGAATCTTTAGTATTCGGCCCTATATTAAATCTTAAAAAATTCAAACTACCAGCTTGTTCTTACCAACAGTACCTATTTGTGTGCCAGTTGCCACGAGTCAGAGAAAGTTTTCGCCATATGAGCCGAGTTTTATTTTTTTTAAATTGTGATGTTTAAGATTTGACCTGGTTTACAAAGATCTATGGTTGCACAGATGTCCCTTGTTCGGAATCCTTACATATCCGCAGACTAGTGGGTAGTACCATAAGACGATATACTGTGATATACTATGGACTTTAAACTGCCTAAGCATATTTGTTTTCACTGAAAATGATCTCATTTTTAGCGTTTTCGATTTTATAAAATGTACGTAGTGGGATTATACAGTTTCCAAGGTTTACTAGACTTTGTGTCACGGCAAAGGAGAGCAGACTGCATTGTTTCGATGTGTTAATCGCATCAGCAATGTAACAGCATTCAGTGTTGCTAGATCTGAAAAATTTGAATCATTAAATATATGAGTTTTCAAGAAAGCAACATTGCTTTATATGTTTTCTGAACATATAGAAATCTCATTCCGAATTTCGTTTTGCGACCGTAGGTTATAATGAGCAAATAACATAAGTTGAATAACACTGAAAATTTCTTAAAATATCTTTTACTACCAGATGTGACTATTAAATGTAAGGACCATTGTTGCATAAGAGCAGATGCTGCAGCACTTGTGTGAATCTAGAGTTGTGAAGGATAGATAACAACAAGATTATGATATCATTGCCATATTTCAATCATCACCTATAAGTGTAGTTATAATCTGTATGTACGAATATATAAATAGCAAAGCTGGCATATCAACGCCCAACCTAAACACTGATACTACACTTGATAATGATTTTCCTGTTAATCCTGTTCGAAATTAAATAAAGCACCACTTTGTTTATCATGCCTTTCTTAATCATAATCAGTATGCTGGAAAACAATTTATCCTGGACGTCTTAGTCTAAATAATAAAAAAAATTTGATAATTCGATCCCTAAATAGGAGCAAAAGGTTTGGAATGTTTTTTATGTAAGACCCATATTTGTGTTAGAAATGTCAGATTCTACGGTTAGCTATTTATATAACGAAAACCATAATTTTTTTAGTAAATATTACTCTTAAAGGAGTTAAAAATTATTTCACATTACAAAACTCTTACCGTTATATAATTTATTTCAGCAGTGTCAGATTGCATTGGCAATCACTAGAAAATAATTTAGATATTCTGCTCCTAAATCAGTGGGATGATAATTATTATTCCGTTATAACACTGCCTTAGCCTGTATCTGGTAGATTCATCACTGATTTTGCTTCGTGAGCTATGGATGCACCCATTCTTGCATCCAGAATGACTCCTTGATAGACATTAAGGGTCCCCCGAAAAACACGACTCATTGCTTTAAATAACAATAAACTTTACCGAAACTAGGCTTTCGTAGCTTCTACGAACACTGTTCTACCTACACCGCATAAAGCAATAAGGCATATGCAACTGGAGCTGTCAAATAATCGATGTCTATCCTTAAACGCAGGAAGTGTCAAACTATTGCGCTCGCCTATTCTTCATTTAGGTTTAACTTACCTGTTAGATATAACCTGTTTTGAATATTACTAAACAGTTAAACTGGACCAGTACGGCTCCAAGACTTTATCCCTATGGCACGCCTCTTATTACATTGACCAGATCGAAAGCAGCATCTCAATTAAGTATGTTTAAATATATATTTTTTAAACTTGTGTATATATGATACGGGTTATGTATTTCGAAATCGAATTATGGTTAAGCCGACAAGGCGAGTCTATCAGCAATGTTTCATTAAATATTTCTGATTCTGTTATTTGTAATATTTAAGATTTGAATAACAAAATGATGCGTTGAACTGTGCAACTTAAACCTGATTATGAAAAAAAATATACAGGAGCTATCAAACTGTGTATTGTACTACACGCTACTTTTGTACGATAGGCACAAGCCAAGCGTGGTCTTGTTACTTTATCTGTCGATTTTATTGTACACAGTTGTATTAATTATTTAATTAGCAGTTTGTTATTGAGACGATTTTTTCTTAATTATACGGTAATACAGTAAAAATGAAGCATGAGTGGGATTCGAACTCAGGCCCAACCGATGAAATAACCGCACCAACCTGAGTAGTGGCGATGCGGTTCTTCAATAAATTCACAATTTGTTTTTTTAATACTTATTTCATAACTGTTTTGATGGGTTGCTAAGAAGGTAGTATAATTTACTAGTATAAAAATTCTTTGATATCCCTTGTTATGCAATTAGTGCGGTGCACCCAGTATATACAGATTGAACAATATAACAATATATATAAAAAACCTTTACCGCAATAATTTAGTAAATGTAAATACGTATTTTGACAGCCAGGCTGCCATTTCAAGTAGAAATTACAGCAATGACTTCTTGAAATGTCTGCGATTAGATTTAACCTAAGGATATTCTTCTCGGCAAATTTTCTGCGAACTTTTTTAACAATGAACATTTCTTGAGTAGAATATCCTCCGATTAAATTCAGTCAGATATTTCAAGTGGCTTACTTTAACTTCTACTGAAGATGACAGCTTAGCTGCCGAAATACTTATTTAAATTTCCTAAATTATTGTGGCAAGGTTTTTTATATATAGTTTAATTAGAATCAAATCACACTGGCATACAGGTGATTCCGTGGAAATTCATACTGTGGCGAGTTCGTAGTGCCAACTATTAAATAAGCACCTGCAAATCGTTAGTTGTTATGCTCGGAAATAAATGGTTACAATCGAGTAAAGCAGAATCAGCAATACACCGAATATATGTTTATTACACACAACTTTGTGGCACAAACGMTTGGATAATAACTACAGCTACCGGTAATGAAATTGACTACCCTTACCCCACACTAGTAATTCTACAAATAAATATTTGTAGCAGTGTACCTTTCAATAGGTTTTATTTGCTAATAACATGCGGCAAATTTTTATTCTGTACATGAAATACAATTTAACATCATTTTGTCGACAGCCAGCAACCTCTTGCAATTCTGAATACGACTAAGATATACCTTGATTACGCACATTATGTACAGGAAATGCCACAAATTCCAAAAGTATTCTAAACCTTGATTCTTGGCATTATTAAAGGTCATGATAAAACCTGTAGACTAATTAAAACAAGATTTCAAGATATTAGATCCACAATATACTATATACACTACCACAGACGTTCATTATGGTATAACGGTTTGCAGCATAAATGCACATTTCATTTAGGTACTTTATAATAGTGAGTCACAAATAATGTATGTATGTATATGTAGATCTTTTGGAATGCACTGTGTAAAAAATTTGTCACTATCCAGGATTAGATATTTTCTATGATTGATTTGATTACTTCATTAATATTGAGAGCTAACCGTAATAATTATATGTCCTGTTACTTGTGTTGCATAAATTAAACATGCAACTGACGTTCTACACTTTCATTACAGCCTAAGTAGCGTCGTTCTGCAAGCGGAAGGTACAATCGTAATAAAATTACTTTCAACTTCAATTATTCACATAGGTCTGTTACGTAAGCTTACTTCACTCTTAAACTAGATCAACGTACCAATTTTAAAAGGTGACGCAAATGCCTTTTTATTGTTGCAAATGTCACAATAATATTATAATATTAAGTTGACATCACATTTTCCCAAACTTTATGAGTGGGTTATTGTTGAACGCATCTTACTAAAAAAATTGCTGTTTTGAATTAAATAAAACGCGTTTTCTTATAATATTCTACGAAATAAAAAAATCAAAGAATGAATCGTTCACGGCAAGCAAATTAGATGAATTTGGAAACTAATGGAGCTACATGTCTGACATTTGGAACATATGTTTATATGTTTTCTAGTGTGCTAAATCGAATAAGAATATTATTTACTTTTACTGGAAAAAATCTGTCCTACATTTTGCTTCCACAGGTAAAATACACTACACGTAAAATAATTCATAACACATTGAAAAAGTGATAAAGGAATGTCAAATACTGAAACTGCCAATTATTTGATGGACGAAGTGTTGACCTATTTACTGTCGTAGAACCGTAGAGTCTGTGCTGACAGGAAAAATGGGTTTATTATATTACCTAAACTTCCTATGATGCTAATAATTCTATTGTATTTGCCATACATGTGGAGTAAGCTTAAAACATCAGCAGCTTTCCATGATTACTTTCTCGTTATATAAAATAAACTCGAACGATACTCTTTAGTTACAGGGGATGATGAGGCCATAAGTTTGAGCATATTTCTCAAAATCAACTATTTTACGTAAATGTTCTTAAATGTTATTAAGTAATAACTTGAGGTTGAGGAGAAACAAATATTACTCGTGTAGCTTTTCTTTTACCAGTCTCAAGAATAGTACGTACATTTTGATGCCAAATATTACGTTTTAATAATATGACATTATCCCTTAATTTTTGTTTTTAACTTACCTTCATTTTGCAGTACCTAATGAAGTGTGAAAATTGCGCTTTTTTTAACTATAAAATATAGGCCATATATTATACAACATAAATGAAAGGAAGTTATACACGCTCCAAGTTTATTAAAATTCACAAGTCAATATAGATCAATTTCTAAAACAGATTTGAAAGATGTTTATAGTGAGGATAATAGGCATTCTAAAAGTACTGCTGCAAACCATAACTTGATAACTTGCATGGTTATGGAAATATCGATTTTTTTTCTAAGACAATACAGCAGTTTAATTTTTACGAAAACTTCGAGATATGTCAAAAAGTCTACAAATTTGAAGCGTATTATGTTACACAAAGTCGCACTAAACTTAAACGAGCAGTTCAAAAATAAAATAATATAGGTACAAAGTGTTCTATTTAAAATATCAAAGTTAGTGACTAACCTCGTTTAACAGGAAGTTATAGAAGATTGACAGTTTTGTTAGATAGAGCACCCTCGAAAACATGTATGTTGAAAATTTCAGACATGTTATTCTATTAGTTTGTAAATACTTCTAACATGCTAATTAAGCATTAAGTACCGGTTGCAATTTTGGCTGAGTTGATGAGAGACGCTTGGTGAGTTGTCTCTCATCAAATCAGCATACAAAGGACGATAGTTCTATTCTATGGAAAATGCTACAAATTTTCCACTTGATGTGAGGCCTGCGTTACGCAAGATAGAGATACTTTCACTTCGTTTGATGTAACACTTCTAAGATCAAGAAGTAATAGGTACGTTTTCTGTTATGCGTTATAAAGTATAATAGCGTGTGTCTCCTATATTAAACTTACTCTGACATTTTGTTGACGGACATACCTGTCTCTTGCAGTCCTGATGCGTATATAACTACTTATACGGGGCATAATTACAGATGTGTGTGCTTTTAATATTTTGGAACATTTTCACCAACGTGGCTAAAAGACCTTTATGTATGTTTAATATGATATTATTATATTTTGCTCGGGCGGATTCAGTAAGAAACGCTAGTAGTGTAAGGAACTAGTACAGAAATCAGCTACCAGCACTCTCATTAGTCTGTTCGCGAGCTAGATAACGATTCCTATGTAAAAAGCAAAGTGTTGCCCTATTCCGGCAATTGCTGTGTAGTTTTGATTTTGACTGAGATTAAGTCTTGTTTCTCCGGGCGACTGCAAAAAACCAATTATCTCCTAGCAAAACAAAATTAACTGCAAAATGCAAGCTTATTTGAAGTTGAAGGCATCCTGTAAAGGATGTAATTACGAACTTTGGACGGAAGAATAATCACAAAAATGATGAGAAGGTAATATCTTATAAACATATGTATAATTTATTTATGCAATTTATTTATGCAAGGCTTGGGACAGAAAAAATATTGTAGGTAAAAGGGTAACTGAAAATAAATTTGGTGCATTTGCAAAAACACATACTATTCTAAGTTCAAAACAAAACAGTATTCGTAATAGAACAAAAAATTAAAAGGTCATACGGTGAAATCTTTTCTCGTACTTATTGATCTGTTGCATTCTTTTCGTTGTTTTTGTTCCGGTTATGAACGTGAAGGATGCCATTACTAACATATGTTCAGCGCAGCGTGTTACTACCCACATTGTTTGTTATACCTGATAATTAAATTTTTATGTCCATAAGTAGGGTTTAAAAAAAGATTTAGGAGGATTATTGATACTGTAGCTTATATAAAGCGATTTTACATAGAATCGATGATTAATCAGAAGAGGAATGGTAATGGTAATCGTCCTTAATATATTAAAAAATATAAACGGTATTAACATTTATTCTTAAAATACAAACCGTTTTAACTATTAAATCTACGTTTTTTCGCAAATATTCATAAATTTGGCATAGTATTCTTCTTGAAAGAGAATCCAAAATAAAATATACATCTGGCTACGCTGTCTACATTGCAACCAACTGCGGAACCGTTTCGCTATTTTTAAAACTCGTCAGTGCCGTACAGGTGTAATGCAGACAGCATAGCATAGAACTACATTTGACTATATACCAAAGCTTAAGATAGCTGAAAAAGTTTGAGGTTGTAAGTATTGCAAAAATAAAAGAAAACTGCACAAAAAGCTTCTTAGCTGAAAAATTTTATCTAACAAGGACGACGAAGATTATTGTATAAAGCCGCAACGAACAACATCTATCAAAATAGAAAAAAAAACTTCAACGGTCAGCTTAAATTCAATTAGCTTATTTTTACTAATGAGGAAATATTATCTTTTTAAATAACATTATCTACAAGCAATTGCATTCTTCGATTTGGTTTCCTTCAGCTGTTATCAGAATGTGTATTCATGGATTCGGGCCTTCTTATTGGGGATAAACCTTAGTTAAAACTTAGGTATACATATGTCTTATTTTTGTGTAATATTTTATTTTATTTATTATCGTACTTAATTTCGTACGAAATTTACCCTTCTCTGCAATTTAACCTCATAGGATCATTTTCGACAAATGGTGAAGTCTAATCTCAATTGCCAATCAAGCACGTGATTAATGCGGGATCAAACAGAGAAATGTGTGCGCATAAGTGGTATAGGTAGATATATGTGGAGCGCGCGGATAAGTGGTATATGAACGCATCTTCAACTCGTCGATTTCCGTACGCTTGCTTTTATAGCGTATAAAGCTGTCAAGAGTTCTCCTGAACGTAAAAATTTAAATAAAATAAATCTGCTTTGGTAGCCAAGAAAACAAAGAAAGATCTTTCAAATGGTTTTTTTTGGAACCTTTGGAAAATTGAAACAAAGTTAATTAGATTCAGCTTAATGAGCAAATAAACTACTTGATACTAAATTTAATAAAAATTGTTAGGTCATTAAATGCATAAAATATAATGGCTTCTTCGGCTTGAAATGTGAACAAAAGGAAAAGTATATTTATCATAATTTACTCGTACATATTTATCGTGATGAATTTTATTGCTAGTAATTATGTACCATGGATGAACATTGCTTTTGTTATTTACTGAAAGCTCGTTAGTAAAAAATGACATGACAAAGCACTAAACAAAAAAATGAACGTACGATATTTATTTTCAGAGAGATTAAGTTTAAGGTTTTCGTACTGATACTGAAACGAGTAAAATTTCTGCAATAATACAAAGTCTAAGTTACGACAAAAATTAGTTAATTGTTAATTTGTGATTTAACTGGTCGCAAACTAACTTAGTGTGTTCACAGCGACGTCTGCGTCCATGATTACAAGTTCGGCACTGAAGATGCCTGCCACAGTAGTAGGCGAAACGTCTGGAGAAGGAAAAGGAGAATAACAAGACATCGACTCATTAGGGTATTTGTTTTGCAATTTAGAACAATTCTCAAAAGTTAAATCTTATTCCGCATTAGCAAACATATTTTGCGCAAAAAAAAATTTAGCCGAGTCCTCAATGGTGTGAATTTTAGGTATACTCCCCGAATCTCCTAGTTAGTGGTCCCTAAATAATTCGTCAAAATGCTTTTTTAGCAACGCTGCCGCTTTGATTAAAAATTAGTGGCAACCCACATTATTTTGCAAATTGAACTGCCTTATTTATCAAGCAATCGTAGTGCGCTCCACACCTGCAGTTTTCTCCCTCGTCTATTCTAATGAATTTGAAGCTTCGTTAAGACCAGTTTCTGATTTTTGTAAATAATTTTGATGTGTACTTTACTTCTAAAGTATATATGTTTTGAAGCAGTATGCAAATGAAAATAAATTAAAAATCCTCCAAGATGCTTTTTATTAATTACTTTTCCTCACCTCTTTCATCGTTTTGATAATGCCTTCACAATGTCCATGTAGCAAAATTTAACAGATATAAGAGATGGAGTTGGACATACCTTTTTCAGAACTATTTCTGATTTTGGTCTGGACATGGGCGTCGTTAATTTGTTTTTGAATTCCACTGTATACGCCGCACATAACACTTGCACCGTCACACCATGCCTGAGTCTTTCCTTTATAGTTATGTCATAAATCTGTATAAAGTTTAACAAATATTATAATGCAACTAAAGCTGCTCTTTTTCATCACATCTAGGGTAGGGTTGATCATAATTGCACAAAACGATATTGAACAAGACGTTCAGCACTTCTTTGCTTAAACTCCAATTGTGAATTCAGATTCAAATATCTCGTTCCTATTGGCATTTGTGAAACTTGTTTCATAATGTCGTCATATTTTCCAAGTAGCTGTCTATTACGGACAAAAAACTTGCCATGTATGGGTCATCATCAAGAATCACTTTTGTGGACTCTCGGTACCCAGGAAAAGGCAACGAGTTTTTTGCCAGCGTTAAAGTAATGTTAACCACCCTCCAAAAAGAAGCTTCATAATGAATCCGTTGCTCGAAATTTTCTTCAATAGCTTAATTTTTCTTCTACACCTCTAATATTTTGCACGATCCGTAGTGTTGTTCTGTGCTAGTAGGAGTGGCAATTTTCCAGGACAATTGGTGCCAAGTACGCACACCTTTAGTTTTCCAATCACTTTTTGAAGAGAAAATAACCAGGAGGGTTCACAGTATGCAGCGTCCAGAATCGGAGAATAACTTCGCTAAGCACGAGATTTGTCCATATTTTAAATTTAAAAGTAATATTTTTCCGAAAACCTTTTAAAGTTTTCATAAAGTACTTTAAATGCGACAAATGACAAGTCTCGATTTAAACCAAACAACACTTACGTATTCAGTTGTGGTTTTTTGCAACGATTTTACAAAATATTTTGGTTGCCGCCGCTATTCTGATCTTAATTTAGTCGTGTTCAAAAGGCCTCCTTAAAACAAGGGCTCCTTGCATTGCACGACCTTACTACACTATAATGTGCCACTACATGAAATATAATGTCGCTATGTATAAAAAGCATATTACAAAAAGTCAAAATGACAATAGAACATATGTCCTTGGGTTTTCAAAAATAACTAGATATTTGACAAAACGGTGAAGGCAGAAGTAGTTGGTGATTTATGAAAMGAATGATAATCGCCACCTCTGTTTAACAGCTGATGATAAGACAAAAACACTTACATAAGGCACGAACAGGCATAATCTGTCTTGAATTTCTCGAGTACTTTTTAGGCAGGATGCCTTCGTCCGACTGGCACAGAGAGAACGGCACGTGCGTGGTGTGTATATTGATTGAGCCAAATGCCACGGCCAAGGGCGGTTTTACCCAGACGCTACCGAGACTGCGTTGTGCTCTTGATTTTCGCATTGCTCCTTTTGGGATGTTACCCTATAAACGTAGACTGCCAGGAAAATGACCTTGTGGTTAGCACTTTACCGTGTGTAAACGAGAAAGCTTCTGTTAGGGAGGTCAATGTTCCCTCCCAGTAGAAATGGGAATTACATAAACTACAGGTTTCCCTAACCCCAAACTATTTACTGGTATCCTTGCTTCTTTCACTTCGAAAAATAAAAAGCAAATACGAGTAATTATTTTACATCTGGGTAAATTGTATCGCATGGTTATTTAACAATTATTATAAAACTAAGTATCATTACAACGTCATCTAAGTATATCATTTTTGTCAAGCTCTGGTTTTCTAGAAAAACGAAGTGGACAGCAGCCATGGACATACATACGTGGACACGTATGTTCAATACGTGCTAACGGTAGATAATTTTTAGCTAAAATGAATAATGCGTTCAAACGCTCATTGTGCAATCGGCCATGTAGGTCTCTGTACTTACCGAGCGTATCAAACTACATCGTAGTTCGTAAAGCCCCCGCTAGATGACGCATTAACGATTTCACCAAATGACCGTGCTATCGCCAATGTAGGTCTTTGTACTTACCGTACGACCTACACCATAGTTCGAAAAGTTACTACTAGATGGCTCATTGCCGATTTTCACAAAATGACCTCCAAAGGCGGCGTAAGATGTGTCCACGTCAAAAGAAAAGGTAATCAGTATAGGGAAAATCTGCGGAATATGGATTATGTTGACTCGTACAATTTCTGACAGTGGTTTTGTAAGTTATGCGGTCGGGGGCTATCGTGCAATAAAAGGGACCCTTTTATGTCGAGAAACGCAAGTGTGTGTTACACAGAATTTCATGCATGGCTTCAGTTTGGGTACAACAATAATGATTGGTGGTAACGGTTTCCCGATGAGTATGGTTATTTACTTTATTAGTGGGATAGAAGCATTATTACACTAGGAAAGTGAATGATTGCAAATGATGAGGGCGTTAGCACGAACTTCGCGACTTACACCAGTTACTGTAATATCCTCTAAACCACATAATGTTGTCCAAAATTTTATCTACATGTGCCTAATTTAAAAAAAACCCAAAAAATCTGAATCAAAAATTTTTATTCTTTGGAGTGTTATGACAACCGCTTATAGTTTTTATATTTTAACAATTTTTGCATTAATATTATATAATTCCATAATAATGAGCGATTCAAAAACTGAAATAAATCTGCCCTTAGAAATTGAAGAAGCTGCTGCAAATATTATCTGGTCACTTTTACCAAATCATCTACGAAAATTAGGAATGATATTAGTAAACTTAATCATTTAATTGTTTTACGAAAACGCAATTGGTGGAACACAGGCCAAAGAAATCCGGAAAAAGAGGATGTTCCAAATTTTTAAAATAACCATAAAGGATTTTTGTTAATAAAGGTAAAGATGTTTTGAATGTTTGATGTAATGAGACTAATAACTTCTTATTTAAGGTTGCCTTGATAATTGGACTTTTTAAGGTGCTTGCAGAGTCGATGAATCCTGCATCTTTGGTACAAATACCAAAATATCCAGAGAATTCATTGTTATTGTCGGAAACTTTGAAGGAATGAATATGGTGGAAATATAATTCAAAAATATCTTGCCTTGCGACCTATTCATACTGTTCATGAAAGTTTTTTGTCGGTTGCAGAGGTGGTAATTCCATAAGGCTTTATGTTGGTATTTATACCAACATTTAGTGCAGTAAATCATCTACCCTGGTCAATCCACTCTCACTCTACGAATAGTTTCGCCCTGCTGGGGCTCATCAGGTAAGGGTAGAGATTAGAGAACAAATTGACCACGGCAGACCGTCGCTTTAACCGCAGCGTGCGGACTGGTGCATGACGGTCTGCCGTGGTCAGTTTGCTCTCTACCGCTACCTGATGAGTCCCATCAGGGCGAAACTAGTCGTAGGGTGAGAATGGATTGACCAGGGCAGATGATTTATTTCATCCTGTTCACAGAGTAGCTTCTCCGATGCCACCGATAGAAACCTGCACTAGGCCGGTGTCTAGCTTTTTTATAATTTGGAGCACTGTCAAAAAATATCGCTAACTTTATTAAATTGCCACAAGCTGAAGAATACCCAGGGCATTATTTTCGAAGATTGTCCACTTGACTGTTAGCAAATACCGAAGCATAGGCGTAGCTAACATAATATTTTGGGAGGGGGGGGGGCTTAAATCCCTCGAGTAAAAATAATCATTTATGATAGGTAATAAGAATAAGACAATTAAATATTAAAGTTGATCTTCTTAGTGGAGACAGCTTTGGCGATTTAAAGTCAATACATATAAATAAATTATTATATTTAAACGTTGAGAAATATTTTTAGGGCAACTAACGAGAAGTTTTGGAGGAGCTTAGCCTCCCCTCGAAGACCTCCCCTAGCTACGCCTATGTACCGAAGCAGACCTATTAACAATAAAGCGCATGCTGTATGTGACAGTTACATTAACACTTCAGTTGAAAATAAGAAAAAAATTGAAAATGAAGCTACGACAAGTGCTTCTAACACTTCCTACGTTCTTGGAAGAAAGCTTACTGTTAACAATGTATGTACTATCATCGTGATCTACTCCTGCTGAGATTTTGGATTTCGATCATTTTTAGCGGATTCCTATCTAGAAAGCCAACATGTTGATTCTTTAGGTTGACATAAAAAATCATTTCTCGTCGAAAGTAATCAGTAAGTAAGGTGTAGTGATAGTACCCGTTAAGTAGAATTTAACTGCTGAGAAATCGTTACAACACCAAAACCTATCTCTATCGTCTTTAGTAACCTTAGTTCGTCCAAACTTTCTTATGCGTTTCTAAATTTCGTACTAAATTTTGTAAATTAACCAATTCGTTATAGTGCGTTCTGTAGCAGTGGTGTTTCCAGATTGAAATTTTTAATCAAAACTTACTAAAAGATAAAAACCTCAAATTGAAAACTAGAGTTCAATAGCCTCAGAAAATAAATTATTTCAGGTGGCAGTTTTTAGTAATCACACACAGACATGACATTGCTTTTTTAATCGACAGTTATTGAGAAATAAACTACTACATTAAATAGCGAGTTATGTTCAACACTATCAATGGCTATAGTTCTAGCTAAGCTATGCAGTCCCTTATTTATGTGCTACGTTGTATATAATACATATGTCATACCAATGTTCTGGCTCTTTGTACTTAAATGCCTATTTTATACTAAAAATTCCATTACTTTGTCCCCGTATTTTTCTCATAAAAGTGAGTTAAATTGTTTACTTACCTTGTCGTGTCTGTAATTAAAGGAGATCCAACAACATGAAACAAAAGCGACTAATTAAAAGCAGAGCACTAATATTTATGTTAATGTGTACACTTTATTTACAGCCTGATCATGGCTTGTCTAAAAACGCTTTTATAGCGGCTTCTTATCATACGATGCAAGATGAGTGATTACCATATTCTCTTTGGCGAATTTAAAAGTTGTGGAAGTTAATCGCATTTCGTTGTAACTTTTGAAGTCCTTGTGTGTTGATGATGCTTATGTAAAATTAATATTATTCGAGTGGATATGATTRGTTTAATAGARAGTTTGCTATGGTTAATTGTGTATAGACGGTATCCCCTGCATAGTAGGATTCGTGGAAGTAGTTAAATAATAATAAAAGACCTTAATCCATTGTCCAACTATGTAATTCATCGAAGCCATATGTCAGCGTTTCAGCCACCAAGCGGTCTTCCTCAGTAGCTTACTTGCATCGTTTGATCACTGTCTAGATAAGTTTTCTAAGGTATCACCTTAGACCGGTTGGAATATATCTACAATATGTTCTTGCACAATTTAGCCCCGATTGTTTTTCTACGTCTGCTACTAGTGGGCATTTCGATAGTACAGTAAGTAAGCTGAAAAAACTTAGCTATTCAGCCGGTTTCGAACCATTACTATGCCGCCTACGAAGCGGTTGTTTCGTACACGCAGACAATGGAGCACAGTGGTCGCCAATACCAATAGTGGCATTTCGACGGAATAGCAAGCTGGAAAACGTTGGACGCTGCAGCTAGGTGCGGACTATGGTTCTACTACAAAGCGAACTCTGCCACTAAGCGAATGGAACTCAGTTAATTTCACAGGCCGCCTTTGTGTATACCAGTAGTCAGTACTTTAATCCCTTAGACGAAGATCTCTAGAACGGAAGTTGCTTATGTCGCTGCTCTGTGTTGTCACCATTATTATGAACGGTTGTTCCGCAGCTCCCGATGTAAGACGATGGATAAGCAACACGCAGATAGGCGAACTCCAGACGGAATACCAAGCTGAAAAAAATTTGAAGTTCCAACCAAATTCAAACCATACAGCTCTGCCGCGTGTTTACTAATGCACGAGTAAATCTCCGTTAGCTTCAAAGCTCACTTTTGTCCATATAGGGATCGCTAGTAGAGTCCGCTTAGTAAGCGGCAGAGGTATGCCTCGAACCTAGCTCGAAGCTGTAAAATGTTAGAACATTTTACAGCTTGCTTTCAAACGGATTTTGTGGRCTTACCTTCGTTGTCAGCATTGCTTGTCTTATTAATTAAACTTTGAATTAACATTGAAAATTTTTCGTTTGTTTTGAGCTCAAAAAATACCTTCAATATTAGGTAACAGGGTAAATGATTATGCATTGCGTGCATACGCTTCATATTTTGTCATTTCTGCTGCTCTCCAATATACCGTCGGGCCGGCCTACAATGCTGGGTTGGAGAGGTGACTCTCTTATTGCTGATGGGCTCCCATGTAGCGCATTTGAAGGTAACCTGAGGACTGAAATGCAAGGGATGGCAAGGTGTACCCAACCAGTGAATGCATTTCTTAGATGTTTCTGTGTTTAGCGTTGGTTTAGCTCGGCTGCGTTATTTTGTTCCCCGTATGAGCTGCTGTCTAAGAGTTGTGTACAGATTTAGGACTTTTTTATTTATTACTTTCCTGTCTTTTGCAAGTGGTAATTATAACTGTGTCTTGCTTGGGTCGCTCTTGCGAGATGATGTCGGCGCTTCTTCGGGTGATTTCGTATGTGTTTATTCCATTCGCTTGCTGGAACGCTAGGTGATGCTCTACGGGATATTTAAGGTAGGGTGTGCATTAGTTCTTTCTATCTGAGATTGTTCACGGCTGTCCTGATTTTCTTTGACTGGGCTTGTTTCCATGTCTTCCTGGTTTATATATAATACTATCGCGCTGTCTAAGTGACTTAATACTTCTCTTCGAAGTATATACACAATGTTTATTTGTTCCTCAGTAACCTCTGCCCATTAATTTCTTTCGTCCGGTTGTATCTCATTATTCCATGATGACTGCTATTTTGTAATGTAGCATTTATACTGTTACCGCTATGATCTCTTCTCCTCCCCAGAAGCCGTCTTGTTCGAGGTCACCAAATTACTTCTGAACTACCATATGTTGTCTAATGTGTTTTACAGCTTTCCTTCTTAATCCTCTTGTAAGGTTTTTGTGTCTTTGCTGGGTAATATTTTCCCGTATATTTGCATTTTGCGTTTTTGTACTTACGTTACGTTGAGTTGTTGTTGCCGTAAAAGAAGCTTTTGACGTAAAGAAAGTCTAAAAGAAGACGATGATTGCATTTATTGTTTGTTGGTTAGTGGGTCGTTCTCCTTTTAAATACTACCGTATAGGTATCGGTATTTACTACGTATTTTCGGTCTCCTGAATGCCTAGGGTTTGACTACATTGTTACTAGTGCTTCACTTATTTATTGATTTACTGTCGCGCTCGAGTGGATAAAAATCTGCCAAGAAACGATGAAAGGAAATAAAGAATGGTCTTTCGTTTGTAACAGAGTAAGCTGCAATGTTTCTGGTTTTACTGCCTTTATGTGTGTCGCTTTGAATCACTTTAAAATTTTTTTACCTATATATTTCGAAGTCTGTGTTTGTTTTTTAAGGCCTTTTTAGCTTAGGTAAAAGCGGTCTATACCTACTGGCTTACTCTCACTCGCCTTGTGGTATAAGTTTGGTTTTAAAGTTTGCCTAGCTTTGCTGTATTTATTTTATCTAATATCGTTTTTTATCACACAGAAAACAAACTATTGCCAATTATGCACCTACAACATGCGTAATTATTATGTTAATCAACGGGTTTACCACTGTCTTATCTTTTTTTCGGTTAGCTGCGCTCGGCACTTGTTTAATTACAATGTGCAATATTCACTAGGTATATAGTTTATTGGTTTAATTTTCATACAAATAAAAGTGTAAAATTCAGAGCTCAGTATGGTTGCGTGCATTCACTAGGACGGTCGGTACCGAATTTGGCAAAATGTTGTTCACGAAATCATCCTAATACCTACATTTATTTAGAAAATTGGGCCTCAAAACATAAACAACTGCCAATAGTACACTGTCTTTACAAAAAAATTACAATATTAAATGTTAGCTAGAACTGAAAAAATGGAAAGTAGTGCGAACTGCGCTCTGTTGCAAGAAAAAAAACCCAATCTGTTGTAGATATAAAGGGTGTACATTTCAACAATTGATCAAAACCCACATACATGGGTGGTCGAAGCAACAACCATCAGTGTTTAATATCATACTTTAGGTTATATGATGCATGTCCTTCATAACCTTTATCCAGTTTTGACATTCCACATCCTATTCTTGATGCACCCATCTCCATCAAACACTACTTCAACGATACCCATGAAGTAATACATCAAATTTTGTATGAAAAATGGGCATTTTAATTCTAGGGACAGCTCCCTAGTGAACCTACCTAAAAAAAGCTTTTTGGACAAGCCTGGAGATCATAAGCTACCACGTAGGCAAAACTCAATGTCAACCCGACGCTTAGAAGCCCAGGTCTCACTGTTAACGGACGGACGCCAATTCGAGCGCATAAGCGCTTCCACTTTAAGTGCGTTACGATAGTGTCATTTTAACGTATGTTGCTTCACAAAAATGCAAGCGCCAGTTATTGCAGTTTAGAAATAATGAAACTGAACGAATACGTGCCCCRGGTTTGACAAGAAAAATTCTTTGTCAAAAACATCGCGATTTGATTTCTATGCGTAAGTTTGTCGTAAGTTTTTTAACTTTGGCAAATGAACGGCAGCTGTTTCTAAAGCGTTTTATGAGGTGCATATTTTGAATCAAACGATCCTCGTGAGTTCCCATTTTTTAAATCTACTCTAATTAAAATGTGTCAGCCTACAGTTTTCAAAACAATTAAACCTAAATAAAAAGGCTGTCAATAAGTCGTTGCCAGTTACATCCTGTATTTATATCAATGGGATATACATAATGTGTAATACTGTTTTTTTTTGACAATGGAAGAAAAGGTTTTTTTATAAGGATAGTAAATACAGTAATTAACTTGAATTAACAATTTTAACGCAAATTATGATAGGAAAATCATTTTTGCTGACATCTCCATTAACTGTATGGTATACTTACTCGTATATCGTGTATGCTTGATTCTCTCGCCGAACAGATCGCGTTGTATTTCAATTTATTTTTATGTTGGCTGCGATGTTAATCAAGTGTTTTTGTTTATTCGTGATACGGTCAAGAAACTATTTACATCGAACAAGAAAGGTTTGGTAAACGCGGAAATCAGCTTGGCACGAGCATAACTACAGACGCTCTGTGTGTGGTGTCGATGACCTTACGTTGCTTGGATACGTCGCCGACGCCTCCACATTGTAAATATAGAACACTTCATGTGCCATTTTGAATGTGCATACTTAATATTGGATTTCCATTTTTTCCTATACATACCAGTTTATTTGTTTATACACTTCCTGAAGATTGGCACCCTACCTCTCGTGTCTGGTACATCTATCAATGTACTGTGTCTCATAGAAAAGTTGACTCGATATATTCTTAAAACAGATTTTTCTTTCCTCAGAATTGCTTGAAGTTTTATAATTTAACTTAATAACGAATAATATGTTATAATTTTTTTTACTAATGACTTTGTTTAATTATAATAAACGTAATTTAATAAGCCCATGTCGAAATTTAAAATACTTCTGAATTATTTCCATAAATGTTGGTTTTATTGAACAGACTTGATTTGAAAAGGTAATGCCGATTATGGAGACTGGAGATAGTGATGGGTCCATGAAGAGGCTCAGGGATAGTTCCTCATAAAAGTTTAAATATTTTACCTTTGCTATTTGGAAATTTATTTAAAATAAAAAAGATTTATTCCTGGTATATATATTTGATTTGAAGAAAAGAAATACTATTTTTCACATAATTAAGGTTAGGGAAATGGATCGATTAGTATATTTGCAAACAAAAGGCACAATTACATTTTTAATTTTTAATTTCAATATTTTAAGTTTTATATAAATGATAGTTTTTCGAATATTTACATTATTATGATTTTGTCACAACAAAAGATTATGTCTAAAAATCACCGTGCCTCTGACAATATAATGCGAGAAATGACAATGAACAATGAATAGAAAGCAACTATATCACAAAACAAAAGCAAACACCTTTTATTCACCCTATTGTTTGTTCCCTCGTACCTACATAGAAGATGATATACATAAAAGAAAGCACAATAAACGTAAAAGAACACAAGTTCAATATTATTAAAATTCCACACATCTCAGTAAAATCTTGTTATGCATTATACGGCTACGCTAGCCGAGCAAAGTACGTCACATGTTAAGTAATTATCAATTCTCCTTACAATCTTTAAATCAGTTTCTCTTCTATTACTAATTCTCTATCAGCACATGAAATCGCCACTTATCATCTTGTTATGTATCTAGATGCTTATGGCAGGTATAGGTTCCAAGAAAATTTAATTGATCAACACAGAGAAAACATAAGACTGTTAGGTTCGCTATCGACATGATGATACTCTTAGTCGCTCTATCAGTTACAGGGATGGTGAAGAGCTTCGCATTACACTTCTGAAGTAATCAAAAATCCATGGAATGGTTTCCTGAAAATTTGCCGATTAGACAAAAAATTTAAGCATAAATATCCCACTAGTTACACTAATAAAATAGCATGATTTCAGACAAGGTCTATTTTTAGCGACTTTAGTATCTTGGTCCAGGTGATATGATAAATGCAGACAAACGTTGTAAGGCCCTTCAGAATAAATGACAAGGGTTTTTGTTTAAGGTAGTGATTTTAGACTACAATTCTGAGCCACATTGTGCTGAAAAAGCTCACGAATCGCGGCAAATTATTACAGTTCATCCATCATTTAATTTTAACTGATCTTCACTTATTTAAAAATTAGAAGGATGTCTTGAGAGCATTGTAACAAGAAGGAAGTGGTTTAGTTTATTATTCACGGTAAGCTACAATATATTTGTATATTATTTAAAAATCTCGTGCTACGAATAAATATCCCCCGTAATTATGAACCATTTTGTTTGTTTTTTGCTGGAAATGAATGAATAATATTTTAAGTTGGATAACTGTTTTTGTATGAAAGCAAATGTTATTTATTTAGCCTACGGCTACAGATCACAAATGTGAATATTTTCAGTACAGTCTGTGGGAATTCAGTCATAATCAGAAAGTTTTAGATTATCCTGATTTGCTCTTATCGGACACTCCTCTAGAATATGTATGCCTCATGGTTTATTTAATATCACCATGGTCACGCTATAGTATGGATTGATATTTTCCTCATTTAAGGAAGGATTCCTTACATATATTTTACAGGCGCGTCCAAAACTGAATGTTGCTACAACTAATTATTGTCTGGAAAAGAAGGATTTAACCTGTCGCCTGTGTTATTAAAATGAAGTTGTGAATCAACCAGTTTACAATCAAAAACAACAAGAAAAAAACAAATAAATGTTTAAGGACAAACAACAAACTAATTCGATTTCTACGTAGGGTATCAGGAATGAACCTTTTAGTTTTGTTAATAAGATTGTTGTCTATAGGTGCATTTTTCAGTAATCACTATAAAGTATCACAGCATGGTCGGGTGCATCAGATTAAAAAAGAATTCTGGACCTCGTCGACATCACATTGCGGAAAGTATTCACTTACCATACAAGTGCTGAAATAAAATGTGAAACATGTATTCCTGCTTTGTGGTTAACTGAACTGTTATTAATTATTAATATTAAAGATGAGTGTAAATAACAACAAAATCTGGATTCTTGAATCGCATATTTCATCGCGAAGGAAAATGAGAAATGAGAAAAAAATGTTGTTTATTGTACCTACATAGCTATTCATTTATGCTGTTTGTGACTTTTTAATTTAAAGAGCTTGTTTTTCCAAAGCCCACGCTTATAATAATGATAATAATAATAATAATAATAATAATAATGATAATAATAACATTTTTGTAAATTGTGCTACATGAGGAATGTTATACTTATTCTCTGTTACAGATTTACAACATTTGTATATTTATCAAAAAAAATATAAACATAGTCGTATATATTATAAGCGAAGGCTTTTTTGACATATTTTACTAAATTTCCAACGATATTGCGACATTATATCTCTAAATTCACAAACATATCTAACAAACATTTTATGTCGATAATGAGATTAAATAAATAACCATATTTTTTTCTTCTTTGGCTTTCTTTCACCACATTTTTTAACCTGTTTTTAAATCTACACCTTTTATGTAGGCTTCTTTCTCCTATTTCACTAACGTTACTCTTGTTTATAACATGTTTGGTATTTATGGTTTAAATAGTAGCAGTTTGAGTTTTACTGCTTTTGGCCTGATATAGGGTGTCTGTTCTACATACGGTTGTCTAATATTAAGTTTGTTCCATTGTATAATAATTTTGTTAGGTAATTGTGGTCGTAATCAAATAATGTTTTTATGGCTTTCTTTTTGTTGTTTCTTGTGGTTTTAATAAGTTTTCTTTGCGGCAAAACCTCAAACTATAAATACAATCCCATACATATCACATCTGTTTTAGACGCATGTAATTTAACCCTAAATTACTAATAACTTAATATTGTATATAAAGGAGCATATGCATTTTCGGTATAACCGGAAGTCTTCAATGTTTGAAAATAATTTTGCCTTAGATTAGGTACTCGTAAGCCAAGTAGTTTTACCTATATTTTGCGGTTACGGAGTTATACAAGAAATATTTTCATTTGGACCACCACGGACATCCTAATTGTAAGATATTTTATTTTCTACATTTTGGCTCGATCGAAGGATCTATTGTCTATTGTAGAGCCCCATGCAGACCTTAATTAAGACTTGTTTTTATCTAAAATATCGCTAAAAATCGTTCATGTCACCCAGTCGTCGTGCTTGCAACAGCAATGGAGCAACGAACGTTAATTGAACTTTAACACCTGTTTTCTGAATACTGGTATCAGATTTGTCTTCCGCTCTCTTACTCCATTTAAATATTTTTGTAAGCGTTTCATGCAATGTTTCCGTCCCATATGGATTAGCTTAGCTTCGTTGATGTTAAGGCCAACAGGTGACTAAACAAGTTTACATATTGAGATTGCCATTTTGTTTCGTTTCCTTCTACGTTTTTGTAGGAACTGCACTAGAATGCTAAACTTATTAATTAAATTACTAGACCCACTTTCGAAAAAAGTAACATTTTGTATTACATACTTATTTCAATTTTTGAAGGCAGATGCGCTTGAAAATCAAAATAGATTTGGTGCATGTAAAAATAGAGAATGCAGGACAACCATATAACGAGGTTGGCGGGCTTAGTCATTCCCTGGATCGCTTTGCACGTAGTGACTATTTATATTTTGTTGTTTTGTCAACCGCTAACCTACTACCGATTCCGTCTGAGGCAATTCCTCAGTATAGTTTGAGAACAAAGATAGATTTGATAAACACTGTGATTGTTTTACTTCTACATCCAACCGATGGAAAGTACTGTATCGCGAAAAAAATTTTCAAAAATTTTTATTTGCTCAATCGCTTTAAAATGCTCGAAAACGTCCAAAAACAAAATTTGAGCAAAAAATTCCGACCTTGTGTCTGTCTGTCTGTTGGTCTGTGTGTGGGCGCGATAACTTTCGAAAGACTTAACATATGAACTTGAAATCTGGTATACATATAAATCTCAGTTACCCAAAGTGACCTATTGGTTTTGGGGTAAGTAGGTTATAGGAAAGGGGGTGAAATTCGGGGGTAACTACCATTTTTGCAAATTTTTATTTTTTTATTAAATTTTTTAGTAGGTATGTGATTAGTAGTTTAATTGCGAGTATCTTTCATCGCTATAAATTTTCGGTGCAGCAAACGGTTTGGAATTTATTAGTAAAAAACCGTCAATTAAACTGGTTTTCCCTAAATATCTCCGAAAATACTTAATATACTTATTCAAAAAGTGAAAATACCATAAGGTAGGAAATAAAACTACTCACAAAAAGCGTTCTAAATTTTTTCTAATTAAATATTTCCAAAAAACTGGATTTTGCACCCTGTTCACACGATTTTATATTAATTTTGCTATTATATAGAAAATCAAATTTCTGATCGAATAACACTCTTGTAATTTTTTTATTAAGTTAATAATTTTGAAAGTTATTTACAAAAAAAAAGATTTTAAAAATTTATGGATTTTTGCTAATATTACGAGAACCGTTTGTTGTTCCAAAAAAATGCGTAGAGACAAAAAATGATCAAAACCTCATTATTGACCGTACATATAAGAAATAAAAGCGCAAATGTCATTTTGACAATTGGATGTGGAAGTATTGATTCAATTTGCAGCGGTTTTTACTGAGTACGTATACGTGAATAAATAATATTAGTTTTAATACAAGAACCTATGGCATTTGCGTTAATCACACACATGGAGTCACGTTTAACGTTATAACATATTTAAGTCGTCTTTTTTTCCAGCTGTTGGTAGATAATGTTAGAATTTTTCTATGGCGCTATCTGTACAATATAGTAGCGACAAAGTTGTATAACTTCCGTAATATGTTTTATCATAAACATTACTTTTGCATAAGCTTTTGTATAAACTACTAATTGTACAACTTCTGCATCCAAAAAAGTAACCACAAATTACAAAAAAAACAGTCAAAGAATTTATAATTTTCCTATTAAGCATATACGAAAAAGTAAGTTAAATTTGAACTTTGGATTTATCAAGTGTCCTGTAGCATATCTGAAGTAAGCAACTGTGCGAATAAGCTTCAGTGATTGACCAGACGGCACAACGAGTACATGACCAAAATTAAGGTGAACGGATTCGACTTTAACCTTCTACATTATCACCAAAAAAGGACTAGAAAGTATGCTGTTCATGTCTGCCGCAGTGTAATCCCTTTACACACGTGCATTGTGTAGCAAGACTGGTTTTGCGATCGTGACCCCTACCTTGCTACTTCTTTATATTTTAGTGGGGATGGTAATGTCCGGTACTTGAATTTCAGTAAAAAGACGTATTGTGTTGTAGAACAGAATGGCAATTAAAATTATTATTAAAATTTATGAAATGCAAACAGCGAAACAGCAGTATGGACTAATAAAATTTGTACTTTTTACTTGCAAAAGTATATTGCAATTACGGGAATATTCACAACTTAGGCAGGGTAAGATTATTTTATTCGCATTATGATCTTGTAAGCACCAAAGAATCAAATGCTTAAAATAAGCTTTTGCAGTAAAAATAAATCATACTGGATATAGTGTTCAAACGTCAGGAAGTCATCAAGCGTAACCTAGCTGATGCTGTTTTTTTTTAACAAATTCCGTGCAACCCAGTCGACGTGTACTACCTTGTAAAAAGTTAGATAATTCATATTTTTTGTAATGTTACGATTATGGTGGAGGTAAAGAAAACAAATTTTCGACATTGAAAGTCACCTGCCTATAACTTTCAGTACTAAAGTGAAACCAAAACTCTTGAAACTTTAGTTTATTTTGTGCTTTTTTCAGAATAATTCTTTCTAAGAATAAAACTAACACATGAGATGATAATTATCAATGTAAAGTGTATTTTACGAAATACAAATATAGTAATATAATAACGGGTAGGTAATAATAACCAAAGAACCTTGTTTGAAATCTTCACCAGTATTTTACAGACAAAAAAAGTGAATTGGCCATTTTTAATTAGATTTTTAGAGGTTTTTTTATATTTTATTATTGTCTTATGTCGCCAAGATACATCGGTTTCGAGAAAAAGGGCTTTGATTTTGTTTTGGTTTTGACATGTTTATAAAATTGAAGTTATCTTTGATTAATTAAGTTTTTATTTATTTTACATATAAAATAAAAAAAACATGTATTCATGCAATAAAACAGTAATTAATTCACAGTATACAAACTAAATCAGTTGTTTAGAGTTCAAATAAGTACAATAGTGAAGATAAAAAAACATAAACAAATCTATAAAAGATGCTCCAAATGACAACCTTCTGTCACTTAGCATAGTAATTTAAGCATTCTTTTATTTAAAGATCGCCGCATTCATAAATGCCTATATTATTTCTAAATTCATTACAAGCTTGAACCCTGGTCCAAAGCTATGGGCGAGTTTCTTTTGGAGTGGCATTAACTAAAGGTTTCAGGTATTCCTGTGCAAAAATCACCAGGATTTAGGTCCGGAGATCTTGCAGGCTGGTTCTTCTCTTACAATCCAGTGGTTCTCATAAGTGGTATCAAGAGAGTGATGAACATTTATGTTAAAATGCGCAGAACATCAATTATACATACAATTTTACAGGTCCAAGTAAATCATTACCAACCACATCTGTCCATATCCAAATGTTTATACTCAAATTTCGCTGATGTTCATTGTGACACGAAGATTGGCACCAACATATTAACACTTCCGTCTCGAGGAAAAATAGTTTCAAAGATTGATTTTTTTTCATTTTTCAACCAACGAGAAAATTGTACGCAAGTAGCAAAATCGTATAAGTTTTTTGAAAATGGAACCTGTACAGACTTGCCTTGTGTATGCATTCAGTTTGGAAATTTTTTGGCGTATCTACGCACCGCGACTCGAGAATTACATTGCATTTCAGCCTTAACTAAAGTGCATATCAGCATATTTCTTTATTACCTACTTATTAGTGAACAAATGCACTTTTCAAGACTTTTACGTTTTATGCAAGCAAAAATAAGCCAATAAACTTAAATAATTAACGGTTTGACGTATGACTCACTTTTTTTTAATTTTATGTAACTCTACGCCAATCATCTAGTGAGTCCAATTCCATTCCACTGGACTTTCAAACGCTGATCTTTTAATATAATTTGGACACAGTTTTACTTGGAGAATGATCCTCACTAGTGAGCATCTCACTTCTGCGCATTTTACTAAAGACATAATAAATTTGAGAAGTTTGTTCTTCATCCTGGTGGTGTTCTGTTTAGTTTTCCTCCGCATCGTCATTAACACCTTGAAATACCAGGCTTTCTTCAATTTATGAGTTCAAAAGACGGGCCATACATTGAAAATATTGATGTTCTCAATTAAAGTATAGAAGTTTTTGAAGGTTTATTTATAAATTTGGTGCTTGCAAATGCGTTGTCAACAGTAATGCGTTGAAGTTTATTTTCTAATTTGAAGTCTAACAGACAAGTATTGTTCATTGTGTTTTCGTATTAACATTTCAGTCTCCATATTGGTTTTGCAGGAGCAGACATTGCCTTCTTCTTGCAATTTTTGCAAGACTAATTTCGATTTTATTAGTCAGTATCAATGGTAAGAGTCAGTTTCGCAGCCACTAAAATGTCCACGTTTATTAAAACAAGCAATCGGCTTGTTAGAAAAAACTTTTTAGTGTTTGTAACGTTAAAAGACACATCGCACTCAAATATGATAGTGAAGGTAAGGCTAAACTTTTGAAGACTAGTAGCTGAGGTAAAACGCAGATTCCTTGATCTTTCCCCCAATAAACACAAGATTTGATGTCCCATTTAGGACTGCAAAGTTGCTCTTGACCATGCGAAATAGTTGTATTTTATAAATAATATGTCCGCTACAATTTAATTGAAAACGTCGTTGAAATTTTAATATTTGTTAATTTATATTTCCTTGATATCTGCTTAATTTATTTATTTGTTTGTATGTCTTAATCTAACTGCGTTGACTCGACATTTTCTAATCATTCCCCACCATCGTCAGGCAGAACTTCCTTTCTCATAAGTGACTTACATATATAGATGTAGAGCGTATTTTTAAATTGACAGCATAGTTAAAAGACCGCATTTTCAATTAAAATATTTGCTTCGACAGTGAAAACTTGAGCTAGTAATTTCATAAAAAATAAAGACATCCACGTAATGAATTTATAATTTAATATAATTTGATAATACAATAATTTACAAAATCAGCAATTACAAAAAATGTTAAAGCGGAAACACTTCTAACGTCAGTATTTCCGAAAAACCTCAAACGCCCAAAACAAAGTGATCCTAAGATTATGCAAGAAATATGAAAGTGCATAGGTGTATACAGATTCGTGTTTAAGATAATGATGTTTGGCTTGACTTCTGCCACAACGGATATTCGGGTCTGTATTTTTAAATAGTTTGTCGGCTTAAAGCCATATTTTTGCAATTATTTTGCACATTTTCCAGTTCCTTTTATGTGGAATGGGATGTACATACAGGTAACACTGTGCTCTCTCTACCTAGTTATTCAGTCTTTCGTGCTCTTTTTGAGTAGTATTTTCTGCCACTTATTCCTGTCCTATGCTGCCTTTCTTGATTCGTTTATGTTGAGGTTTCTCTTATTCAATGTCTCTGCCAGTGTCATGCTTCATGTCTCACGTGGTCTTCGTCTTCTTCTTCTTCTTCTCTGTACTTTTGTCTCCCATACTCTTTTTGTTATAGTCTTTCACCATTCATTATCACTAGATGCATGAAGCATTTCTGTTTATTTTCTTTTAGAATTTGTTACAATTCAATGTAATAATTTAAGTTATTATCAAATATTCGTACTTATATTTTTGCTTTACCTACGGAAATAACTTAATGCTCATTTACTCATGGTTACTGGTAAATTTGACATACATCTTGCTACAATTGTCAGATATTGAACAAAAAGAGACCTATTCAGTTAAAAGTAAATAAAACTACGTCCGCCTTTTGACTGGATAACAACATTATATCGTTCTTCGCGCCATCATGTTGCAATTACATTTATACCTTGAAAATGCAATTCTGATCGCCGCCTAGGTACTTGACAGATTAAAAACAACCATGAATTTATCTGAATTTGCTATTCAATATGTTGCATTTTGTTTATACCCTATAATAATTGGTTTAGGTATCCCAGAGTTAATTCTTATAACGCGGTTTCAATTTCCGCAATTTTTCATTCCGATAATGCATAACCTAGATTTCTGTTGCATCATATGCACACGCTGAATTGTAAACGACTTGAGCTAGTATCATTCAGATCCGTGGTAATGCGAACCTGAATTATTGGCTAGATAAATCATATCAGATACTTTGAGCGTTTCTAGTTTATGCAAACATTCAATTTCTTCTCGAAGGTCATGATAACAAGAATTTCCTACATGGAATCGTCAACAAGAAAATAGTGATTAATTACAAAGTTATCTGTAATCCTGATAAAGCCTACGGCAAGACCTTGTCACTATTTACAGTATTACTGCAATCTAAAATTTTTGTGTCTGCTATGAGTTATTATGCTCTGGACTGGCGACTCTTCTCGACTTGTGCACATTGGGGCAAACGGTACGTTCCAAAATACACATTCTAAGTAGTGACGGATGAATGAATTTTTAAGAATGTAGAAACGTTCTGTTTACTATATCGTACAGTCGTCCGATACGTGTAAAGATAAGCTGATATAACATATTCTGCTTTACGTTTCCTCTTATTTTGAATCGATAGGATACGATTTGTGAAGCGGTATGTTTCTTTACCTTTATAAAAATGATTGTATGTGATCTCGATGCCACCTCMCTTATCAAGCTTAGACAYTGAAAGACACTCAATGAAAACAACATTACAATCAAAATGCTATTTCAAAGTGTACTACCCCATATACTGCTAACATATTTAATCAAAATACGGAATACTCTAAAATTATTTGCATCTTAGTTCGATGATATGCTTGGTATTATATTTGATAATTATTTTATATTGTCAAAATATCTACAGGTCTCTCTAGAAAAAAATCGGTACTGTGTTAAAAACTAATGTGGCAATAACTTTCGAACAAAAACATTGTGTTGGTGGATACTTGATGGCTACAGTTATTGAACAATATAGAGGGTGTCTAATGAAATTCTTCAGTTAGAAGTATCTAGGGAAGTAGCCAGGGAAAAAATCACACCTTAACAATGTAACATCGTACACAATTTGAACGGGGCGAACCGCATGGGTGGGCCGAGTTACCAAATAAATTTGTTCACCGCGCTAGCTTGAAATTGCGACCATGAATAATGGCGGGCACGCCAATGATTTAAATGTCTCACGACAATTTTTGTCCCCACATCATCTGTCTTCTTTCCTGGCGCGCACACATTAAAAAGATTTTCAATGTTACCGCAATAACTAATTCAAATAGTGGCATTCGAACTAAAATATTCTCAAGCTGCTATACAACTTTCGGTTGGTGATCGGAAGAAAGCCCACACGAAAATAGCTAACAGAAAAAAGCGCACAGAAATACGGAAAAATGCTCGCCCACAATRACAAATTGGCCGATGCATCGGCAGCGGGTTTAATTCGCAAATTAGTGATTATTTGTTTAATTGCTGTAAACTCTGTATCGTTTAAATCAATGTGTGTATCTTTTGTCATTCGGAAAACGACACGAGAAATATGTTTTTGTATTAATTAGGATTTGTTCAAGATGGGTACGTTAGAATTTAAGTTAAGTAGCTGTTCTCATTAATAATTTGTTGTTTAAAAAAGTTATATTCAAAATAAACTGATTAAATCATAGCAGCTATTAGCTGATATATCCCCTTAGTATATGTATTTTTATTAAAAACCAAGTAAAACTTATATTCCGCTACTTGTATGAGGAGTTGTAACTTTATTATACAGGGTGTTTTGGAAGGAAACCGCAATAATTTATGGGGTGGTAGTACAGGTAATTCTAAGTAAAAAGGTTCATATGAAATAATAATATATCATATAACTTCATTTTAGACATTTTAGAGATGTAGATGGTGACATACATATTCGCAAACGCTAGGTTTCTTTAAGCTAAACTGTTTATATGGATTCACATAAAGCTTCTTTTATTTACACTGCGTAGTCCTTTGACAATGTGAGCGTTCTAAGTTTTGTGAGCAATATTTCCGTGACATTTTTCGTATGAGCAAACATGACCGTGCGCTTTTTCCCGTGGGCTATTTTCACGTGGGCTATTTTCACGTGGACATTCACTAAAAAGTTTTATTAGTTTGCCATGGAAACATTTATATTTGTTTTAAATATATACTACTCTTAAAACGGTTATGTGTCAATCAGACTAATCAGATATACGTACGATGATTTTCTTAATTTGCTGTTCATTTGTGGCTAATGGTTGGAGATTTATTATTACTATATAGACAAAATAATAAAATCTCCGTATATTTAAATATACCTAATCATGTCAATTGAAATTAATAAAAAATACTGCTGGATTATAGAGCCACTTGATAGCCTGATATTATGCAATATAGTACATGTAACGAGCTAGATAATATTTTATTAAATAAATAGATACCAAATTGACATTTCAAAAAAGCTATAAACTACAATTTACGTAGATTTTCAAAACTAATTACATAATATGTGTATTTTCTATTTTTAAATTGGTATCAGATATGATAAGGGAAGCACGTAATAAAACGTTACTTTTTGAGTATGTGATCCGAGCTAGTTGGCCGTGGCCGTGGCTATTTTTTTCTCTATCGTTTCGCCCACTGCTGTGGTGAGCATCTTCAGAGCTAAGTTCAGCGCGGAGGTACCTATTTCTGATCGAATACAAACTATCCATGATGAACTTAACTCTGAATGTCAGCGAATAAGAAATCGTCACGACCGCGGCCAATTAATCCGGAATCACCTACGGCTACGGACTCCTGCCGTAAAAGCCTGAAGCACTGTAGTTACTTGTTAACACTTTTACTCTACCTAATGTTGTAATATGTCACAAAACCTATTTAATAACAATTTTCGTTGTTCCCATAACAACTTTCAATCGATATTTAGCTATTTTTAATATAAAATGTAAGGTTTAATAATTCAGAACAGAATCTACATTTGATTTTATTTAAGATAAGAAAATATAGTTAAATTCTAAGCCTACTAAACTTGTAGAGAGAATTTTGACCACTCTGTAGATGATGTAACAAAACACAAAAGTAGGTACTGTAAAATGGGTATGTTCACCAAATTTTTATTTTATGTCAGAAGTACTCATACTGGTTATAGAAAACTACCGCCGCAAGCAAAACGGAAAAATTTCAGATAGATTTTAAATTACTCTATTATGAAGTTTGCGCGCCAAGCGAAGCCTACAAAACGGCCTCTCGCGATGAGACCAGGCATGTGACATGGAAGTTTGTAGGGTGTCATACCTAAGTAATCCGTGCTAAAAACATAAAATTATCTTTTATTTTTAATTCTTTAAAACATGTAACAGTTACTCCCCAGCTTATTAAATGGAATGACAAGGCTTAATTTCATCAGATTGCGTTGAAAATTGAAATTTTATACTTAACTCTATTAGAAATTGAAAACTAATCCATACTTCTCTAAATGGAATTGTTAATAAGTAATTCTTCTTTAAGGAAATTATTCGTGAAGTGAAACCCACTTTATTCTTTAAATTGTAAAGCGCTTTCCGCAAACAAGTAGCCATCGTCGGTACATTGAACGGAAAAAAGAAACTTAGAGTTTGACAAAGTCAAAACCATACAAACAAGCAAACTTGACCACAAACTGAAAAGCAACCTACATGCCAGCAACAYAAACGAAATATTAATGTAGGTCAAAAAAATAAATTTACAATTTAAAGAATAAAGTGAATTTCACTTCAAGAATAATTTCCTTAAAAAATAATTAACTCTATTAGGTTTCATACGTCACGCAATAACCTCATCACAGAACGCAGGGAATCATGTTCTAGCCTCTGTCTTTAGAATGAACTTTATACTTGATTTATTTAACTGTTACTTAAAATTTTGGAGTTTTGTTTACAGCGATGGGGGCATATTTTCTACCGTAATAAGCTGTTACAACCAACATTTAAAAAATTCTAAACAGCCCTATTGTACGCATTAATAGCCTTTTTGGAAATCTGAATATGACTTTTAATGAATTTGCAATTACGGAATCTTGAAGATATTGATGTGAATGTAATTTTTTTTAACACATAACACATTAAATACAATTAATTGTTATCTGTTCCGTACTTGAATTACTTATAGTGGTATATACTTTTAAGCACTTGGTACCTAATTTTTTAAGAATACAATATTAAGGTTGACGAATATGTCTACGTGAACCTGAGAGATGACGAGGTCAAAAACAATACTACTTATAACAAAAGTTTTGTACAACGCATATTTCTGTTACATATAACCAAATTACTGTTCAATTATCAAACCAAATAGCAACAAAATCAGTGTTGCAGAAAGTTATATTTGATTTCATTTTATCTTAATACTTACCACTACATTAAATACCTATTTTAGGCAATAAAAGCAATTCTGACTAAATGCTAATAACAAATGGACTACATCACTTAATTAATGATTTCATATAGTTAGTTAGGCGAAAAACATGATGCACATTTCGTTTACAAATATTTTTGGCAATACAGTCACACTTATTTAGTTATGCTATTTGACAGGGAAGCAACAAAAGTTTGTTTTAAATGTAGGTACTAGTGATTATTGCATACTGCGAACGAAAGAGAATAAGACTTACTATTTAAAAGCTCTTGCACTATTTTATTTAAAAAAAATTAAAATTAAATGAATTTGCTGTACCTACATTCGACATAACATCAATTTAGCTTGGCAGAATGTCCTAGAAATTCCAAGCATTTAAGTTTTATCCTTTATGTTCTCTACAAACGTCTGTCAGCCGTATTACATATAATGCTTCAAACCGGAATACAAATTGTGGCTTCACAATACCATACCATACACAATACTTCCAACTACAGATAAAACAGCAAAAAGGCTATTTATATTACTTATACGTTATAAGTTCAGTAGTTATGTGGTATACGATATATTACGTTAAATGCATTAAAAATATGATGGATATCTTTAACAGTCAGTGTTTCAAAAAATGAGCTTATGTTATTGTAAAGCACATTTGAATTTGAAACGAGTTCGTCTAGCACTTACCTCCACCATGTTTTATAACTGGGATAGATTTTACTATATGATAACACATTACACCATCGAATAATCGTATCGTAAGATAAGATATTGTATTTTCTTAAAACCTTTTTTAAATCAAAAACTTCAATCAATATCCAAAATTGAAGAATTTGTAGTAACAGACCTGTGATCAGTAGGAATTATAAGCACTACGGATAACACGTTCGAAAAAAATACGAGGTAGTTCATTCAACAAAGCTTTAGTCGTATCTTAAATATTTTTGCAACCCAAACATGTATTACTCAGCCTATTGCTAATTTATAAAAAAAATCGACATTTAAGGTATTTGATTAAATGTATGGTTAAGTTTTATTAACAGTTTGGACTATTTGAGTCAACAATGCTTATTTCTGAAACTAGTAATACCTACATAATAGAACTGAATCTTGAAACACTTAAGAACTTTATCACTTTAATGTTCCAAAGGTCTGTTTATCCCGAGTTTATAGTCCTACACAAAATTCCTAAACAACTAGTATTCGGTCATAATATGCGTAAAATTTGATGGAATTTGAAAACACAATGAGCAATTATTTCAACATAAACAGTATTGATGTTATATAAACTTTGAATATATTTATATTTAGTTTTCAAAATATATGTACATACAACTCTGTTATATCTTTTTTAGCCATACTACAAAGGGATTACAAGAAGTTTACATCGAAATCTGTCTTGACTGATCGTTGCAGTTTCTGCAAATCCGTGGCAACCATTCTAAACTGTATAGGTGTTCCCCCAGCATTTTGAAGTGTAACATGCATTTTTTGATTTGTACTTGCGATGTGCTATATAATAATAATATTATTGCAATAAAAGTCATTTGTGCATTAATTAATTGCATAAATATTAAATTCAAAGTCGCTGTATATAAAACTGTTCGCTGAAAAAGTGTGAAATAGTTAATATGAAATTCTTGGTAGATATTTATACCTAGTGGATACTCGTACAGTTAAAAGAGAGCGTTTTTTATATTTGATGCTAATGTTCTGAGATTACAGACTATAAATTGTATTGAATACTGAGTAGACTTGAAAGCTTGGAAGTTTTTCGTGCGGAATATTGTCATGCGTGATGCGTAATGGGACCTTGGCCTACTGAGAGGTTACTGGTTGGTTACTTATATCGTCTAAAACAACATCGTTGTGCGTTGCCAAGATTTAAGATCTTAGTTAGCGGAAATTATATTTTCGTAGCAATTATTGTACGTTATGCATTATACGTAATACATAGAGTACGTCCAATCCCGTACTTCGAAATCAAATCGGTTTGGTCGGTTCTGAAAACAACGCTACTATATCTTGGGCGCCACACCCTGATTAATCTAACCTTAGATAATTTGTAGATCTTGGCCAAGACCGACATCGTGGCTATTGCGCGCCATTTTATTTAGAACTGCTACCATGCTAAGCTTCTTGTTGTTGTTAAAACGCAGGTCGAGAATGGAAAAATCAATAATAGGTGAAGTAGAATACGGAATTTGACTTTCAGCAAGGAAAACATCGCCTGAAATTTCGGCTTGCAACACTAGGATTTTATAAGGTTCATATTGACGGTCGAACCAGTTGACCAAAACATCCGAAAGTGGAAGAATGAGGACCGGGGTACCGCAACAAACTTTCACCTAAATTTCGATGGCCCGCCATTGCGGACCGCGGGCGCTCTTTTGTTTCGCGTTCTAGTGGATTGTGCCCCACTCGCGGTCCCACTACCGCTTAGCCACTGACATGCAGTCATTGCAAAGAGTTGTCCGTGTAGTTTGTGCCCTACTTTGCACCTGGGTAAAGCGGCGTGGATAGCTGTATCTGTAGTACAACTTTTACCGTTAGCGAGCGCGGTCGGTCACGTCGCGCGCTGCCTTACCCACTACCTCAGTTTTTTTAATTTTCTGCCAACCAAATTAGAAAACATCGTTCGTTACCCGGTGAAGACATGGCTGACGGATGACTTAAGTTGCCGTTAATTTTCTTTCAAGTCGCTATGGTCACGTGTCACAATAGGTTGTTCAGCATTAAAAGAATGTTTCTGCGTATTTTTCTGGTAAGATACGTCGGGGAAGAGTGATCTCAAACAACAAATTGTTATGCTGAATCGAAACAGTTGGGAGGTGTTTGTTAACGTCTTGCAGTTTATAAATTTTGCACATGGATAACACAGCCTTCCGTGTATCCTCGAGATGCGGTAAACAACGCAAATGCGTAGTTGACACGCCGCGGACGGATGCAGTTCCATAAAGCGCGTTTTTGCGTAAAATGTCGAGCCGTTTGCTGTATTGTTATGCCAATTTGGTACCGCCACGCAAATGGCTTCMAKGAAAAGTGCATTTAACCAGTCCTAGAGGAATAAAATGTAGAAGACCTTCCTTCAAACAGACGAATGGAACGACATGTCTTCCTTAGGTAAGCATTGAAAATTTAAACATCGCAAGAAGTTTTTTTTGCAAGAGTTATGCAAACCGTGGTCGACAACGTTGCCTAGCCGTGCGAGAGGTGGCGCTTGCATATTAGTTTTAGGTCTAGTGTTTCAGTGCAAGGTGCATCCATGAAATCATGATTGGTGTTTGTAAACTACGTAATTGCGGATTAGAATGGTATTCGTGTCGCCGATACGGCACAACTACGTCGCTTTCGTAATTAGCGATCGAGTAAGTGACGTCTCGTTCTCGTGAAATTCACATGTACATGATTTGAAAGTTACTTTCACTTATAACGGAAATGCCTTTCCCACGCTGAGACGACTGTCTATCTGGTTAGTACGGTTATGTATTGTGTCTTGCTAATGGATGCATGTGTGACGTAACTTCCGTGTTGTTGCACACCACAATTTATAATCTGTAGCTTTCTTATCTTGAACATCTGTACAGTCTGTTTTTTCTTTGAAAGAAAAAAATAATGTAAACATGCAGGTGTTGATGAAACGTATCTTTCTTATTATCTGTTTGTTACCCCGCTCCTTGTATACGGCGGGAAAAAGGAAAATTCGCTCATTTCTTTACGTTATAGTTCTAAGTTTTATTTCGGTAAGCAACGATAAAAAAACATGCGACATCATTATATAATTGCGATTGAAAACTTAAACCACCAGTAAATTACGTTTAATTAATTTATGCAACCTACTAAGCCCCAGGTCAGTAACTTGTATCTAACTTTCTCCTGTTACGCAATTCCGTCATATTTATCTCTTCCATGTTGCGCGGTTACTAGGGACTGTATTTGTTAGTGAAAGCTTCATCGTCGAACATGAACTTAATTTTTCATATCTTCACGTAATATGTTATCCGCAACAGTGGTCCATGACGATGTATCGTACTCACTAAGTTTGCATTAGCCAGCCTACATAGAAGCATGTGAAGTGCAACAGAAATTCTAACCTTTAGATCAATAAAAATAGAAACTTAACCTTCAGCAATCTTTAACGCATGAAGACCATGAATAATACTGCTTTGTAATGCCTTCAGTGATACACCGCTTACTGCGAATTTTGATCAAACCCAAAGACTTTTTTAACCAGATAAAAAATACGTTTTGTTGTTAATTTTATTGCCCGCATTTTGTAGCTTGACCTAACGCAATCTAAGCAGTGTATAACTAATCTTACCGGCAGTAAATGGAATACAATGCCCGCCCTAATGAATTGGAAAATAAAAATAATGTGGAACAATGCATTCTGTGTCAGGGCTGCTTTATTTTCGTCGTTCAACGTTCAAAAACGTAATGCGCGTTCATGTTGCGCCATGCTGTGCTGTATAGAATGGATCACCGACAGCTCGTACACTTTGAGTAAGAGAATGTTTGGGGAAGTAACAGTTGCTTTTAAGGAGTAAATGTTTAATGAAAATGCTACTCAAAGTCAATGTGGTTAGTGATGATTATATTATAGCCTTCTCTTCTTGTTTCAAAAAGAGTATTTTAAAATAATATATATTTTACATTTTGTCTATTACACCTTTCGTTTACTGATCAATGACCACTTCACAACATAAACGTGTTCTTTGTATTCATTTTGCTTATATGCACTCAAAATGTATAAAAATGTTTTCCAACATTGGCACTGCAAGCATTTGAAGTTCAGTACCTGTATTATGCGATATGAATGAAAAAGCCTAAAATACTAGTGATTGATTAGCTGGAATACCACGAATCTGCTTCATTAAAAGCTATATCCGTGAAAGATTTAGCGTATGAGTTACTATTTTTTGTAGTTACCCGTAAAAAGTACTATCGACATTTACGTATTATGCATAAAGTAAAATGTAGTATATCCGTCTACCCAACGAATTGTCTGTTTATAAATCCAAGTGATGTGTGTACTTGTATCGAGCATTTTATCTTCTACGTCTGTTTAAAAATAAATAAATACATATTTCGTTAATCAGTTAATTATTAATAATTATGTGAGTTGTAATATTAACTGTCAACTTAATCCACGCACACTGATCTTCATCTCCACGCATAGTAGGCGCACACATTATTATGTAGTATTATAATGTAGCTGTAGAAGTATTCGTATTTTCAGCTACTTCTCCTTTTCGGTTTATTTTTAGTGTCATAATTAAACTCCAAATCAACAACTTTAACTGCTTTATAATAGAAATACCATGAATCTTATCTGTACGGAAATCAATTTTTCATTGAAATTTTTTTTATCGATACCAAGATCATGGTGGGTTTGGTTATTTCCAAGTTACCTACATAGGTAAAGTTCTCTGACATTCTATTTCTAGGCTACTTCTTACAATTAAGGGAATTCAAAACTTTCATGGCCGAGTCAATATTATATAATATGCAGGTACACAGTATGCTATCATTATTACAAGTCGTTTATTGCTATTAAATTTCATTTCAACATACGTTTATACATTTTAAAAGATGTACATGTACGTGATTGTTCAGACTTCAGATCATAACACTACCTATATTAATTAATGATTAGTAAATAACTATAAAGTGTGTATACCTCATATAAATTAATTACTTTTTTTACGTTATACTTTATTTATATTCACATGAAACAGGTTTTAAACAAGTAAGTAACTTCTACGAGACATGGCATTCTTGTGCCCAGCAAGAGGACGTGGAAATTTTGCGTATAATCAAGAAATACATATATCGGACGATAATTTGTTAAAACCCAACTAGTTTGTTTACATAGCATAGTTTCAGTTTATGCTTAATAAGTGCGTGGTGGAATGAAAAGTTTAAGGTCACTAAGCGTTATGCAGCAGTGAAAACGCTGTTTAATAGCTACAGCAGTATTACCTGTGCAAACTAACAGACTTGTATTAATAATGGACTCACTTACGTGTAGAAACTTGCAAGCATATGAATGAATTTAGTGCAGACTAACAACCCTTTTAATTATTAAACTATTTGTATTTTTTATTATACGATGAAAAATTGATGATTTGTAACAAATTAGTAGCGCACAATGGAGTTTAATGTTGCGGCCATACACGACCCAACCTTAATAAGTAACGAACACAACACATTTTTTTTAGCTGAAGTACACATCTCCTTGGCAACAATAGTGTAAAGGTCTTACTTGCTAGGAAAGCAATTTTTGTCAACCTGAGAAACAAAAAAATGTAAAACTTAAAAAAATATGTATTTATATAAAATAGGATAGAATGGTTTATTGTTTGAAAATATATACAATAAATAATAAACATAGGTAATACAAAAATATGTATGCATGTAGCAATTTATGTTCCTCCGGATCACAAGGTATGTACAATTAGCAAAAAAAGGATGCAAAAACAAACGGTATAATATGTAATGAATAAAAAAAATACCAAAAGCAATCTCAGGAAATCTTACTCCACTCAACCAATAACTTGGACTGCAAAATCACCTCCTTGCTCAACAAGCCACGTCTTCACATCAATCATTGAACCGCATTTTACCATTACATTAGGCATTGTACCTATTATACGCTTTGGGTCCTAGTACATTCACCTCAACATTCACACAACTCTGATCAGATCTCTTGCTTTTGGCCGGAATCTGAAAACATCCCTCTTTGAATCAGCGGGGTGCCATGTTGCTGGGTTACAACACCAAACAAACCACGATTTTGCGTTACGTATATCTGTTTAAACTTAACTCTCACCATACAAAAGCTTTGCTAAAATTTGCACGTAGTGCGCAGCACCAAACCACAAATCCATACTGAAAAAGGAAAAAGGGTGTAGTATATTATTTTCATGTAATGAAAATTTTGGATTTTTTTAACAGTATGAATTTTCGCAGACTATACCATAAAGTTTTCTCAGTAAATTAGTCATCTCCGATGACCATCCATTAGTGACACGCCCAAATACTCAATATAATTACTTTTTTCAGTTTGTATTTCTCACCTCCAACTTCTATGTCCAATGACGCATCGTAACTTGGTGTCCATTAGCGTAGCAGGAGAATGCCATAAACTTGTTCTTGTTGTAGTTGAAGAAAAGCAGTTTATAGCCAAATTAAGCTTTAGATTTCGAAAAATTAAGTTACGCCTTTTGTTTTACTGTTTCCCAGTTTTTTTTGCTCTATACAGAATAGCCGTGTCGTCAGAAAATGAGTAGATTTTTTCTTTTGGTGAGATTTAAAATGAGTTATTTACATAGATCAAGTATGTACAGCAGCGCTTCCAACACCGTCTCCTGCAGCGCAGTACACTCATTCACTCTAGAAGTATTTGTAGCTTCTCCAATCTTCACTGTTACTTTCTTTCAGCCAAATAGGTGCAATGTCCCGGCATTCCATTTATCCCCAACACATACAAAGGATGCTGGTGGTTTATCGTATCTTGGCGAGGTCTAGGAAGGTACACAACTGATCATAACTTTTACCAACAGCTGACTGGACGTATTCTGTCAGTCTTACAATCACATCTTGGGTAGATATTTTCTTTCTGAAGCTAAATTTCTGGTCAGCTAGAATGTCATTTTTAGTTTGTAACTCGGTCAGTCTATACTTATCTTTTCTATTATTTTAGTAATACTTGACATTAGAGATTAGCCTATAGTGCGGTAAGGTAAGGTTTCCTTGTATACTGGTATTATACAATAATAATTGCTTCCTTAAATCCCTTTTGATCTCCAAAACTTAAGTATATATTCATTACTCATATTAAAGTGTCGGTCATTATGTTTTTCCATACCTATCAACTTCGTCACCACAAAAAATTGAGTTCTTCTGCATTTAAAAGAGAAATTGCAGGGTCAGGGTTATAATGCGGATAGCGTAATAATGAAAAACTTCGGTCAGCAATAATCACCTTCTGCACTGTTAGCGTTAGGTAGTTGTCAAGCACCAACTCTGTGTTTTACCTTTAGAAATCCACTTTCATCTTAATTTCACATTGTCTTAATTTTTTAATGCTTTTTTCATTCCTTGTTGTATTCTTCTACACAATACAATTTATATTTCCATTAGCATTTCAACAAATCGCCTTTATCAATTTTCCATGGTCTTAGAATATGATGTCGTTCTTTTTCAATATTAAGACTCAGCTTGATCAAAATGTTTGTGGTTGTTTTGTGCTCTAATTTTTATAACCTATGAAGTAAAAAGTTATTAATATATTTTACGTAGTGGAATTAACACACGACACCTTAAGAAAATATCTGAGGGCCTCGATTGCCTCGTAAACTACGAGGTGGTAGATACCTTGCATTTGTACAACTTTGAACTGAAAAAAAGACCTAAAATGATAATATAATTGTACTTTAGATCATCTTGAAGTTCAGTCCAGTGCATCAGTAAACATAAAAAATCTGCAGGATGTTAGAACTGCCATTCGCATTATAGAGAAGGAAGAAACATTAAAATTGCATAATTTTGCAATTACATATAAGCAGTCAACGAACAGATTTCAAAATTAAATTGCTTAATTTGCATTGAATATTTAATGTGTTTAGCTGACTTACTAAAGCTTTTAAGTTTATTAGACAGTTTAAGAACATTTGCATCTCCATTCGTATAGAATACAGTCTTCTGTTGGTTGCCTTAAATTTTTGAACGAAGGCTATACTACCTATACATAAAAAGCTCAAGATCTTTGCAGTCGTCTGATTGTCCCAAAAGGCTTTTTGAAACCGCTGTACTAGAACGAAAAGCAAAAGGTTAGATAAAAATGAAAGTGCTTTTCGAGAGCTGAAGTGACCAGAATTTAAAAACTGCGGCAGAACACAGGAAATAGCAGTTAGAGCGGTATAATTTATCAAAATTTATCTGAACGTCTCTTTAGTTGCGTGTAGTATAAAAACCACACACGGAAAACGATAATCCATCACTGGTGAAAAATTAAATCCGAATAAACTGCAAGTTACTTACTTTTTCAGTATCGTTTAGCCATTTGGGAGGCCTTTTGAAACTATTACACAATGGTCAGGATCCTTGTAATTTATTTGGTTGGTAAAGTTTATAAAAGCTTTGCAAAACAGTTCCTAAGAATGCCCAAGCGTATCCAACGTATGATTGGAAAATGCTACTTGTTAATACAAAAGTAGTTAAGCCGTCACTTTTTTAATACAGATTTTATTAAAGTCAAAAAGTTAAGGTTGATATCCAATATTTGCATAAATCGGACATTAGTTTGTCCTTATTATTTTTGGTCTATAAATCCAGACTGACACTTTTGCTTTCTGCTTTTGTTACTTTTGAATATTTTCTGCTAAACCATTCACCGCAAATCACTCCGAACACAAAATAAATAGCTTCTATGTTGTTAACATTGAAAGCAAGATAAGATTAAGTACAATGCGTGCACACAGGTTAATTGCAGTTTGGCGATTGAAGCTCAACCAAAGCCGTGTCAAAGATCAGTTTTACAAATCTCAAAACTAGTTGCAGTAGTGACGAAGAATTGTGGTATCTAAAAATAAGTATTTTCCGGTCGGTCTAAGTACGATCAAGGATACGTAGGTCAGTACTTGTTTATCGCTTACGTTTTTTATAACTGCAGCCGATAAGGAGTCGAGTATTTGTGTCTGTCCGTTTACGCTAACGATGCTTTTATTGTTTTGCATAGTTGGCGCTAAACTTTTTGCGGCATTGATTAAAATCACTTACGTGATCTTCTGTTTCTGTAATAAGATACTGTTTGACGCTAATCGAGGTCGATTATACTTTGTGCAATTCTTATTTCATTATCTACTACTTCGACTATAGTATGAAATTTGTGTATAAATTATACCTTAAAAATAAGCTTATATTAAAAAGAAAACTAAGTTGTATGTTTAAACGTATCTGAATTCCTAAATAATTTACTATCTGGTTGCAAAAGCTGGCGTTTGTATCCAATTCTAAAGTTCTAGACTTTGATACCAAAACTGTACAATAAGATATACAAAATAGCACACGTATTGAGTTTTTAAACTTTTAATGTAAATAATTGATGCAMCCATAATACTAATTATTATAACGACAATAGCTCTGCCATTTAATTAAGGGACAAGTAGAAAAATATTAGATAATTTTGTTTGTTTATTTTTCACTAAAACTGAAAGCCTATACTGTTGTGCATCAAATCTAGATTCTTTATAAAAATTTAAAATTTTGTCACAGGTTATTCCGACAAAAAATAACGAAATGAAGATAGGTATGTCATCAAGCCTTGCAATGATGGTGCTTGGAAAAATGGCAATAGATCGTAAAATAGTAAACAGTGGTATAGGTACGTATATCAAAATATATAGGTATTGTTAAAAGAAACTCTTTCATCGTAACAAAAACACTAACTACGACAAGCTTTACTTTAAAATAGAACATGAAAATTGAAAAAGAATAATTGTACTTATGTATGCATTGTTATTATTAACTGAATCTTTGGGATTAATTCTGCATACATCCCAAGAATGAATAACATCAACTAATCTGGCGATTGAAAGCAGATTTGCAAACATATAAAGTGATACAAAAGGGCAGGGAAACACCCAAGCTTAATTAAAAGATCTCGGTAAAAAACAAAGAAATATTGACTGGAAAATTGTTTGTTATTTTAGTATGAACCTCGCCACATCAAATAAATGATGGAAACTCCATTATCTTATAAAACAAAAATTTCTACATCATTCGGGTTAAAAAGAATCTTTAGAAGAACGAAAACTACATTGTTTTATCTAATGTAGTTAAAAATGTTATTTGAATTTTTCTCGACTCTTGCAATTATAGTTTTTTGTCCAAAATTTTGAATAATTTTGTACTGGTAGATCTTAGACCTCGTGTTTAGTTAATAGTGTCAAGAATGCAAATATACATACATAAAACCAATATTAATCTGTCTTCCTATATGACCGTTAATTCGCCACCTTTGAAAATAATTTTAGATTAAATTACCGAAAAATGTTCGTTTTCAACGGTCATGGAGTCATCAAAGAAATGCATTTATTTTATCCAACCTATGTAGACATTAACTTAAACACTAAGCTTTGTCGTAGAAACCTATAATACTTTGGAAATAATATGAATTTTTTTATTGTGAAATCCATATTTGATCACACTGTGTAACATCATTGCATTACCTGAATGGAATTGGTTTTTATTGTATTGTAAATATTGCACTGTTGTTTTATTCAAGAATCCTGGATACTGTAGAAAAAAATTATTTACAAAACTTTGCAGTTGTGTATTAAATTCATGATGGATACGCATTATTTATTTTATTTTGTTTTACAAGCACAAATGTTATTCTTTAAATTTATGTCTCATTTAATCGTATATAACTACCCTTGCACAACGGAAGTGTGTGGATATTGCTGCGGCGAGAGAAAGACTTTAGGAAGTAGGTATATTACTTCACCTTGAACACACTTCCGCTTGCATAGTACCGACTGACCTCAGATACTGGATTTTAACATTTTAACCTTTAACGTGATGAAGTATTTTACGCGCAAATGCTGGTCTTCAGCAATAAATGGCTTTATGCTATTAACAAATGTTATTAACATTCTGCACTTGGAAATATCTGCGCCACGGAAAAGAGACATTTACTATATAGTCTGTTCCCTTGGCTTCTGAAAAATGACCTCGCCTTTAACGAAAACATCAAACACCAATGTCAGACGAACGTCTAACCTTTGCAAACCAAGGAGCCGATTTGAATTCGTTTGGTAATGGTGTGCACTTGAGAGAGTTAAGAATTAAGAGACTTGCAACAACTGGGAGCGTTATAAGGGTGCGAATACTGCACAAACTTTATTACGCCATAGGTATTTACGAAAAAGTGGTGTTAAAAAAAGTTAAATCCGTAGATTTTATTAAACTCGTATACGTTTTACAGGATGGGGTATTATATATGACCCCATGTCTATTGAGAAAACCAAACAACCACAGGGAATAGCTATTAAGTTTCAGTAACGTTAAATTTTAAAATGTCTGATATAGCTCTTTCAAATAAACAAAGATTCTAAATTGTAGTGGTGAATAAGTAGGGTATAATTTACTCTCTTGATACCTATTGTTACGAATATAGCAGGGAGGATTACCTACTTTCATCTGTAGGTCGACACTACAGGTGTTAGGGGTCGAGCTACAGAGTTACAACAGTCTAGATGGCGTGGGAATGTCGGATTTATTGAAAAATATTTTGAAATTGTTTGCTTTTCTGAAGACATCGCAAAACTTATCCAAGATCAAGTGTACAAAGGCGATCTAAGTGTTGTTAATTGTAGTGGACTTAGTTTTAAATAATGGTGAATTGAATGAGTGAGTAGGTACTGGATATTAGCACTCAGTGTGGAAATAAAGGAATTTTTCATAAATTCGCATTTTTCTAACCTGTACACAACAAGTAACAATAATGTAACCTGAGCAATTACAAAATTAATATATTTTACCGTTCATTTTGCAACGAAGTGATGCTTTAACTAAAAGCGGTACATATTTTTCTCATTACCCAATCACATATTGTAACTTATTTTCTTAAATAAATTTTTGCTGCGAAATCGTAAAAGATGAAAAATGGATAAATTTCATTTTGAAGCGCCCAACATACATTAATGGTCCTAAAAAGACTTGATATTCTGACCTAAAAGATGGTGTATATAAAATTCGATTTCTATAATGGTCAGGAACTGTAAAAATCCTTTTTTGAGATATAATTCCCGCAAAATATGTTTCACCATAAAATAGATTTTTTAAATACATACTCTTGTTGCAAATAGTAATTACGATCTACTGAAAACATTTCCTTGGTGGTTTATTTGCAACCATATGGTTAAATCGTATCGTACTGTAAAATTTTTGTCCATATTTAAACAAAATTGCAAACACATTACTCTTCAAATCATAAAGTTTGTCAATATTTTCCTAGCGGTATAGGTTCACCTATATTGAAGAGGTGATATTTCGTATCTTGAATAAAATATACGAAACGAGCTTCTCACCTTTATCATAAATAAACAACTCTTACGTCACTAGAAGGGTTACATTAACTTTATGTATGTATCCTTATTATTATTAGGTACAGCGAAAACTTAATACTGAATATTGTTTTCAAGCTACCAGGTGAATCATTCATTATACATATATTATTTTAGTTTAGTTAATAATTGATTTAACACTTTGGAAAACATTATGTAGTACCTAAGTGTATTTTGATCATATTGTTTTATATAATATTCACAAACAGAATACATCGACCATCATTTATTTCTCATGCGTCACAAATCACCATTATCTACTATAGCCATGAACACCATGCTGGCCTTCATCCTTATTGCTTTTGTGGGTTCAAGAACTCGCATATTGCATGAGTTGAATCCTCCTAGACTAAGTCATTATCATTATTACCTTGATGGAAGGCGGACATACCTACCTATCGTACCTATTTACTTGCACTTACCCTGAAATTTGCTTTTTCTCTTCCGGATTCTGGCTCTACATGTTTTGATCGACTGATAGCAGACCGTATAAAAATGTATTGGAGAACTAATAATAAAAAATGTATTGTTACAGGTACTTATGCAATTATTAATTATTGATCAGTTTTTTAAGAAAGTATGCTACTCATTAACATAAAAAGGAACTATACACATCTCCAGATAAGAATTATTATCGTGTTATTTGTATATTAATAGATAGAGTAACTTCTTTAATTGTTTCGAGAGGAATTGGAATTATTTATGGCGGTCGTTATCTGCAGGCAATTTTTGGGAAACATTTGGGAGTTCCACTACCAATCTGGTTATAGTACTACTATATCTTTAATATCGACGTTTATCGTTAGGTACTTGAAGACTATATTATATTGCGTATTCGAAGACATTGATAAAATGGCTAGAATTAATTTAATCAATTTAAAGATTTTAAAAAAGGTCGCCTTATTGCGATGAAAGMAGTTAGGGGAAATAGCCGAAAGACTCGAAATTACACCCGCAATAGTAATGCAAGTAKGGAGAAAATGGTCTGAACATAATGATCATCATTAACGTTWTGATCGATCCAGGATCATTCTGGGTGGTCAAGAAGGAGACCMAAGACTACATMGTTATCACGATAATTAGCGGCAAGTTCTGATTTTTTCAATTTTTGTCATGGGCCTTCACGCGTGCCCCTGTTTCCGCTGCACAAAGCTTGTCGCTTGGAAAGCCAGATTTATAAGGAACGTAAAGTGAAACTTCATTTGCTTCAGTGGTGAGTCTAGATCGTGCTGGGGGTTCCATGATGTGGGTAGACGTATCAAACGGTTTCGTGGTGAAATGCAAGCTGTTGAGATTGCTTTAAAACGCCGCACAGCCAATACAATATGTATTGGAACTAGGTCTCTCCTGGTGTGGTGGTGTGCATTAGCGGCAGTTTATCAGCCCAACGCTACATCGCGGAATTACAAAACCTTATTGCTTACCGTACATCGAGACTCATTCAACAATACAGCGCCATTGTCCGTACAGCCCATCAAACCATGGACTTCTTACATGATGCTTTGAAGCGCCCTGCAAGATCCGCTGACTTTTCTTCAACAGAACGTGTTTGTTCTAAAATATATTATAACACGAAAAACAATTACCCATTTTTTAATGCGTACGCTTATTTCAGCTTTTATTTTCTTATGAAAATTGAATTCACTCTTCAAGTAGCAATTTATATTTATGACACTGTAGGTAAATAGGAGTTTATGCGCCTGTGAAATACCCGTATATTATACTCCTCCATCACTGTTATGCAAGTTATTTTTACGCATCTAGTCTTTTTTAAAGTAAATTATTTACATTCCTTATACATGTTATCATATATGTACTGAACAGTTTCTGGGAAAATACCAATGTGTGATTTCAAAGGAGTGCAGGTTGAAGTTTTTATAATAATGTTATTATTCAAATTGAGTTTATGAAATATTTTACTTCTGATTGTTTAATTACATGATTAAAATTACATGTTCTATTGACCTACCGCTCATTCTGGCCAATCGGGGTAACTTAGTATTGGTATGGACTGGTTGTCTGCATTTTTTTTGCATTTTCCCTGTGTCAACGAATTGTTAATCTTCATATACTTTTGTCGCAGAATGTATTTGTATATTTTTGGTGAAATTCGTATCCTTCAGCCGGTCTGGAACGTTTTTATTTCTCTACAGAAAATCACAAAATAACAAACAAAACTAAATTTTAAAAAATTGAATTGCACAGCAGTAACTTTTATACTCAGGTATTGATATTTGTATCAGTTACCAACTCGTTACTATTAACTTTGTATGTATATTTTTATGGTAATAAACGACATGCAGCATATCATAGTTAAAATAAAAAATAGTACCTAAGACCTCCAGAATAATTGCTTTCGCACTTATTTAAAACCATTGTCCACAACTGGTTTGTATTCAGACCGCACTTTTTGGTTACAACAGTTTATGTTACATTTTTAATAAGTACTAGTTTGTGAGACAAAACATCTTAGTAAAGATCAGCTACGTAATTGTAATAGTGTTACGTGTACGGGTTCAGAAAATGCGGATTTCTGAACAAATAAATTCATTTATTTTAACACCAGGTTCTGAAGTCTATCTCTACTACTTGAAATAATAACACTTAGATCGCCTTAGTGCGCTGGATCTTCAATTAATTTAATCGGACTTTTGTTGTACTCGGTTACCGGTGTTTAGTAGGTATAGAGGTATGCTTCGATTCCTCCTCAGGCAATTTTAGATCTTTAATCCATAATCGTCATTTATACACCATTTATTAGTTAAACTAGGTGATTTGAGCATTGAACTGAACAGATTGCACAGTATCCTGATTATCTACTTACCTGTAGCGTTGTCAGATAGATGGCACTGATGACTGTCAGCTAATTTACAACGATAGGTTGATAACGCTTGTGAGGTCAGTCCATTTTAGTTTTTCTTTTAAACTGAGGATTTTAAAGTACTGGATGACCGAATTATTAATCAAACCCCACAACTACATAGTTCATAGGTCGCATAAATCTCTTCAACAGATTCCATTGTCACTTCTTGTATAGCATAGAGAACTTTAAAAACCCATGCCTAAATCCCATAATAATTTTCAGTTKCTTCTTTACAGGAATTATGACCCTTACGCGTACTCCGTGTGAGCTCGACAAGATGAGCCTTTTCCAAGATCTAAAACTCAAGAGAAGAAAAGTAGATTCACGCTGCAGCAGTGACGGTAAGAATTGCATTCTTAAGTCTCACGTGATGCTTTTTGGTTCTAAACAACACCTCGTGGAGCAAACCTTTAATTGCGGTACAAATAAAATGTTTAACGAGAAGACTATAGTAGTGTTAACACATAGCTATTATTATTAAAGCTTTACATAAAAATATTTTAAAATTGCGTCAACAGCGAATGGAATGGATCGACGAAATTGATCTTATTAAATGTTCATAAAATGTACCACGCATTTGTTAATTCGTACAACAAACAATATGGGATAATAGCTGTGTATAATTTATTGGCTAACAATATGCTAGAATAAAGTGTATTCTTGCTTAATTAATTTTGCGTTCTTTATGCTTAATACTAATTAATTTGTCGGGGATGTGCGAATTGCAGTTAAAGTTAAAGCAGGTAAGAGTTGCTCAGCAAGGTAATTTTTCTGACTATATTGCGGTTAGACCCTACATCACAGATGATTACAATTGTGATAGTTTCATGATAWATAGGTAATTTGAACTAAACTCAATATTGTCATAATTTCCTTGAATTTTTTTATAAAAGCCAAGTATTTTGCGAACTTCAAAGATATCGGAATATATTCACACCTTCACAAGGCAGACCGCATCTGTTTCGGAGTAACCCAGGTTCTTCAAGACCCAAAACTTCTCTCATCCAAGCATTCTAAAGCATACAGAATTGCCCTCAGAAATTTAAAATCCAATTTAGAAAAAACCATCCCGGCAAAGGCAATGCGACTGTAGTTCTCGATTTCAGATTATATAGAAAGAATGAACAACTATTTACAAGACGGGCCATACACTCCCATTTCTCGTGAACCTACTTCAAGAAATGAAAAAGAACTTAATTAATTGTTAGAGAATCTAAGATACCCGAAAACGCTACATCCCAATTAATCGAAAGCCCCTCGTCTATAGGAACTTCCAAAAATTCATAAAAGGACCTGTCGTCAGCACTGCTGACTCGCCCACCTATTACAGCATTGCCAAGTTCTTGGCGAATATTCATAAGAACTACTACTTCGCATGTTCTCAATTCCAAGTACTTTGTAAATATATGTTCTGTCAGAACTCATTCTCGAGCCAGAGGATATTTTAGTGAACTTCGATGTTACATCTTTAATCGTTATTTACAAAAGTTTACAAAATCCGTAACGATTATTCGCCAGATGTCGACGACACCTCTATTATTTGGCCTCAGGGCTCTGGTACCTTACAACCTTCTTAATATACCTTACTTCCCATCATTCAGATATAAATTTCCCAGTGGAAATCGAAAACAACAATTCTCTTTAATTTCTTGGGGTCCTTGTCACTCTTTTACCAGATGGTCGTTGGCCAAAACTCATCCACACAGATCTGCGCTTACATTAGCCCCATTCGATCCTGAATTCTTTTGTTCACCGCGCATTGTCGGTTTCTGAACCAGGCAAACCTCAAAGTGACTGCAACGTTTACGTATCAGTCTGGCGAACACCTGTTGTAACAACCCTGAGATGAAATATGACTTCAGTCATCATTTTCCTCCCAAATCGAAACCAACTATCGAACCCCCGAATTATAAATCGTCTGCACTGCTTCCTTACGTTCAAGGTATCAGAGACAAAATTGGCAATTTCCTTATAAAACAGATTATCTTAACTATCTTCCAGCTCGCTTCGAAAATGTCACACAAACGTCCAGCTCCGAAAGATAAAACAAACCCTCTCTGATATAGAGCCATTTATGGCATTCTCTGGCCATGCGGCGCTGTCTACATCGGTAGGTCTATTAAAACTCGTCCTACAGAACACAAACGCTGCATCAAATCAGGTCCCTTCGCCCAATCAGCGATAGATGAGTATTAGCATGAAACGGGTCGCAATATTTTATTTGATAAATTATCTCAGTTCCAGCGAACGTTCTTTTCACACCACCCGCAAATTCCGATAAACCATTGAGATTTGTAAACACTCGAACAACCTGAATCCCGAAGATGGCTATCACTTTTCCAGTTATTTGGACGGAATCCATCCACACAACAGTTAACCCCACCTTTACAATCTATTTTCTTCGCCGTCCCAACGTTCTCGTAGTCTGCTTAAAACCAGTATTTCTCTCCTTGAGGATTTGGTTGCTTTCTGACGTTGTTTACGCGTCAAGTTTGTGCCATATAGGTACCATATTTCAATCCTGATGATGCCGCTTACAAGACCGAGCGAAACGGTATATTACAATTTATTTAGTTGTTGATGTAGTAATTTAACTCATAGTTTAACTTCAACGCATTCTAACACAGTAAAATTATTCTTGGTCTCTTCGATAAATACATAATATACAGGGTTTCTATAAATGATTCATGCATCGAGGGCGTAAACACAATGACGTATACTTGTCATCTATCGATTTTAGAATTTTAATATGAGAAAGCACGTGTATTTTCAACATATTCTGTAGTGTTTTGTGGGATAATCAACTTTCAGGTTACAGAAAGGTCATATTTCGGAGATGTGGGGTGACATTGATCTGCAACCTTCAGTATTATGGCCGTGCATATTGCAGCTTGGCAGCAGTTACAAAAAGGCGGTACAAATAATTCAGAAATCAACGCCTCCCGCGTTCCATGAATCATTTATAGAAGCCCTGTAGTTTTGCGTTCGTCTTGTGATCTTGTGAAGGCTATTTTAAATTGGTTGTGCCTGAAAACAACAATATTGTTATTATTTAATTGTACGATTTTAAAGATAGACATTGATTTCGAAAAAATGTAAAGAATAGGCTGCGTGTCTAGTTTTTATCACAATAGATCGAATGTTTTTTACATGCTGAAATGTGTAATCGTAGAAGTTTAAACTATCATAAATGAATTAGAAGTATATATAGGCAAAACCAGTTCTGTCCCGTGCTGTCTGCACTAGACCTAAACTGCACTGATGAGCATAATGATAGCGAAAGAGATCTATCTGCATGTGGTTGCGGTGCAGACAGCACAGCCTTGACGTGCATTTTAATGAATAGTGAGTTTTAGAAATTGTGAACTGAATTACATTCACAAAATTAATCATTATTTGCATAGTTCCCCTCAAATTCTCGTATAGGCATCTGGTACTGATGTCAAAATCCAGCGTTTGTTTATTTAACAACGCAACATTGTTTGGTGATATTATAGTTTCAGTGCGTCTGTATGGGATATACACTTTCATTATTAATAGTATGAGTTACCTAAAACACCATCTAAGGTTAGGAAAAAGTATAAAAATGTAGTGTTCTCGCCATTTTACACTTTATGATTTAACGCTTATATCCAACAAGTTCAATTTTTTAGGTTTGAGGAAAGAATGATCCTCCTGAGGATTTAAATATCAAATTGTTCCACTTAATAACAAAAACGATTGCGTATTGAACTAGTGGAATTCATTAACTTTCACTTCGAAATTCATAATTAACCGTTAAAAGTGAATTAGTAAGTTACAAAAAATAACTGTGGCGTTACATAAGATCTTCTTCTGTTAGGTAAACGCTTGGAAGCTTAAATTTTATTTATCATCTGAAATTTAATAAAAATTCTTAATATTCGAATGTTTCTTATCCGAACACTTAAGAAAATGAAAAATACGTGTTTAGTTTTAAACCAAGTATTTTACAAAAAAAATTTTGTCTGTCTCCATTTCAATTAAAGATTGCAACGGACTCTTTATTACTTATGTCAATCGTTCGCTTGCTTGTTCTAACATTTAGATGCTATGTTAGAAGCTGTTTTTTGGTATGTTCTTTAAAAAAAGCTATAGTAAACCCTTTCATATTTTAAACTTGTTAGCTCCACAGCTTTTTAGAACCAAAAAGTACCTATCTAACACTTTCATATCAACAACAAATCTTAAACATCCAGTGCACGATCAGCATTTTTACATCCGGCAGCCATCTCATAAGCTAGTGACTAGATTAGGCTAGACATCAAGCACTAGATTAGGCAGCCATCATCACAATCTTCTTTTAGGCAATGTCTGTATCCGCTTCTAGGCGAGTCGGTCGCCGACACTAGTACTTCATCGCCAGATCTTGTGAGCCCATCTTCGCCGAAGATGTCGGAAGTAGGACCAAGCCCACCCAGTCCGGATTCAACACCTCCGGGCCGTTCGCACGCGACCGACCCAACGTCCGAAGCCCTCTCCAGTAGGTTAGAGGATTCTGGCGTCTTCGACGGCGGGGGTACCACTAGCGTCATCAGGCAGTTACCCGTCATTCGCTCGCAGAGCCCACCCGTTAGGCCAGCACCAGCACCAAGTCCTACACAACCACCTCGGCCTCACAGTTCTCCCGGTCGACCAGCCAATGGAAGTCCGGTTATTCGCCATAGTCCACTAGCGATCACGTCTCCTGCATGCTCGCCCCAACCGCAACCACCTCCGCTTATCCAGCAGCCCAAGGTCTCCCCCAGGAGGGTGCCAACCGGCGTCATCACCAGCCAGCACGCAGTCACCATACAAAACCAGCTTTGGCTGCAGAACTCTCGAATAAATGGCGTTAAACCGGAAATAATCGGGGGCAGTTTTGGTACCCCGGCATTTATAGCTCATTCCCCAGACGTTAAACCAACCCTGTTAGCTTCGGGGCATCGACTGAGTCCTGGTGTGCCCGTCCGACAAACGCCGACTGTGATCATGGGAGAGGCAGGTGGAGTGCGGACCATGATTTGGTCTCAGCCTCCTCTTACGCCCACCCAAAGTACTTCCGTTGACCTTCCGCAACATGCAACGACATCCAATTGGGGAAGTAGTAGCTCCAACACTGCCAGCGCCAGTAACCCCGAGGAAAATGCTGCAGCGCAGATGCTTCTCAATTTGGGCCAGGACAGGAATCGAACGGAGACATCGAGGGCGTCTGCGACTGCACGCTCGCCTACAACGACGTTTCCTTCTCCCTTCACGACAGTGCCTCTGAACATGGAGCGCCTCTGGGCCGGCGACCTGACTCAGCTGCCGGCTAACCAACAACTGCAGGCGTTAAACCTGACGTCGCCAACTCTTGCCACGAATCCAATGTTGTACGGCGGTAGAGCGGAAACCAAGCCGCCAGGAATAAGCGAATCCTCCGGAAGTGTGGCGCAGGAAGGGGGGGATGAAGAGGAGCAGCCGATGATCTGCATGATTTGCGAGGACAAAGCGACGGGGTTGCACTATGGGATCATTACGTGTGAAGGATGTAAAGGTTTCTTTAAGCGAACTGTACAAAATAGAAGGGTATATACTTGTGTGGCCGATGGGAACTGCGAAATCACGAAAGCCCAAAGGAATAGGTGTCAGTATTGCAGGTTCAAGAAGTGCATAGAACAAGGAATGGTCCTGCAAGGTGAGTGATTTGTGTTTTTTTAATATAAATAAGCGAACCGCGGTACACAGAAACACGGTATGTCCGGTACACAACTGTAGACACCTAGAAGTTTAATGTAGGTAATCTTCGCACAGGTATAGGGCCAGACTTATCACAAATCTCACCCTTCACCCTAGTTACTGCGCAAACTCGCTGCCCTGCAAGTGAGCAATATGGTGATTTACGGGTGGTCACAAAATTTTCTCGTCCGTGCTGTAATTATACGTCTTCTAGAGTTATTGTGGTTGTTTGTGGTCCCGTAGCAAGACGCGTTTTGAGAGTACCTAAATAATATTATACGTGTTTGTTTTAAATGTTTTGTATTTATTTCAGTGTTTATTGTTATTAATCGTGGCTAATAATCATATTTATTGACAAATATACTCAAAAATTGTGACTTAAGCCGCAACTGGATGCTTAAACCACAATAGTAACACCAAAATGCATCAAATACTTTCTGTTTTGTAAACAAGAGCATGTCTCGTTACTCGCGGATTTAAAAAATAAAAACTGAAAAAGGCAAAAAATATCGTGCAGTATTTTTTGCAAATACTAAGGAAACGGTTACAGCTAGAGATCGGAAAATGCATTGGACTAAAAATGTACGTTATAAAATTATCTGTATAAGGTCAGTAGCGGCATTTTTCCATTTGCAACTAAATCATTTTCCAGGCACGTCTAAAGTTTGCATTGTAAAATAGAGCTGTTCTAAAAAATGCCGACTTTTAGCTGTATAATGTAAATTATTCCAAATCCAAAAAATGCCTGCTGTTGAAAAAAGCGCCAAAGAATTGTTTTTGATAGGAATAAAATTTTTCAATACTTTTTCTTGTAGCAAATTCACCTTTTCAATATTTCAACTAATAGGTATTATATAATAAAACTAAAACGTTATTTTTGAAACTTTTATGCTCGTTTCTGATCTTTCATTTTTACAGTATTTTTATAGTGTAGGCGTATTTGTTTATAAAGTTGCAAAAAAGAGTTTATGCATTAACATAATAGATACGCCAGCGTGTCACTGCGTAATAAGTATACGAGTAACTAATTGTAAGATACGACAAACCTTAATGATTTCAAGTGTAGATACATATACAGGAAAACAGTAACAAGCATAAACTACAACCTTGCTGTACACAAAAAGAGTTCTCTGGATCTGATGCAACCGCTCGGGGCAGTGATATCATTATTGTCTTTTTTATGTACATTGCTTTGGTTAAATGTATCTTTTATTTTCTACCTTGCACATGACGTTTATTTTGCATCTTTATAAATAAGTGAATCAAACAAAGGTACTTATATAGTGACATTATGAAGAAATAAATTTGATGTGGTTTTACGTTATGATTTTAATATTATGTTCTAGTTACACAAAGAGGTAAGGATAAACAAACTTGAAGCCTGTTGCCTTTTTTAGTCTCAGCAATGGTTGCCACTAAAGTTAGAATCCATCGGAGTATGTTATTACGCAATCCCAATGCAGCTAGATTACCGTTATTACATATTGTATAGCTAAACCTTATCAAATTTTAATGTATATGACCTACAGACACGATAAATTCAGTGATAATTGGGGGAGGGGGCTTATAGATAATCCCTCCCTAAATGTAGAAGATCTTTTCTGCATTTTCCTGGTAAAATATACGCATACACAATTTACTTATGATTAGTCGGAAATTAAATTGCTCTTTTTGAGAAACTGGCCGAAGGATAGCCACTCAGATGCATGGTTAGCAAAAGTATGGAATAACAAACCTGTTTCTGTAAATTTAAACTTTACAGTAWTTTTATTTTATTTTTGTTGCTTGACAACGCATTTCCACAGCATCGTATTTTTTTTTTCTTTTTTTAATRCCAAGCAAGCCAGATTTTAAAGGATTTATATTACTCTTTTTGTCTTTGAACTTACCTGGTGGTTGTTTTCTATGGTTGATAACAAATTTTTTTATCTTAAATTTTAAATCAGGTTACCTAACAGGCCACCTAGACTGTGAATGCTGTTCCATCATTCAGTGAGAATTTTCATTTATTCAGTAGCGACAGTTAGGCCAAAAGTGACCTAACAAAAGTAAGATGTTGCATTGTCATTGAGTATGTCCATCACCACCGCAAAAAACCTATACTTATTACTGCATTCTTCTGTCATTCTTCATTTAGCTCATGGAGTAGGTGTACTTTGTAGGGTTTGTATTGGTCGTTTTTAAATATTTGAATAATCTTATTTTTTTAATATATTTACATTTTCTAACTATACTGGACAGTGGACACCGTGGATTGGACAATAGGATTTCTCTTGAGATAAACGTTATCAAATGAACCACAAACATCTTGGTATGAACGTTGTCGATCTCCAGGGCCAACCTTCATTAGGATAATAATTCGTTTAGTTTAACTGAGTTTCATGTTTCATCATCTTTCAAACTAAAATGAAACTGCTGTTATTAAATTAACCTTTTAACTCATTGCAAGGTACTTCAACCTGGCATGAAAAAAGGAAAAACCAGAGGCCACCTTACCTTTTTGTGTAATTAACATCAAATGAATAAAAACCACAATCGAGACTTGCAGAACCTGCTTTGATAACTCTTTTTGTCGTAAAAATACGATTTTTTATAAAAACTGTGATACCAAACCACATAAAATAAACATCGTGAAAATGCATCGACATACAAAAACAAAAAATAGGCTAAGAAATGAAAAATAATTGACAAAAAAACATCTGTAACAACCATTTTCCTATAAAGTTCATATTATAGAAATAAACGGGTTATTCCACGTTTTTGACTAACCCTAAGCCCTTTATAAATGTTGTACATCATAGCAGCGCCTTTAGCGGGTAGCACCTGTACTAAAATTCTAACAAACGTGGCTTCTTGGTGCCTTAACATTTGAAAAAAGTACAATGGTTTTAAAATCTCGTAAACAGGGCGATGCAGAACGATAATACAAATTGTGATCGTGCATCATTATTTTCGAGTTAAATAAATATAACCTCAAAAGTTGAAACAGAACAGACATTTCTACCAACATTTTATATCAAAAGATGGAATATTTATGTAGAATGCGGAGTTTGCGGCTGCCTGATAATGCTCTTACCAATTAAGATGAGATTAATAGTTGCTTAATTTGAAGGAGGTATGTCCTGCTACCCATAAGATCTAGTTAAAATACTGTTACGGAATTCGGGTTCGAAAATTCTGGATTTCTGATTTAAAACACTTTATTTAACAGTTCTAAAACACTAACAAGCACTATTCACAATTACTTTAACAATTAACAAACTTTACTCAACTATACACTACTTTTAAAAACACTACAGTTGTACTTATATCACTTTACAATACTTAAATCTCACTTTCCGTCACTTTCAAAACTCGCGCTCGTTCATAGACTGTCTAACTCCCCTTCACTTCCGTCTCTGGCCGCTTATATATCCGCAGACTCCCCACTTACTTGGCGTGTCTGGCACATTCGCGAAGGCTCTCGATTTCGAACCTTCCTAGACTTTACTAGAGCCTTTCGCATAGATTAATCTCGAACACTCTAGCACGTCGGGTTGCCTGCCCACAGGCGTTGAGCGGGCCGTGATACCACTGACTCTGCGTTGCACTACCCCCTCCTTAAAGACTGATCGTCCCGATCAGTTCCAGTCTTCAACATTTCCGTGGTACTCACTTAAACGATTCAAGTGTACCACCTTCATCTTCGATCTTGGGCTGCGCTGGATTCTATAAACTACATCGTTAATCCTTTTCACTATACGGTAGGGTCCTTCCCAGGATGGCGATAACTTAGGTGAAAGCCCCTTCTTCCTTTGTGGATTGTAGAGCCACACTAAGTCTCCTTCGTTGAACTGTCTGGGATTGGCTCTGACATCGTACCGAGCTTTCATGCGATCGCTCGCAATGTTCATTCTCTGTCTCACCAGCTGGTGTGTTATCAATAGCGACTCCCGAAGATTTTCGACGTAACTAGTTGCTCCCTCTTCATTGGATGTTCCCGCAGAGCCAAACACCAAATCGCAAGGCAACCTTAGTTCTCTTCCTAGAACTACTTTCGCCGGTGTCTGCCCCGTAGTCTCGTGGATGGCCGCTCTATATGCCATCAAAAACAGAGGAAGATGCTTATCCCAGTCCGTCTGGTGTCGCTCCACAACCTTGGAGAGAAACTGTTCCATTGTCCGGTTAAATCGCTCGACCATTCCATCTGATTGCGGGTGAAGCGGTGTTGTTCTGGTTTTAGTAATACCCAGCAAGTGACAGAGTTCTTGAAACACCCTGGACTCGAAGTTTCTTCCTTGGTCAGAATGCAGTTCCAGTGGCACTCCAAATCTGCATACCAAATTATCGACGAGAACCTGAGCCACTGTTGAAGCCTCCTGGTTGGGTATAGCATAGGCTTCTGGCCACTTGCTGAAGTAGTCCATAGCAACGAGGATGTACTTGTTGTTGCTGGTGGTCGTAGGAAATGGTCCGGCGACATCAATCGCAATCCTTTCGAATGGTGCTCCAACATTGTACTGCTTCATCCTTCCCTTCAGGCGTGTTGTCGGTCCTTTGGTAGCAGCGCAGGTTGAGCATTTCCTGCACCACTTTTCCACATCTTCTCGGCAGTGTACCCAGTAGAAACGCTCACGAACTTTGCCCAAGGTTTTGTTCACTCCCAGGTGGGCGCCCGATGATCCTCCATGTACCTCTTCCAAAACCTTAGGTACATACTCCTTGGGTACTACCAACTGCATGGTAACATTCCTCCCATCGGCGCTCTCCCACGCTCTCTTCAACAGGCCATTTTCTACTCGCAGGGATTCCCACTGAACCCACATCGCTTTTAGGGTCGGACTTTCTGGAGACACCTCTTCCCATCCAGGTCGTTGTCTGTTTTCTTCTTTCCATTTCAGGAGGGGACCCACGTCGCTGTCTTCCTGCTGAGCCGTTCTGACTTTCTCGGCAGTCCACTCCTCGCTTTGTGTGATAGTGACTGCTCTTATATCCACCGTGCCTTCTCGTTCATCCACCTTCCTGCAGTGTTTGCATTCTCCACACGGTCTTCTCGACAAGGCATCAGCGTTGTTATGATGCCTGCCTGGACGATGCTGGATTTTGAAGTCGTACTGCTGCAGTCTCTCCATCCACCTCGCGACTTGTCCCTCCGGGTTCTTCAATCGTAGTAGCCAGGATAATGCTGCATGGTCCGTCCTTATGAGGAATTCCCGTCCGTACAGGTACTTATGGAAGTGGTCTACGGACTTCACGATAGCCAAAAGTTCTTTTCTCGTGACGCAGTAGTTCCTCTCAGGCTTAGTTAGGACCTTGCTGTAATACTCTATTACTTTTTCTTCGCCGTCCTGTACCTGAGATAGTACAGCTCCAATCCCAACCTTGCTGGCATCTGTATCCAGAATAAACTTTCCGTGTCTTCGGGGGTATGCCAAAATTGGACTACTGCACAAGGCTGACTTCAACTTCCTGAAGGCTTCCTCATGAACGTGGCTCCATGCAAAAGTCGTCTTCGGTTCCGTAAGTTGGTGTAATGGTGCCGCGATTTTAGCGAACCCTTCCACAAATCTTCTGTAATACGTACAAATTCCCAGAAAACTCCTCACTTCATGCTTATCCCGAGGACGTGGCCAATCGCGGATTGCCTTGATCTTGTCATCACTGGTCTGAATCCCATCCGCAGAAACCGTATGGCCAAGGAATTCCACTTTCTTCTGGAAAAGTGCACACTTTTTCGGGTTCAGCTTCAGGTTGGCTGCTCTAAACCGGTCGAATACTTCTTGTAGGTTCTTTAAATGCTCTTCAAAATCACGGCCCATAACCATAACGTCGTCCAGGTAGACCAGGCAGGTTTTCCAAGTGAGTCCACGTAATACCAGTTCCATTAGTCTCTCAAATGTAGCCGGAGCGTTGCAGAGGCCAAATGGCATTACCGTGAACTGGTAGAGACCGCAACTGGTGGTGAAAGCAGTCTTCTCTTTGTCTTCTGGATGGATCCCAACCTGCCAGTATCCACTTTTCAAATCCAGTGTTGAAAACCATGTAGATCCGGAAAGAGTGGTCAATGTGTCGTCGATTCTGGGTAGGGGATAACTGTCCTTCTTCGTTATGTCATTCAGCTTTCGGTAGTCAACACAGAATCGGAGCGATCCATCCTTCTTGGTGACAAGAACCACTGGTGAAGACCATGGACTGTTGGACTCCTCGATTACACCTTGCTCCGTCATTTCTTTCACCATCTTCTCAACCTGTTCTTGTCTTGCCAACGGTAGTCTCCTAGGTGCCTGTCGAATAGGTTGAGCATCTCCGGTATTGATCCTGTGCTGGACGATGTCTGTTCTCCCCATTGGTGTGTCCGGTTCGGCAAACACATGTTGATAGCATCGTAGAAATTCTCGGGCTCTTCGTACTTCCTCCTTGGTAAGATGTTTCAAATCGATGTTGAGCTGTGCCGGCGTTCTTGGCGTCTTCTGCGTGTCTTCCATATCCTCACAGGTGTTTMTCCTCGTTACGKGAGTACATGTTGCCAAAAGATCTCCTTTTTTTATTGTCGTTCCCACAGGAGCGATGTTTGCAATCCTCACCGGCACCGTCTTGGAGGTCTTGATAAGCGTTCTTGCAACCAACAAGTGTTTGTGTGAGTCTTCAGTCGGTTCTACTAATCCAACGCAGCTCCCAAGATCGTTCCCCATCGCAGCGTTGATGATCTGCTCGCTGCTTCCTCTTATTCGGACGGTTTCACTAGCATATAGCCTCACGCACCTTGCTTCGCCTCCAGGTGTTTCTAGCACGAAGCTCTCGTTTCCGATTTTCAGAATCCGCTCTTCTGGATCATATGCAAGTCCGTACTTCCCTATCAGGTCCATCCCCATGATGAAATCGTCGTCAATGTCCGCCACCAATACCCTGTGACGTATACGAAGCTGCCCTAGTTCCACTTCAACCTCAGCTTCACCTATCGCCGGCGACGTTTCACCTGTCACTGTTCGCAGAAGAACCTTCTCCATCAGGGGTCTCACTGTCGGTGCGATGTTCTTCTTTATGATGGAAACCATAGCTCCAGTATCCACGGTCACTTGCGTCTTCTTTCCATTCACGGTTGTCATCATTGTGAGGCTATCCACGTTGTTGTGTCGTAGCAGGTTGACGGAAACAATCTTGGGGGCTTTGTCTTCTCGGGCAGTCGGTGTGCGCCCCGTAACACCGACTGTTTTTAGTTTTCCTGCTGCTGGCTTCTTCTTGACGCTGCAGGAAGTGACACCCTGCAGTCTCTCTTGAAGTGCCCGGTCTTTCCGCAGCGGTAGCAGGTCTGACATCCGGCGGATTTATTCGCAGCTAGGAATTCTTTCAACTCCCGCATGATTGCTTTCAGTGAATCGGTCTCCTCTTCGACCTGTGTTCCACGTACCTTACACTGGCCCCAGTTGGCAGCTGAAGCCTTGTAAGCCGCCTCGATCTCCAAAGCTTTCCCTAGGGCTTCTCTCGTAGTGGTGTAAGTGGCTAGCAGCAAAGCGTTCCTCACAGTGTCATCTCTTACACCTTCGATAAAACTCCGCGTTGCCAGCTCCTCCACAAGCTCAGTTGGGGCTGTCGGATATGCCAGATGCATAAGTTTCCTTACGTCCGCTTCGAAGTCTTGCAGGGTCTCACCGACTTTTTGTTTACGGGTCTTCAGCTGGGTACGAAACAGCTGTTGTAGGTGTTGTTCTCCAAAATGCAATTCCAGTGCTGCAGTAAGCTTCTGGTAATCACCCTTCTCTGCTTCGGGCAGCGTACGAAGTAAATCAAGAGCCGGTCCACGTAGAGCTACCACCAAAGCCATAACCTTTTCTTCATTACTCCAGTTATTTGCCTTTCCTGCCATTTCAAACTGCAGCTTGTAAGTCTCAAATGATGTGTGACCATCATAAGTCGGTGGTTTTATCTTGTTATTTCCAATAACTGGCGAAGACGTCATACCGTGGGTTTTCATTCTTTCCAGGTCTCTTTTTACTGTCAAAATTTCCTTTCCAAATTCTCCTTTCATGTGTAGAACTTTTTCTTCGAATTTATTGCTAAGTTTTTCCTCTACTTTGTTGACCTTTTCTTCGACAAGCTCCACTTTCTCTTCGACTGCATTCTGTGTAACTTTAAGCTCTTCTGTTACACTGTCGATCCGTTCTTCAATTTTATTTTGGCTTGTTCTGATTTCCTCTATTTCGGTTTTAAGTTGTTCTTGCACAGCCATTATTATTTTCTTCTTAATTTCTTCCTGTCCGATTTTGAATTCTGTCTTCATTTCCTCTTGTCCGGTTTTCATGTCCTCTTGACAGGCTTTTATCTGCTCTGTCATGTTTTCTTGCATTTTCTGCATCATTTGCATTAACTGTTCTAGTTGTGCTTCCATATTGGCCGATTGTCTTCTTGTTACTGGCATAAACTAGAATTTTCTAAAACTTCTCCAAACACTGTCTATCCGGTCCGTAGAACACTCCAGAAATCCAAAATCCCACTTCTGACACCAATTGTTACGGAATTCGGGTTCGAAAATTCTGGATTTCTGATTTAAAACACTTTATTTAACAGTTCTAAAACACTAACAAGCACTATTCACAATTACTTTAACAATTAACAAACTTTACTCAACTATACACTACTTTTAAAAACACTACAGTTGTACTTATATCACTTTACAATACTTAAATCTCACTTTCCGTCACTTTCAAAACTCGCGCTCGTTCATAGACTGTCTAACTCCCCTTCACTTCCGTCTCTGGCCGCTTATATATCCGCAGACTCCCCACTTACTTGGCGTGTCTGGCACATTCGCGAAGGCTCTCGATTTCGAACCTTCCTAGACTTTACTAGAGCCTTTCGCATAGATTAATCTCGAACACTCTAGCACGTCGGGTTGCCTGCCCACAGGCGTTGAGCGGGCCGTGATACCACTGACTCTGCGTTGCAATACATTATTATTTTATTTGTAGAAGTAGTTAGTTTTGATAGAATTGCTTTATTGGTTGTTAAATTTCAGTTAACAACTAGTTAACTGAATAAATGGTTCCAAAAAATGTTCTACCTATATGCCTATTTTTTGCAGAATATGGAAAATGAAGGCGTTAAAAATTTGTCAACGGTGTCGAGAGTTTAGTGATAAGCATCATATGTAAAAATGATATGGATTAACATTTAAAAAAGATAAGCGGAGTCTTGTTTGTATGTATAGCTATAACTTTATTTTTAAAAGTAATTATACGCACTTTTCTCAATTTAGAAAATAACAGAGGAATCGCTTTACATTAATTGTGTAAATAGCTGATGTAATAGCTACTATATGTGTACAAATATACAGGGTCCGCCACCTAAAACTCCTCAGACTCGTATTTTCATTATTTTTTAAGTACTACCTCAAGTTATATGTCAAATTGTAGGTCTTTTAAACTCTTTAAACATAGCATAATGAGTGTCCGAATTGTTTTGCCGATTATGATATTTGACTTTTGAGTTCTTTAAAAAATTAACTTTATTTGCACACTATCATAATTGGCATAATTGGACACTCACTATGCTATTTTTAAAGAGTATAAAAAACCTACAATTTGACATATAACAAGGTTGTACCTAAAAGATGACGAAAATACGAGCCTGGGGAATTTTAGGTGGCGGAGCTCGTACATCGCGATATTTATTAAAAGCACATTTCATTACATGCGTCCACATTAGGTAAAAATTCAATGGCTTTAAAAAATCTTCTGACGTTATTAAACGTACTGAACTCTACACAGAATTGCGAATTTATATAGCCAAGCGCGTGCATAGGCGGTATGCGATGGATTTGATTCGTTAACCTTCAGTCAAAGTGCAGTACGCAGAAATGAAGGAATTTCCTATAGTAGACAGGCAGTGCATGTCAGACAAAGAAGACGAAGTTGGTGACCTAGAGCGTATCCACCACCAGAGAACGACTGAAGCACGTCGCTAAATCCTTGGACAGCTAGACATTCAGTAAGCGTACGTACCGCTGGCACTTGTACAACAAAATCATGGCAACAGAACAAGAATTAGGTAGATAACTGACCTTTAGTCCAGATTGCTTGTTAACTGGTGCATTTCTTTCGTCGTAACATTGACGCAAATAGACTTTGTTTCCGTACTGACCTTTGTATCTTTTCGTACCTCCTGCCACGTGTAATGAAGATGAGTAACGTTACTTTTTCTAAAGTGTACTGTATGTAAGTACACTACTGTATCTACAACCTCACATCCCCTAGAGTTCATTTAAGATTAAATACATCCTGTTTGGTTATCCACAACTTCAATTTTTGAGGATTATAAAATAATTTATTGCGGCTTACCTTCAAATAGATGCTTACATACAAATTGCACTGCGTGAAATGTCCCAAATATTTAGTATGGTTATATAAAGATACCTATTTATTACGGACACCATAAAATTGGTTAGTAGTGATTCCATTTGAAATCCTTAAGCATGCATGATGCCCGTTGACAGTAGCAAAGACAAGTTGTTGATTTTTTGTATTTTTACATGTCCTAATAATATAACAAATGTTTAATTTCTTTCAAACTACTTCGCTTCTTAAACTGTCAAACAGTAAATTTAATTCTGTTCTGAATATATGTAAATGCTTTTTAACCATTTTAACCATTACCTAACCTGTAAAATTCAAGTTTCTGTTTTCAACATTTATTCGCAGCGCCTTTAAGCAAATTTCAATTTCATCCTGTGATTTATGAGCAATTTTACTTAACTGTAACAAGGTACGAACAGATATACCATAAATAAGTTTTTATTATATCTGTCGTCGTGATAATAATAATTATATTTTGATGTACAATATTTATTATAAAGGTTTTGAGGTTTCCAATTCAATGAAAATAGTTTTAAGACGGCGCCGGCGCGGCGGCGATTGCAGTTGTACCGGAAGTAGATGTTAATTCTGTTATTTTAAATAGAACACCCTGTATTGTTGCATTTTTTGTTCCTGTTTGTTGTTTCCTTGAATTTAGGGTAACTTTATTAACCACAACTGTAGTCTAAAATTGGAGCTTTGATTTAAATCCCATGGATTTTTTGTTTATGCCGGTGCCATATACAGAAAAGACCATTCAGTACTATCAGTGCTTTAAATTTAGGCGATCGTTTAATAAACGGATCTAAAAGTGTATTTAAGTACTTATGTGAAAACCATCTCGAATACCTATTGTCGATAACCTATTACCATAGTAAAAATCAACGTAATAATCGAACGCTGACTAAAATAGTATAATATTTATTATATATCAGTTGAAAAAACTCTAGGTACTGTAATTTTAATTGTGGTGCGATAATTTTGACGGTGTATACGGTATTTTGCTTTAGTAACTGTGGCAACCGTGCACAAAAGCATCTTTTTTGGGTGTAAACCTGGCTTAGCTGTATTTCGTACATATCATATAAAACACGTGGGTATTATAATTTGTTGTATATCGTGGCGGTTCATTCGGAAAGAGCCGCTACCTTTTGAGTTTTGGATTATCATAGAGGACTCATTTTTCATCTCCAGTCATCAAGCGATCAAAAGCGTTTCCGTATTGTGGCACTAAAGCAATAGACTGCATGTAGTGGACAGGTTAGCTGTGTCTTCTTTGGACAGATTATGCGGGACCCAAACAACAGCTGTTCGCTGATTAAGAGTATTTGACAGTTACTCTATTGTCTGACACAGATTTGCTTCCATTTCCGCCCTTGATATAGGTATTTGTGTCTAAAGCTCGATACGAGTTGGAAATATTAAAATTTTTTTGTAGCATCTGTTGCGTTATTACCCTTGTGAAACTCAAAAAGCATACAATGCCGGATGTGTACCTCTTGTGGTAATTGGCTGGCCATTTCACCATAAATTGGAATGAGAAAATTAAGATCTAATTGTTTACGAGTAAACAAGTCACTCTAACCTTAAAATGTTTTTTTGGCGCGATTTTAAAGTTTGAAGTACACAATCAGCTGACAACAGACAAATATCGACATTCGCAGAAAAACATTACTTTCCGCCCCCACAGTACTTTCATTTTATAACCTTTATGTTCGGCCTTTAACACGTAATTATCGAGGGTAGTTAGCTTCCATAMTGCGACACTAAGGTACTATATTTGAGTCGCCCAACAGATATAGTAATAAAACCGCMCCTTTGTGGGCAATGTTTATAATAGCAATATTTCATTGATGCTTTCAAACAACACGTGTTTTTTCTGAAAGCAGATGCACTCAGCTCAACGGAAATAAACAGCTGATTCCTCTTACATAACCTCTGTGAACTTCCCTCTGTGTGTAACAACAAATTAGTATTTTTGGAGACCGCTGTTGTGGATTCATTACGAAAACGGTATGTATTGCATTTATTAAAATGGATATAACAATTCTTTAGTGTGAAGCGGGCTGTTGCGTACAATGCTTTACGCAAGTAGTCTCTCACTTTCACGTTTTATATATCTGTTGAGCGACTCGAGTATAGTCCATTTTACTTTATTAGAGAATAGAGATGAGCTAAATAACAGATTAGACGTCAAATTTACAGAACAAATTTTCACCCCAGGCTAGCTCACGACGCGCTTTTACCCCCAATTATGTACACACTACACTGCATAATTCATTGCCTTTTTCTTGTTTTGAACTTGAACAATAGTTTTAAGCTTCTTGTATGTTTTTTCACGAAATCTTGCAAAAGCACGGAATTGTCATCATCTGTCAAACTTTAGAAACAGCAGTCATGCAATGTAGTCAGATGTTAAAAATATTCTTTATATTTGAGAACTTTAAGCTAGTAATGTGCAACCTCATTTGTTTTCAAGTTGAACATAAGACTTTGTGTACAATTCGTACATAATTGAACTTTATCTGGCTCGTCTTCTCTATCAGCCTCGTTCGCTTCGCTCATTCGGCCATAAACTCTCCTTGTTATGTCCTCGTTACTTAAGTAGCTATTAGGGCCAAGACAGTTTGATCTGCTGCAGAAGGACTACCTATAATGTATACCTATAATGTAATGTTGCATGGATCGGAATTTTTAATGCAATATATACCTGTTCTGGATCTAGTCTCCAAATATCGATACCTGCAGTAAAAGTTTCCATTGTTCACGTTTAACGCCATACGATAACGTTGAAGTTTGATGCTGCACTCTGCACTTCAAAATAAGGAGCTGCCCCGTAGAATCACGTACCCCTGGTCATAAGGCATATTATGTCCGAACACGCGCGGCGGTTTGAAGTGTTGGCGCATCGGTATGACGTTTCATTTAGGGTAATGTTTAATTGATATGAGAGTTAGGTTGGGTTAATTGGTTAAAGCCATCGCACATTAATTTATAACAATGCCTCATGTGTGCTAGGATGGTTGCAGTCTCAGATAACAAAGCTAGGATTCCATACGTACTCGACCAGCTGGCAACATCGAGCATTCTACCAAGGCTCTAAAGTCTAAACACTAGCTAACCAATAGAATGCCTTCACCGAGATAGATAGAATACCTTCACCTTCACCTGACCTGACCTGACCTGACCAATAGAATACCTTCACCGAGAATGCCGAACAAACGATTCGGAAGCGTCCATGTTTTTGCCGGCGAATTCAAGCTTTAACGTATTACCGATGATAGGTTATTAATTTTTTAATAAGTGATGCACAATGTGACACAATTTCCTTTTTACTTACCGTATAATAACAATGCTTATCGTAATATAACAAGAAGCTATGTACCACCGCACATTTATTTGTTTTTCTGCTATAAGCGACCTTAAATTTCGTCAAATCAAATGTTAAACAACGAATTTAGCTCAAAAACGCTTAAAAGGTAAATGAAACTTGTGAAACATTACTTAGTTTAATAAATGGAGCAGCTAACCTTATACGTGTTGTAACTGTTCAGAGCATATTGAAAGTTTATAATACATATTCCTATGTCACGTCCTCCTATTGCATGATGATTATTATGCGTTTCATTCTGAACAAGATGATAAAAAAATGTAAAAATCTTACACTTGCAAGTTGCTGCCATCTATCGGTGTCATTTGAAACCTCAATCGCCCTCTTTCTAAAGAGGGCCATTTTTGTAGCATGACAAGTGTTGTTATCCTTTTAAATGGAGTTATCCGTACTAATCAATAAGTTTAAGCTCGCGTTTAAAATAGGAAATTTGACATTTTTTTAAAGATATAAAGCCGGTCGATTTGAAGTCAAAGAAAAAATATGGGTCAACTAATTTTCACTTTAGTTTAAGAAACCGCAATACAAAAATATGTGCAAAAACCCTATTAGTGCTATTTGTGGGGCCTCCACAACATATGTTTTCCAGAGGCCGCAACACGGCTTGATCCGGCCCTGGGCAGTAATAAATTCATTTTCTACTGAGCTGTAGTTTTTGATTGCTAGTGTTAATGACTTCATCATTTTACTACGAATACATGACCTCTATGAGTTCTTCCCCCAGGTTTCTCTTGCGATTTTGTGTAAATGCGTCTAATGCTAAAAAATGTGAGTATATTCTTTTGCATCCGAACACATTGTACCTTGTTACGTTATGACTGGAAATTGTAAATAGTTTTAACTTTTATTCTGCGCGACATGAAAAATTATGTGAAAGTACATCGTTAACTTAATCTTGTTTTTGTGCAATGACACATAAGTTCTTATATGGAAAACTGCTCTTTGCTACCATGCATGCAAGTGCCTACCCAAAGCATTGGCCCTATTTCACGTAACATTTAAATGTTTTATACACGAATCGAAAAGCAAACTGCTAAAGGTGTCGGTGCCTTATGTTAATCGATAAAATATAGTGCCACATCAGAAGTTAACGACCCTGCCTTTTTATGTATCGGGCGTTCTAAAAATAGAGATATCGAATTAGTTGATACGATAGACATTATAACTAGTCAGAAATAATCTTATAATTAAACAACTAATCGTAGCTACGTAGCGGATTGTTTTGTAAAATATGCTAAAATATTTAGATAGTAGATACATAGTAATTAGTAATATTAAAAAATCTATTCACATCCGAGTTTTATTACTTGTTCTGGACACAAATGTAATTTTTTATAGGTACTAAATATTGAGTAATAGGTATTACCAAAACTTTTCATTGCAACGCTTTCCATCGCAAGTAATTTGTTTCTTTAAGTCTATATAACTTAATGTATAACTTGTAAAGACATGCGCCAATATATTTAATTAATTAATCCCAAAATGTATAATTGACCAGGATAACAGTACGAGTTATATAATATTAAACAACGATACACTTGCTTCTTGCTGAACTCTATATAAAAACGGGTTGCCTATATGCGAATTGCAGTGTGTATAGCCTGTAAACCAGTAAAGCACAAAAAAACGAACGGTAGGTACAAATATTAGTGGAAGAACATGATAATGCTAAAGTAAAGTTGTAAATAAGTGTAAAGCAGGTTAAAACGAAATGTGACAACCACCAATTTGAGCTAATTTACTTCGTTTAGTGTTTTTTCTGTTTTCTTCAATTTCTGCTATTCTATCTCAAAAAACTCTTTTAACAAAACTGTGCACAGTACCTGCTTAAAGAATGTATATTTCTTGTTTATGAATTCACTGTTATTTTTAGATTTAAACATCATTAACATGCTTATACATACACTTTTATCATTCCGTATTTAGCGTAGGTATTATTTACGGATTATCGTTATTTTTTCTAAGAGCGATCATTATGAGACATAATGGCTTATGTTAATATTGTTACGCAGTACTATGAAACGATCATTCCGTTGGATCTAAAAATTTAATGAATAATAACGCATGTGTTCCGAACAAAATTTACTGAACGCTTATGCTGCGTGCAACGTTAGTAATTGTGTCAGGTAACTATTTTTTTTAATTTGCCGTAGCTTTAGAGGCGTGCTTTCCACCACCCCTGTATTATTGATGGCACCTTCGATATTGTCGTTTGAATTTTTTTTTGTAATAATAATCAGACAACTTCATTATTATAATAATTTATGAAACAGTAAAAATTAATTATAAATAAAATTAGATTATTGGATGGGTTCATCCAATGGAGGAGGAATAATAAATAAAGAACAGTATACAAATACAATACAATACAACTTTAGACAACCAAACTCCCAAGGGAATATATTTAAAATAAAAAATTAAAGATGTACATGTTTCACTTGTCAACTGCCGTTCCATACTATCGCCGGCTTTTCAATACTTAATTCTTTCTCATCACAATTATTGTAAATATTTTTCTTAAACTTTAACTGTGGTATCTTGATATTGTTAACAATTGTTCGCTAATGGCTCCATGCCAGAGAATTCCATTTTTGATTTTTGGTTCTCAAGCCCTTTTGACTGGACCATTGCGAGTCTGTGGGAGTTTCTTTTAAATAACTTAAATTTTAATTTCAATCATTGTATGCAATGTTTTAGTTTCCTAAATCTAATGTTGCTGAGGATGGAGGCCGTAAACCTCTGAAACATGTACAACATCTTTAATTTTTGATTTTTAATACATTTCCTGGCGAGTTTGGACAAATACTGTTCTTTGTAAATTAGATTATGTCGCTGAATTAGCTGCAAATTGAGTGCACTTTAAAGAATACGAGAGATGTTTCGGATTTATTATTTTAGTTTATGTGAAAATAATTTAAAATGTCAAGTTATTAAATATATTAGATCATAAAACTAATTCATGGAACTACCTAATTTACTGTCTAAATATAATTTAAGATAGCAGGGGCAACTTATCAAACAAACTTTACATAAACAGCTAAGCAATATTAACATTTAATACTCGTATACCTATAATTGGAAAAATAGCATAACTTTAGCACTAAATTGACAAAATAATAGTTATCAATTTTGTGAAAGCGTTTAGCTTTGAACATCATGTACACTTTACCTAAATAATATTCCCGTACTTATTGTTTTCTGATCTAATAATGTGTTCTTTTTAGCTGTACGAGAAGATCGGATGCCAGGAGGTAGAAATAGCGGAGCAGTGTATAACCTGTACAAAGTGAAGTACAAGAAACACAAAAAGACGGGTAGTAAACAAGCGCAGCAGAAGCCAACGGAGAAAGTGATGCTATCACCGCAGCAAATAAAGGCGGAGGCGCCCGCCAGTATTCCTGCACACCTAGTCAACGGCACCATCCTGAAAACCGCATTGACCAATCCCAGTGAGGTCGTCCACTTACGTCAGAGGTTGGACAGTGCGGTGAGCAGTTCGCGAGATCGAAACTTTTCCATTGAGTACACGTTATCCATGATCCAAACGTTAATAGACTGTGATGAATTTCAAGATATAGCTACTTTACAAAATCTAGACGATCTGTTAGATCATAACACGGACTTAAGTGAGAAATTGTGTCACATAGGTGATTCGATTGTTTATAAACTTGTGCAATGGACGAAGCGACTGCCATTCTATTTAGAGTTACCCGTTGAAGTGCACACGAGACTTCTAACACACAAATGGCATGAACTTTTAGTGTTAACTACATCAGCGTACCAAGCAATCCACAAGTCTGGCTCAGCCGAACATCAGCAGCACACGACTGTCATAGAACCAGATTTCACACAAGAAGTAAGTAACCCCTTATTAGTTGTATGTATTTTATTGTACAGGGTTCGTCAAAAGTATGGAATAAGGCTTATGTCTGTAAATATGAACTTTATAGCAAAATGTTCTTAACGAAAGCTACGTATTACGTTATTTTTCATTTATTAGCCTACTTTTCATTTTTGTATGTAATCGAGTTTCCATTGCGGGGTATTTATTTTTGTTTTTTCAGTGACATCAAGCAATTTTTTGCGGATTTTTATTGCTCCTTTTACACTTGAAATGACCTGATGTTTTTTGTGTGGTTTGACAAATATTATGTGGGGAAATCGTATTTTTCAGTTAAACGACAAAAAGTCCTATCAAAAGCAAATTCTGTGGGTGTCAATACTTGTTTTTATTCATTTTAAGATAATTCTAATGCTCATAATACTTTATTCACTTAATAACAGACCTCATGTATCTTGACAATAACCTAGGCCAGTGGTTCCCAAACTGTGCGCCGCGGCTCCCCGTGGCGGTTGTCCAGGGGCGCCGCGAAATGTTGCAAAAATTTTACTCCTGTTTTCAATTCAACTAAGACAAGTATCTAGGAAGTAGAGATTATATTACTCTAGAACTAAAATAAGCTACTTTTTTACCAGCCTGCCAGCCTAAACTAGATGACTTTCTACAAAAGTTTTAGGGTTTTAGTTTTAGTTTAGGGTTGGGTGGAAGAACGGAGATACTCCAAACCCTGCCTTTTTCCTATTATCATTTACTACGTTTGTTGTAACTACTACTACTACTACAACTGTATATATACTGGGAAATAAAGACCTATTATTATTATTATTATTATTATTATTATTATTATTATTATTATTATTATTATTATTATATAATCTAGTTTTAGTTGGTTGTTTTGTAGTTTCAAGAACAGAGTTGCATAATTCGGCTATTTTTAAATCTTATTGCCAATGTGTAAATTAACCTAAGTAGCAAGTCGACAATTTACGTTATTTCTAAAACATGAAAGTCCTCGTAAGCAACATTGGGACAAAATACAAACGATTCGATTAGAACATGCTGGATCTGACAATTTTCTTGGAGTGTTCAAGAATGGGAGCTTCTGAGTAGAGTGACTCAGGCTACCAACTAATCCACAACCTTTTTAACTTCGAACTCAGATATGACTTGACGCTTTTGTTTTTTTTTCAACATAAATTTTCTTTAGCAGCAAAATATTTCCAGTTATCATTAGTTATGTTTATGGAATAGCTTTCTGGCGTTTTTAATAAAAATATTTTATTCCTTTCACATTGTTTATTTTAACTGCACATTATATGTTTGGTACATCTTAACAACTAGTTTGAGAAATACTCTATAAATGAGAATATCCCCTAGCTTACATAGATTGAAAATCCTTTCATTACCGGTGCCCACTTGAATTTGAGTAATCTTGCGATAGCACTGATGGCCGAATATTGGATTTCAGCAAAATATGAATGTGCTCTTTTAAGCGAAGATGGATTTTCGACGGTTGTGTTTATAAAGAGCAAGTAGAGATAGAAAATAAATGTTGTAATAATGCAGATTTCGTATGTCTATAATATTATTTGTGGTGTATTTTTTGTGTGTTTTATTTAGTTAATGGTAATGACTAAATCGGTTTGTATTTTAAACTTAGGTTAGCGAGCCGTAGAAAACCCGTAAATTATTTAGGGCGTCGCGACTCAAAAAAGTTTGGGAATCTGACCTAGGGAATCACAGAAATTACGCAGGCAATTAGACTCTTGTATTTCGTGTCTGATTTTGGCTTCAAGCTCTTGCAAATTTCGTTCTTTCCTTTGTACACCTGACATTTTAAATGACCCCAGAGGAAATATCCGATAGACTTAAATAATCATCATCATCATCTAATAATTTCCCGACGTCCTATCCACCGACCTGGGAAGATATAGTCTTCCTTCATTTAGTAAGGGTTTCACTCAACCAGTAGCAGCAGTTCGCTACAGGGTTTCTATAAATGATTCATAGAAAGCGGGCGGCCTTAATTTTTTGTGCCGCCTTTTTATAACTGCTGCCAAGCTACTACAGGCACGGCGATCACTGAACATCAATGAGCACGATAGTACTGAAGATTGCAGATCAAGTTACAGTCACGAAATTAATGGCTTTATAAAGATTATCCAACAATTTACGCTTCTATTTTTCTTTTAAATGTAAGAAATAACAATAGTTATTGGTATAGTAGGCTTGTGGTAACCTCTACAGTCTTCACCCTTGCACTGTGGAAGCTTTGTGTAGTGCAGCTATCGTTACTACCACTTAGTTTGTGAATTTTACCATTACGGCAGGCTAAAAACATCTTTCAATCCATCATGGTACAATTATTTAACAGGCTTATTGTAGCCACAACCTCACAAATACGACACATAACCTAAACAACGAAACCGTGTCACCCACCGAACTCTATAAAGTTTTATAGAGTTCGGTGGTGTCATCCCACAGTTCCGAAATGTGAGCATGCTGCAACCTTTAAGTTGATTATTACACAAAACACTACAGAATATGTTAAAAATACAAATTCCCACGCGTTTTCTCATATTAAAATAAATCAAATAATTCAACAATAGACAGATGACATATGTTAGAGCAAAAAAGTTGTCAATTGTATCAAAAGATTGGTACTGAAATTTTAAGTTCTAAGTGTGAGTCAATAATATTAAAATAACATTTTATTTATTTTATAATCGTACTTTAAATGCGAAGAAAATTGTATAAATTTACACCTCAAGAGAAAAATGCTATTATTTTCTCGGTGAATCAGTGTTCGGGGTTCGCCCTCATGGAAGAATAGCATCTATGAAATAATATTGCCTTTCTCGCCCACAATGTACAATCTATTATTTGTATATATATTATGTTTGTTTACTATGTAATATGGTATATGAACGGTGAACCGACGTACCGTGTATCACATACAATATAGAAGTGTCTTGCCAAAAAAATTAATTTTAATCTAAAAACTTTATTAACTGATAACAGGAATGCGACAAAAGCACTACAAATGACGATATTTCAACTCGCGTCAATTTTCGCCCCCGTCCGCCTTCTTTCCTGTAGCGCTCATTACAACCCGACCAGGTTGTTATCCACTGTGACAATAGACTAGTCCTATCYCTAAAGGGTCTCATGGGACGGTATAAAAGGCGAGGCAACGAGAACTAGGATTCATTCCCCCAGCCGCGAAAAGGGCATGGTGTACGCGTCCGAGGATAAAGCCGAAGCTTTTGTAGACGTTCGACGATAAGGAAAGCCAGTGCAGACCAAACGTCGAGAATACAAATCTAATCGACATCGACAGGGTCCACCGAAGCATTTGCTGATTACTCGCTGTACCTATACCATTCGCCACACCACCCCGGCGGAAGTCGAGAAGCTTAGCCTAAGGACCAAAATGAAGAAGGACCTGACCACTCTTAATGGCGCTCTGAGACTGAAACATGATTTTCGATCAGATCAGAAAACTGCTGATGTCTTCATGATACCGAGCAAAGCAATACATCTCCGCAAAATGCTGGCCCGATAGGTGATAAGCCCGCTACCGACCATGGGGAAGACATTTGAAAGTACCATCTTCGATCGGTTATTGGCTGCCGTCGAGGGAAAGAACATTACCTGTAACAAACAATTCCGCTTTAGGGCGAGACACTCCACCACGGACAAAGTATTTACGCTCGTCGAATACGTCACCGAGGACTTCAGCTTCAAAGAATCAACCGGAAGTGTGTTTCCGGATATGTCGAAAGCTTTCAACAAAATATGCCAAGCTGTCAAATACCAACGTCTCAACCGGATTCGCCCACGCCCGTCCAATGTCATAGTTCCTAAGAGGCAGACGATTTCGTGTGAAGCTCGTCGACACAAGGTCCATGGTGCATAACGCCGCATTGGGAGTGTCACAAGGCTCAACACTATCACCGCTACTGTTCCCCGTTTTCACAAAGAACGCAATCAAAACTCGCTCTCTATGCAGACGATTACAAAATCAGTAGATCCACGTCTGATTACTCGACGCCTTCAAAAAGCCGCCGATGATCTAGAAGGATCAACTCTGAAAAGAGCAGCCCGATCGAAATAAAGATATTTAGTCATGACACTCTATGGAAAAAGAGTACCTGGTCATCACCATTAACAAAACGGTGGTGGGAGGACTGATATCGAAGACCGAGCCGACCGACCGTCGCGCCGACCAGCCTCTTTTGGCTTCAAAACTCCAGCAGTAACAAGCTGTTGATCTCGTAGGCAATATGTATTTCACGTATCCATGTGCTTCATTTATGGGGTTAAGCATCCGACAACCCATATGAATCGTCTCCAGGAGTTCCAGAGCAAGGTTTTCCGGATGGTCGTTAACGCCTCCTGGTTTGTTAGGAGCTTTCAAATACACAATGAGGTCGAAGTTCCTACGATCCAGGAATTCATCCAAGAATGAGAAAGCAAGTCCTTCTACAACGCTGACGTTATTGACTTATTCGTAAACTGGGAGATTACAATAAAGAAGAACCATGTATATAGAGTGTTCCAATTTCGATGTGAACTCACATCAAAACGGTTTACGCAATTATTAGTCAAACTTTTGAGACAAATTCAGTAGTGAAAACAGATTAGTACTACTTTCATTCGTTTTCAAGCTACATTTGATTTCTTAATTTTTTGGTAATTTCAGCAAACCTGTTCTCTGGAGTACGTACTAATTATTTGCATTTTTAAAAAACATTTTTTTAGTTTCATAGTAGGTTTTATATGTATTTCAAGCAACATAATTGCAAAATTTTGTGTCATTTGTTTTTGAAGTAGGACACTAACTTATACAGTATTATTAATGGACCTTTTATATTTTTCAGTTTTCATGTTAAAAGAGATAGAACTTTTTTGCTGATTCTAAAAATATAATATATTGATATTATATTTTCAAAAACTTAGACATTACTTATTCCTAAAAAAAACAGATTTAACACATAACATTTATGTAAGTATTTTTAGTGTTGCAACACTCAATTGCCCACACAGACATCTTAGCTATTACCTAGACAACTAAATCTTATGGCATGCGCGAGAAAATTTTGTGACGACCAGTAAGTCGCCACGTTCCTCGTTTGCAGGGCAGCGAGTCTGCGCAGTAACTCGCAAGTGTGACGGAGGGAATGACGATTAGCGAGATGTGTGGCGGGTTATGTTTGTTGTGACATGCGACAGGATAATTTATCACAATATCTTATCATTGCTTTAAACTTTTAGGTAACTACGTATTTTTGTGGTTGCCTATAATTAGTAAACAAAACAACGAAATACCATATTTCGGGGATTGCGCTAAATGAGAACACTTGGATGGTGTAAGAAATTAATTTATTGTGTGCTCGAGGTATAAACTGTTTGAACAAATACACACATGGGGGCCGAGTACAGGGGGGCTCCGGGGCCCAAGCCCCCCACCCCTCCCAGAAAGAAATCAGGGGGGCACAGCCCCCTCTGATTTATTTTCTTAACTTTACATGTATTTATTTGACAATACCCTTATGCGTAAGATAAAAAAATAATATATAAAAATAATTTGGTGCGTGAGGCGTGGTTGACAAAAAAATTGCACATAGAAAATTCTGTGCAGCATTAAATTGTTAGTATGTTAGTAATATAATATATTTATCTTAATTGCGTAAATTACGCGATGCAAGTAATTGATTTTGTTTAAGAAAAATACAAATCACTATACCTATACCACAAGCGCGTAGTATATACATTTACAAAAGTTTGATTTGTGTCGTTACAAAACCTACAATTTATGTACAAGTGGTTCTTGAACCCACAGCGTTTTTTTTTCTACAGGTGTGACACAACAAAACATTTTGACAAAAATACAAATTTATTTTTGTGGTAGGTACTAATAGTGCAATAACAGAACCTAACACCAGACGAGACCAAGAACAATATTTTTATAAAAAATCTGAAGGATTGCAAGGTACATGCATTCTCTAGGTCTGAATATTCTACGTGGCCGATCAAATCGGGTAGACACCTAGTAATGTTCGTATATAAAAATATAAATTGACATATTTATAACTTAATGTTAAATGATCTACACCGTTGACCGTTGTAACACAGTTTTACTATTTGAAATGGTATAATTTAGGTATACCACCCATCGCAAGGTCATGTTTTGTTATTTTATAGACGTGTCCTTTTAAGAACTCAATATTTATTGAAGATCCTAGAAATTTTCAAAAGCTCAGATAATTCTAATCCAATGCGGTATCTGTTGTCAGATATTGTTAAATTTAAAAAAATTGTTTTATGCATTCCTGTAATTTTGTGTAGGACGGAGCGTTCGTTTTCTGCTTTACGAAGGCTGAAAACATTTGAGATCAACAATGTCACAGAAAAGACTAAATGATGTGGCTTTATACTGCATATTCACAAAAATCAGATTATTGACTTAAATATAGGCAAAATTGCTAAGTCGTTTATTTATAAAACAGAAGTTAGGCGAAATACCTTCTTTGTTTAATAAATAGGTACTTACCAGCTTTATTTTTATATATGTTTAATAATTTATTTTGTTCTTCTTGCTAGTTTATTATTATTGTTTGTCGCTGTATTTTATTGTATTAGTATTTTGTTCTATTAATAAAATTGTTTTTCCATGCAATAACGCATTTTTAACGCATTGACCTTGAGAAATGTTTGATTGAGGTGATACGGCGCAATTTTATAACGAGCCCCCGCCTGAGATTTTGAAAACTCGGCGCTTATGTTACATATCTTGACTGTTGACTTGTTGACTCTTTAGCTCTAGAAGTTTGCAGAGGTCTCATTCTAGCCACGTATAATCAGATACTGTTTTCTAAGTCTTCAAGTGTGTTATTATTGCACTTATAAGTTTCGTTCTTTAAATATCCCCATAAAAAGAAGTCTTAATGGCGTTAGGTTTGGAAGCCATTGGTTTATACTGTTTTACCAATCAACTTATTATATCTGGGTTTTTGAAATCCAGGTTGCCGCCTCTACATGTCTGGTACTGCATGAATGATTTAACTAAAACGGCAAGTTTTTCCATTTGTGTTTTTTTATATATCTTTGGCCTGGGTTTCATGAAGGAACCGTGTGTGCTCAAATTGTTGGCCAGCTGCCTTACTGAATATTTTCGTTTTGGGGATAGCTCCGAAGCAGAGTTTTGATTAGACCAAAAATAAATTTCCTGTTTAAGCTGTTTGAATTATACAACGTAAAGTCGTGGCGTGGTAACCAATATTGTTACTTATAATCAGAGAAATGTGAAATATAGCATTATTATTATATTGCTTGTTATGTATATGTTATGCCTTAAATCTGGATAAATTTCTATGTCCTCAAGAATAAATATCAACATACTATATATTTTCGGAATCAGAAAGAAAAAGATTGAAGTATCTATTTTAGCATGAAAAATATATACGTTCCTGTAAAAAAATGACAAAAAATTTGCAATTATATTCTTTGAATTAGGTACACAAAATCTATTTCAAAACAAAAAAAAATCCAAAATATAAAAAGTAATCAAGATACAGAGGTTTGCTGAAACTGCGTAAAATGATAAATTAAGGCAGTACCATTCTGTTTTTGCTGTGCGTTCACTCCTTACTACCCTGTACACACAGCATGGCCAGATGATGCTGCTGCTACAGTAACTCCAAAACCCCGCCAACATCCAAGGGCAGTCACGATATGTGAACCTAGAGAATATAAAATCCCGGGACCCAGGATTCCAAAGGTTTCTTGATATCAAAATATAACGCAACTTGATTATTTTCATATTTAAATACCATGCCATTATCAGTAAAATGGATTATTCTTTTGTTTAAATACCAGATACATGTACTGATATTTTATTTTCAAGTTGATTCTATAGGGCTGAGATCTTATTTTCTGCAATCAAATAAAATTTCACTATCACGGTACCTAAGAAGTAGATGATGATACCTGTATTTACAAAAAGTATTCTATGTATTCGCTGATCTTGAAATGATTTCTCGAAAGATTGATTTGTTATTGAACAAAAAATCGATTTTTTGTATCAATCTCCATCGATATAGCAGTCAAAATAAACATTTTTAATTTCATTTACTTTTTTACACATTTTAGTATTTATTATGTGCATATTATAATTTCTAATGTATAGATGACAATTTGACATGTTTATCTTTTTACAGGTTGAAACAAATTTGTGCACACTACAAAACTGTTTAACATCGATGATGGGCAGGGAAATCACAATGGATCAGCTTCGACAAGATGTTGGCTTAATGATAGAAAAAATTACTCATGTTACGCTAATGTTCCGTCGTATTAAGCTTACTATGGAGGAATATGTGTGCCTTAAAGTTATAACTATGCTTAATCAAGGTAAGTTGATGTCTTTAAAACCAAAAATTTTTTATGCTTCTGATGCACTTTTAATATACTAAACCTCATTTTGTATTAAACATAGCATCAATCATATATATGTACTCTCGGTTGCAATATTCATGCAACAACATAAGGGGCAACCCTCTACACTCTAAGTTTAGTACTTTTTTCCACCTAACGATGGGGCAAGCACAGTATGCCTATTGAGCAACAATTCCCGGTTTTTATGCAACCCAACATTACCACATTTGAATATCTGCAGAGTTCAATAACAGGTAAGATCTACCCTCGGATCTACCTGTTTTTACAATTACACCCAATATAATAAGGCCAGCGCAACCGGTGCGGTATAGCTAGGAATATGAAATTAGAGTTCCAAATGGACAGATACAACGCTCGTAGGTATAAAGGGTCGGCGTGAACGAAATTTAATAGCAATTACCTTCATTTCTAAACTCTTTGAGGTATGCCTATTTAATAAACCGAAATATGTAAAAGGATAAACTTATTAAAACTTGAAACATTACAATTATTATTATATTATTGATAAAATGATTCACTTAACAAAGCGGAATCAGTCAACTAATATCAAATTAAAAAAAATAAATACTTATATCGAATTGTGGTCATTTATTTGGGGTACTAAATTTCTCCACGTTTATTATTTTAGCACAGGTTTAATCATAATATATGAAAAGAGGACCCTGATTGCAACTTGTCAATTTTTAAGGGTACTGAGAAGATGAGTTACAAATTACAATTAATGTGTGTATATACGTGTTCATTGGGATATAACGATATAACGAATATTTAGAAAATTCAGATATTTTTAAAAACTTTTTAAGTACCTAATGTTTCAAAATACTCCAAATATGACAAACAAAATGTAATAAAGTAAAGAAACAAATACATTTTCTCTAACCGCGTGTAAAATAATAGCGTAGAAAAACTCTTATACCATCACGAAAGTATTACTTCGAAATGCATGTAATAGTATGGCGTGGATGACTACATATAAAGCACATTATTTATAACAATTGCCGAAACTACAGTACTGTAATATTGCAAACATTTTAACTAAAAGATTATTTAATATATCGTTCAAATTATTAATGGATAGTATCAACGAATTTGCCATTATTATCGGCGGGATAATTTTGTTTATGTCGAATAAGGATGTTTCTTGCATGCTTATATTTAACAGAATAGTTATAATTAACATTTTTTAGAAGGTAATAAGGTTTTTAGATTGTTATTACATTCTGTTTTATAAGCAGGGGGAATACGTGGAGCTAAATTGAGGTGTATGAAAAACGTTTTCTATGTAAAACTTACTGTATATGAAACTTAATTAAAATTTGAAAATCCGAAAACAAAAATTCCCATTTACATCGTCATAATTGTAGTACAGATGTGCTTAAGAAATCAAATTCAACTGGTGACATTCCTTGTCTAATACGAAATTTATTTTCTTGAAGAAAGGATGTTTTTTGTTAATGTCATTTACTTGCAGTGTAAATTTATGTCTATAAAAATCCTATTAGGACTTTTTGATATTTATACTTGTCAAAATGTTGTTAACGTTAACGTTACTCTAAAATTAGTCAGACCCTGTCATAACGCATATTTTAATAGTACCCGATTTAGCAAAATGCATTTATTTGCCAGAAAAAATCTTTTTAAATGTGGTAAATTTTCAATCATTTGGGCTTTCGTTTAAAGTAAATAAATTCATAAATAATCTTAAAAAAAACAGTTACAATTTTTCAAATATTTTACAATACCACGGAAATCTGTAAGTGCAACGTGATATGCACCAAAACCAGAAAACGTCGTTTAGCATAGGCATTATAAATACATTTCCAAGAAAGGCATAACCAACAAAATTCTCATATTTATATTTTAGATTTCAGTTTTGGTAGTGGTAGTGGTAGAAGTAGTGGTAGTGATAGTAGTATTATTAACTAAAACAATACAGCTTAATAATATGTTTTGTTTCAAAATAAAATAGAAAACAAAAGTGAAGTCCAGTAAAATGAGATTCAGTTAATGCTGCTCTTCAAAAAACGAATTTTATATTAAAAGAAACTAGCTTCATAAATGTCGATATAATGTACTAAACAAAATTAAATGTTTCAAAGAGATACTTCCTGTAAACAAACAAGAAGCGCCAAAGGAATGCTACGAAAAACTCAAAATGAAAAACTTTAGTATTAGTTATATTATCTTTTTACACTTCCTTGTCTCATGTTGCCCTGCAAATATAATTTTAAAATGTATTGGGTTTGCAGATATGTTACTGGAAAATTTGATTACTTATAAACTTTGAAATCGATGTAGATAATGTTCCATAGATTAATATACGTTTTCGAAAAAAACGTTGGATCCATAATTTTTTGTTGTTTGTCATAAGATGGACGCTGGAAGCATTCACTCTTATAATAACAATATTTTCGTGGTGGCGAAAGTGTTTAAAAGTTACTCTTTCAAAATGTAATTATATTAAATAGGTTACGAGCGATTACTAAAAAAACATTTTATTGTATTTTATCCACTGTATGTCGTATTGCTTGATGTATTACCGTAAAAGTTTTTAGAAGTATCTGAAATTTTTGTCAATATTCGATTATCCATTCTACAAATTGTAAAATAAATATAGTTTGCCCTGCATAACGGGATCGTAATAATTCTACTTATTCGATAAAAACATGGCGGCTATATACATATACCAGATTAGAGTACTTTAACTTGCGAATTTGTAAAACAATTATCAAGAACATTTACTAACGTCACAACACGTATTTTCTTACAATTAATTGTAACAGGTAAACTCATCGCTCCTCTTTTTCAAATATTATTATTGCTTGTATGCTAAGGTAGTACAATTTAGTATAACATACCTGAAATAAATGAATAAACGACTTCTATCATTCGATGTGTCTAAAAATTAATGGGCCTTAAAGTAAGGTAATATGATTGGTTTAGATTCTCATTACAAATAAGATGATTTTATCTTCAAATAGAGATGAAAAACCTGCCCAATGACTTCAACTGACAGATTCCACAGTGTTAAATGAATAGCAATAATATAACGCTTCAGAATGTTTCAAGTTATATTAACTTGCTAAATGTTTTACAAAAGAAGGTTGCTTATTGATATTAGATTTTGTTCACGCCGACGACGCGACGCCGACCCTTTATGCCTATGAGCATTGTATCTGTCCATCTGGAACACTAATTCCATATTTCCAGCTATACCGCACCGCCTGAGCTGGGCTGCTTATTTTAAGTAGGTAGTCGTAAAAACAGGTAGATTCGAGGGTAGATCTTACTTGTCATTGAACTCTGCAGATATTCAAATGTTGGGTTGCATAAAATCGGGAATTGTTGCTCTATAGGGATACTGTGCTTACCCCATCGTTTGGTGGAAAAAGGTACTAAATTTGGAGTGTAAAGGGTTGCTTGTTATGTTGTTGCATGAATATTGCAACTGATAGTACATGGTGTCTCAATCTGGGCATGGTATTAGAATATTTGAAACCTTACAATCTGTATTTCTAGCTTTTCTACTGCGGATATTCTGTTTAAGATAACTTTACTTTAGGTGGACATCTAGTCGAATTCCTTATTTCATACACAAATGTATTTAGCATTCAAAAATTGAACCCCTATTAAATTTTAATGTCACATGCATATCTGCTATTAGTGATATTTAAAATATATGCAAACAACTATAAAAGAAAATGGTAATTGCAGACCTTCAAAAAACTTAATTTTGTTTATAATTAAATTATTGGAATTATTTTATATTTATTTTTACTATATAATAGAAGGATAGCAAATCAAGTTCTTGGTCAAAATTTCATACAAACAAGCCAGAAGGAGGCAAGAGTTGGTTACATAGTAGTTTTTGGACATTTATTATACTTATTCGTAAATACACAGTTGCCTCATGCACACAAGATATTTACACTGTCAACCTTACACATGGAATAAAAATAGTCCAAGTGATTCAGATTTTTTCTTTATTTTCAACTTGCATTACATTTAGTTATGTTTTCTAAAATAATTTTCTGTAGTATGTTGCTTTACACCATGCCTTTCCTTAAGTAAATAAAGTATATGGTTTAAGAGGATAATGAAATGTATTTAAATCTTCCTTAAAACAAAAGAAAATTAATTCCTGTTAGGCAATGTAACCAACTACTGAAAGCTCTGTCTGTGATTTACACTAAGCTTCAAACAAACCTTGAAAATATTACAGATGTGTATTAATTCTGTTATATAAACAAGGGATTTTCTGAAGACGTGGAAGTATAAATTTGTTTAATATTTGGAAATATTGAGTTTTTCAATGAAAATGAGCAAACTCTGTAATTCCTATAGGAGAAAACATTCGAAGTTGTCAGAATAACCCTCTGATACTGGAAGCCCTGACACTATTTTTTGAATAGGGATGACGGGTTTTGAAWTGGCATAAAAATGATTAAACTCTTTCCAAAAAATTTAATTTTAATCACGAAATAACTTTAACACTGAAATTTTCCATTTTGATAAAAGTTTAAATGTCTGTTTTATTTTTTTGTACTGGTTCTCTAATGCATTGGGAACTAAAACAACTTTATCAGTCAATTTTAATTGCGTTTTTAGCTTCCTAACTTGTTTGCACTGTGTAAATTACTTGCATTGCATCACCAGTTTGAATTCTGTAATTGCTTACTACCTAGCGTTTAAAGTTACCAATCCAAAATGGTGTTTACCATCCAGAAACATGTGGAAAGTGTCTTTATTTTACAAAAATAATGACTGTGCTAGAGCTGCTACTTGTAGCTTCAGTGAATTGCATCTGAAGAAACTTGTGCATAACAAATATATGTGTGAAAATTTAGAGATTGCATTGATTCAGAATCGGAAACATAAATCTATCCCAGTTGTTAAAAATAAATAATAAAATAATAAAAATACGGCTGTTGCCATTTTGCTTCATGTTGCTGTCATGTAAAATGTGCAGTCTGTTCAGAACGTGTTGCAAGTTAACAAACTGCAGAGCACATATTGCTGGTTTGGCAATATTACATTTTACAGTTAAAGTCGTAATAGCTCAATTTTCAGTCTAATTCAACATTTTGTTTTTACACATTATTGTTAAATATTTTTCTTTTTCCCTACACAGCACAAGAACATTTAAAATATCCATAAAATAACAAAGCTAGAGCCTAGATAAGCAGTGCTGAAGTAGTGGATATGACAGGCATCAATAAACAAGCAAATGTTCCCCACTGCTGCTGTAGTTCACATAAGTGAGTGGTAGAAAGCTCTGTTTTATTTTATTTTAACTGTTTATATCTCTGGTTTCATATTTTACAGTGTTCACAGAATTAAGTTTCTGTTGTATTGTATTCAAATAAATGAAACTAATTCTTGGGAGAAAAATAACAAACAAAAAACAAACCTATTTAGACAATTATATAATATTTATATAACAAATAATTATGAATCTGAGGAAATGAAACTAATCTTGAAAGCATTTTCTTTTTCCAGCAAGACCAGGAGGTAGTACGGGTAGTAGCGAATTAGAAAACATTCAGGAGCGGTACATGACTTGCTTACGTGTTTATACTCAACATGTGTACCCCCAACAGCCCACAAGATTTCAAGATTTGCTTGGCAGATTACCTGAGGTAAATTGGCATTGCATAAAATCATATCACATTCTATTGTCCACTGTTTCAGGTACAATCGGCAGCTGCTCTTCTACTGGAGAGCAAAATGTTTTACGTTCCTTTTCTTCTGAATTCGGCAATTCAGAGATAGTACTAACGGTATTAAAATCATTTCGTTTTTATCATCCGTGTGGTGCAAAGAGATCTAGAAACTATTTGTAAGTATGTATATATTTAGATTTTATGAAACAGATATATCATGAACTTTGTAAAAGTTTTTCTGATCTATTCATGCTGCAGTAGGTATGACCTATTATTGGCTAAAGGCAATGATTCAAACAATCACCAGCTGCAAACCCATGTGAAACTAATGGTACGGACACTGAAGATACTTTGCTAGATATGTACTGTGGACTGTGTGTGAATAGTTTTTCACATCCCCTTTTACAACCAAATATAAATTTAAAAGGAGCATATCTATTAAACTATACTAAATAGATGTGTTCTGTATCTTGATTTAAATGTGAAATTACACCAATGCAAATAAATAACAGTTTTTGGTACAAATATTAACAATATATAATTGCTAACTTTTAAACAGGATATGAACCTTTTAATTAGTTTTGTTGTTATATAAAAAAGACAAAATATTAGTATAAATTAGTGCTGTCAATGGGTTTCAGGTAACCAGAACTGGATTCGGTTTGATACCAAGGTTTCAGGGGTCTTTAGAACCAAAATCGAAAACTGAAACAATTATGATTCTCAGAACCATGTGCAGGTACATCAACATGATTTAGGTGGCTTAACAAAATTATTTTTGATGCACTAGTAATAGTCTGGTAATAGCTTATATGGTAATTTCCGAGAAAATGTTTGCAATATTTTCTACATTATTGGTTTTTCTATCTGATGAGATAGTGTGAACGTTTAAGATTGTAGATATTTACATAGCAAAGATTATATTTAAGAAATGATAAATATAAACAATATCAATGTATTCTCAAAAAACTGACATCAATTCCTGGATTAGCCCTTGCTTGGCTCTGGTGATTCCTTTTTTTTTTGGTTTGGGTTTTGAAGAACCTGATTATGTAAAACATGGGTACCAGTTTAAGATTTCGGTTCTTTACAGCATTAAATAAATATTACCCATAGAACAGTACAAACTTAACTTCTTTATGATCTTCAACATGTGTAGCAAGGTAACTTTGGTGTATCTTTACAATAAGACTGTATTATTAGACTTAACTTCTGAAAAGGATTTTCATGGTTTTAAATCATGTTATTAAACACGTTATGTGTGCAAAATTTTATAGGTAATATTACATTTCTTTTTCCATTCTGAATTTCAACTGTAGTATACCTGGAAGTATTTGGTTGCTGCACAGTATTGCAATGCTTGTGACCATATTTACTACATCTTTTTAAAGTAAGGATTATTTTGCTGTGAAAGAAAATCAAGTCAGGTAGAAATTGCACACAATAATTGTCATTTTTACTAATATGAAAAAATAAAACAATAAATGCAATACTCCTTTATTGAAGAAAGGTTAGAAAACTGTTTTGCTTTCATAAAAAATGTATGAAACAGTATTTTAAAAAGGCGGTAAGTTTTAATTTACTGCATGCGTCTTGGACACATTTTAAACATTATGTAATTTATTTTATGCAAGTCATGTCTTTTAAACATTTATGTGTCAAAAATTTATCTAGCTTAAACAAGTCTATAAAGTTACATGTTGTAAATTTCCCTACGCTGATCTTTCTAGATGTTGCGATCATTTGATTCACTTTATAAAATGATGTTAATATGGAGCAAAGCAATGTTTCTTACTAGTTGTCAAGATCTTTTGCTCTGATAATAACATGCACTCGCTAAGTCTCCCACACTAATTGTCATTTTAAAGCTTACTAGAACAAGCTCAGTGTTCTCCGACAACCCAACTTATCCAAAACTATTATTTGGTCATTAATTATTTTCATAAGTTCCATCAAAAGTTTTATTAACTGGAGTTTTGAAAAAATATTTTACTTATTATGTTTACTGAACATGGTACACAAAATTTCTTGCAGAAATGCCTGTCATTCTTTTCATAAACTCTGTGCTGCTGGTCAGCCTGAAAACATTGGCATTGTTTGTTTCTGCTCAGTTCAGACACGAGTCTGATTTTCTTTTTTGCTACTTCACTTATATTAAATTTTTAACAAATTGAATATTTCTCTCTCAAAATTTCTGCTTAATCGAATACCATTATTATATCAATTGCCAAGCTCTGTAGCAAACTTTTCTTACTCTTTAAACTAACCCCTTTTCTTTTTAAATATATAAATTTGGCTCTCATATAGGGAATGATATGGGAACCCACAACATAGTATAAAGTTCTACTTAAAGCTAAAACCTATCTGCATTGACTGCCAAGCCATGCTGATGAAGGGTAAGAACCCAGAAATAGCAAATAATTCTATCCATGGTAAGCATTTAATGTAACCAGCTGAAAGAAACACAGTTACAGTACAACTGATATATATTGTGCTTCAATTTGGTATATTGCCTTCAACTTCTATGTTTGAAATATAAAGAAGTAATCTTTGCCTAATTTTTATTCAAGTATCTACCCAATTAACAGGTGTTTGCATTAGAATCTCACTCACACTTTTGTGAAGAGTACAACAATTAAAAATTCATATGCCTATACATATTTGATGTGTTTTATATTTAGTAAATACTTGGATGTGATATGTATCAAAGTTAAAAGGAATTCTAGTCAGTTATGAAACAAATCAGTATCTTGATGGTTTAATTTTGTGTGGTGACATATTTATATGCAGGCCTTGGAAAGTTACAGGAAACAAAACATCGACACAAGTGAAAATATGTCTATAAATTTCTGCTTGTAGGTACCTATCAGTTTGTGTTTGAGATGGTGATTGTTTGAAGTTCTAAGTAGATCATTTCCAAAATTAATTTAATTGTAGATAACGGCAAAAGTGATACAAGTTACCATATTAAATAAAAAGGGACTCTACTGAACTGTTTATATTTAAAATTAGTGTATTCGGATTATATTCCGAAACTGAAGTCTGAGCGTGTTGCCTTGTGTCCATGATGTAATGATGGCATTACTGAATTTCTTTGTAGACTGTTTTATAAACTACCACTGCCAAGAATTAGTCGTATTTCTCAGTATACAAATTCTTAATTTTTTTCGACTGCATGTTTACAATTTTTTAATCGCCTTTTTGCATAAAACAACTTTGAGACGAATATATATGTACACTTTTATTGTTGACTCCTAAGCAACACTGTTAAAACAGAGTAAGCAATATTTTCTTGAAAAGTCTGATTATCATTTCTCATATTATTATACATTCATGTTTTGGCACACTTTTAATACCTTTTTGATATGTACATTTTTATATGTATAGTGTATTTGTACATTTTCATACATTTTGTACTTAGGACTTCTTGGTTTGCCTCTAGATTTTGCTAACATGTGTGTTTAAAAATTACTTATTGAAACCCTGAATTGTACATGTAAACTCTACTATACATTTTCATCCTTCTTCTAGTTAAACATGCATTCATCTTTTCTCTGAAATATGCTGTAGTAGGAAACCACTCTTATTGATTAAGTACTGTATATTTATTTTATACCTTCACTTTTTTCTTCCATTTGTCCACTGGCCCACATACACAAAATTAACTAACTGGGATACAAAATCATATATATACTTTCACCTTAGTCCTGTTCATCCTGCAAATATTAGTCTTTTTCTTTATAATAGCATCTTCAATAATTGAGCTGCTACGAACTTTATATTAGGTATCAAGCTTCTAAAAAGTACTACTGTAATGTGAATTGTCCCTGCTTTCTATATGTACCGTCATAACTTTGAAAATTAAATGACCTAGGTAGGATGATTTTTGAGTTTGCACCAAAACTTTTCTTGGTTCGCACACCACAGATGGCATTTTTAAAAGGCAGCAATATTTGTTCGGTTAATACTAATAATACCAGGAAATGAATTATCTTCCATACACAATCCTCTTAGATCGTTCCATTTTCAAAATGCATGGCGCTATACTTCTCTTGGTATTTTTTTATTACCTATTTGCAATTGCAAGAACTCTATTTTACTTGCAAACTGTACTTTAGTACACAATACTGGGTATAAGGTTTTACTTTATTCTCATATACTCTTGCTTTTTGTGCTACCCGCTTTATTCTAATGCATGGTGTACAGTATGTAGAAACAACATACCATAGCAGTATACATTGCACTAACTTTAATATTCCAATCCTATTTTGAGAATATCTAGCGCTACTATAATTTGCAAGACTAAGGCAATTGACAATATTCACACATTCACTGTGAAATATTTGTTACTAATGTAAATTACTTGCATGATTTAGCTTAAAAATACTTACTTGTTAAAAGTCCTGTACACTCATATTCTTATTATTTTTACCTAAGGTAGTTCTTTTTTAAATTACCTGACATTATTTCTTATCATTTAGATTTTGTATGTACTATTTTGTCCTTTTTTGATTATTCGATTACGCATTAATATCTGTATGAAGAATGCTGGGGCACTGTCTTTTTTTTCTCCTCTTCACTTTAAGGATCATTTACGTCACATTCTCTCATTTGTGCGTTATGTCATACTTGCTTCACTAACTTTCTGGATACATTTTCTCTATGCAATCAACACCACTACTTATATTTCACTCATATTCTTATTATTTTTACCTGAGGTAGTTCTTTTTTAAATTACCTGACATTATTTCTTATCATTTAGATTTTGTATCTACTATTTTGTCCTTTTTTATTATTCTAATATGCACTAATATCTGCATGAAGAATACCGGGGCACTGTCTTTTCCTCTCCTTCACTTTAAGGATCATTTATGTAATTTTTTCTCATTTGTGCTTTATGTCACTAACTTTCTGGATACATTTTCTCTATGCAATCATCACCACTACATATGTAAATACTAATATTTCTTTACTTTCTGTTCATTTCGAATAACCAAACCATTCCCTTTACAAATGCTAATTTCTTAAACGTCTTTCTTAAATAGGATTTTGAAATCTCGCTTTTATGACTATTTACAGTAATTTTCTATTTTAGCTTAGTGTAGGCGAAGCACTAACTTATGAATGATAGAGCTATCATGAATACCTAGTTACAGATATCTTTTTGCATACTTATCATATTTCAATTTTTAAATTAATGCAGAAGGCATCTTGAATGCTCTCATCTATTTGCTTAAAAAATTTTTGTTTATTTAAAGTCCACACAATAAAATGTTAAAAAATCTAAGAGGCAAACCGCAATGGAATAATTTCATCAAATTCATGTATAGTTAGTTTGAAATGTGTTTACTTATAGTTACCATTGATGCCAATAATGTATGTATTTGTGTTCATTCCAAATATCATACTATCATGTTGATATAGGTTACCAATTAAAATTGTAATGTAATTCAGTAATGGCAAATGCTTTTACATCGTGCAACATTCTTACACATTTTTAGAATAGAAAAATATATGAAATGTGTTTATTTATTTTTGTGAAATTGTATACATTATGAGGACATAATGTATTCGTTCAATACCATTTCAATGTACATAACATTTATGTGAAAAATATAGTGGCCATCGATGTTCTTCGGAAAGTAGCCTTGTTTTACTGTCTCTTCACTCAGATGTCCTAATAATGTAACAATGGAAACGTAAATACCACTTTAAGAATTACAGTTACCAGTGTAACCAAGTATGTGTACAAATTGACGTTCCTTTCGATTTCGATATATAATTTTTAGCTCATGTGCATTTGTTCATCGGTTTTATTGCTTTTTGGCATTAAGTTGGCATTCAACACAGTGTATGTAAAGAAAATCAAAGAATTGACAGTTCTTGTCTATGAAGTGCGTACTTAGATTGAAAAGTAAAAACTGCCGTGTAAGTAAATTCTCCCGGATCAACAGAAAAATGTGCATTACCCGAAATACTGGATTTAATGAAATGTAATTTATGGGTACAATTTCGAATAAAGGTAAATGTAATGGATGTTTGTTATGGTAGTATGGTAATTGTTAAGATATTAAGGATGCAACTTAAATATGCTGAATTCACTTTTTCGTGTAATGTCATCTTTCAATATGTATTTAATGACACCTGAAATACACATGAAATTTAAATATGTTATGTTAACTGAAACTTGTATTATTTCATAGTATAGGCAATGTTGAGTTACCGTTATCATTATAAAAAGTTTATTAATATTTTAAGATTATTGTAAAAGAGCTTGTGTATTATGGAAATAAAAGATTCAAAATCTTCAGAATAGAACTCTTTATTGTTTCTAAAAAGAACTTTCAAAATATGATTAGCAATTACGTAGGAATTCAATTATTTTCTGAGCTTGTTTTTGTCCTGTTTCGTAAGCACCATGTACAGTGGAAAAATGGAATTCACTAATTGCTTCACCGGCGAAAAATATTTTTGGTTCACCGCAAGCTTTTATTGGTTCAGACAATATTTGTGCCACATTTATATTATCACATTTAGTGCTTAAATAAGAGTAACTACCTCTTATCCACGAATTGTTCTTCCACTGAGTCCTAAAATTACCACAATCAAAAAAATGTATCTGATAAGACAGCTGTAGAGCTTGTTACAATTTCCTAATAAATATAAAACGACAATCAACACATTAATTAATGGAATTATTTAAACACAATGGCATGCAGTTATTAAAAAAAAATGTTTCATAGTTCCGACAAGTTAGTAATTCAAAAAAGAGAAATAGTAGCTTGAATATTATTGTAGAGTGGCACTATCAAAGCTTAATCTCTACATAACTTCACAGCTATCAACAATTAATTCTTCTCACTCCCTTCAACAATTACTAACTCTATGTGTTGTAGTCTCATCATCATCAATTAGATTTACTGAAACAAGTAATTAATTTTCTTAAGAAATTTGAAATAATTTCTTTCAATTTGGCTCAAGAAACAGTAACGACAAATTCAATTATAGTTCCACTAATACAACAAATTAGAAGGGATATAGATAATATCATGTCACAGGAAAACAGAAAAGAAATAGACACAGAAGACATTAAGAAATTCAATGCTTAATAAAATAGCACACCTAAAAGAGATACCTTGTTACTAGAGAGAGCCATATTTTTAGATCCGAGATTTAAAAACAACGAATCTAACTTGAATTTAATTGAAAACGAACTGAAAGAAGAAATGCTATCAAAAAAAGAAAAAATGGACAGGCTTTCATTTTGAGCAGAAGTGCACATTCTGATGATCCCAAGAAACTAACACCAGATGAGTTAGTCATAATAGAGATAAATTCTTATAAGGTGATTAATACTTTAGGCATTGAGGAAAACCCACAGCACTGGTGGAAATGTAAACAAATGGAGTTTCCACATTACAAATACCTATTTCCTCAGGTGACAAGTGTGCTTTCAGAACGTGTGTGTAGCAGAGGATTACTGGTATCTGACCAAAGAGCTTCTTTAACCAATGAAAACGCAGAATAACTGATATTTCTATCAATAAAGCAGTGAATATATATTGCAACAGAATGTTATTCTTATTCCCTATTCGTATTTTCTTTCTGCTTTGCATTAAATCATTTTGTCTGTAAAAGATTTGTTATTAGTTTGTTTTCTGCTTAATAAATACTTTTAATTTGTGTAAAAACATACTAAGCTTATTTTAATAAAATATTTTTATTGTCATTTAATTTTTTGTCTTTATAATTGGGTATTATCACTTTTTTCACTTTTTATATATATATATATATATATATTAAATATTTTCTTGGGAAAACGGCAAGGGTGTTTGGGCTAAATTAAGAAATGGATTTTTTAACTTTGTCTATATTTCGAACCAAAATCGGCTCTTCCTCAGGACATGTTAACTCCAAATATTAAAGGAAACAAAACGACGAAAACTTATAACTTTGTAAAAGAATAAACTATTACAGAATGCCGTATGGCAAAACTGAATAAATAATTAAAAGGTGTCCAACCGTGAAATTGACAAAACTGACAAAATTTTTCGACATAATCAAGGATAGAGTTGTTGAACAAGCTTAAAATTCATGAGCGATTCATCAAATATAAATATTATTCAAAAATTCTATATATAAATTTTAAGTTGTATTATTTCTTCTTAGTTTAACACTGTCAATTTGAAGAAGTTGGCAATAAATAGAACTAAGATTTTGTATATCTGACCTTTTGTTAATAGAATTGGAATTTTGTTGTATATAACACATTTCTAAAAATAAACGTTTTGATTTATTAGCTTCTATGTCTAAAATTGCAGTATTTAGGAAACCAAAAGAATGTCCGGTACTAGATGCATGCTGAGCTAAAGCACAACGATCTGGACGTAGACGAACATCACTACGATGTAGGTCAGTCTGTGTTGTAAAGACTGCATGGTTGTGCTTTAGCTTAGCATGCATCTAGTACCGGACATTCTTTTGGTTTCCTAAATACTGCAATTTTAGACATAGAAGCTAATAAATCAAAACGTTTATTTTTAGAAATGTGTTATATACAACAAAATTCCAATTCTATTAACAAAAGGTCAGATATACAAAATCTTAGTTCTATTTATTGCCAACTTCTTCAAATTGACAGTGTTAAACTAAGAAGAAATAATACAACTTAAAATTTATATATAGAGAATTTTTGAATAATATTTATATTTGATATATCGCTCATGAATTTTAAACTTGTTCAACAACTCTATCCTTGATTATGTCGAAAAATTTTGTCAGTTTTGTCAATTTCACGATTGGACACCTTTTAATTATTTATTCAGTTTTGCCATACGGCATTCTGTAATAGTTTATTCTTTTACAAAGTTATATGTTTTCGTCGTTTTGTTTCCTTTAATATTTGGAGTTAACATGTCCTGAGGAAGAGCCGATTTTGGTTCGAAATATAGACAAAGTTAAAAAATCCATTTCTTAATTTAGCCCAAACACCCTTGCGGTTTTCCCAAGAAAATATTTAATATACATCCGGCAATTATCTATATATATATATATATTAAATAAATAATCYGCCCTGGTCAGTTCGCTCTCACCCTGCGACTAGTTTCGCCCTGTTGGGGCTCATCAGGCATAGATGGCACTGAGGGCATCTGCCCTCCTATTCTCCTTCMTACCAGTCCGCCCGCCGCGGTTATAGGCGACGGTCTGCCATGGTCAGTTTGCTCTCTACCCCTGCCTGATGAGCCTTAACAGGGCGAAACTAGTCGCAGGGTGAGAGCGAACTGACCAGGGCAGATTATTCATTTAATCAATGCTATACGGGGAGCCTCCCCGGAGTCATCGCTAGGAACCTGCACTAAGCCGGTGTCTATCAGAGTTATAGACCGCCTAGCTCGCAGAGTTCCGCATAGATGGCACTGAGGGCATCTGCCCTCCTAGTCTCCTTCATATATATATATATATATATATATATATATATATATATATATATATATATCGTACGCCATGTAGGTAGAGAATTTTGGGTCTGAAATTCGAATCTTAGAAGTCACCGCCAAAACGCTTCTATTCAAGGTTATTTAACTCGTGACGTCAAGTGTCATGTAAACATTACCGAGGAGCATGCTGTTTAATGGTGTAGTATCATTCTTGTATTGGAAAAGCTTTTGTGTAGTGTTTATTGAAAGGACGGTGTAAGAGGTCGCACCAAAAAGTAATTTGTGTAGTTTCACAAGCATCTATTATGTATGGAAAACAAAACAAGTGTTATAAAAGAATGAAAAAGTTGTTTAAGGCCCCTAGACATGATATGCCGAAATCGCAGTTTGTTTTTCTGTTGTGAAGATCATCTTAATTCTTACTGTAAGTTTTATTATTCTTTTTGGGGTTATAAGTGTTTACCATTCAGTTTGTATTTTGTTATAGCTTGAAGAGGATGTGAAAAATTATATGCGTTTTAAGTTGATAAAGGGAAATGTTATAATAAAGAACGACGTTGCTCCCCATATATTCAACTGTTAGCCAGACCGGAAACGAGCCTCAAGAGCTTCGAAAATAAATGGCCATTTATATTTATTCTGACCTCTAAAATTAATGACTAGTTTAGGGTACATTTTTGATCCTTACGTTTTTATGTTTACAAACAGTATGTTTCCAACAACCCACTGTGATCAAATTATCAATGCTACGTTAATTTGATAAAAAGTTCACTTATGCTGTTGCTTTTACGTTCCTCATCTCCGCCGCGTTGAACCGCTCGTCGCTATACACAAATTTCATAACAATGAACATGCCTTCAGAAGTCATAACTCATAAGTATTTCACTTTTTCTTGGCGTATTTTAATTCGCTTGTCACAAAATGAACGCAAACAACAAAATGATAAATTGACGGGCTGAGGCTGACGCGTGACGCACCAACCCCAGATGTAAACAAGCGGCCATTTACAAGGCACCTGACGTCACGGCCAGTATGTTCCGGATTTGGCAGTTCCTTTAAATATTCACATTTTTAATATTAAAAATACACCTTACGATCCATTTTTTCGAATTTATAAGCTGTCACAGCTGTTTTGTGGATTAGATGCTACCTATTAATATGCAATTTAATAAAATATAAATACATGGCAAATACCCAATTAAATGATTTGTTTATAATACTTATCGATACACATATTGAACTGTATCAATATAAACTGATTTGTATCAAATTGTATTGAATATCGATGCATTTCTCGTATCGAATATTGATACAGTAAATCCTGTACTGCCCAGCCATAGTAATAAATACATCCTGAAGGCGGACACAGAGCAGCTTTGTACCCTCTCAGAAGAGAGTCCCGCAGAGATCAATAAGAATTTGAAAAATGCTGGGCTGAAAGCACACTATATATAGGTATGACACAATATTGCTGTATTCAGGATATATCAGGGTTGCACTACAGAAACTCATCAACAAAGATATGTAAATTTGTGAAAAATGGCTGCAGTTTAAATTGGTATGTATAACTGTAAGTAAGACCAGATATATGGCGTTCAAATAAAGGAATAAGAATGACATTACCTTGAGCGTGTAAATAAATTTCAGTGACAGTGTAAATAGTTGACTATTTATCAAGATCTGGCAACATTACCGTTGATTATATCTCTTCACACTTTTAAATAAACCAAAGTATAGTTTAATTAGGTATCAGACACTAACAAAGTATTCAATCAAAACAACTTACTTGAAAACTTTTTGTGGAAAGGGCACATCAGAAACAACTTGCTTTAAATGATTCCTGAGCAGTTTTGTACAATGGTGTGCAATTTCATCTTCAGTCAATTTCTCCATCATTTCAACTCCCTTTCCACCAATCCAGCCAAGGAGAACTCCGGGTTTGTTTGCAACTGCGTCAAACCCAGAAATGTAACGAAGCCAATATTCTGATTCATTTAAACCAGTATCAATCTCCCACAGCAACTGAAAACCAGTGTATTTATCCCACCAATTGCAGTTATAAACCAGAAACACTTTTCCCATTGCATCGAATCCGATGCTTTCAATAGCATTTTGCATTTCTTGTGGTAGTGGTGGATAGATGTTGTTTATTAGATTGTCTCGAAGTACACCTATCGATGACGTTACGATAACGTGTTTGGCGAGTATGGTAGTATCCTGACAATTTAAGGTCACTAAGTTGTCATAACGTATTTCACTGACAGGGCAGTTTAAGTGAATAATATTTGTAGGAAAATCATTTATTAATGCTTCTATCACAGACTTATAACCTATCTTTAGATTAATGTGATGTTGCATATGGAGATCAATTTCATATTTCCCCCACTGCCTTGCAGATAAATGTCCTACACTGTTACAGGAATTGTCTATTAACTGAAATCTTGCATGCCAATCGAGCAACTGCATCTTCATTTGTTTCACATCATCAGTATCATCATGCATGTTTAAGTATTCCTGGAATCTGCTTTGTAAATATGATTCTACAGATGTGGGCCATTTATCTGAATCAATAAATTTTTCACATTCATACAATATTCTCCCCACCTCAAAATCTACCTCCTTTATTAGMTGATCATCAATGATCATTCCATCATTCCTCACGAATATTCCATCACCTTCAGAAGAATCTTCCCCCGCAACTAAATCCTGTTTTTCAGCAAATTTGAAGACCGGATTTTCTTTTCCATGCAGCCACTGGGCACCCATTTCAAAAACCATATTATTGTATTCTATTGTATAGATTCGACCACCTATTCTACCTTGTGCTTCTAGTATTATAATGTTCTCGTGACCTGCTTCAAGTAATTCCTTTGCTGCAGCAATACCAGCTATTCCAGCACCAATAATTGCTACAGTGTAAATACTATCCCCTTCGAATCTAGTATTAAAAAAAAAACTAGCTGCAATCGGTTTCAGTTATGACAATTTCATGAGTAGTTAGTTTCCTTAAATTAAACATGCAGAATATGCTATAAAAAACTTAATTAAAAGTAAATGCTTATATTTGTTACTTAGCCCTAGAATACAGATCATTCAAAATTTTACATTGCTTCTAGGACCGTTGATTATTTTGTTTCTGTTTTGAGTAATTTACTAAAAAGTAATTTAAAGTGACATAGATAAGAAAAGAACAGAGCCAGCAATAACTCATAACCACAAGGTGCAGTAGTAAAAACTCTCCCTTGACAACACCTTAAAATAAGGTAAGTAATTGGTTAGGTTTTAATTACAAAGTTGATATTACTAGCTCAGATTGTTTTGTCTGTTTATATTTAATATATTAATGTGAAGATGAATTTTTTTTAAAGTTAGGTACCTGATTTAACTAAATTTAAGGCTGTTTGTATGTAGTAATCTATATGGATTATGCAGGATAAGAGCCATATTTTTCATCATATCAAATTGAGATTTTTTCTCGCTGCACTTAAATTATTTCTCCCTGGCATTGCCATCATACTTTTGTGAAATTCAAAGTGACTTGCCGAAAAAAATAAAAAGGTGCAAGAAGAAAAATTTTGATAGCACCAGAGAAAATTTAATTTTGAATCAAAATATTTGTTCTTTTCTTTATCGATGCAAAAATAATTAAATTTGTTCGTTCAAATTCGAACAATTTTGGCTTTAATGAAGTTAACCGTTAATACCTTGCAGAACAGCTCGTTAAATATGCAAATGTACCACTTCTTATAAACCGTTTATAATTTGTAGGATGGAGCACTGTGCTCGTTAATTTATTATCTCTTCTTAACACTGTCATTTTTGTTTTAAGCAGCAGGGAGATCTGAGATGCTGCTTGAAGGATTTAGCTATGAATAGACATGTTATGCTGGAAGAGTACTTGTTTTTGTTAACTGTGAATGGTTAAAATGCCCCCTTTTAGAAAAGATAAGAGAGTTATCAGAAAATTAAGCCTTCGTAAAAGAATTACCAGCTACGTAAAAATTTACTGTGTAGACGATCGAATTAATATTTAGTATATTTTATGTTGTATCATGTCACAGTGCTACTATTTATTAATATGTACTAATATCTATTTATTTCATTTTCGCTGGTCCAAGAGGCATCTTTTTTTTAAGTTGCCTGTAGAGGTTAGAAAAACTTAAACATCCTGACAACAACAAATAGCCCAGACTGGATACGAATAATGTCGTGTACTAAATTTTAATTTTTGCTTCAAGCCTTGAATTTTATGTAGATACATTATTTTACTCTAATTTAGATTATTTTTATAATAATCATTGCTTTATAAGTATATTAACAGTAATTGTTATTTGTTTACATTACTTTACAGAATAAGCTTTTTTTGTGATATTGAGTTTAAATTTGTCTTTTAAGGTCTTCTCACATAAGTACAGCTGGCACAAGTAGAAATGGCACGAGCAAATTACAGTTAGGGCCTTACTGACTCTTTTTCTTAAAATAAAATCCCTGTCGTTAGAGGGTGCCACCGCAGATGTGTTATTACCCTCAAGAGCGAAGAGCTGTCCGATATTTGTGTGGCCCACCTGTCACAAATTTTATGGGTACAAAGCAAATAAACCCTTGCAATTAGAATTTATTGCTTTTCTCCTTAGCGGATACATTTCTGGATACTATTCTTTGCACTAGAGCCTKAGTTTTACTGCATGGCAARGTAAATTTTACTTCATATTAGCGAAACTTGAATAAGTAAATAATAACCTGAAATGTTKATTCTTGAGAATAAATCAAACGCAGGAAATAAAGCGTCATACTCGTAATTCTGTGTTTATATATATATTTTTTGAATGATAAGGGAAAATGTTGGCGACATTTCTAACAAACGCAAGCTATGCTTGTTATTGACATTTCCATCTAAATTTTCCTTACCTACATAAACGTATTAAAATCCCTGCAACTTAGACCACGCTTTTCCTTTCCATCCGAAAATAGGTAAAATTGTTTAACCATTAATGTAGACCAAAAAACTTTTAGGCAGAAAAGAATGGCATATAGCTATTTTTTCATTCAAGTTTTCAGTTACTTAATTCAAGTTATAACTGTTTGATATAACTGATACAAAGTCTCTTGACGCATAACTTAGTTTATGTAGAAAATTAAGTTAAGCTTCTTGTAATGAATCTTTACTTTTGTTTTTTAGCAAGTTCTTKTGACATAAACGGATGCTAAGCCCTGTTTAAGTTAAGCTTCGTGAAAGCATATCTTAAGAAGTTGTTTTCGCTTCCATAAATATCTAGAGATTTTCTAGCTTTACGAGCCTAATTCAGAAGTGCTGTAGTTAAAAATTTTCTTGAAAAATTTAATATTAGTTTATCTAAATTCTTCTCCTGCCATGGTGGTATAGTGTTTTATAGTTTCATCCATAATAAAAATTAAATTAGTTTTGAGTCATTCAGGTTTTATAGCTTTTCATGAAATGATAAAATAAAGCATACGTTAACGAAATTGATATTGATATTAAGACGCATCTGTTGAAAATTGAAAGCACTTGCTTTCGAAATGGGCAAGGTAGCACTTCACCCACACACTCATTTATTTGTTATTGTTAATTGACTATTTTATAACGTAGTTTCATTTTTTTACTGCAGAATATGGTACATCTCTTGAATAATTGATTTGAGACGAATAAGCTTGCAACATATTTTAATCTGCATTATATTCTGTAGAAAACTATTGAGGCAGACTGTTAATTTTCATTTTCCTTTGAGATAAAGTTTTGAAATTCTAATTAGAAAATATTTAAATATAAATTTTTGTCATTGTAGCACAATTTCTTAAACTAAATGATACAGCATTTTATTTCACAAAAAGAAGTTAAGTGCATTTTAATTTAAAATGACAAGTTCTGCGACAATAAAAATATTTTCAAAATATAATTTTATTTTAAATTTGATTAATAGTCCACCAATGTGTTACAACATAATTGATGTTGTTCTTCGTACTAACGTATTTTAATAACTTACGGATGGGGTGAAAAGCGGGTGGCCATCGTCCACCTCTCAAGGCGTTTGAAGCAAAAATCTGCTGCAGCACCCTCTAGTGATAAGGAGAACTAAAGAAAGATAACGTGTCGGTAACAACTACTCGTTGCAAAAAGGCTTTTGCTGACTGTACATAATAGCAAAAAAACATGTTTCTGAGTTTCTAAAATAAATTTGCGAACAAAATTCACCATGATTGTACTTTATAATAAAACAAACCATTACTTTAATTTTTTTAATTTTGATAAAAATGAGATAAATGGTACAAGTCAAGAGTTATACATATTTTTTAGCGATGAGGTCAGAATGTAATAAATTTACTCGGTGTAAAACTAATTACGCTTGCCTCAATTAACTTAAAATACAAACATTGAGCTTCAGAAATAGTCGGTCTACGGTAAATGTCAATTTTGCAGACCAAAACTGCAGCTGCAATATAGTGACAGGCTATGTCAAATCCACATGGACTAATTATGTTACTGCCCTAAAAATTTCATATGGCCCAAAACATATGAACAGCCTTAAATCAATACACCTTTCGTTTAGATGTTAAGATGTTAGAATAGAAGTGATGACCTCAAATTTAAATCTAGTCAATGAATATTTCTTATTTCAGTATCTTATCTTCTATGAATAAATATTCATTTAACTGAAATGTGACCAATTATGAAAGAATAAGAACTACAACTGAAATCTTTACCTATGCCAAATACATTGTTTCATGAAAATTAGAAAAATGAATTCAAAAAATATATTTAAGTACAATCAGAAATTTATATCTGCAAAATAATTTTAAAGCAATAAAAATTATACATCCAGTGTCTTGTAATTAATTTTCATTTTTAGGAAAATAAGCACATTTATTTTAAATTTAATACAAAAAGTGATAATTTAGTTCTCATAGTAAAATTATAATAACATTAAATAACTGTAGCTAGACCTTGATTCAACTAAGAAATACATGTCAAATAATAGCGAGCGACTGCGCATAAATACATTTTATTGTGTTTTAGCAAATACTATTACTATTACAATACCAGAAATTTCGGTACTTAAGCGACATTTCATCAGCGTCTCTGTCAGCTTGATATGACACTACAGTTATCAGCTAGAAGCTGTGTATTGCATATTTACACATAACAGATGGTTAAAAGAATAAAAGAGAAGGGAAAGTGCTGCATATATGTAGATTAGGGTAATGCAGTTGAGTATTGATTATTATTATTAAGCAGATTTGAGTCAGATAAGTTCATTGTATGAAAAAAGAAGTGTATAATTTAGATGATCTAGTTAGGTGCAGAGCCAAAAAGCTTTGCCGAGGTAATAGTGTGGTAGAGATCTACCATCTTGCTTCTTCAAGCAAGATGGTTTTCAGCCCACAACATTGTTAAAATGTTCTTGCATTTTAGACCAATTTTCTTGCTTATTTGTCTTTAATTATCCTCTAGAATGCCGTTTGAAGTCATCCATTGACATACTAGTTCCGTATCATGTCTAGGCTGCACTTTTGGGGATCATCGAAAAAACAATATTAATCACCAAAGTTTCCCATACTGGAATAGTAAAGTATTTGGTTTTAGGTAATGAAGGTAGGTCCATGTCAAGTGTCAACTGTTTCGAGGTTATGTGGATATTAAATAAAATGACATTATTTTCGGTGTAACAGGGTGTAATCACTTTTGCTTATATGTTATTAAAACGACAACAAGCTGAAACGAATTCTCCTTAGATGCTGACGTAAATTGGGTATTTCAGTGAACCAAAAAACTACGGAATTCAGTATAGTTTTGTTACTAATTGTAACATATGCAAATAATTCCCTACGTTAGTTAGTATAAAAAATGTATTTAATTACGTGAATATTCAAGTCAAAGTTGACCTATTTCAAAACTCCCTCCAAAGGATGTGACGACTTAACTGAAAGAGGAGATACACAACTTGGCAACAGTCTTACTTTGCATTCTTTTGTGGCTGTCAAATCCCAGTCGGGTGTCGGGCATCAGACATGCTTTTGTAAACACACATGGTTTTGAAAACTTTATCATCTGTGCCGGTGTTGGATTTGTTGTTTGTGTTTGATGATGCTTAATTAATATATGAACAACGAACGATAAACAAAAGAAAACAAACACAACACATAAAAACACGTTTACAGATGATTCGGCTCAGCTATCACTGTACTGTCAGTGGTCAGCTGTACGCAATGTTGCTACTTACTCCGATTATTGTTTATCCCTCTCTTTTTAATACAATACAACCAGGTTGTACACTTATGACATCACAACTGAATCCTTTAATTTTTATTAATTAATATCTCAAGTTATTCTCAATATTGAAAGAAACAAAAAAAAACTGTCAATATTATTTCAATTGAATCCTTCAGAATATATAATAAATTTAAAAAAAATGCTGAAATACCCAATTGTATGACGGTGTGTTGGCTGAAGGGGTCTCTACTGACTATACTACTATACTATACTACTACTATAAGAAGGGTTATTATTCATATTATACACTATTAAGTAACCAGGAGAACACAAATTGCAAAGCTTGTACTGCACCTTTCACTGCAACCCTTACTTGCACACTTGGTACTTGTAGCAGAATGAACAAATGTGGCTGGGGCAGTTATGTGCACGAAACATTATTCTCATAACATATTAATCCTACAGATAAAACATGAAGGCAATCTAGAGTTATTTCAATCATTGATAATATGAAAAACCTCTAAAAGGGTAAGATTACCATAATTAACAGAATAGGAGAATGTTACTTCATTAGAAGCGCCACATTATCAAATGACTATTTGGTCCCTGCTATAAAGAGAAACTTTTATTATTATTATTAATAACCTTTTAAATCATTGATTCTTGGCAAACTGTCTTGGGTAAAAAAGGTATTTATGATAAGTGAAGCACACACTTAAAAATGTTAGGACAATTAAATAATAAAGCAAAATTGACACAGAAATCTATTCGGTGTAATAAATCTGGCAACTACTAGTTATACTGACATAAGATATTTTTAGGTAAACAAATTATTTGAAATATTTACATATATATATGTTTCACAACATTGTACATTAAATTAAGTGTTAAAAGTATATAAATTAAAATAAGATATACAGAATGTAGAATGCTCGCAATACAATTGCAGGCAAAATATTATTTTTAACCAACTCAAGTATTTGTAAGTGCGAGATAACGTAAATAATTAGTTTCAATGCAAATTAATAAAACAAAAACTGTTATAACACCTGAAGTTTGTATACTTTATACAAATACTAATAATACTTATGTAACTGCATGCACTAGACATTGTATATATGTAAATGTCATTTCATACCTACTTGTACATATCAATAATTCTATTAGCTTCACGTTGACCAGTTTCTAATGCTCCATGGACACTGGAATAGTAACAGGAATGAGTTGCTTCTCCAGCAAAGAGCAGCTTTTTACTGCCAGCAAGAATGGGACGAGCCAGTTCTTCAGGCGAGGTCTGCCTTTTTTGCGTTTCTAGGCTCCAAAATGAATAGGATCCTCGAAAGTTGGTATTTGTGAACCACTTAGAACTACAAGACAGAAATGTATGTGGTGGTTTAGAATTATATGAGAGATGTGCATCACAAGATTTAATGATAAAGCTCATAACTAATTATTCAGTTTCCAAAAATGTGATGAATGGTGAAAATTTTTAAGCACATTCTTGTTTTAAAACATAGAAACTCTTTGTTACATATATTTTCTCACGAATAATAATAAATTTCATTTCTATTTTTTTTGTTTTTGTCAAAAACTGGATCACTTGAATAACATACGAGTACCAACAGTGAAAACAAAAGTGAAGAAAATATACTCAGTGCAAGGAATCTTCAAACATTTGCACTATTTTGTAAGATCAATCACTGCATTCATTTTATCACACAAATAAAACTGTGTACATAAGATAGATACAAAAAGAATCCCAGATAATTATAATCGGTATTTTCTAATTAAATGCATTTTTTTTCAAAAGTATTAGTGTGTCTAGTTTGGACATAAGTCTAAAAGGGGTTACTTACACAGTTCAATTTTTAAATTTATCTACCAAAGTGTTGTTGAGCAACATTATATATATAAATAATAAGCTGGAGGCTATAACGGTCGTAGTTTGTTAAACACCAAGTAATCCAGGGTATGTTGACCTGTAAAGCTACACACAAAGAATACTCTTTTTTCTATAGGCTGAGCTTTCGAATTTATTTAAATTCTTCTTCAGAGCATCTACAATTCACATTTAATTAACACAACAAACTATATGGAACCTTATACTTATAGAAATTTGAGGCTAGGTGTAAGTGATAAATATGTGCAACAGTGTATTTTCACGAAACATGAGTTTTAAACCATAAATGACTTGTGTCAAAAAAATTGTTTTATTCGTTTTTTATGTCATTTCCTTTGATAGTAGATAGGTGTATATACTGCTTAATTGTTGTGTGTCTGATTTTTTATTCATGACATTATTAATTTTGTTGACTTGGTGCATTTCCAAAATTAACGTTTTATTGGTAGTAATTTCAGTATCCAATATTTTTACCCAATCCCAATCTAATGTATGCTTGTTGTTAACTGCATCTGTGGCTAACGCACATCGGTCTCTTTCCTTAGAAATATCGCTTTTGTGTAACGATATTCTGTTTTTTACCCACTGAGATACTACCCACATATATACTTACTATCACAAGTGTTACATTTTAGACAGTAAATTACCTTGGATTTGAATTTTGTTGGTGTTTTTGATTTTAATTTAGTAAACAAATTTGAACATTTTTTTATATTGCGTCTTGCAATTTTAATATTTTCCAAATTAAATGTTCTAATTAATTTTGAAGTTAATCCCGTGATATTTCTGTGTTTCAGCAAATTATTACTTGTTTGGCTTAGAACTGAATTTCTCATTCCTTCGTCCACATTTCCATCAATTCTAGGCACTACTACTACTCCTTCAATCTGCGTTCCATCTTCACGTGAAAGAATGCTGGTGGAGTATAATATTTTATTTATAAGACCTTTTGGGTTAGTAACTCTTTTAAACAATTTAAATTTTTGTTTAAGAAAACATGATGTGAATTTTCTGAATTCTATTTTTTATTTGTCTTATAAAATTAATTTTGATTTTAGTTGAATGATCAGACAAAACAATTATATATCTTCCAGGGGCTATGGGTTTTTGATACCAGTCTTATATAATATGTCCATTTTGCCGCATGACCCTAGTGTCTGAGAAAGACACTCCACCATCAACCTCTCTCTCTATGGTGAATTGGATGTGTGGATTATACGAAATGAAAACGGCTTGTATTTCTTCTAGGCCGTGATTTGGTAATATTAAAATAAGGTCATCAACATATTTTTTAATAAATATTACATTAAAAGTAAGACTGGGCAAACAATTATCTAAGAGACAATCCATCACATACTGGCCCAATATTGGACTAAGTGTCGACCCCATGATACAGTCAAAAACTTGTTTGTAAAATGTAGTTTCGTGAACAAAATAGTTATTGTCAAAAATGAATGATAACATTTGTAAAAATAGTTTTTTACATTTATTTTTGGACATTTGAAATGTGGATCTATTACTTCCCAACGTTCTCCCAGTACTTTTAACAGTTAATTGCCAAAAAGATTGACGATGTCTAGTGACACTATTTCATGATTAAAGATACTTTTATACTACTTATTGACTCTACAAATTCGAATGTATTTGTAATATAGTAACGGTTGTTACGATCATATGCTTTAGTTAAAATCTCACACAGAAGCTGCGCTAAATGAGTAATAGGATTTTGAATACTCGACACAATAGGCCTAAATGGCAAATTTTACTATTCATTTTTTGAAAAAAAAACATTGTCAATACAAAGTCATCATGACCTAAATAAAAAGTAGCTATCACTCTCATTGTTAGTGTAATTTCAATTTGGCAGCCTCGAACACCTCCCACAACCTTCGCTCTGCCTCAGAATGCAGAGGTCAGCAACAGCCATATTTTAAGCTACCAGAATTTATTTTCTATATTAAGCAACGAAATTGTCATTTTGAATGTAGCTATATATTCCAAACATTTGTAATCACCTTGAAGAAGGGTCTACATGGGAGGTACCCAAAATTTTTTGCCTCAGCTTAGCTAATATTAAATTTTTGCAAATTCATTAACTTCAAATGAGTTTTTGAGAGCTGTTATAGGCTATGACACCATACCACTTTGCAGCGCCTCACAGCGGGTAACTCACACAACACACACTTTTCGTGGCTAATCCTTACCTACATTCGGAAGGCGGTTTAATCACAATCAGTGATATATTTTGGGTTCCAAAGCATAAAATTTTTACCTTCGTCAAATAAAGTGAAATTTTCCACACTTCTAGAACACAGTCTTTCGGAACATGAATATCCGTTTCTTGAGATCACATCTTGTTTTTGAAATGTGTGTAAGTGTTTAAGTATCTAGTGTTTTCTGCCTATAGGTACTGCATAGTGTGGCATGCTTTTTTATTGGTTCTTTTGTGTTTGGTCATGCTACGCGAGTGTTTTCAAACCACACAAGAAACACGTGTAAAAACCAATCTTTCAAAAACTAGACACAACCACAGGAAACTCATTGCAGATTCATCTTCAGAAGTACGTGTTTTAGTTATGTGGAAAATTCGGTGCTGGTCCGGTATTCTGCACAATTAGCTCAATATTAAGTAGAATGCCTTACCTACTCATTTTCTTTGTGGATGCTTCAAATCCACAATTTGCGACGTTCWTCTTCATGTAGTTTGGATGGAAAATAGTAAAATTTAAAAAATTTGTCTGTGTTTGCATAACTGTTATAGTGCACAAAACAGCAATTTTGTTTACTGACACACAAAGAGTATAGATATTTTACTACTGGTCTAATTCTTTGATCACAGTCATAAATAAGAGAATTAGTTAAATTTTTAGGCTACAGTAATTACAGCATACACCATACAGCTTACAGCAACTGACAGCTAATGTGAATTGTTTACCCACTAAGATTGCCAAGTTTCATGGATAGTGCTACTCACTTTGAAAGATTTACACCCCTAATGTAATGTGAAAAACAAAAAAAACAGATGTTAAGTTTTACACAATTGTAATTAAAACAAACCATGTTAAATCCCAGCAAGGGGGAGGGGGTATAGGAATATCCCGCAGGGGAAAGAGGAACAGGTGAGATCATTAAATTTTTTTAGATAATAAATATTGAAATTTGTTAGTGTATTTTGCAATATAAAAACTGTAAAATCGCTACTAAAATCTCAAAACAGGTTTTCGGTGTCTTTTTCAATGTAAAAGCTCTAAAACACGGTCTAAGTTCATAAGTTAATGATTCTAAGTAGTTAAATAAATGTTTATTAAATTCTTTTGAAAATTGTGCTAATAAATACACAAATTATTCTAAAAGTTCTTAGGGTTAGGACGGTTATATGCATAACTTTTTAAATACTTTGATAACCTTGTCTTGTTTTGACCCTCGAATGAGAATTTCAAAGTTTGTGTGTGACACTAAATATTTTGTAAATATATTAATTAAAATGTCTGTGTTAGGCAGAAAAAGTCGTAAGCTGAGCATAAAGTTAATTATTTTTGTTAATTTTTGAATTTCTAATGTTGGTCTCTGATGTTTGGTTTACGCATGCCAACATTGTGTCGTTGGTTTCCTACTTATGTTGTTAAGACTATGGCTGACCTGAAGATATCTAATAACAGAATACAACAATATTCTTGCTACTTATTAGCTAATTTTTCCATAAAATGAAAAAATGTAGAGACTACTGCACATTACTAAAATAATTTGTGTAAATAGGAACAAATTGGATTTAATTTTTGAATAACTTTCAAATTAGTTGGTTTTGAAAGACTAAAACTTCATCACCAGTTGCTTGACATTGCAGCCTATATTCATATGCTAGTAAATCGTTATATTTTTATTTTATTTTTAAATTAGTATTATTACAGTTCAAGTATAAAAAACTTTAACATCTTGTATTCCAAACAGAAATATTTATGGTTCCATGTTACCAAGCATAAGCATAAGTCTTGCGGTTATTTAATATTGTAAACAAACAGCTTGTTAATTTATAGCTATTCATAGTGAATATCAACATTGTTCAGATGTATGAACCGTTATAATCAACAGACGCAAACAACAAATCAGTTGAGTTTTCATATTCGTTGCCAATATTTTGTACACCCCTTCGAATTAGTGAATAAAATAATTGTTTAAATATTGTGCATTCAACAAAGTTAAAAAACAATTTTCAGTTATATTATCACAAGAGAGTGATAATTATTTTTTAATTTATTTTCACTCTCGCATGGTATTCAATAAGATTATTTTTTGATATTCTACATTTAGTTTCCTTTATTTTATAAATGAATTCGTCAACTGACGATGTGCTCAATCTATTCTTATACATTTTCAAAAAAAAATAACAACAAATATGAAAAAAATGAGTTGTCGGTCAATAAAAACAAAGTAATAGAAATTATTATAGTTATAATAAGCTCTTGTGGTCATTGCCAGTATAATAGTGTGTTGACTGGCTAAAAGATACACAAGTGAGGAATGAAACTAAAACTTTCTATTAGTTTTTAGGAACGTCAAAAAATAATCAGTTTAATATTTAATGATAAATCTATTCTTATTCATTTTCATATAATAAAAAAATACTACAAATTGTTACAGTGATAATAAGCTCTTATGGTTATTGCTAGTATAATAGTGTGTTGTTTGGCTAAAAGGTAGACACGTGGGATGAAATTAAAACTTTTTCTTTTGAATAATTGATATCCCTCAAACACTAATGACTAGAAAAAAATCACATTCTCAAAATACTGCTATATATACAGCATTTAAAATATGTAGTTATTTTTAATTATAAAGTTACACTCACCGTTGGATATCATCAACTTCTGGAATGTCATAAAAGTTGGCAAGAAATTTATGTAACAAAAACATACATCCATCCAGAACTAGTTCATCAGATAATGCCTCAACTTTTCCTACATGTTCTCCCACAACCCATCCCATAAGCACTTGAGGGTGGCTGTCTATTGTATAAAATCCAAAAATATCTTCCAGCCATGAACAATCTTCTGTAGATAAATCGTGAACAAATTCCTCTTTCAATCTGGCACGATCATCTTCTGTCCAAACAAAACTAAACCCTTTACAATCTTCTGGCCACCATCTGTGCGGGAATTTTAAAAATATCTTGTCAACTGTTCCTATAGAAAAACCTTCAATTGCATTTTGTTTGAAAGGTGGCAACTCCGGAACGAACAAATTTTTGTGTGATTCTTTTAACACTCCTAAAGACACGGTTACCAGTACACATTCACTTTTGTATGAAGATCCATCAGAACAAATTATGTTTATTTGTTCATCAACATCCCATTCAATTTTCAAAACTTTTTTGTTGAACAGTATACTTTTAGCGATATCTAGAGGTTGCTCAGAGAAGTTTTTCTAAAAAAGGTAAACAATTTCACAATGTTGTTGAAGTGCACAATAGTAGAAGTCATGCTTAATAATGTTACCGGTGTGACCATATTATGAACTGGAGGCTTTAGAAATCACAGAAACAGACTTTAAAGGTAATATGAGCCCATTCCCATTTCATTTGGCCCAACTACAGAAATCTTAGTTTTTTTGGCCTGTAATAAAGCGCAACAAAAACTTGTATTGTGTATCCAAAGTCTGAGGCAACATGCCATCGAAAAAAAAAGTACGACTTTATTTTATTGAAGGAAGTGTGAACATAAAAAAATATTTGGATATTTACAAAATATGACCTTTACTGGTCATAGAAGAATGTTTGACATCAAGGCGAAATGTTATACCTCAATGGAACAGCCCAGTACACCACATCTCAAAATGAATGAAATACAAAGTTGCAACACTACTGGAATAGATGATAGGTGCTTACTAGTTCTGGTCTATCACCCATCAAAACAATTCAGGAAATGAAGCAAAAGGCTTCATTAGAATTACAGAATTACAGCAAGGCTAGGTTAGAACTACGCCTCATTAAATTTCGGGCCTAATTCAAAATTGTTGATTTGATAATTTTACAATTTTTTTCTATTTATTCTCATTTTGTTGGTTATCAATCTATATCACTTTATTTATTATTATTATTATTATTTATTTCTTGTGGTTAACGAGTGCGTAAGATGCTAGTATAACAATAAATCAATTTGCCTATCATTGAGTACTTCTATTTTTGCTCCTTAAAGATGCAAATTCTAAGGTCAGTCAACTGAAATGTGAATGGATTCATAGTCTATGAACATAAAATTCATAATCGCCTCGCTCGCTGATTGATTAATATTAGTGTAAAACTAGAAATACTAGGGAACGGTTGTACAAAGCATGGTTAACTTAATAGTTAATGGTTAATACCAGACCCCTCCCCTGCAAAATTCGCCTGTACAAAAAAAATTCTTAAAAGAAATTATTCATTGGCAATTGTTTGTTAACAGTGGATTAATCAGGAGGTTTGGTTAACTACTCTTTGTGCAACAGGGCCGAAGTGTACAATATATTGTTTATAAATACAATGTGAATAAATGCAAACTATACTACAAGACATATTTGCACCTACCATTAAAATGTCAAAAATAGTCTTGTACCCCTTATCACCCCAATGCAACAATAAATCTCCTTCACATTCCTTATAATGGTTAGAAGTCTCACAAGTATAATCAAACCACGATGGAGCTGCATCAACACACAAGATAAACTTGCGTTGCCAGTCTAATACACGACTTGCCTTTATGAGTACTTCTTTATTATTTTTAAAGCTCTCGGAAATCTTTTCGTTAAACCTGCAACATAACCAATTAAAAATTAGAACACGAAAAACCTTTATCATGCTTATCTTTAAAAGATTGTCCTTATCATTTGTGTGACGATTTGTAAAGGTTGACACATTCAGATGAGGAAAACAGATGTGTGAATATTTCCATAAAATGGAGGTAGCACCAACTAGGTGAGTCCAGTTTATTTTACTTAATGAATTAGATGTAAGCATGGGTCTAATTCGTTGCAAACATTTCAAATAGGTACACTGCTTTTTATAAGATATGTTACTGAACAATTGAAAAGCAAATAAATCTTTATTTCATACTTAATAATAGATAATCACAGTTAAACAAATTCCATTAATTATATAATAATCACAGTGCCATGAACTTTCATTGCAGTGGATACACAAAAATAACCCTACTTTTACATATACCTGCATCTTCTATGATGTACCCCCATTGCGGTATTAAAGTGCTACAATTACGGAGAGAAAAGCCATTTTTTAAATCAAGCTTTATGGTGAAATTATTGTCTTTAAAGTAACGTGTACCATGTGATAACTTTGTGAGCTAGTTTAGGATGAATCACTTTTACATGTTGCAACCCCCAATACTTTTAAAAAGGCAAATCCATTTTCATTTTAAAATAATACCCTTTTCCTTAATTTAGTCGAGTTGTTTAAAAAAAAAAATGCCTTTAAATAGAAATCTGTCGACATGCTACTGCTTAATAAGATTTTTAAATGACATTTAATCACAAAAAAAACCTATAATATTCTCAGTGTTGTGTCTGAATACATATTATGCTATGACATTGGTTTGGCAGAAATAAAGTAAATAACCTAAACTTAATGTGGATGGAGGGGAACCATCCCTTGTCTAACTTTTAACGCCTATAATCACATGACAACTCTGCTGCCTGGTGTACAAACGTGCTACAATAAGCCCGCAATCTTATGGGGTTTTCAATTATACAAGCAATTCCAATATGTTTTTTGGCATTTTAAGCGGTTGTAACTTTTCAAAATTAGTAGCACATACAACACATTTAAGACGGAAATATTTTTATGGTTGTTTATTTCAATAGACAACTTGTTTTACAATATTTCAGCTTGAGTTATAGAATTTTACCTAACAAATGTTTCGAGTTCCTTATGTCACATGAAAACTAAAACAAGGAACAACTGCATCTATTTAATCTATTTTTATGACAGAATTCGAAAATTAGAGACGCAGGTCACAGATCTTAGCAAAGTTAATATCATTTAGAAAATACCCAACTGTGATAGACAGCCAGCTGAATTCAATATCCATAAAAAAGTTATGTGTACAATAAACATAAACAATATTTATTGCCTTGAATGTGTAAAAAATAAACATGCAATTATTTTTTATATGTATATGTAAACTTGAAATTGCCAATTGCAATAATAAACCTTCTGTACTTCTTCTTCCCAGTTCAAACTAGTAATCACTTATCCACTATTGGTATGATATAATTGTGACAGATAAGTAAACTTTATCTGAATAGAGAAGAACACAGGGCATCATCAATGACGTCATGCGCACAAACCATTTTTCGCACGCGACACCAACCGTTGCCAGGTAACGATACCATTCAGTGGCGTGCTAGCATTCGTCTAATTCAACGTTCGCGTTTCGTTTGGAGTAGACGGTCAGAGTGCGTGTTTTTATTAGCGCGTTTCGTATTTACTGTTTATACAGCATGGTTTCTTTATTATTAGTGTTTTGTCTGCATAATATATCCTTCTATTTTGCTGTGTGCTGCATATTGTACTACAACCTATTAACGATGGCGACACTGGTTATGACGTGCATATCGCGCATGCAAATGATGGCGCTCCTGTATTCTTTTCTAATCAGATGGAGTGTACCTACTAAATGCATGTTCAGCTAGAAAGTCTAAGTTTGAAAGCAGCAGTTTAAAATGTTGATAGAGCTTACAACCAGACTAGTATACTATATAATCAAGGATATAGCACCCTACATATCATTATATTTATTTAAGTAAGGATTTTTAGCTTTACGAAACTGACGACTGAAAAAGAGATTACAAAACGCCAAACACTGTATTGGTAGGTACAACCTTTTTTCTATTTTATACCATCCTAGTGGATCTATTAAGCATATTTAACAGTATTCTATAATACAATTTCATGGTTGATACTGCTTTTGCAACCGCACTACATTCAAAATACCTAACGACTAATTCTATTACCTGTAACAAGCCACTGGCACAACAGCGTTTGTACACCAAACGTTGGGGTTACATACAATTGGGCGTTAATGACTTATCTGGGACATGCCTATATTACTTTAAATCTGATAAGTTCTCTTTCTAAAGAAAAAGTATTGATGTATATATACTATAATGTTAATTGTTTTCAAGAAAATTACAAGTGAAGAGGTGTTAAGTCTTGGCTATTTTAATAAATTCCCACACATTGCTTACTTTTAGGCTGATAGAGAATTTCTTCTCTCTTTATATACTTGATTAATAGATAGGCTTAAACAKAATTAAGGTGTACTTACTAATTTAAAAGTACTGAGCATTAAGCATAAAAACATAAAAATGAGCAAATCGTACATAAGAATATCTGTGACAGTTTTTAAATAGTCAGAACTGAATAGCTTTCTATTTAAACATAGTTTTCTTGAAAATATTCAAATTCATCATATTGTATGACTAAGAGGACTTTATTTGTTTGTGACTTAGGGAAGAAATTCTCAGTAGTAGTGGGTCATAGAATATAAAGTAATAGCAGGGTTATTTTTGTTCCGTACACTGAAGGAAAATTGCCCAAATGCATATGGATACCCCGTATTTAAAGCAAATAATCTTTTTTGCTATCCAAAAATACTAGCACTGATAGATTTGATCTCTACAGCGTGTCCCACATTATGTGGGCAACCTCTCTGAATCTGAAATCTAGTGTAAAAATACCATTATTTAACTATGAGATATTCATTCTTAAACATGGGGGAAGATAAAGTTTTTTAAAAATATCTCTAGACAGAATCATATAATTTCGTCAAATTTTTGTTGTTATTATTATTTAAAGTGGAAGCTGTTAAAATGATGCACACATTTTTTGGATAAATGTTTTGGGGTGGGGCACGTGGGAGGTTGACCAGGGGGGTTGACCCCCACATTTTAACCATTAACTTTAAAAGGTAAGCAATTTTTTCAAAAATATGTTTTTTGATTCTTTGCGCCTTGTAAACAAAAAAGATACTCTTTGTTCATGCGGCTAAAATTGACCATTTCCAGAGAAGTTTCAGTTAAATTTTAGGGTTCACATTTTCAGTGCTTTATTAATATCATTTTGTTTTTATCAAATTGGCCATGATATATATATATATATATATATATATATATATATATATATATATATATATATATATATATATTATATGATTATTTCCTTCCTGTCAATTTTGACCAATCAGTGACAAGAATTCGTTGGTTATATTTAATTTTCAAGTGGGAAATTATTTCGACATTAGCTGTCAGTTTCTTTGGTATTTGTTCAACAATTAAATGGCATTGGCACCAGTTGAAAAATCCTCGTCTTCGACTCAGGTTTTTAAAACAACTAGCGCTCATGCTATTTAATTATTAAACAAATACCAAAGAAACTCGTTTATCAGAGTTTTTCTGAAAAAATTTGATGCACTAGGGATATTACCTGCGATTATTTCCTTCCTGTCAATTTTTATCAATTAGTGACAAGAATACGTTGGCTATATTTAATTTTCAAGTGGAAAATTATTTTGACATTAGCTGTCGGCAGTTTTGCGGGGAAATAAAAAGGATAAATATTGTCCAGGTTTGACAAAGTTTGTTTATTATTTTTATCTAACTCGGGAAATAATCTTACCAAATATCCCTCGTGCAATTAATTTTTTTATGGAAAAATTCAAAAAAACTTGTTTCTAAACCATTTATTTAACAAATAGCTTTCGTTAGTTCGTCTTTGACTTGGATTTTTAATACAACTAGTGCTCATGCTATTTAATTGTTAAACAAATACTAGAGAAACTTGATTATCCAAATTTTTCCAAAAAAATTTAATGCACTAGGAATATTACCTGAGAATATTCCATTACTATTATTTCAGAATTTTTGCAACAAATAATGTAAGGTATTGTCAAACAATGTAACAGTGACAACGAAGACAATTATATATTTATCACGGCCAATTTAATAAAAACAAAATGATTTAGTTAAGCAGTGAAAATGTGAACCTAACATTCAACTGCTAATTTCTCAGAAAAGGTCAATTTTAGCCACATGAACAAAGAGTATCTTATTTGCTTGCAAGGCCCAAAGAAAACAACATATTTTTTATAAAAGTACTTACAGGTTTTAAAGATTAAGAGATAAAACGTGGCAGTTGGCCCCTCTCCCGCCACCCAAAACATTTATTAAAAAATGTGTGCATCATTTTAAGGGCTTCCACTTCAAATAAGTATAACCAAAATTTGATGAAATTACATTAATCAGTCTAAGAGATTTTTTTGAAAAGTTATTTATTTTCCCCCATGTTTAAGAGTGAATATCTCAGTAGGCGGGAATTACCTCAAAAACAGTTATACTATAAAATAATGTTATTTTTACACCAGTTTTCAGATTCCAAAAGCTTGCCCACATAATGCAGAACACCCTGTACAGTAATTTTATAAATGATATTACAAAATACTTCAGAAACATTATATATTAGCTATATCATGTCAGTAACTTAAGTAAGCAATTATATAGTTGGTAATAAAGATTAATATTAATAATCATTTCAGGAAAGTTAATTATGAACTGGAAGAATTACGACATCATACTGCACCAACATTAGACATAGACGATCTAATTAAAAAATTAATACAACATTCAAATTTCATACATGCTGCTTTTCTGTTTGACGACAAGTACAGTATTCACCTAAGACAGCTGTTATGCAAGCTACTAAGTGCCACACCAAAATCATTGTTACACCAAGGTTGGGAAGAATTTGGAACAGAACTAAACATTGACATGCCAACTCTAAAGGTATGAGAATTTCCTGTTATATAGTTACGGATTGATGAACTAATTCTGAGAAACCAGTAAATGCATAAGGCATAGATAGGAATTAGCATAGCATAGCATAATTAGCATAATTTTAAAAGTAATATGATTAACTTAACAGTTAAAGAGGTAGTTTACTACGGGTTTTTTTCACTCTGGAGCTATTCCAGTTACTGTTATATAGATTACTGCAATTGTGATCACTGTTTCTTATTTTCAATTATGTATTAGTGTGTTACAGAATATATGTTCATTGTTTAATATTTTTGTTCACAGTGCATAAGGCACAATTTTCACCATGAAGATCCTACAACATGGGTACTATCGGTATATATACAAAAGGACCACGTAACAATGGCTAATATAATACAAGCTCTTAGCAAAATCAATAGACATGACATAATACAACAAATTCAGAAAGATTTTTTGGAAACTTGTACAAATATATTAAGAGAGAAGGGTGCTGTATTAAACAAACAGACTTGCATTGTTCCAGATTGCATAAAAAAAGTACCTTTCATATTTCAAAATTTAACTAACGTTTACAAGAAGTTTGAAGAAGATATAAGCTATGAAAAAGTAAAAGCAAAAAGTAGGAATGAAGATTATTCACTTCAGAATGTTGACCATCAAGCACTACAAACAGCATCACCTATAAAAGAAAGAAGATATGACAAAGTTGTATTTCTAACATATAGTAGTGATGCAAATGATGCTGCAAAAATGATTGTACAGAAACTACGGCAACCTCAAGGGCATTTTAAAATTGGCGTACTTCTGTTACAAGAACATGCAAATAAAGTAAATACAGATCCGTACCAATTTATATATGAATGTTTTCGTCAAGCTGATTATGTGTTACCAGTTTTAACACCCGAGTATTTTAGAATAATAACTACAGCTAGCTACATTACAGATCATGCATCAAAGAACTTAGACAACAAATATGTCAAGTATATGTACACTTTAATGAATGCTTATTTCCTAAACAATGGATGCAAAAACTACAAAATACGGAATATAATACCAGATGAATTTGTACCCGATATACAAACAAGAAGCATTATGGGCAACCCTCTGTTTCAAGTATGGTTTAAATCAACAGACATTAGATATCTGTCTGAAAAAATTGTTCAAGGCTGTATCTGAATAAAGATTACTTCTCCCAATTGAGTGAAATCCCAGAATCATCTTTTAATGAAATAAGAAAATAGCTTAGTATTGTTTACTAATATAATAAGTATACAAAACTGTGTAGATATGCATGCATTTGAAATAAACAATTTGCTCAACATTCCTAGCATATTCTGTTTACTCCTTCTTAACCTACACCCTTACATTAAAAATAAATGAGGACTGGAGGATAAATATAATCATTTTGTCAAAATCAGGACACTGCTGTCAGAAATTATACATAATTCTGCAGAATTGGGTTACATTTCCCTGGTCCTTAAGGAAGTTGTATTGACCATCTGTACTTGAAATCAAAAAACATACTTCTACTAAACATACTAATTGTGTATCATATCAACATAACTGATATGTACACTATCGAGGACAACCTTACAAATATGAAAACTTAAAAATAAAAAAAATCAAGCAGCCGACTTTATGAATGAAAAAAAACCGCTGCAAATTGAAATAATACTTCCACCTCCAATTGTCAAAATGACAATTACGTTTTTATATCTTATACTAAACGATTAGTAATCAGGTTTTGAGCATTATTTCTCTCTACACATTTTTTCTAAGACAAACGGTCCTCGTGATATTAGCAAAAATACATAAATTTTTAAAATCGTTTTTTTCCAAATAACTCAAAAATTATTAACTTTACAAAAAAATTACAAGAGTGCTTTCCGATCAGAAATTTGATTTTCTATATAAAACCCAAATTTAAAAAAAATCGTACGAACAGGGTCCAAAATACGTTTTTTGGAAATATTTCATAAATGTCAAAATTTTGGATAAATTTTCTAAGACACTTTTTGTGAGAAATTTTATTTCCTATCTGATAGTTATTTTGAATATATTAAATATATTCAGAGATATTTAGCAAAAACCGTTTTCTTTAACTGACTCTTTTTTGCTAATATCTTCTAAACAATTTGCTACACCGAAAATTTATAAGGACGAATATAACGCGCAGTTATACTACTAATCACATAATAAAACGAAAAAAAAATAAAAAATAAAAATTTGCAAAAAGGGTAGTTACCCCCCAATTTCGCTCCCTTCCCGATACCCTACTTACCCCAAAAACAATAGGTCGCTTTGGGTAGTTGAGATTTATATGTTTGCCAAATTTCAAGTTCATATATTGTCTTTCGAAAGTTATCGTGTCCACAAACACAACCACAGACAAGAACGAGCAAATAAAAATTTTTGAAATTTTTTTTGCGATACAATACTTCCCATCCGTTGGAGGCGGAAGAGTAATAGCTAACGTCACTTAGTAACAACATAAATGATTTGTGAAGCACAACTATATCTACCCAGAAATAAACTTAATATAATTATTAAAATACAAAAACCCACTTGTACAAAAGCAAAATTAGATAGAATAATTTCTGCAAACAACACATTAATGGGATCAAAATCAGCATTTATAATGATGGTATGGTTGTTATCTCATCTGAACAAGATATACTAAATATTTTAAATGTAAGCCTCACTAACATAGCTTTAGATTTAACCAGAAAAATTTGAGCACATTGAAATAATATACAATAAAATTGAAAATTGGATAAACCACACTTACTGTTCCTTGCTCCTAATAACGCTATCGAAATTCAGAAATTTATCAAATCTTTAAAATACTCAAGGCCCTTAGAGCTACAAAATCACCATGGAGATACTACAAGAACTAACAGAATGTACATAATTATATCAAAATTTAACTAAACCTGCTAGTTAATGGCAGTTAGCAAGCAGTTGCTACGGAAACGTTTCTTAAGTGTTCATCACTGGCGTGCCTGTGGCAAGGCTGGTTACCCCGCATGTTAACCAGGGTGTCTGGTTAACCATGCTATGTGCAACTGGGCCTAAATTTTTCTCACAATACTAGCACCACAAAAAATCGAGTAGCACTAAGATATGAAATATTAAGGAATTTGGATAGATAACCACTTAAAATGGGAAGCATGCATAAAATCACTTGTAAAAATAAGTTAAGGTGCTTATTATATCAATTTCATTAAAAAAAACAAATAAAGTGGTAAAAAGGTTTAATACTATGCTCAAGTTTATTTTTTTTGCAATATGGAGCAATGGCCAGGGAAACTACAAGCAGAATGCTAGGCTGAAAAAATTAAAATGTTGCAATATGAAAATATGTACAATAAAATCAGCAATTTCCTGTCTAAACTTTTGTACCAGCTTCGCAATATACCAACAATTGGGTATTTGCCATGTATTTGTATTTTATTAAATTGAATATTAATAGGTAGCATCTAACCCACAAAACAACGGTGACAGCTTATAAATTCTGAACAATGGATCGTAAGGTGTATTTTTAATATTAAAAATGTGAATATTTAAAGGGACCGCCAGAACGCGAACATATTGGCCGTGACGTCAGGTGTCTTGTAAATGGCCGCTTGTTTACATCTGGGGTCAGCGTGTCATGCGTCAGCCTCAGCCCGTCAATTTATCAGTTTGTTGTTTGAGTTCATTTTGTAACAAGCGAATTAAAATACGCCAAAAGAAAGTGAAATACTTATGACTTATGACTTCTGAAGGCATGTTCATTGTTATAGAATTTGTGTATAGCGACGAGCGGTTCAACGCGGCGAAGATGAGGAACATAAAAGCAACAGCATAAGTGAACTTTTTATCAAATTAACGTAGCACTGATAATTTGATCACAGTGGATCGTTGGCAACATACTATTTGTAAACATAAAAATGTAATAATCAAAAATGTACCCTAAACTTGATATTTATTTTAGAGGTCAGAATAAATATAAATTGCCATTTATTTTCGGGGCTCTTGCGGCTCGTTTCCGGTCTGGCTAACAGTCGAATATATGGAGAACAACGTCGTTCTTTATTATAACATTTCCCTCTATCAACTTAAAACACATAATTTTTCATATCCTCTTCAAGCTATAACAAAATGGAAACTGAATGGTAAACACTTATAACCTCAAAAAAAAATAATAAAACTTACAGTAAGAATTAAGATGATCTTCACAACAGAAAAACTAACTTTGCAATTTCGGTATATAACGTCTAAGGGCCTTAAAACATTTTTTCTTACGTTGATAATCTCGAGGAACGGTTACAAAAATTTTGTTAGCTGTACTGACTGAAATACTTTTATAACCATGTACAAAACAACAGTTGTTTTGTTTTTCATACATAATAGATGCTTGTAAAACTACACAAATCACTTTTTGGTGCGATCTCTTACACCATCCTTTCAACAAACACCACACAAAAGCTTTTCCAATACAAGAATGATACTACAGACTACACCATTAAACAGCATGCTCCTTGGTAATGTTTACATGACACTTGACGTCACGATTTGAATAACCTTGGATAGAAGCGTTTTGGCGGTGACTCCTAAGATTCGAATTTCAGACCTGAAATTCTGTACCTACAAATATTTTTTTGTTTTTTTTAACATGGCATACGATATATATGCACTTCAAGATTMATTTTACGTAATTAAAAAAAAAGWGATAATACCTAATTAGGCAAACATAGATAAGGAAAACCACTCATTCATCAATGCACGAATAAGAAAGACATATAAGAATCGGCCATATTGTACTAGACAATAAACAAACTACTGTATTGAGATAAAAAAGAGAAAAAAATAATATGGGGCAAAAATCAGCCATATTTTAGGGATAACGTTGTATAATGTGCGTGTGAATTTAGGAAAGCTGCATTTAGAACTACATAAATTGTGTGATACCAAACTAAAGCTTAATGCAATACAACTAGGTTATTGTACAAATTGTTAAATGCTTTATGATTACCTACATATAAAACCATGCAATTTAAATTAGTACTGTTGATATATTTCTTTAACATTATAAACATTTATAACTAAACCATTTAAATAAGCAGCTATTAACAGATTATTTTGCTGTCATTATAGGTAGTATGAATTATATCCACTTATATTTAAAAAATTAAAGAAATGGTATTAGTTGAGTTAGTAAAATGTATTTTTAATAAGATTTATTTTTTACATAATAGATATGTAGGTGTTGATTTTTTACTGCACAACTGGTTACTCTCAGAAATATAAAGACTATTCACAAGCATCTATGCTTCAATGTATTCAGGCCCAGAAAATAGTATATTTACCAACTTGATAAAAAAATATTTTTAACTATGTCCACTGTTGGGTGAATTTCTTTAAGATTTCTGATTGCATTAGAAAGGCCATATAAAAATACTGATTATTTATATCAAAGCAACATTAGAACCTTACATTGCAACAGAAAAACTATATCTATTGGAACACCTGGCACATGCGAATTGTAAATTAAACGTTCAAACACATACCACAGATTTCTTTAGAACCAAATTATATGTCCACTGGGTCGAAATTAACATCAAATATATCTGATCAAAATCATGCAACAAACCGCATAATCAATCAGCTTGTTTAATATAGTAAAAAACCGCTGCATATTGAATCAATACTTCCACACCAAATTGTCAAAATGACATTTACACTTTTATTTCTTATATTATACGATCAATAATGAGGTTTCAGCATTTTTTCTCCATACACATTTTTTTCAAAGACAAACGGTTCTCGTGATATTAGGAAAAATCCTTAAATTTTTAAAATCGTTTTTATTCTAAATAACTACAAAATTATTAACTTAACAAAAAAATTGCAACAGTGCTTTTCGATCAGAAATTTGATTTTCTATATAATAGCAAAATTTTAAAATCCAGTTTTTTTGGATATATCTAGAAAATGTCAAAACTTTGGAAAAATTTTTTTAAAACACTTTTTGTGCGAAATTTTATTTCCTATCTGACTGTAATTTCACTTTTCAAATACATTAAGTATTTTCGGAGATATTTAGGAAAAACCAGTTTTTTTAAGTGACGGTTTTGCAACACCGAAAATTTATAGGGATGAATAATATTAATCTGAAGAGCTGTGTTACTTTGTACTCGATTTATGGATGAATCTATGAATAAACATTATTATTATCATTATTATTATTGATTTCAAGACAAAATGTTGCCACATCATTGTAGCAATGACAAATCACCTTATAAAATTAAAAAGAATTTGGAGCTTAAAAGGCTTTATTATACTTATACCCCTTTTTTTTAATCGATATTATTTTCTAAAATCAACAAAAATGTTTCCATTGCAATTTTAATTATGGGCTTGCTAATAGCTTAATAAGGGTGAAAAGAACTGGCCCAATGTCATTAGGTAGTAGACACTACAACACAATGTACCTACTTTTTTATTATTATATAATTTAATGATTGTACTATTTCTGATTGACCATGATGAAACTTACCTCCTAGTAAAATAGTCACCAAACAATTCATTACTGTCACACCAGCTTTTTGACTCATTCCAAACTCTCAATCCAATTTCATCAAAAATCTTGGTAATGTCTTTGTCTAGCTTCTGTCCACTGGATTCATAATAGTCTTTGTAAAAATAATCATTGTATGAAGGCTTTAAAATATCAAAATTTTTCACCAAATCATAAACTACATTTTCAGATTCTCCATGACACCACTGTGCCCCAAATTCTATAATGTGTTGGTCATATTCCACTGAATGTATTCTACCACCTATTCGGTCCTCTGCTTCCAAGATGACAATGTCTTTTATGCCATTTTCATACAACCGTGTTGCAGCAGCAATCCCTGCTATTCCAGCTCCAATTATAATTACCTTGTGATTAACTTTGGACATTTGTAGGGCTTGCAATAAATTTGGCAATGTTTGCTCTCGTCTAGTATGCAGTAAATTCTAGTAGTGTGTTGATAAATCGGTTGAGCAACATTAAATATTAAAGTGTTATCAGCTACCATTCACCTCCGTTAAAATTTTAAATAACCCATTTAAAAACGTAGGAAGGTCTTTCCTCGAATTTTTGTGCTTTCCGCTTTTGTTCACAAACCTAAAAATAGATTTCACATTGCCAAGCATTTAGCGATTCAAAATGAACATAAAGCCATAAATGAATACGTGGTCCATGAATACTTAAAATTTATATTATCATTATCAGTGCCGGCTGCAAAAAAGCGAACCCAACGTCAGCCCAACCCTAACCTAATTTAGCACAGTACAGTCAAGAGTGCGTAGCTCCTGATCGAAATACCATTTGGCCGCCGTACCGCGTGACCGAAATGTCATGTCACCGCAATACCACATGGCCGAAAGCTATCCCCACTCCTTTAAAATACATTATAATATTACCGGTCCCGATTCATCCAAATACCGCCTGTCCGAATTTAACCCCCCCTACTTTTTCTTGCGCAAGCTAATTAGGAAGTCTCATTCGGTAATGTTCGGGTTTTTCTTCTGCCATAGGCGTAGTTAGTTAGAATGCTATAGATTCTTTCAGATTTATGATTTTGTGTTCGCTGGGGGTTTTAGTGAGTGTGAAGCACATATTCAGTCCGCTAGAAATAAATAAGTACCTTTTCTGCAAGTGGTACACATTACATTTAAAGTCAAATTGTACAAAGGAGTTATATCAAGTCAAATCTTTTATTTTATTTTCATTATAGGTACCTACTTCGATATTTGAAGCCGTTGTAAGAATCGTGCTTATAGTTATAAGAAATATACGAAAGTAGCATATTATTTGAGCGTGCCGTAATATTGGGTAGCTGTTTTTACAACTTATTGTAAACATTTAGTGGTTTGTACTTTGTAGTTTAAATATGCATGTGGACAATGACCAAATTCTGCATTTGCGAACAAAGTGGAAAAGTATGTACCTGCAACCTATATACCTATCTTGAATTCTAAACTTAGGTATGTAGCTAGCTATTTATGAAATCAGAGCTTTAAATGAAGAAATTTCTACACCATGGAGTAATGAAAGCAGTAGTTCACTTACATTTTAAATCATACTTTTACTAGTTATAATGTGAAAGTGTTATACCTGACAATATCTTTTATATCAAATTTGCATTAACTCGCACTTTCAATATCAATATAGAATGTATACATTCTATATTCAAAGCTTATACAATTATGTAGGTGCAATACAGTCTAAACTGCTAGCGCCGTACATATTTATAAAATTAACGTATCTACATGCTAAGAAAAGGAACTAATAAGCTACTACCTACACCTACAAATGCTTAGCTGAGCAAACGAATTCTTACTATACACGGTGTTTTGAAAATAAGGTGGCCCTTAGAAAGTTGTATTACATCTCTATGTTTTCTCGCGATTTCAGTTTTTAATAGGTACAGGTTATGAATATTGAAAGGCAACTTTTTTCAAGTAAAAGAAAGAAATTTCTTTTTCTTATGAGAATAATAACAGGGTGAACAAATACATCACCCAATAAAGTTAATTGACGTTAATCAATGTTGATAACCTTACCTTACAATAACATATCTTTTCTGATATTGTTTCAGACGTATTAATAAATTTAAGATAAATAAATCACGAAACTTATATCTAGTACCAGCAAACGCTTAAAACGCAACTACGATTAATTGTCCCTCTAAATTGTGAAAAGCGTGTACGTGATTAGTGTCTTTTGAAATGGACATATGGTTTCTCGCATATTTATTGCATTCAAGTCAATGATTCCGAGAAGGTCCAGCAATAAAACCTTTATTTGGCGTGCGGTCTTTTTGCAGCAGTTCCGTTCCTAAAAGGGCAGACCATCTGTTAAAACTAGAGTATACCAATAAACAGCTTGCTAGATGGAATCATTTACAAAATAATTTTTTGAAAGCAATATGTGTGTTTCAAGAAAATAATCATTTGACCTGTTTTGAGTGTTGCAACGAGCTTGGTTTCGTTGCGTTCGCACTGCTATTTATTTAAGGTGGCATAAGGCCGAACGATAATAGATGTTTAGCAAAAACGAAAACTTTATTTGCACTTTACACACATGATTATCTTAAACTAAAATACTGAAATTCAAAGCGAAAACGAAAAACGACTGCTGCGTGGAGCGCATCTGTACAACCATTGTTCTTTTTTCACGCACTCGCAGTGTATATTACCCAGCGCCCTCTCGCGACACCCGTAGGAAACATAGCGGCGCCGAACAGACACCTCGCGCCATCCCGTAGGCAGCACTAACACTAGCAAATCTAACATAAGTCGCCCCCCTTGAAAGGACATTGGGCTTTCAAAATAAAAACAATAGAATACAAAGGTAATAATACTTATGATATAACGTCTTGCTCATTTGGTAAGACGCACAGCTTTATAGCGGGTCTTTTGAAAACACCAGCCGCGGTTTTCACTACAACAACGCGAACAACATCGTCCGCGCCCTTGAGCACTTCTAAAACTCTACCGACGCACCACTTGAGAGGAGGTGTATTGTCCTCCTTTACCAAAACTAGCACGCCTGGTTTAAGGAGTTCATCGCAGCGACGCTTCCACTTCACTCGAGTCTGTAGCTCGCCGATATAATCACGATGCCACCTCTGCCAGAAGTGCTGGAACATCTTCTGGAGTCGACGAAATCGGTTGAGTCGAGTCTCTGCTAAATCCACGTAGCTTCCCTCGGGAATGGCGGTTAGGGTTTCGCCTATGATGAAGTGCGATGGGGTTAAGGGATTAGGATCGGATGAATCTGCGGAGAGCGGATGCAAAGGGCGAGAGTTGAGGCAAGACTCGATTTGTACCAAAATTGTTGAAAATTCTTCGTAAGTTAATAGGGCGTTACCAAGAACACGTTTGAGGTGCCCTTTAACAGACTTTATGCCTGCCTCCCATATACCGCCGAAATGCGGGGCTCTAGGTGGGATAAAATTCCAAGAGATACCGTCCTGAGCTAAAGCAGTTTGAAAATCCTGTTCGTGCTCTTTTAAGAATTTTTTAAGCTCTTTGTCGGCGCCCACGAAGTTAGTAGCATTATCTGAACAAATACTGATGCATTTTCCCCTTCTTGCGCAAAAGCGGCGCAATGCTGACAAAAAACTATCTGTGCTTAGGGTGCTTACTAACTCTAGGTGCACGGCTTTAGTTACTAGGCAAATAAACAAACAGACGTAAGCTTTAGTTGTTTTATAATTGCGCGTAGGGCGATCTCTAATCAAAAGGGGACCACAGTAATCCACACCGCATTTAATAAATGGTCTAGCCGGAGTGACTCTATCTGACGGTAAATCCGCCATGAGGTACTTGACACTGTCTGCCTTAAATCTAAAGCAGCGGAGGCATCGATGGATAACTTGTCTGATCAGGCTTCTACCGGATACAATCCAGAATCGTTCGCGTAAAGACGAAAGAACAGATTGTGGGCCAGCGTGAAGCAAACGTAAATGTTCGTGTTCTACAAGTAGGGATGAGAAATGATGTTTGGCTGGAAATATGGCTGGATGTCTTTTCTCCGGGGGATAATTGGAACGTCTGAGCCGACCGCCGACTCTTAAAATGCCCTCAGAGTCAAGGAATGGATCCAGAGCTAAGATTTTGCTTTTGGAACCGATACGCCCAGATCCTTGCAATTCTGATATTTCTCTGCCAAAGGTTTCACGTTGCACTAAGAATATTAATTTCATTGTCGCTTCTTTCAACTCTTCAGCTGTGAGTGGAGAGGCACATCTGCCTTTCTGAAGGCAATTGGTTTTAAACCTTAGACAATAAGCTATGGTTCGCTGCAGCTTAGTAAAGGAAGAAAACTTCTGCAAAAAGTCGCAATTGTGAGAAGAAAAATGACAAGCAGTATCGTTTCTTTTCAATTCCGGTACGATTATCTCGGGAATGTTATTAGAATCATAATTTTGAAGGTTGGCTGGAATCTGCGGCCATTCGTTATCGGGTTTGGAAAGCCAGCTTGGACCTTCCCACCATAATGGTAGATCATTGATATTTTTAGGTTCAACACCTCTGGAAAGTAAATCTGCCGGGTTGCATTTTGTATTCACGTAATTCCATGACTCACTCTTGGTTAGGTTCTGGATTTGACTGACTCGATTTGAAACGAATATTTTCCAAACTGCTGGTATTGACCGAATCCAGGACAACACTATGCTGGAATCAGTCCAGTGATGAATTGAAGTGAACTGTATTTTCATTGAAGTCGGAATTTTGTTAGATAGTTGAGCCAACAGTAAGGCCGCGCAAAGTTCGAGTCGAGGCATAGTGGTGGTTTTCAGAGGAGCTACACGGGTCTTTGCACAGAGCAATCTGACAAGAATTTTTCCATTAGCATCGATACTCCGAACATAGACACATGCTCCATACGCCATCTCGGAGGCGTCTGAAAAACCGTGAAGTTCGACCTTGACTGGGTTAGAACATGTAACACGTCTAGGGATATCAATTTCGTTGAGATGTTTTAACTCATTCCTGAATCGTAGCCAAGACGAATTAATTTCAAAAGGGATGGACTCATCCCATGATATTTTGAGCATCCACAACTTTTGAATGATAATTTTAGCTAAGATGGTGCACGGACTGAGTAATCCTAAGGGATCGAAGATTTCCGCAGTTTCGGATAATATTGTGCGTTTTGTAACTTTATTCAATGCAAGCTCTGGTTTTATTGTGTACTTCAAAGCATCGCGTTCTGAACACCAAGTTAATCCCAAAGTCTTTAAGGACTCGGTGGCGCCAAAATCAACAGCATTTGAAGAGTTATCCTTCTTCTGGAGACCCGATATGACTCGTTGATCATTGGAGCGCCATTTGGCAAGCTCAAAACCCCCTTGCCTTAAACAGTCATAAATTTCCCTGCATAGCGTTGAAGCTTCTTCAAACGAATTTGCCCCGGACAGCAAATCGTCAACATAGAAGTCTGAAGTTATGATTTCAGCAATGCGAGGTGAATTAATGGAGTACAACTGTGCCAACTCATGAAGACATCTGATTGCGAGAAAAGACGCCGATGCAGTCCCGTATGTGACGGTGTTTAGAAGGTATGTAGATAATTTGTCAGTGGGCTGCGGCCTCCATAAGATTTTTTGATATTTGCGGTGCTCCTCTGTGATTAAGACCTGTCGATACATTTTAGATATGTCGGCCGAAATGGCATATTGATGTTTCCGAAAACGAAGTATAATGGAGAGAAGATCATTTTGTATGACCGGTCCTACCATTTGTATTTGATTAATTGAAACACCAGAAGATGTTGGTGCCGAGGCGTCAAAAACGACTCGTAATTTGGTAGTGGATTTATCCTCGCGAAGAACGCCGTGGTGCGGCATGTAATAACCGCTGGTATCGTCTTCGTCGTGTACTTTTGTCATGTGGCCAAGTCGTTCGTATTCATTGAGAAAATCCGTATATCGTTCTTTCAGAGATGGATCTCGCTGGAGCTTGCGCTCAAGATTATAAAATCTGAGCTCGGTTTGCTCTTTTGAATGACCAAGAGCTTGATCAGGTGACACTTTGAATGGGATCGATACAATAAAACGTCCGTTACAATCACGTTTAAAAGTGTTACGAAAGTGATGCTCACAAGCTTCTTCCTCAGGGAGAAGTTTCCTTGATGAGTCTGTTTGCTCTAGTTCCCAAAATCGCTCGACTTTTTCGCTCATTTGAGAATTCGTGACGAGATGTGAAGAGACCGTTTTAGGAAAAGAGCCACAAGGAACTTGCCCAGACACCAACCAGCCCAGATGAGTTTTTTGTAGCGAAGGTTTATTTTTCCCCAAGCAGATGCGACCAAGCTTTAATAGATCCCAGAATATATTAACTCCCAGAAGCATGTCAACCTGCTGAGGCTGATCGAAGCATGGATCYGCTAGTTGAATGTTGGGTGGTATGTCTAATGATTGTCGGTTAAATGCAAAACAAGGAACGTTTTCTGTAATCTTAGGTAGGATCAAGCAGGTGATAGTTGCCTTGAAAGAATTGTGCTTGGATTGAAACTTAACCTCGCAGCGCTTGCGGACCGTGGTTAAAGACTTACCAATGCCGCAGATACTGAATTGAGTATCGCGACGTTCAAGCTGCAGTTTATCGCATAATTGCTCCGTGATAAAGCTACACTCAGAGCCAGAGTCTAGAAGAGCTCTACAGTCATGTGGCTTGCCATCTTTGTCCAAAGCTTTAATGACGGCTGTTGATAGTAAAGCATACGTATTTTGACCGTTCGTTGCATGAGTAGATACAGTATGGTTGCTAGATACTGAAGATTGGTTAAAAGTTTGTTCAATAGCTTCGGTGCCATCAGGAGGGATAGTTGAAGTTTTAGTTGACACCTGAGTATTTTCAAAGTGGAGGAGACTGTGATGTCGTCGATCGCATTTTCGACAAGAGCTAGATTTACAATCATCAACTGCGTGCGATTTTCGCAAGCAATTTATACATAAGCGAAAATCTTTTGCTTTATTGAATCGGTCTTTTGCAGTCAAGTTCAAAAACTTTGGGCAGTTGTAAATTAAGTGGGATTCTTTACAAACAACACATTTGCTGTTGTTCGTAGATAAGTAAGCCTTTAGTTTGGGTTTAAATTGATGACGATTATTATCAGTGCTTGTTTGTAAAGCCTCTAATAACCTACACCTTTGTTTAAGAAAGTCAGCTAATGATTTAAATGTCGGTAATTCGTTACCTGTATTTTTTGATTCCCATTCTCTCCTGGAAGCTGTGTCCAGTTTGTTTACAATTATGTGTATCAGTAATGTGTCCCATTGTGAGACAGGTTGTCCCAAGACTTCAAGTGCACGAAGATGCTTTGTTGCGCTATCTAACAAAGATCGTAGATCGGTACAAGATTCTTTCGTTATTGAGCTAAGCGAAAATAATTTTTTGACATGGTTGCCGATTAATAGTGATTTATTTTCGTAACGTTCGAGAAGTAGATCCCATGCTATGTTGTAATTGTCGGCCGAAATTTCGAGTGAACTTATAACGTCCGCTGCTTCGCCTTTAAGTGAAAGTCGTAGATAATGAAACTTCTGAATTTGACTTATGGTTGCGTTTTCGCCGATAATCGAGCTGAAAGTGTCCCTAAAAAACAACCATTGGCTATAGGAACCATCAAATGTAGGCAAGTCTAATTTTGGTAGCCGTATTTGCTCCCGCGAGCGCAAAGCGTTACTATTTAATTGTGATTGCGAGTGTTTTATTTGAGATTGCTGCTGATCAACGTCCCCGTCGCTGCTGCTGCTGGCAACGGACGCTAATCGTCGAGATTCAGCGATAGATTCCGTCGAGCAAGCCGACTTCGCGCGAGCGTTTAATATTTGTTCGTTATGATTTTCGATTAATCTTTTAGCAGTTGCTATTGTATAAAAATATTTGTCTTCAAACGTTTCGCGTTCGGTGTCATTCGCGTCTTGTGATGCGCCAACATCGAGCAATTCAATTTTGGATTGGATTTCATTAAATTCTTCGAACAGCGGTTCTTCCTTTGAAAGGCGAATTTCAATCTGCTTTATGTCAGGATCACTGCTTAGTTTGCTTAAATAATTTTGAAACCGTGTGAGCTGACTCTTAATTACGCTTCTTTTGTGCTTTAATGCATCTAGTTGTTCTGCCATTTTTATAAAGCAAGAAAACTGCGTTAAATGCGAGACGAGACAATGAAAAGTCTGCTAAAGCAATTTTGCGCGAGATACTAGCTTTAACTGAACTGAAATGTTATACTGCTTATAAAGTTAACGATATGTGAAAAAGGATAGTGATACAAATCGAAAGGTTATGTTTAATAGGAMTTCGCACTGACCTTGATGTAGGTACCTGGTGCTAAGCTGTTGTATTCCGAAGTTGATGGCGATGCCGTGCTGTAGGTTACAGCTGACGCAGTAGATGTCAGCTCTTGGACAAAAACTGTCGCTTCGACGATGATGCGCGGTAGCTGCAGGTGTTGGTGGTACACGTGCCCACGTTGATTGCTAGGTACTTCGACGATTTTCGAGTGCTGCTTACGCAGGGGTTGCTGTTGTTACGATGCACGTAGGTTGTACAGTTTTTGTTATGACCGATGATCCGGCTCGAAGGACCAATATGTTTTGAGTGTTGCAACGAGCTTGGTTTCGTTGCGTTCGCACTGCTATTTATTTAAGGTGGCATAAGGCCGAACGATAATAGATGTTTAGCAAAAACGAAAACTTTATTTGCACTTTACACACATGATTATCTTAAACTAAAATACTGAAATTCAAAGCGAAAACGAAAAACGACTGCTGCGTGGAGCGCATCTGTACAACCATTGTTCTTTTTTCACGCACTCGCAGTGTATATTACCCAGCGCCCTCTCGCGACACCCGTAGGAAACATAGCGGCGCCGAACAGACACCTCGCGCCATCCCGTAGGCAGCACTAACACTAGCAAATCTAACATGACCAAAATTATCTAATTTAACTTTTGCACGGTGACAACGTTATTCAATTCATAAAAAAAGTATAAAGTATAAAAATTGCGTATTGTTTAGTAAAAGTTGTAGAGTAAATAATGTATTTACCGCAATGCGAGCAGAAAAAGGGACCCACCACCATTATTAAGACTACTGTTTCTGTATATTTAATTTTTTAAAGATTATACCGTTTTTATTGATTTCAAAATTTGTTTGTTTCTATTTGTAGAACTAGTAACATGGAAGTGAGTTCTATGGAAACTAATTTAAAAACCGTGAAAAATATTTATTTTTCCTAGTCATATTTAGTTAAATTTACCTAAAGTACATAACTATTTGATTTTAACAAATCCGGGGGCTAAGTTGACGTCCAGCCCCCGAAATTTTTTGATTTTCTCATGTGTTTTCACTCTAATCGTTTGTGCTACGATTGTGCTGGGTTGTGCCAATGGTTTCATAAAGAAAATGTTTTACGACTAATGGCAAAAAAATACCCGGTCTAATATCGGGAGCCAGGATGACGGTCAGCCCCCAAACTGTGCGACTGTGTGTGTGTGACTGTGCTACGGTTGTACTGGATTGTGCTAATGATTTCGTAAAAAATACTTTATGTTTAAGGGCAAATAAATAATAAACAAATCCGAGGGCTAAGTTGACATCCAGCCCCCGAATTTTTTATTTTTTCATGTTTTTTCACTCTAATCGTTTGTGCTACGATTGTGCTGATTGTGCCGATGACTTTCATGTTGTAAAGTATTTTTTTTAATAAATCATTCTGCATACCAGTAGCATAGTTAATTAGAGTGAGCAAAATGAGAGATCAAAAAATTTTATTATTTTCTGACTGGGCCTGGTTTTGCATTCAATTAATTTTCTATGCAAATGTAGGGTGACATTATGTATATATGTAATTACTAATAATCTTGTCTATCTATTTGTGGAGGATAAACGAGTCTAATAGTAATAATTAATAACTAATACTCAATAGTCGTAAAAAACACTATTTGGTTGTATTTTTAAAAACTATGTTTTTTTTCCGTATTCATCGGCTTACATATTCGTATTTCCACAGGTTCTTGAAAGTTTGCTACGCAAAGGGTACTACTATACCTAGTACAAAATTATTTGAACTCATATTTCAAATGTGATAAATAGGTCATATGCAGTATCAAAAATTCCGATATTTAACGAAGGCCACGTGAAACATCTTAGAAAATGCTCATTATACATTCCTTTAAATCATACAACCAATATCGCCATATTAATTATTGTGCTAGTTTACCTGGTCTTAATGTTTGAAACGGCAGGTGATATCGCATCTACCAATAAAACGATTACGAATGAAGTATCCATTCCGAAAGCTGACTAGAGGACGAATAATGGCGTTGATTGGTGGACGGATACAATTTAATATTCACATATTTTCTGACTTTAGTCCTAACCGCACCGCAAAAATGTGAACTTTGACAGATTCCACTGCTTAGGGGAAATGATATGATAAACACAAACTCATGTCAATGTATAGGTATACATATTACAAACCAGAGCTGGGAAAGAACTTCTAAGATACTTTTTAGTAACTAAGTTACATTTGGTAACTTATATACAGTAACTTAGTTACTTTTAATTTGGGTCAAAAAGGAACTAATAACGTAGTTCCTTTTTAAAAATGCAACTGTAACTGTAACTTTTTTGTTGTTTACAATAACTAAGTTACTTTTCAGTAACTTAGTTACTTTAAAGTAAGTAAGTATCAAAATAACTAAGTTACTGTAGTAACTTATATACTCTGATGTAACTTAGTTAATTTTTGATCTACTAATACGCGTGTGCAGACATGACAAACAAGTTGTTGCATCTTGAGTAGCAAATACCAGGACACATTGTAAAAAGCTAAAACGACTGAAGTGTATAATGATTGACGCTGACAAATTATGATGTGAGCCAATGTTGCCAGTTACTTTTTTCGATGTACAAAGTTTGTGTTAAAAATGTACTAGATTTATGTAAAATGTACTAGATATTGCATTTGACGCTAATATAGTATAAATTATACATTTTTAAAGTACATTTTTATATGTAATCAAACTCATAGATACAAACAAATTAAAAAACAACTTCGTGGACAGATATTTCTAACTTTCAATGCTATGCTAACATTGCACAACATGAAGTTTTACTCTTCAAGTCAAATGCAGCTTTCTGTAAGATGCAACGTAGACCAGGCAGTATAGTGCATCTTCTGGGACTTTCAGTCGTGTTTTAATTATTTACCCGACCTTAAATCCTTATATGCATGACCTACATTTTAGTTTACTCCCTACAAAAATAACTATAAAAAGAACTATTTTTTAAGTTACTTCCTTACTTGTAACTAAGTTATATCCGTAAATAAGTATCTAGTTACCTAAGTAACTAAAGTTACTTTCTATTAAGTAACTATGCAAAGTAACTTAGTTACATTTCAAAAGTAACTTTCCCAGCTCTGTTACAAACTGCATTTTTAATACAAGTTCATGATTCAAAACTTTTTACTTTGCCAAAGACTAAGGGCATATTTTCACATGTCACCAAAAATCGTACATTAATTATTATAATAAGAAGTAATATTAAATTTGATATTTTTATTTGTTCAGAACACACTGATGAGGGTACAAGTGATTATAGCTTCATTTTAGTCTTACCTTACTCGTGGGAAAATATGACATGTAAAGACAACAGGTTTCTGAATAACAACACATAATTGTATAGGTATATACAGAGAGATTTGTTTTACAAATTATTCCTAACAACAGGTCGCCGAGAAAAGACGTTACGATGAATAGTATGTATTTAAAATTATTACTATAAAAGTAGGTATCTAAATATAATTGAATTGACTGTAGTTTAGAACACGTACGGTGCGTAATGGAACGGTCACCAATCTTAAATCTTCCTCAGTAAGCTAATTACAGCGTTATTTTTTTTAATGTACGGTAATGATCATGGGGATCAGTCTACCGTCCGGCATGCAAAAACTGTACAATATTTGTTGAGTTCACAGTAATGTTTTAGGCCACTGTTTATATGCAGACATTGAATTATGGGAATCCAAATGGAATCCAAATTCGTCATCAGTTTGTTGTCGAGTTACGACATAAGACGTCTATGCTACAGCTACACCGTCGCGATTAGAACCAACTAGATGTATGGCGTAACTTGACAATAAATTGGCGACGAAAGTTGGTTCTTTCCTAATAAGTTAACGTAATTGTTAAAAAGTGTCGCCCTCATGAGTTTTTGAAATGACACCCCCAGCAACCACCACGTTCCCCAGTAGTGTAAATAATCCTATTTTTTTTAGAAACAATCAGTACAGTACCTATAATTTTTTATATCTTCATGTAGGTAATGGGTTTGTACGGAAAACAGTAAAAATGAGGTTGTCATTAAAAACAAAACTCATGATGACGTCACCATTCAACAAGTTGAAAAACTTAATAATTTTGTTGATGCGATTTAAGAAATGGTAATTATTGTTGTATTCTGTCCTGATTTGGCAGTAGCACAGATCAAATATAATTCACAATAATAGGCTTTAATTACCCATCTAACATTTAAATTACTGTAATGATAGCACCAAGATATTAAAACTCTTAGTAGTTGTAATTGTGAAAATACGAAAGCTGGGTATGAAATAAATTGTAACGCCACTGGTACTACTGGCATATATTATTCAATCCTGCCCCGCATACCCGAGCATAACCGATTCTAATTAGTTCTGCGTACAAGAAATAGTGGGGGTTATATTCGGAAGAGCGGTTTTTCGTTGAACTGGTACCCGTGATCTGAGGTCCTTGCTCTCAGGAGTGGGGATAGCTTTCGGGCAATTGGGATCGCGGTGAAATGAAATTTCGGTCCGGCGGTAAGGCGGTCAGTCGGAATTTCGGTCAAGTGACACTTTCCCACAGTCAAGTACAGTGACATGGTAACGAACCGGACCTAAAACATCAGAACTACCCACAGAGAGACAGAGAACTACCATTCATTAGTACAGTGCGCGCCAGAAAGAAGGCAAACGTAGCGGAGACGATAATAATTAATTATCGCCAGACAATTAAATCACTGGCGTGCCCGTCATTATTCATGGTCGCAATTACAGGCTAGCGGAGCGAATAAATTAATCAATTAATCCCACCAATGCGGTTCGCTCCCTTCAAATTGGGGACGATGTTACATTTCTAAGGTGCGACTTCTTCCCTGGCACGCACATTATTTTTTGGTATTTATATTGGAAGTGCTTTCATGACCACCGACCAAGGTTCTTATTCTTCTTCTGTTATTTGGCCTTCTGCCTCTTTAAAGCATACACCCAACCGACCAAGGTTGATAGACAGTAGATAAGTAGCCTCCTTTGACCACCGACGGTTACACAAGTACAGGGCTTCTATAAATGATAACGCGAGCGACGTTGATTTCTGAATTCTCTGTGCCGTCTTTTTGTAACTGCTGCCAAACTAAAATATGAACGGCGATCGTACTAAAGGTTGCATATGAAAGTCACATCACAGCTCCAAAATTGGAGCTTTCTGCAAGTTTAAAGTTCATTATCCCAAAAAACACTACAGAATATGTTGAAAATACTCACTCCCAAACATCTTGTCACATTAAAATATATCAAAATAATTCAAAAATTGACAGATGACAAGTATACGTCACTTTCCTGAGAGGCGGCGAATTGATTTAATTTCCATAAGCGCCCTGGATGCATGAATCATTTATAGAAACCCTGTAGTAGCAATCGACGATGTTGGTATTGGGTTGCCACACAGAAATACATATTGTCTAGAAGTTTATAGCAATGACAAAATTTTGTAATAAATCATCATCGTGCATGTAGGGCAAGACTACGGATAACTGTAATTAAAAGGATAACGATCTTTGCCATTTGTCATGTTACCAAAATGGTCCTGTTTGATAGAGATTCTAAGTCCCACCGGTAGATGGCGCCAATTTACAAGTGTCACTAAAGTCACTAGATAGATAAAGTACCGCAATTTTCCGCCATTTTAGTGCAAAATAGCAGCAGTAAATTTAAATGTTTATGTAGAAGACGGGGTCAAAACTATTTGGTTTCTATGGTTTTGGATTCATCTGCCATTTTAGTGCAAAAATAAGGACTATAAATTGCGGTAATTTATCTATCTAGTGACTTTAAGTGTCACTGTATTTATAAATACAGTGGGACAGTTTCTTCTCTAAGGGGTTTCTATAAATGATTCATGCATAAAGGACGCTTATGGAAATTATCGATTAAATTAATTTGCCGCCTCTCAGGAAAGTGAGGCATACTTGTCATCTGTCGATTTTTTAATTACTTGATATATTTTAATATGAGGAAACGCCTGGGAGTGTGTATTATTAACATATTCTGTAGTGTTTTGTGGGATAATTAACTTTAAGCGGTGGCAGCTCCTCCTGTGGTTTGCAGGTTTGCGCAACCACCAATATAAATTACAAACACAAATACATATCTCGTACATTGTAATTTTCAAAGTGCCCAGCACGTGCTTTTTGATTACTTGCCTTTTTCTGTGGTTTGTTTACGCTCTGTTATTCGGTCCGATGACGATGAACCCAGAATCCGTACGGGTGGTTGCTTGGCTCATGCAATCCAAACAAAGCACTGCGACCGTGACGTACTCGTATTTCGGGTTCTCCGAGCTGCGATAAGAAACCAACCCGTAATAAAGCACGTGTTGGTTGCTCGGGTGCTACCACTACCAGAGAAATATAGTGGGGAGAACACGCATAGGCCGACTGCGCCATCGAGGTGTCTGGAGCCCTGATATCTAAATAACTGGATGTCGCATAAGTCATTCAAAACTGTGATAAGTAGCCACCATGCCGCTGGTACTCGTACTATGAATTTAACGGCGCGTTCAAATTTTAGGTTAGATCCTTAACTATATAATATGGTTATGAGTAAACGTAACATTCAGTTTGTACGGTACATGTTTCTTACTCGAACACTACAACGATCATCTTTTGGAAATCTGCAGACATATGAGGAGTTCACGATTTTAACCGTCAAATCATTTACCGCAGAAGCGAACCTTTGTCAAAATTTTAGCACAAGGACCAGCGGCTAGACGCTAAAGTGGCTTAAATCTATCATAAATAATTTACATGCATTTTAGTATGTAAGCGACATCCAGTTATTCAGAGATCAGTGGTCTGGAGTCGGTTGTTTACATTTTCAAGTGAAGCCCACATAATAGTCACATTCTAAGGTGGAATTTGAGGAAAACAGAAACGTAGCAGAGCAATACTCAATGCATCGTGCGATTGCCCGTCTTCACGCGCAATGTTTACATGATCCACTGTACTACTGGTGTTTAGAATGTTCTGTATGTGTTGAGTAGTGTGACGTAAATTTTTGGTTAAAAAGAGCTTATTGCGAGCTGTTTAAGGACAAGTCGTATAAAAAATTAATCCAGGCAATGGTGCGGATGTGTCAAGTATGCAAAAAGGTGGGCTGTAAGGAGAAAACCGTATCATTTCACCGTTAAGCATTGTTTAGGTTATGTTTATATAGGCGTCGTTTGATCAATTTAGCGAAATTAGTTACTTTATAGAGGAATACTTTTATAAAATGTAATGAAGTTGATAGTGAAGGATTAATACATATGGAAAATGATTACTGTTAGTGGTAGACGATTTAAAAATAAATATTTGTAGGTAGAAGAAGAGATCCGATGTGTTCGGAGCAAAGAATATCGTTCGGAGTAAGTACTTCAGTGATGCCTGATGCGGATTTTGATTTTATATATTTCTTTTTATTTGACAATAAATTTCATTTTCGCAGTTTCTGAATTTTTTTCCTTATATTTTTATGTGAAGAATGTCGAGTGTTTTCTCGTTAAGTGTTGATTAATGAATACTAATGCTAGAACTGTATTGATGCTTTCATTCGACCAAAACTTTTTTCCCGCTTGTAACGAAATTAAATTAGTGTTTATTGTACAAAAAGATGTTTCTTTGCTTTAACTGAAATATTGTTCGAAATATTATTATTATTTTGTTTTTAGTTGGAAGTTAAATTATCTCACTGTTGACCCTTTTATAACAGTACGCCAATGTACTTGGAGAAAAACTGTATCTACCCCTCGTACCCGCGCTCCCCTCCCCCTCATTGGTCTTTGCGTCAGTTCCAACCGCATTTATGAATGAGATGTCGTGTCCATTTAATAATATGTCAATGGTTATTAGCATACGTCAACACTAATAAAAATAACAATAAAATGTTCACTACAAATTACAGAATGTATCGTAGGTCTAAAGTTTTCTCGACGAATTGCGTTTATCCACATCTTGAGAGGTTCTGGATTTTTACATTACATTACATTATCTCTAGAAAACAGCTATATAAACACTACTGAAATATTGCGAGAATTTTATGTAATGATAATGATAACAATAGCAGGTAACTAATTACTAAGTGTGTTTTGTGAGTATGTTAGAAGTCAATTAAAATAGTTATACTTATATCACACTATATGAAACAATAGTATATAAATTATTATTGTTATAATATTTTATATTTAATTATTGTCAACGTTAAATAATCAAATAAATTTAGACACAGTAATACCTTATGGGATGCGCTACTGCTGTCACTAGTTACTTTCAAATTTAATTATGCATGAAATATCGTACTTACTTATGAAATTTTAGATTGCCGCCAGGTACCCTTTCATTATTACAGCCGTATGCACAATACGATTGCACCATTTTAGTTTTTTTGTAGAAGAAATATTAACTAAACTGAGCGCAATTCCAAAAATCCCATAAGCGCGTAGTTAGTTGAACAAAGATCTTCCGACGTTTCAGACACCGCACTCGCTTGCACTCGTTAGAAAAAAGCAGAGAAATATAGTGGGGAGAACACGCATAGGCCGACTGCGCATCCCAATTTAGCTGGTACACTGTAATGGTCGCCATATTGTCCACAGAAACGTAAAAAATCAGAGTGTTGTCAAATAGCGGTACTTTTTTGAATTAAAAGAATTTTATGTATACCAATAAAAATGAAAAAATTATGTAAACTTATTTTGCAGTGTAAATGGTACTAGATATTATTTAAAAATATATAATTATAACAACGCACAATTTGAGCTCGATAGGTGATGGGACGCTATAGTAAATAATTACCCAGATAATTACTGCAAAAAATTTATTAAGGAATATAATATTTACTTATGCAGGGCAAACATCTTGCGACTTCGAACGTTTATTCGATGTACACTCTTTAACTATMMAACTCATAACTAAAATTAATGAAACTACCAAATAAAACTGAGAAATAAGTCGTGCAAGCAGAGAACAAAATCACAATCACAAAAGCTAACGCCACGGGCCACGCAATGTAAACAAAACAATGCTACGAGCATAGAATAACATGTGGCAACGCCAGTCTGGGAGCTTCATTTATGTGCTGTGTAACCACGGAATTATATTGGAACTGGAAGGACAATCCCTTTGTTTAAAACTGAGGCAAATTGAAACTGCGCAGAGGATTGACGCACATGCGCTTTATGACTATTACTCGTAAATCAGCGGGAAATATGGACACAAACGTACGAGAGTACGAATACTTTTATTAAAATGTAGTTGCATCTGGCATTTGAGGTTATATGCGTATGTCAAATTATTATCCCTGGTCGCTAAAAGTATCAAAGCGCAGGCATCCCAATCCCTACGCAAGCGAATTTCGACCTTGATCGGAGCATATATGCACTGGAATTATTCGCGCATGTACACATCATTGCCCTTCCAGTTCCAATATAATTCCGTGTGTGTAACTGATGACATTTGATTGATTGAAGACAGACATTCTCCGTATTAAATTAGCCATTTAATTGATATTTATAGAACATTCCAAGAACAAGTCAAACTGATTTTAGTATTTCAACACTGCTACATCAAATTGGTTCGCAGTTACCCTATTTTTAAGTGAAACTGTTGCACAAGATGTCATTATTTAAAGTAAGCGCCAAAAGTTTGACGTTCTCGTGGACACTATGGCAGCCCCCTTGTTTACTAGCATTAGCGCAGATCCATGAGCGCTCTCTGTGTGATACAAACCTTATTACACTCGCGTGTCGTAACTCGATGCGTCTGTCCGTCTAGTCAGTGCTGCCAGATGGGAGGGATAATCCCTTTTTGGAGATTTTTTGGTTTTATTGCAATATAAGGGAAATTTAAAAAATTAGAGGAATTTTTATTATTTTGTGCAATCAGTTTTTTTGCTACAGTGGCGCTCCAACCGCAATACTGGCAAGCTAATCGAGACCAGCACAAATTAAAATMACTAAAAAATTTTGTAACAAATATTTTTATTTGCCTCTAGAWTTCATTTATTTTGTGTTTTATTTAAATATTTTTTCAAATACAGACCATCGTATGACTGTTTATTTAATACTGTAAAWAAATTCCTATTTAATAAATTTGCTGCTTTGMAGKAACGACGCATGGACTTTTTATTCAAATAACCATAACTTAAGGTAAGATGTTAGCTTTATTATTTATTCCCTATTTTCAAGTTTAAGCTTTTCGTTTTCGAGTACCTGGGGGGCGGCTATATAATATGGGTTTTATTTGTTACAACCAGAGGTTGCAACTACCTGCTTCAAATGCCACGAGCCGCCACTGACTTTAAGGTTGCAGAAAGCTTACATTTCGCAGCTGTGGGGTGACATAATAGATCTGCAACCTTCAATACTATCGTCGTGCATATTGTAGCTTGGCAGCAGTTCGGAAATCAACACCACCCGCGTTGCATGAATCATTTATAGAAGCCCTGTATATTTTAAGCTAAAATCAACTTTGTATTTAAACTCTAAACCAATCACATAACTCAATTTAAGGTATTGCCATGGCTAAGGGGTTGATTTTAGCTAACATCAACTTTAATAAAGGGAAGAGAAACCGGTCCAGTGACTTTAGTATGGATGTACGGGCAAGCACTTACAACCACCAAAAGTAGGTTTTTTCTTTGATGTTGTGTACATAAAAATACAGTTCTTTTGAAGACGATCGTTCTTGTTACTTCTCAAACAAAAGCAAAATTTTTCACCTTGTAAATTAATTTTGTATCCGCTTTTACTGTTACTGGTTTTTGCTTCGGAAGTTAGGTTCGTAGCTTCGAAAACAATTGAACAACTTGCATAAAAATATTTTACTGTCTTAAAAAATGGAGAGAAGAATTACAAATTCAGTGATGTTTCATTTAAATAACTTCACAGACTGACTGGCGAATATTACTGGCGCGCAAACGATTGCGGCAAAACGCTGGCGTCACGCTGCGGTATTGCACAAATAACTATGCGACAGAACGCTTATTTGCTAATTGCTACTACCGGAAATCAGTTTGACGCGTACTGTTCTATTTGACGTTTCAAATGCGTATTTTTTGTTTTGTTTGTTTATTTGTTTGGTGGCGATGATAACTGGACATTTCTAAGAAATAAAAGGAAAAGTATTTAAAATAGGAATACTTTTTGTATTATTCAATCAGCGCGCACCAGATAAAAATGCCATCAGCCGCCATTGCGTCCGCTGCAGGTATGGTCAGACTGCTTATACAATCACTGTAATTTTCTACTAACATCATACCAAGCCTTTGGTAAATAGGTAAAACCATTTCTATGCCATCTGCACTAAACTACATTGACGAGCTGTAAGAACAGCCAAACAGATCTCTCTGTAGTTGGTTGTGGTGCAGACAGCATAGCATAGAAATGCATTTCAAAGTTGATTGATTGATTGAACCAGCGTACGGTCAGCATTTCTGCCACTCCCGGATATACCGCCGGGCCGGCCGTCTACGCTGGGTTAGAGGGATACATGCTGATTGCTGGTAGTGCGACTGCCTAGCGCATGTTAAGGACATATAGGGATTGGAGCGGGAAGGTTATAGAGGTACATTCATTATATTTGAATGTTTTCTTGGTGTTGCTGGCATCATTGGTCCATTTCAGAGTCACTGGTTTCTGGTATGTCGTATAACCTGAGGGATTCTTCGTTGATTGATTTCTTGCCTTTTGCCATTTCTAACCATTGTTCCCTGATTTCTGAATTATCCTTTCTATAGTTGTTTTCCATGTATAGCACGGTCTACCTTTTTTTAGTTTGTCTCCACTTAGCTCTCAGGCCTTTCTTAGTATCTGGTCTACTTCTCTCCTTTGGATGTGTCCCCAGTATTTCCATTACGTAGGTATGTCTCTATTCTCTTTATGATCGTTCTGCCATCTAAGAGTTCTGCTGTTGATTTTTCCTCGTTTTCATTTATTGCCTTAGCTAGAAGTTGTACAATACCTTTTTCTGCCTTTCTCAAGCTTTTCCTATTTGCCTTTGTTGTTGCGGCATTTTTTACTCCATACGTCATGACTGGCATAATGATTGATGTATATAGAATCTTTATCAATTTCCAGTGTGGTTTATGTTTCTCTATAAATGATAATATCGCCCTGATTACCCTATGTGCAGTTTTGATTCTTTCTCTAACCTTCTCTCTGCGGCTAAGATGGCTGGTTATGTACGTACCTAGATATTTCATTTTGTTTGTTGTTCTCAAAATCCGGTTGCCTATCTTGTATTTTGTGCCCGTTTCTAGGATTGTTCTGCTGGAAGGACCTCTTATCATGATGTTGCTTTTCGTGTAGTTTATTGTTAGTCCATTTTTGTGCAGTTCGTGTTTTGCATTTTCTAAGAATTCTGCCAAGTCATTTTCGTTCTCCGCGATTATTATCAGGCCATCTGCATATGCAAGGACTATAGGTAGTGCTATTTAATTCTCCTGCTTGTTAAGGTTTTCCATGTTAGTTATGGTTTTTTGGAGAGCTTCATCTAGTACGATTGTGAAAATACGGGGGGATATTGGACATCCCTGTTTCACGCCTCTGTTTTTCTGTTTCGGTGGTGTTGTTTGTCCGAACCACTGCGCTGTAGTATTTTCGTGTAGGCAAGCTTTTATTATTCTGTTGATTAAGTAGTGAGGGACCCCTTTGTCCCTTAGGATTTGTGGCACTACGTCATGGTTTATCGTATCAAAAGCTTTCTGTAGATCTATGGCCATCACCAGTATTCTAGTGCCTTCCCTCCATTTCTCCTCTAGTATTCTTCTCACTGTAAACATGTGGTCATCAGTTAATCTGTTTTTTGCAGAGGCTGCTTGGTACTGCGGTACTTCTGGTATGTATTTTTCCATCTCTCCTAGTATGAACTGGGCGTAATACTTGTATCCAACACTGCATAGGGTTATTCTTCGGTAGTCTTCCGTGTTTTGCGGCGTTTTAATTTTGGGGATCAGAACTTGCACTGTAGTATTCCATTCATCTGGTATTTCGTTGGTTAACCACGCTGCTTCTAATGTTTTTTGTACCTTTTGTTTTAGATTTATTGGTCCCTATTTTATCAATTCGTTCTTGATCTTGTCTAGGCCTGGTGCTTTATTACACTTCATGTTATGAATTATTTCTATCGTCCTTTCTTTAGAGGGTGGTTCTCCAATGGGCCAGTAGTCATTTTCTGCAATTAGATTTACTTTAGGTGCCATGTTTTCCTCTTCTAGCTTCTTCAGCCAATGCGCCATAGGTATATATTTTCTGGAGTTGGCGGTATTATTTCTTCTGTATTTGTTTAGATATCAGAAGGTAAAGTTAAGGCGTTCGCTAGTAGGTATTTCCAATGGTATTTCAGTGATTTTTTTTTAATTCTTGGCATTTCTTTTCGTCGTGCTGTATTTCTGTCTGTCTCTTTTTTAGTCTAGCCTGTTTTACGTCTTCTAAACTGTATTTTTTTGCTTCTCTGTTTGCTTTTATCATTCTTTCCAGTACATCATTGGCCGCTTTCCTGTTCGGTGATAGGGGTCATCTTTCTCGGCGGAGTGTTAAGTTAGCTGCTTCCTTGACGTCCTTTGTTATTTCCGTCCATGAACTGTACCCAGTCCTGGTTTTCATCTTACTCTCAATAACTTCTGTATACTTTTTTCTTACGGCATCGACTTGCAGTGCGCTGATGCTTATAGATATATTTTGGGCTTGCTAGCGTTTTTGTTGTTTTTCTTCAGGTGAATGTTCTTGAGACTTGTGAGTAGTATCTTGTGGTCTGTGCATATATTTTCTATCCACTTGGCACATACGTTTTTGATGTTTATCGATGTGTCCACTAGTATATCATCTATTTGTGACGTGCTTTTCCCGTTGCTCCAGGTTTGAAGGCATGCTTTGTTTCTGCTCCAGGTGTTCTTTATGGTGAAATTAAATAGGTGTGCAATGTTCTTAAGCTGGTTTCCGTTTTCATTTGTCCACGAGTGGTATGTGTTTGGTCCTAGTATATTTTTGTCTTCATTTGTTTGATCTTGGTTTCCGAGATGTGCTTTAAAGCCTCCCATTACTATAATTTTTGCTTTAGATTGTCGTTTTCTTATTTATTGAATTATTTGCCTAAATACTGCGCTCGCTCTTCTGTCGGTTGGAATATGCACGCCTACTGGCCTACTATGCATATTGCCTGACTTTCAGTCAGCGTTTCAGCTATCACTACATTTTCGCTAATCGGGGTTGCTAAAATGTTTCGATCGTCAATGTCTCTTTTTACTAATAGTGCAACGCCTCTATTTGTCTTTTGTTGCTGTCCTCCACTTAAAAACCATGTATAGTGTTTCGTGTATGCTACTCCTTCGGTCATATGTGTTTCTTGTAAACAAGCTATTTCTATTTCTTCTTTCCAGAGTGTTTCATCTATGATGTTGCGTTTTTCAATTTTTATACATCCACGAACATTCCATGAGGCGATTCTTACTTCTTTGCCTTTTTTCGTCTGTTCTTGTTCTTGTGTGTTACCATCCATCGTTGTTTGTGTGATTTCATAATTGTTTACTCCTTGATGGTTTATTTCTAGCTCGGGATGTGGCATCGGTGCTATTTTATAGTTGGTCCCTTTCTCTTTCGTTCTTTGTTTTTGCATTGGTGTATTGTGATATGAGTTTTTATTTCCAATCCCCACTTCTGTTTCAGTATCTGCCTGGTTTTCCGATATAATTACTACGCTATCATAATGGTTCCTTATTTGACCTATTTAATTCTTCCCCTGCTTCTCTGCCTTCTTCATTATCAGTAAAAGGGCGAAATTCTATGGTTGCCATCCTCCATGTGAACTGTGACTTTCCGATTTATTATATCTGCTGTGGCGGCTATTATTTCTTCTCCTCCCCAGAATCCGTCTTTTTCTAGGTCATTTAGGAGTAAAAATATTCTTTCTCGTTGTTCTGCATCTTGATATTTTGGCTGGAGTTCCTTTATGGTTTCTTCTAAACTGCTTTCGAATCTTTATATGTTTTGTCTGATATAACTTACAGTTGTTGCCTTTAGCTCTTTTGTATGTTTACAGTGTACTTGTTGTGTGACATCCTCCCCATGTATTTGATGCGCGAGAGCACTGAAAAGACAGTTTCCGCCACCTGGAATTGTTTGTACCAGGATGGTGTGCTGATTTGTTTTTACTATTTCCGTCATGTTATATTGTATTATTGCTTTTGCAGTAATTATTCTGTGTTAGTATTATTACTATTGATGTTGAATCTGAAAAAACGCCTAAAGAGGCGAGATTTACATATATTGTTAGATTTGTAGTAATATGTATGTGTGAATACTTGTTAATACTAGGGTGTTAAAGTTTTATTTTTATTTAGGATAATATCCAATTTTTCACGCGTGGAACAGATCAGGGTAGCTGTGTTGATATATTTTTAGACGTAATAATGGTTTTATTGTGTTTTCGGTGTAATGCTCCTATCTGCTGAAGGGCCTTTTTCCGTTCTTAAAGCATTCCAGATGGCCAGTGTTTGAAGAAAAACTACCTGTTTGCGGTCGCTTTTGGTTGTAAAATACGCTCCTTTTGCCTCGGAATGTGATGTTAGTTGTATTGGAATAGAAATAACACAAAGAAAGTCGCTAGTTACGCACATGTAACATGCGTATAAATTATTGTACTAGTATGTTAGTCAACTATTTTTCTACTCTTATCTTATTTTAGTTCCTGTTCCTGTTGTAGGTTGTTGCTTAGGTGAGTTTGGGTTCCCTCGTGTCGTCCAGTTGTACCTGTACAGGTACACAAGTTCTCAGGTAGGCAAGCACCACCTTCACCACGCTAAGCACTTATCCGTTATCCTCACCATATAACAGTGAAACACTCACTGTCACTATGTGTACAGTTTATTTTATTAATCACAAACAATTGTGGTAGAGCTCAGAGAGCCGTTCGAATACACCTCTGACTACGACCAGTGCCCAAACCGAACTCYCCATAGAAATGCATTTCAAAATTATAGAAAAATAGWTTCATATAAAAATTATGGCCCCACAATGAGTACAAACCAAATTTGCATTTTAAAAAATAAAACTACAAAATTTTTATGTCTGATATAGATTATACACCAAATTTTAAGCACAAAGTTATTAAGATTTATATAGTCTAAAATTAACGGTTTCAGAGATACGCTAGGTGGTCTATAGTTATTGAGCTCACCCAATTTGCAGCTTTATTTAAAATTTTTGAGAAAAATGTTTAAAAAAATTATAGCTCCTAAAAAGTACTCGATAAGGTAGTATAGCATGTTTTTTTCAGAATATTCAGTTTCAGAGTACAAAATCAAACTTGAATTTTTTTAAATAAGGACCATTACGGTTTTGTTTCGGATGTTGATTATGCATCAACTTTAAACATAAAATTATTAAAATTTATATAGTCTAAAATTAATGGTTTTAGAAGTGCATGTAAGTGGTCCAGTTATCATGTTCGCCCAATGGGTTCGAAAACTAAACTTTTGTTTGAAACATTTTCCTCTAAGGTTTTCAAATAAAGCTGTCAATTGGGTGTGCACGCTAACTGGCCTAGCATGTCTCCGAAACTGTCAATTTTAGAGCATATGTAACTTAACAATTTTTTGCTTAGAATTTGATGGATAATCGACTTCAAACACAAAAAGTTGGTGGTTCTATAAAAAAAATGTAAATTTGTTTCCATACCTGAAAACTGAACACCTTGTATAAATATGCTGTATCGCCTTATCAAGTTCTGGTCAGATGCTATAACTTTAATTTGAAACATTATTCTCTAAGATTTCAAGAAAGCCGTCAAAATCCTAGCATATCTCCGAAACTGTCAATTTTAAAGCATATGTATTTTAACAATTTTTTACTTAGAATTTGATAGACAATCAACTTCAAGGATCAAAATTGGTGGTTCCAAAAAAAATGCAGGTTTGTTTCCATACTCGAAAACTGAACACCTCGTATAAATATACTGTTTGGCCTTATTGAGTACTCCTCTAGTGCTATAATTTTTATTTGAAATATTTTTCTAATATTTCAAATAAAATCATCAATTGGGTGTGCACTCGAGTCTAGTGTATCTCCAAGTGTCGATATTAGGGAACAAGTATATTAACAATTATTTGCTTCGAATTTGATGGATAATCACTATCCAACATAAAAAGTTTGTGGTTCTATTTAAAAAATGTGACCTTCGTTTCTTACTCGAAAACTGAACACCCTGTATAAATATACTATATACTTCATCGAGTATTCTTGGGTGCATATTTGGAATTTTATTTTACTGTGATTTCATGTCATTTTAATTCATATATTAATATGAGATGATAATATGACTAAATAAAACAAACAAATTTTATCAACTGTTTATTTTTGTATCTATATGTCTTTAAATTTCAAAACACCATTAAGTGACCGACAACAGACACATCTACCCTAAAAGTAACGGCCACTGCTGTCGTTACCACACATTTATTTAAAAATAATTTTAATAACCACTTGATATTTGCAACTTTTCAATATGGAGTTCAAACAATATATCGCTTGACCCCTCGCACATATGCCAGCAGCACTTCTCCGGGATTGGCAAGCTGAAGTGGATTAATTATACGTCATCTATGGCTATACACCTAATGGTAAAAGTGGATCCAGCTTTGTGAGCAACTCACTTTTCTTTCTGTTTCAATTTGGAACTAACCATTTCTCTGAACTGCCCCAAGATAAGATTTTCTCTTTTCTGTCGTTCCTCCTTGCTGAACATGGCCAATGCACGCTTCTCATCAGCTGAATATATCTGGTTCTCCTTTCTTATACGTACAGCTTCCATACGGCGATGTCTGCTCCCAGACATCACATATCCTACTGATTCAAAAGTTGCTATTTGGTCCGATGTAAGACCTATTTCACCTCTACGTGGTATACGTTTGCCCTCAGCTACATAAGCTGCCATGGCTGCACCTTCACCGGGCAAGAGTGCTTTTCCTAACTCTTTATGTGTTAATGTAGCATGGGCTTTTTGTTGTGGGCCAACGGTGTCACTTTCCAGATCAGACCCTTCATCATTTGAATGAGGAACTGTAAATGTAAATATTAAATACATAAATAAAATTGTTTATTATAATTAATATAATACCTCTCTTTTCCACCCACTGTTCCTCCTCTTCGCTTTCACTTGAGCTGGATATCTTTCTTTTCTTTTTTTCTTTTTTATGTTTCTTGCTTTTCTTCTGCTTCTTGTGTTTCTGTTTCTTTTTCTTGGATTTTTTCCTTGGTTCGTCCTTTTCTTTACTTTCTTCGTTATCTGAACTTTCAAGTCTGCCAAAAACAGAAACTGTGTTTTAAATTGAGACACAAAAATATGACAGCTGCTTGCCAAATAAATAGAGGAATAATATCAATAATATAAAACTAGAATTTCTGGTTTTGTTTAACATACTATTTTCCACTGAAATTGAGTTACCAGACATTAACAATTCATTATTTAATAATTATTAATCAAAATTATACAAACTAAATTGTTTGATAGAAATTAATCAATTAATAATTTTAATTGTTTCAAAATTTCCTGCTTTTAATGTCACAATTTATGGGTGAGATTTTTAAGGTCCTCTAATACTAATGATAGTGACACCATCATAATATTGGTACAAAAATATTTACTAATGAAAATCACTAAGCAATCATTGCCAAATAAATGTCCCCACTCTAACGTATTTACGAATTTTAACTCAATCTTTACTCGCTTTAAACCAGGGAAACTTACCAAGGACAAAAATGTGATACTGAATTCATATGCGGAAGATTTCAACACCTTTTGTATAGATAGTATCAGTTAGTTTAAAGCTAAAATTTCTGGAAATCAAACGACAATCTTCCCAGAGGTGCCAACAACTCTGTATAAAATAGGTTAAACTTTAAAAGAAGTTAGTTTTATTGTATTGCGAGACCTAATATACAAAATGAAAAACAAAAACAGTAAGGATCTTCATGAACTTAATATTACTATGATCAAATATGTCAAAGATTTAATAATTATTCCTTTAGCTAAGTTAATAAACGAAAGTATAAACCAATGAATTTTCCCAGTGTCTACATATACCTATCAAAAGTAATTCCTGTCCATAAGAAAGGATGCATAGGTGATTACAACAACTATCGCCCAATATCAATTATATCAACATTATCAAAAATTTCGGAAACATTTTACATTACCAAATACAGAATTTTGTTGTTAGCAATATTTATCAAAATGATACAAACTAAATTGTTTGATAGAAATATATCAATTAATAATTTTAATTGTTTTAAAATATCCTTCTTTTAATATAATTTCCCAAAGAAAAACATTTGCAAAAGAACCCAGGCAGAAGTTCTCTCGAATTCACAGGCAGTATAATTCTGTTGATGTTTCTGCAGTTGTCTGGAGGGCAACAAAATAGCGAGCATGATGTCTACATTCTACGGTATAGAACCAGAAGTGAGCATAAAGAAATTTGACAGAAAAGAGGAAGAAATACAAAGATATAAAATGTCCACACATAGTGAGTATTTACAACAAACACATGGGTGGCACTGATTTGTTGGATAGCCGCATCAGACGACATCGCCTGAAATTAAAATTAAAAAAATGGTATTTTCGTTTATTCTACCAATTACTAGATGTGGCGATTGTAAATGCTTGGCTCTTCTACAAAAGAGTGAGCAAGATAGAGCTCAAAAATTAAATGAATCAGAAAAAATTTAGAAAAGAGGTTGCCCAGTCTTTACGCCAAATAGGAAAGTCACTCAACAAAAGAAGCAGACCAAGTTCTGGTGTACAAGATGCCCTGAATGTAAAAAAAAATGTCCAGCAGCCGTAATACCACCTGTGAATGTGTGCAAAAATTTGACTGACCATTGGCTTATATGGAACGAAAAAAAGGTAGATGCAAATTTCCTAGATGCAAGGCCCTCACTTTCATTTCCTGCGACAAATGCAGAACTACCTTATGTTTTAATAAAAATTCAAATTGCTTAAAAAATTTCAATACTCAATGATTTTTGGTTCAAAATCTTATTTTTTTGTGCATAATCTACCATAATGTGAAACATGCAGTTTTTTCTGGTATTAAACTTTTTTGAAAAAGAAAATTTATTTATTATTTTTTATCGTATTAGAACACCCAAAGAAGCGAAAGAGTATTTTCATTGAATTTAAAAAAATCATGCATTTAAAGGTTAATTAAATAAATGCCAGGGTGCAGGTACGTCAAGGTGATATATTTGGAATCACACTGGATTTTCAATAGAACGTAATGTGCATCTACTTATAATACGCCTATGCGAACATTCCCAAAAATCCCATTTGGATAAATAGGTTCAATGAACAATGTGTTCACTGAAGCAATCAGGCTTTTTGCGAAAACTTATTTTAGGATTGAAATTTCAACAGTAGGTATTGTTTGTAAATTAGTGTGTACTTTTAGATGACACTATGGACCACTAGTACAAAGCTTGGTTAACCTGACCCCGTGGTTAACCCGCAGTAAAATAGTTGCTATGGAAACGYTTTMCCTTAAGTGTTCTTTATTGGTGCTGCCCATGACAATGGCTGGTTAACCACGTGTTAATCAGGGCATCTGGTTAACATTTTGTGCTACTGGGCCATTATGTATCACAAATGGCATGCTAAACTCAAAAAAGGAAACCCTATCTGTTGACTTAAATATATGTCAACATTTCAAAAATTTATTCTTTCATACTTACTCTTCAGGTAAAGGTGATTTTCCCCATACATCGGGACATCCACGCAAACTAATCATCTCTCGTTCTTGTCTGCGAAGCTCCATGTATTCATCTTCATGGCTAAGACGTTTTGAATCAGTTCGTACCCTTCCATTATCCCGTTGATTGGAATGTCGTTCCGGTACTTCCTTAGATCTCCATGTATTGTGTTTATGGTCTCGATGGTTTTCCGTTGAATATTTGTGGCTGCCAGATATTTCTCCATTTCGGTCTCTAGATCGAGATCTTGATCTGTGTTTTGTTGAAGATCGATGTCTTCTTTCTGTAGATCGAGACCGTGATCGTAATTTGTGTCTTCTTTCAGAAGCATAATCCCTTTTTCTGGTGTAACTCATAACAGATAGCTATTAAAATTATAGTATAAATCGGGGCTAATAACTCGTATAAAAGTGTACCTATTTAAACCATATTCAAAGATTTAAACTACCAAACTAATAAGCATAACAAGAAGTGTGAGTAAATATCACGTAAACAATAAAGATAAACCAGATACCAGAAACCAGATAGACGTATTTTAATTTTTAAACCATACGTAAAACGTAAACTGACGTAAATAAAATATCAAATCATAAAATAACACTATCAAATCAAAAAATCAAATATCGGATAAAAATGACATTACTAAGGTAGGGATGTTAATGTTAACCTAGTACTGGAACTGATGCTTAGGTTGGAACCAGTGGAACGAGTGAAACTGATCCATATTATATTTATAAGAACTGATACAAGTCAGCAAGTGACGAACTAGAGCTATGAATACGGATAACTCCTCTTACAAGGATAATAACAATCTTTACTATTTGTCATGCTAGAAATAGATAGATAGAGATAGAGGTTTCAAATGATACTAGTAGGTGGCAGCAACTTACGAGTGTAAGTAAAGTCCCTATATCACTGATCTCTAAATAACTGGATGTCGCTTACATACCAAAATGCATGTAAATTATTTGTGATACATTTCAGCCACTTTAGCGCCTAGCCGCTGGTCCTTGTACTAAAATTTTGACAAAGGTTCGCTTCTGCGGTAAATATAACGTTAATGATTGACGGTTAAAATCGTGAACTCATTATCTGTCTGCAGATTTACAAAAGATGATCGCTGTAGTGTTTGAGTAAGAAACATGTACCGTACAAACTGAATGTTAACGTTTACTCATAACCATATTATATAGTTAAGGATCTAACCTAAAATTTGAACGCGCCGTTAAATTGATAGTACGAGTACCAGCGGCATGGTGGCTACTTATCACAGTTTTGAATGACATGCGACATCCAGTTATTTAGAGATCAGTGCCCTATATCTACCTAGTGACTTTAACTCACTGATCTCTAATTAACTGGATGTCGCATAAGTCATTCAAAACTGTGATAAGTAGCCACCATGCCGCTGGTACTCGTACTATCAACTGCCAGGGGGCACATGTCAAAATCATGCAGCTTCTAGCGCGCTGTCATAGAATTACTTAATGCCAACGTCAGTCACTAGAACTGGGACATTCGATTCAATTCAAATCGTTCAATCAATCGCGTAGATTCGGATCAAACAAGTTGTTCATGAATCATTACTGAGAACGAGTTACCGAGTTGTTTAGACCTGCTTAAAGACATATGGATCGTGAATTGAAAGTGACAGCGGTGTCTCCTGTCTCGCCACAGCATATAAATATGCTGTCATGATGTGTTCTCGTCGTGTGCTGTCGTCAGCCGGTTAACCATGTACGACGCTGATTCATTAGCTGTGAGCCAAATCAAGGCATGAGTCATTCAATTTGAACGACTTGGTCATGAAGAACCCAACTCTATCAGCCACGCGTCCGTTTCCAGGGTTTCGCAGGCGCGTCCCATGCGTGCGCTTTTAGCCCCCTGGACGCCATATTGGATGACGTAATCTTAAAAAGCCTAATAGCAACAACACTGATACGGTTATGTGCTCAATTTTTTTAAATTAAGTACTGTTTCACAAGTTTCATTCACCTTTTAAGCGTTTTCAGCTTATCATAGTTTGAGTTTTGCTAAATTCGTTGTTTAGTATTCGATTTGGCGAAATTTAAGGTTACTTAGAAACTTAGAGCAGACAAACAAATAAATATGTGGTGGCACATAACTTCTTAATTATTGTTATATTACGATAAGCATGGTTATTATACGGTAATTTTATGCTTATGGCGATAAACTGAATGGTTGGTATTTGTAGTTTTATAAGTTGAAATGAAAATAAAACTTAACGTTTAACCAATAAAAAGGAAATTGTCACATTGTGCTTAACTTTTTCAAAAATTAAACACAACATGGGGCGCCACCTATCGGCAATACGTTAATAAAGCTTGAATTCGCTTATAGAAAGAGGTACTGTTCCAATCGTTTGTTCGGCCATGGAGAAATTAATTTATCTATGGTTCGGCATCCTGAGTGGAGAGTGGAGGTATTCTTAGCTATGACTATGAACTAGCCGGGAAAGATTGAGGATTGAGTTGTGCAAACTGAAACTAGTCCAGATTCTAGAAACGTCAGTATTGGGTTTCCTATGCATTTGACCTTTGCATTGGAGTTCAACTATTATTTTAATCATATCAAGTAGCAAATAGCAAATAACTAAGTGATAGTGGTAGGAGCAGAATTATTCTTCATACAAGTGACAACGGTATCAGTGACAGTATCTTAATCGTTAACCTGTTAACTGTTATTCAGTATATCAGTTTTAATTTTAACCTCAAATCATTTTTTTAAATTTCAAGTATTTCTCATATTTGTATTTAATAATTTTTATAGTGCAATTTGCATTGTTATAACGTTGGGCTTGGTAACTTACCATAGTGGTTAATTTTAATAATGTAATACCTACTGAACGTTCATGCAATAGTAATAAATTGCATAACGATTTCGCTATCAGTTTGTATAATTAAGCTTTGGAGATGGCACATGTCCACATGTATWTTCGACAAATGTGTGATGTGTGTTAAGTTTTTATAGATGCTCGTAAGATCCACAGCTCCACTTTTACCAAGACGTTAAAAAAATGTATTACACACGAMAAATGCATCAGTCAATATTGTGCAGTACAACTAACCTAAAACATGTCAGATTGGAAAACAAAATTTTAGGAACTAAAAATTATTTATATAATTATACTTTTATGATTCCTCAAATTACATTAGAAGATGCATACAGAGGCTTGCGTGGTTTTCACCAGAGAATGCAAATTATTGTAAGAAAAGAGGATATTTTAAATTTTCTCAGGAATAGTTTAGCTGGGGTACCTCGGAATATAAAGGATCAGTCATCAAATTTGTTAAGGGTGTGGGCACATCAGTGTGAATGTGTAATAGCACAAAGGCTTAGAAGGGGACAACAGATGTTCTGCCTGTATTCCAAGTTATGGGAGGAACGAGCTTTAAGAGAGTTAATAAACAAAATGCGACAGCAAATGACAAGGAGAGGCAAAGAGTTTGTTTTTGGTGCAATTGGAATTGGAGCTTATGATTGGGAAGCTAATCGCATAACAGATGCCGATATGAAGAAGCACTTTGCTGAATTCAAATACATATACATGCTTAAAGAGAAAACTTATGCTTGTAAGCAATGTCTGCCATCTACTAAAATAAATGTCAGTGGGTCGAGTATAATCCCTTGCCAGTGTGCTGATAGCGAGAAAGTATCTTTTGATAATTGGGACCCCTTCATAGAAAAGCCAGACCTTCTTGTTTGGAGAAAACTTAATGAAAGTGGAAGTTATGAGTACAAAGTATATGGTTCTTACAACGATGTAACAGCTATTGACTTTCTTAATGTACAAATTGATACAGAGTATCGGAAGCAATGGGACAACACAGCTATAACCCTGGAAGTGATTGACACGGATCCTGATGTGTCATTTGACAGCGACATTGTGTACTGGGAAATGTTGTGGCCGGTAAGGCTAGTTTCACTATGTTTATGTGTTTCAGAGAACATAAGTTGTTTTTGAAATTTTATCGTATTGCTATCATTTTTTCTAGACAATTCATTTTCTGTTCCATATATTAATGACATTTTCCGTTATATATATTATTGAAAATATTTTTAATTGGAAATGATTGGATTTCTTTCTCTTTCACTAATGTTCATTTCAGATAGATAATTGAGGGCTAGGGAACAACTATCTTGGAGGTTATTAATTTTATTATGCTTACTTGGAATTTAAAATTTTATCTAACAAATATCACTAAAGATTCTTTATCAGGCTTCCAGGTTATATTTTGGGTAGCCACTTTTTCACCATAATAATATGGGGTGTTCCATTTTCATTGCTATGATAGGGTGTTTTATTTATAGTTTGCCCTATGAAGATAGGGTTTACACAATAACTGGACACTATTTAGTACAATCATGGGCAACAAGAATATTTTTCATAATTATTTGTMATTTTTGAGTTATAGCTGAAATCTCAGAATTCTTCACTTCTCTTGTCTATAGCAGCTATGATTTTGATTTTATCAGAGACATTAGTAAGTTCTATGATTTTGAATTCTATGATGCATGTAGAGGTTTCTCTCAGCCACTAAAAGTTCACAGATCTGATTGGTAAATACAGTCAGAATAAGAAAGACCTGAACTAAATTTTTCTTAGGCAGTTTTTCTTTATTGATAGGTACAAGAGAAATACATCCTTATAAAGTGTTCAAAAAAGGATAAACTTCTCAAGTTTGTTACTAACAAACCACAGTTGTCTATGACCTAATCAAAAAGAGTAATTGCTTTTCTTTCACAAAAATGTAGTTTGTTACATTATTTTAATAAATCAGAAAATTACAGCTTTATATTTACTTTTATACAGTTGACATAGCTTGAAAAATATGGTAAAATTAATTAACTGGAATATTAATGTGACAAACTTTTTCTTTTAAAAATAAGTGTCTGGTTATTATAATTTATACGTAATTTCAAATTAGTGTGGACAGAAGCCAACTAAGCAATGAATTTGTTGATGATCCATGTGAAAAAATGMTCATGTTGGATACATATTTTAATATAATAACTTATATTGCTAATATCATATCTATGACTGGTGTTCTAAAAAAAGGATGGATGTGTTCCAGTTTAGAAAAAAATTCAAATCGGACAAAAGTGTTTTTAACGGCTTTAACAAGTGATATTGGGACGAAACTACAACCTCTGTAGAAAGTCAATAGGTTAATGTCAGTTTATTGTACACAATAGCTGTTTACTTGACTTACTTGACACAGTCCTTTTAAAAMTGGGAGCATTTTGCAGAGTTTGTTTGGTACTGTTGAGCATTGAGCCCGAATGCCTTTCAACATCTGTGAACATGGCAAGGTTGTTCACCTCCATTTTGTTTTTTGTTTAAGTTACAGGAGCTTAAGCACACAATTAATTTGCTTCTATTCACCATAATTAAAAAATGCCTTTGTGATTAGTAAGAAACCTTATTCTGTCCGTAACATACTGTGCACTTATATTACAAACAGTATTATAATATGTTTGGCCCATCAGTATACTAGTGTAAAAAAAGGCTTCCTACATGTGTAAAAACTGAACAAATATTACATTATTCTAATTCAAATATTGCTCAAATTCTTATTCATTGTACGCAACACACAACTGACACCTATATAAATGTTTTTAGAGATTGCTAAACTGACTAAACTAAAAACTGAACAAATATTACATTAGTCTTATTTAAATACTGCTCAAATTGTTATTCATTGTGCACAATACATAGCTGACATCCAAATACCTTATTATAATAAATAAATGTTTTTGGAGATTGCTAAACCTGTATTTAAAACAGATGCCTTTCTGGCATATCTTGCTGCAGAGCTTTTCTATTTATAAGTAGCCTTTCTGTTATGCATTATATTAATCACAACTACTTTAAAATATAAAATGGTATTTGTATTAATTTTTGGCGTACTTACAAACGTGGTATCATAGATGCATGGCATGCTGTTTTAATGATCAAGATTGTATTAAAATGAAGTATAATGCTTTATATAGTGTTGAATTGGATTCACGAAAGTTGATCCTCAGTCTTTTTTAAATAATGGTATGAATCAAATTGACAGTGAAAGTTAATTACTGCCTGAATTCAGTTTTTACAAACATGTATTAAACACTAGTGTTCAAAAGGTTCCGAGTTCAAATCTCTCGGTCAAGGCTGGCAATACTTTTTCATTTCTTCATATGCCTGTAAACCCATTAATAATATCATATAAATTGACAGTGTCCAGTCAAGAAAATATTAACTTTCCATGGGCATATGACATCTGACCTCTCATGTGAACAAGAAAATGAACCCTGTGGTTTAAAAAACTGATCTTGCAATATCAAGAACATGAAATTTTAACAAAGCTTCAACAAAAGTTAAGCTGAAGTATCATAGCATATACAACACAATAACTCTATATGTTACCCTTTTTCTGACTAATCATTTAAGTGGCGTTATTTCTTTGCCACCTGTCTTAACATGTTTTATGCAAGAACATTAATTCCTGTTTTACTTCTGTCATCAACAAAACAAACTGAATTTATTTCTTCTCTTCCTTGTCTATTCTGGTCAAAAAACAGCTATGGATCAGGTTTTGTGAATCTGAATTGATTATTTTAAATAAATGAAATAAAAATTTGATCAAAAATTAATCATTGCTATAAATATCTGGTACCTATACTATTCACAACCTCTAACAGGTTATGCGCCCATAATATTGCAAAGATATGAAAAGTATATAGTTGGAAATGTTATTACGATACAATAAAAACTAACACATTGAAGACGATGTCCACATTTTAAGAATACAAATGTAATGATAATGAATGGAACATGGAAATTTATTGTTAATGGTAAAATACCACATCCTAACCATATATAAGAAAATCAAAGGTCAGTTAAAGAGATTGAGAAATCAGAAGATGATCCTAAGTGAAATCCAACAGTATTATTTCAATCGATTCTAGTCTTTTATGTTTGGTAAAATGACTGAGACTGCAAAGCAAGTTAGAGAATGGCTGAATGGGAATGGGAATGGGTTGCTATGTACAAGATGTCGATAGAACTGGCGTTAATTGATGTTAAAATATTATTATCAGTATTGTTGTTAAGTAGACTACTGACAAGTTTTAAAGTGTTTTAATACAATGCATTAGATTTGAGGATGTAATACCAGTACAAGTTCTATGAGAAAATATTTTAGAAAAATATTATGTATGAAATCAGCCTCAGAAAGAAAAAGGTATGTGAATTAAGAGAGAAATGGTTATAGAGGAATCATAAATATTCTGGTTATGGTATTCATTAAGTCATAAAACTTATATACAAATTTTTGTTTCTATGCTAGTATCTGTCACGAACAGGAAACTTTTTTTGCCTACTGATACACACGATGTTAAGGAAAAGGGACTGCATTACCACAAGGAATAGTAATACATGTGAGATGATTAAGTTTGTGATACTTTACCAATTAAAGATATACAGTTCCAACTTTTCTTGTAAAATTCAACATTTAGTGTAATCTTTTGAAATAATTTTTTATCCTTAACATTAATTGTATTATCAGTTATAATATCACGAGAGAGTAAGAATTAATTGAAAATAATTCTACAAAACCATGAGAGCTGTAGGCTCAGGTGGGTGTTGCCAAATGGCCGTAGTGCGAGAAAAGTTCTGAAGACTTATTTTCTAATGTATTCTCACTCACATATGGTATTCAATAGATTACTTTTTGATTTTTTAAAACCTTAATTTTACCATTGATTTCGTGAATTGATGATGTGCTAAATCTATTCTTATTAATTTTCAAAATGACTACAAATGTGAAATTTGAAAAAATGTGTTGTCAATTCATTAAAAAGAAAGTACTACAAATTATTATAGTGATAATAAGCTCTTATTATGCTTATTGCCAGTGTTTTAGTGGAATGAAATTAAAACTTTCTATGGGTTTTTAGAAACGTCACAAAAATAATTGCTAAAATTTGTTTAGTATTAAACTTTCTGTGTTATTTATTGTATTTATCTGCTTTTTCTAATTTAAACATTATTTGCAGAAACTATTCTCGAACCGGGACTATGTTTTTCACCGTCGCTTCCTGGTTGATGAACAAAACAAAATAATTGTTATCAAGAATAAAGGAACAGAACATCCTGCTTGTCCAGTAAAATCGAACAAGTACAGAGTACAAGATTACTGGTCTTACATGGTCATAAAGCCATATAAGGAGCTTGATAAACCAGGCATTGAATTTGGTTTGTCCTATTATGATAATCCTGGTGTTAGTATACCCTCTGCAGTTACATCTTGGGTTGCAATGCGAGCAATGCCAGAATTTTTAATGAATTTACGAGAAGCTGCAAAAAAATACAAAGATTACTGCAAGAGCCATGTTTGCCAAACTTATGACAGTCGCAGAAAACAGAAATCTGAATTCGGTGACAAATTACATGCCAAAGGCAAATGCACAAAGAAAAAAGGACCTGTAGAAACTAGCAGTCCAGAAAGTGTGTTTGAAAAAGAAGAAATTCGACCAGATGGCACAAATTCACCACTTAACGATAATAACACCAGTGAAACTGACCCAACCACGATCACTGCCCCATCACCAATTATGCAGGCAGATAACGAATATGGGTTTTGGAAATATTTTCGTCCTACTTACTATTTTCATTGAACCTAAGTGTGAGATTTTTTTAAAATAAAAGCGCCATAACAAGACTGTTTTTGTGTAGATGTAGTAAAGATAGAATATCCAATACCAATATATCTTTTACACCACAATTGCTAATTAATAAAGAAAATTAGTCAAAGCATGTGATATTATGTGCAGTACTGTTTCTTAACCTTTGTATGTTGCAGTTTGATAAATAAAATTGAATATTATACAATGTTTCCATTAACCTTCCTGTAATTAATTGAATAATAAGAAAGCTGGAATAAAATGTACTGCCCATATTGTTCCTGTTCCTATAGTGTAAAACATGGTGTGGATATTAAATAAGATTTATTTTCATAGCATTAAAAGTATTGTTTGGCTAAATTCAAACAAGTATACAGATTGTTTTTTAGTTAATATAGGTAATAAAGAAGTGACTGAGACGGAAAATTTTCCTTCTGCTTATTTCAAGATTTCTAGAAAAAAAAATATGATTTGTATAAACTGTCAGCACTGATCAAAATTAATTATTTTCATAGATAAAACTACTTTTCAGAACAGTAAATTCGAAAATTTGTTACAACAGAATTCATTTCCAAAAAGTCTGATTATGTTAGTGCTTTTATGATAACTACAATTATTGCATATGCATTAATTTTAATCCTATTATTAGTAATTTGTTAATTTCACAGGTAACTTTTATGTTGTGTTTACAGTTGCATTCTTTTATTATACAGTCTTTCCTTTTCTAATAATTTTCCTGTATAATTTTGTGCTAAACAGTAATATATATTATTATAAATGTATTACAATTGTATGCATACACAATCCTTTGAATTATTTATAAGTGCTTGGTTTCGAGGCTACAAAAGCTACAAGCTACAAAAACAAAGGCATAAATCTATATACTTACAGTTAAATTTACAATTCACCGAACTTACCTTAAATAAACTTTCTCACTTTTGGAATTTTCAATTTGAATTATTATGATTGCCACCTGAACGCCAAACTTTTTTAAAAAGACTATTAATTAGCGATATAGGTTCAAGGATAATACTGTTTAAATGAAAATTCTAAAAATGACACTATTGTATTGTTTTTAAATTTATGCCTTTCTTTTTTTTTCAAAACCTGAATTACTTCCACATCTAACGGATGGGAAGTATTGTATCGCTCATTCGCTTTAAAATGGTCGAAAACGAAAAACAAAATTTTAGCGAAAACAAATTTCTTGACTGTGTGTGTGTGTGTGTGGTTTTGTTTGTGGACACGATAACTTTCGAAAGATTTAATGTATGAACTTGAAATTTGGCAAACGTATAAATCTCAACTACCCAAAGCGACCTATTGTTTGTGGGGTAACTAGGGTATCGGGAAGGGGGCGAAATTGGGGGGTAACTACCCTTTTTGCAAATTTTTATTTTTTTTTTGTGTTAGTATGTGATTAGTAGTATAACTGCGAGTATTATTCGTTCTTATAAATTTTCGGTGTAGCAAACTGTTTAGAAGATATTGGCAAAAAAGCGTCACTTAAAGAAAACGGTTGTTACTAAATATCTCCGAATATATTTGATATATTCWAAAAATGCAAATACCATCAGATAGGAAATAAAATTTCCCACAAAAAGTTTCTCAGAAAATTTATCCAAAATTTTGTCATTTTCGAAATATTTTCAAAAAATCTATTTTGGACCCTGTTCATACGATTTTTTTTAAATTTTGGTATTATATAGAAAATCAAATTTCTGATCAGAACGCACTCTTGTAATTTTTTTGTTAAGTTAATAATTTCCGAGTTACTTGGAATAAACAATTTAAAAATTTATGTTTTTCTGATATCACGAGAACTTTGTCTTAAAAAAATGTGTAGAGAGAAAAATGCTCAAAACATGATTACTAATCGTATAGTATAAGAAATAAAAACATAAATGTCATTTTGACAATTGGATGTGGAAGTATTGATTCAATTTGCAGCGGTTTTATTATTTATAATAATAAATAATTACAAAAATCTGTAATATTAAAATAAGAATATATCAGTTGAAAGCTAAAAATATCTACAGCATGAAATCAATTCAGTTTAAAAAAGTAAATGGTAATAATTCATACTCATTTTTAGCATTGTAAAAACTAGGGTTCAGTTGAAAAAATTTGATTTGATTTACGTTCTCATATTTTTTTAATATGCATTAATTTATATTTTTTATCTACAACGATAAAGTTCTTTATTGTTGTTATATATTATATTACTTCCCCTAATTGTTTACAAGAAGAAAACATTTTTATCTAATTTTACTACCAAACTGCAAAGAAAAACATTTTTTGCTTTTTCTGAAACCAACAAATATATAATTAAAATTTCACTGTTCTGGCTTATTGGAATAGAAGTACATTTTTCTCTTGATTTTGGACTTTTTAACTTAAAAGTTTTTATCATGTAAGCAATCTCAGATTGTTTTAACAATTATTCTGTGACAGGTTACTGTTTGCAAAATGTTGCTTTTGTAGGCAAGAATTTATTTGATTTAATGTTGTTGTATGGGTAAGCAAAGTTATCAGTCTGTTATTATTAAAAAGTTGAATAAGAAATTTCTGAATAATCAAGTAACTGCTCTTTTTTTAATTGCCATTTCTTAAAGTTATGTATTTCACTAACATTCTTATACAACTTGTGTAAGTGCAATTGTAAAAGCTACATCATTGCAAAAATAAAACCGCCAATTTGTTATGCGATTTACAAAGCAGAAAAAATTGTTATCATATGAATCCAAATAATGAAGTTTTAATTACAGATTTGTGGGTTTCAGGATAAGCGAGAAATGTTTTTGCTTTGCAGTTTTGATGTAAAATCAAAGATAATTTTTTTTTCCTTGTGTTTCAATCTCAATACTGTATACCTATATCACAGCATTGTGTTTCTGAAATATAGATGTAGTTGCACACATGTTTATTGAAATAACGAAGCATGCTAGCACATTACAGAAATAAAATAGAAAGCATTGATTTGGTATCTTGGGATTAATGTTTCTTAACTCTACATTTTCAAATGACACTGAGGGATCTTTATAAAAGTTAATTTTTTGTTACCACCTTAATATTTCTTAATTGGTTTGTTCTTCGGATCAGAGGCGGCACTAACTCATTATGGGCCAAGTGCTAATAAGAAATGTGAGGTTGGGACGACATAAACACCTTGTCTATGATAAACACTAATTTGTACAATATGATGAACAAACCTCTTCATCTCCAAAATAATACATAAAATTTTATTTAATGGGAATTATAAAAAATAAAAGAAAATAACATGAATATAAAATAAATTAAGGGATTATTTGCTTTTTTTGCTAATAATCTCTGTATTTTCGATTGTATCAAAAAAATGGTTGCAATCATTTGGAATGAAACGTATTCTGTACAAATTTGTATCTTAGAATTTTTTTTTCATATTTTACTTACATAATGAGTAAGTGCTAAATACTGTAAACACTGAAATTGTGAAATACTATTGTCGAAATAATTACTAGATAACTTTAACGAGTAAAGTACTTATGAATTATACAAATAAAGCTGCATACATGGAAACACCTGTATGTCATACATTAAACGTAAAGAAAATTGGATTAAATACAAAATAGATTATTGAAAAAGGAGTTATCAATCAAATTCAACATTGGACCTCGGTTTCTACACCTCACTAGTTATTAAGCCATTTAAAGGGTGCAAATCCCATATGCATATACCGCAGGTATTGTTTTTTTATTTCAAATCTTGATACTAAAGGAAGAATGACATTTTTTATACATTATTTGGGAAACCTTTATGTCCATGCGGTAAGTATTTTCTAATTAAACAGCTTCAAATTTATTATGAATGCATTTTACTAAGTTAGCTTTTACTCTGAATGATTAAGGCAAAGAAATACAAGCAATATTCACCTGAATTTGTACATCTGTAGAGGCTAAGTTTTGAATAACTACAAATTACAATAATAAAAAATTAATTATATATATATTTTGGCTTCTACAACATTGATTTGGTATGAAAATGTATTTGATGATCTTAAATAGCATAATATATTTATATCAGACCAGGATGCAGTTAGTCACCATTTAAATATTATTATTTATTTAATATTAAAGGATGAGTACTTTAATATTGAGATTAGTTATTAAAATCAGACATTAAATCACATTAAGTCACTGTAATAATAAATCAATCCATTTTCAGGATCGCTAAATGTTGTAACAGCTTATTTAAATTGTAGAATAACCTAATAACAAATTGTAACAATATTTTATGTCTCCGTTCGGCCTACGTCACAAATAAGTAGAAGACATTGAGCTTCTTACTCAAAAATCATGTTATTCTTGACACACACACTATCCACACTAGGTTTTATTAGATCTTTGGGTACAATTAAACAAGTTGTATACTTGCAATATTGATGTGGTCTATTTTCATCAAAATCGCACAGCATGTAGCTGACATCAAATGTTTCTTATTTTCTCTCGTTTGGTCGACCTGTTAATCATGTTTGAATAATAGAACGATGTTAGTGTTCCCATACTGATGGCCACCAATATATCTTACTAGTAAAACAATATTGCGTTATCTGGTTGCAGCTTCAAACTATTGTCCACGTTAATAAAAAAGACATTTCAAATCTATTTAAAAAGTTGGAAAATGAGTGATTGCAGTGCTGGTTTCGCAAATGGAAGAAACACTGTGTCGTGTGTGTTCGTCGCAGCTCATAGTGCATCGGATTCAGAAATTTACCATTTGCACACTTGTATGTGCAACATCGACATGTAATATGTGCCCTAACTTAAATAAACAAAACTAACAACAGTTTTGTTTCAACCCCATGGTAGCTTTAACATTTTATTTAAATGTTCATTCTAACAATATTTCCTCCATTTAAGAAGCCTGATCTGGGATAATCATATTAAAACATAAAATATTAAAATAAAAAAATTGGCAATCACCATTTCACCATTTTACTTTTGTATGTCTAAAGAATAAGGTTTCTTTTAATTCTAGGAAACCTGATGTAAATAACCGTATTAGAAATCCCAGAAATGCCTTTGAAGAAGACCATGATGTGCAATAGCACAACAATCCAAAAGTAAGCATTTTTTACTTTTTGTTGAAATTTTTGCGTAAAGTAAAAAGATTCTTTCAGTTCTAGAAAGCTGAAATAAATAATTGTATTAAAAATTTATAAAGTGCGATTGAACGAAACTGGGAAGTGCTCCAATTTAGAAGGTAAAACATGGAAGCCACCTCAGTTTATTACATTAAAGTGAAATATTCATTATGTTAATATAGAAAATATTTTTAGCGGTCGGTAGGATTTGCAAGCTGTAATATATGTTGCTGGGTATTTAATTAAGCATTTAAAATTAAATGATTGTAGTAGTTGTTAAAATAGTTTATTTACGCAAAACCCAGAACATCATTTATACAGAATACGATAGTCAAAAATTGAGACTGAAATATGCTACCAAAAAGTTATATTGCAATATTGTATGATCATACAATTTTCTAGATAAATCGAAACAAATTTGCAATATATGTAGCAGAAAAACTTAAAAATGTTTTGAGATAAAGTTGATATCACTAACTTGGTTTCAATGTGTTGATCATTTTTCAGAGATAAAAAGACAATTATTAGATTCAACAGTACAACTAATAAAAAAGACTTCAGGACACTTAAAGAAAATTTGATGAAAAAACTGTCCAAAAATTAGGAATAAAAAATTACAGTATTACAAAATACAACATAAGTTTACTCTTACTTTAATTTTTGTTTCACAATTTGTAGGTAAACTATTTTGTTTTATTTTAATAATTAATATTTGATAGAATTTTTTTGTCTTCATTCTATATATAAATATTCTTTTTATTTTTTAAGTATGAGTAATGGTGTTTTTCTTTTAGCATAGATAAATGTTTTTAATAAAAATTTAATCTAAAATGTTACGTTCAATTAGTATAAATTTAAGGTCAAAGTAAGAGGGGCTACACTGTGCTTTCCTATCAATTGTACCGTTGTACACTTTGTAATCATGGTAACCCAGAGTAAAACCATAGAAGTAGATTCATTCCAATAAAATGTTAATGTAAAAAGTGATTATTATCTGGTGTGCACACCTATTCAAACTGGGGAATGTAAAAATAGAAATGCTTTTGGCAAAACTTTATTATCCAACAAGGAACTACAATTATTTTAAAATACAAATTGACATAAGTATACAATAAAACGTGTATATAACTTTGTAAAATAATACATGATCATATGTAATATAGGTCATTCAAATAAATTGCACCACAAACAATCATATAAAAGCAGATAGCTAACAGCGGACAGTATCTGCATAGGTAAAAAGATTTTGTTACGCAGCAAAAGTTCCAGTCCTTTTGATAAATATTCTGATATATCTTTCAATAATGCATAAAGTGTATGTTAATTAACTTGAAGAAACTTTATATCTTTTGCTTTTAGTCAGATGCTATGTAATCATCAGATAACACAGAATATTAGAATGAATTAGCAAAAGCTTATTGTAAATAATGGCCACTACTGGGTACATTTTAATGCATTTGCTTAGAGTGTTTGGGATGAAGTAGTCATGTTATATTGTATAATTGCCTATAATTTGGGACTTAGTAAATGAACCAAAAATATCCCAAAAGCAAATTGAAATGTCACCTTTGCATTAAAATATATCCACAAATATTTTTAGAACATATTACCACTGTTAGCATTGTGACTATTTTAATGATAAATATAAACTGATCACAAAACTATCAATATAAAGCCAATAAAAAGAAAAAACAATGATACAAACTATCACATAAATATACACAAAGCGTAACTGGTTAATAACAAACAAAAGGCATTCATTTCTGAAAGTACTTATTTTCACAATTCCAATTCTGTTAAAAACCAAGTTTATGTAAAAGTACTTATTAAGGTCTTACTTCAATTACAAATTGGCTAATTCCGAAAATATTTGTGCTTTTTTACATCCTGATAGATAAATATGGCTTCTAAAATCTGTTTTCCTTGTTTCTGCAAAAAATCAAGACAATTTTTCACAGTAATTACTACTACTACTAAAAGTTTTTTTTTTTCACTTCATAACCTACAAATGTAACTTTTAGTTTTTACCTCATACATATCGAAATATTGCAAAAATTCAACTGTATAATGTTTGAACGTCTGTGAGAAACTATTTGTCAAAAACTGTCATGCAACCTCTGTATACTTAACAGTTCGAAAGTTAAAATATATTAATATGAAAAGAAAACTGTCTCATATCATTCAGTTTCCTTTAAGCGTATTTGATTGATACACTAGTCACTTCTCTTTTAAAGCAAGTAGATAAGTTGTGTCCCTATAATCCTTAATATCAGACCAACTCTTAGCAACAAAATAACAGATACATTAAATGAATTAAAGCGAACTACGAAACCTACACACTATTTAAAAAATTGCTTATTGCATTTCGAAAACCTCAAATCCTATAAATTCGGCAAATGTGGTATAAACTTTGGCCAACAGACGAGGAAAATAAATTTCATCTATCAAAACAAGTTATATGAATCTTTGTACTATTATTAACAATATTATCAACAGTGTTAGTAAGTAAACATTGAACCTACCTGATTTTAAGTACAACTTAATGAGAGTTAATTGAAAAGTCCTACCATTATTTTCTTAGCTGATGGTTGAATATGATCTTACTTCAGCTCTAGGTCATTTAGGAATCGATCTCAATTCGCATTAATCAAATATGATCTACAATATACTTAGATTTATAGCCTATAACTGAATAAATTAAGTACATACATGAAGAGTTGTAAACTGACATTATCATTAGAGTTTCTCTCATAGCTATATGTTACGATTTTGTGGGCAGGAGCGATGCTTCCTCTTCTTTGTCATAGCTTACAGTGTCTTCCATTTGGTTGGATTTTATAGACCCATTTATATCTTGTGGGCTGATCCGGTGGGGCGGACTAACATTTGAATATAATGATGGCGTCTTTGGACTAGTGTTGTGTGACAACTGCTTACTTTGATCCTGGGTGAAAGACTGACGGTGGAGGTTTTTACTGGAAGCTTTTTTGGGAGTATGACGTTCTGTGCTACCATCCTCATCCTCGTATGAATGAAGAAGCTAGAGCATAAACCACATTATACAAACGAGCTTTTACAATAGCGTTATTAGTATACAATTTCAGCTCCAACTTGTTTTTCTGTAATATATATCAACACATTTGCTGCCTGCAGATGATAATGAAATTTGCTAATTAACACCAATGCTGATTTATTTTTATTTATAAATTCTTCAGCCAAAATACAAATACACTGATAAACAAAAATTTTGGTGTCATATGAATACACACAAATGATTTTATAAGTAATCATGAGAATTGAATGATTGTACTAGTACGTGCTTAATTATGTGTTTACCAAGAAATGTGATGTGTTATCTGTCATGTATGTTCACTGTATTTATAATTTTTCTGAAATGGCGAACACTCGCTCGAATTGAAAATTTACATTTTGGTACTTACTTTTTAGTTTGGCACTAATTTATTCTACCGGTCGTGTGGTACAGGTAGTACTTGTAGTACATAGGTACTTAAAAGTCATGCTTTTAGATCCTCCTACTGTGGCAAGCATCTTAGTGTTGATACACGACCACGGACAACTCGAGCATGCAAGAACTGTTGGTCAAAGTCTTTGTGCTGCACAAAATGKGTACCAGCACTATGAGCCTGGCGAGCTAACCAGAAGACTAGGACCCAAACAAAAGAGTAGCAAGTTTGTGAAATCAAATAATTTAAGGTTGGGGTATCGCCGTAAGCTAATACATGGGCGACATACACCGCTACAAAACGGGAAATGTAAAAAATTACTCGCTCTATTAGAAATACGAAGTGATCCTTAACAATAAGAAGAATTGATGCTTCGCGTGTGCTATTTGTTAAGTTCATAATTGCTATATATTTAATATAGTAACAGCGTAAATATTGCGTAAAATTTTACCTATGGCGGGAACACTTGCTTGTCCATTACTTTGAATTCTGATGTACTATTCAAAAGAAGTTTTAGCATACGAAAATGCCCAATTCCTTACCTTTATATTGGTTCCTATTTCGTTACAGACTATACGGTATTTTTTTAGATTTCCCGTTTTGAAGGAAGTCATTTATCACCAAATCGGCAACGTCAATAAGGTCGATATTCGCTACGAATTTAAGATGGAAATTGGCAGATCACAATAAAATCGCGTCTTCGCTAAAGCGGTATAGTTCAGACGTAGTCCAGTAAAACATTGATAGATGGTGGTGTAAGAGATTAGGTTGTTGCATGTGCTAAGGAGGGAAGAGTGCCGTACGACCTTTGACCTTTGACTATTGAATATAAATTCAGGTTCAGGTGAACAGTAACAGTAATCGTTTATGTATTATGTATGTACTATTTTAATCTGTTAGGCCCTATAGGTACTTTAAACATGTAATTAAAAAATGGTAAAGTTAAAGGCAGGAATGTATTTGTTTTCATATTTTTAATTTCTGCAAATTGTTACCCCGCTTTTGGCGTGTGAGAAGATTCTGTACATCTATCTGTAGCATCGAATTTGCGTTCCAAAATGCACGGAACATTAACCAAGGTCAAGACGCTGAGCGTCTGCATGCCACTAATAACTTAGATTAGTAGGTACAGGGGTGTAGTGTTGCAGTAAAATCAACTTGAAATTTGGCATAGGTACATATAAATCTCAACTAGGTTCCCAAAGCGACCTATTGTTTTTGGGATAAGTAGTAATAGTAGTAATAACTACCCTTTTTGCAAATTTTTCTCTTTTTTAGTATCAATGTAATTAGTAGTATTATTGCGAGTATTATGCGTCCCTATAAATTTTCGGTGCAGCAAACGGTTTAGAAGATATTAGCAAGAAACCGTCACTGAAAAAAACCGGTTTTTCCTAAATATCTCCGAAAATACTTAATATATTCAAAAAGTGTAAATACCAACAGATAGGAAATAGATTTCTCACAAAAAGTGTTTTAAAAATATTTTCCAAATATTGATATTTACGAAATATTTCCAAAAAACTGGATTTTGGATCCTGTCCACAAAATTTTAATCTATTTAAATATAAATAACATAAATATATTGTAAATAAAATAAAATGGCAATTATTTACTATAGCGTTCCATGACATATCGAGCTCAAATTGTGCATACCGCTAGAAAATGGCCTCCTGAACACGAATGTAAAATCCGTTTCTTGCGGTTGCGCCTAGTTTAAAAAAAATAATGTTTCAGTTTGGAATTACTTTACGACGCGGAGKKTTCTCTCTTTATGTCGCGCGGTGTCGCATGCTCCTTAACGTCCGGTAGTCATACGCGAGGGGTTTCCAAACAGATTTGGGAGTTGCTTTTTTGCCACGCGATTTTTGAGGCGTTTAGGCCCTCTTTTTTTTGTAAAGTCACTAGACAGATTAAGGGCCCGTTGCCCAAAGCGTGGTTAACCAGACCTCCTGGTTAACACGCGGTTAACCAGTCGTTGCCAATAGGCAGCACCAATGAAGAACGCTTAAAAAGAACCGTTTCCATGACAATTGCCCGTTGACCGCGTGTTAACCGGGGGGTCTGGTTAACCACTCTTTGTGCAACGGGGCCTAAGTACCGCAATTCATTGTCCATATTTTTGCATTAAAATGGCGGATGGAACCAAAACCATAGAAACCAAATAGGTTTGATCCCGTCTTCTACATAAATATTTAAATTTACCGCTGCTATTTTGCACTAAAATGGCGGATAACTACGGTACTTTATACGTATTCCTCAACGTCCGTTCGTCCTACGCAAGTACGTTTTCAAGCAGATTTGGGGGTTGTTTTTTTACCGCGCTATTTATGAGAAAAATCGCGCGGTAAAAAAGAACCCCCAAATCTGCTTGAAACGCGCTCGCGTAGGACAAACGGACCTTCAGGAGCATGTGACACTGCGTGGCATAAGGAAGAACACTCCGCGTCGTAATGTCCAAATTGTAACTTTAATTTTTCGAAAACTAGGCGCGACCGCAAGAAACTGATTTCATATTCGTGTTCAGGAGGACGCTTTCTAGGGGTATTATACGATTAATAATGAGGTTTTGAACATTTTTTGTCTCCACACATTTTTTTAAGCAACAAACGGTTCCCGTATTATTAGCAATAATCCGTAAAATTTTAATTTTTTTTTGTAAATGACTCGAAAATTATTAAATTAACAAAAAAAATTGCAAGAGTGCTTTTCGATCTGAAATTTGATTTTCTATAATTATGAAATAGCAAAATTTTTTCGTATGAACAGGGTCCAAAATCCAGTTTCTTGGAAATATTTCGAAAAACGTCAATCTTTTGGAAACAGTTTTTAAAACACTTTTTGTACGAAATGTTTTTTCCTATCTGTGGTGGCATTTTCACTTTTTGAATATATTGAGTATTTTCGTAGATATTTAGGAAAAACCGTTTTCTTTGTGACGGTTTTTTGCTAATATCTTCTAAACCGTTTGCTGCACAGAAAATTTATAGGGACGAATAATACTCGCAATTGTACTACTAATTACATACTAGAAGGACAAAAATTAAAATTTGCAAGAAAGATAGTTACCCCCCCCCAATTTCACCACCTTCCCTATACGCTTACTTATCCCAAAAACAATAGGTCGCTTTGAGTAGTTGAGATTTATATGTATGCCAAATTTCAAATTCATATGTTAAGTCTTTATCGCGTCCACACACAGACCGCCAGATCCACAGACAATAAATTTTTTGCTCAAATTTTGGTTTTGGGCGTTTTTTAAAGCGATTGAGCAAATAAAAATTTTTTGAATATTGTTTTTTGTTTCTTCTCCGAAGCGATTCATCGCGATTTTAATTGACTTTCATTTACAAATACAACACATCGTTGTTCTGACTGTTATTAAATCATGGCTGTAGATTTTTCATTATTTTGCTGTTGATCCCAGTCGAAACATCGAAGCCTGTTCAGTAAAATTCATTTTTATAAAAAACTGTACATTTTTCAGTAGTACTTAGGGCACTGATAACCCTCCAGCAAATAGATTTTTAACTGCACTTATAATTTTCAAAATATCGCCATCTGAACTTTTGCCGCGCATTAGCATCCAAAAAACGACACCTTTGTATGGAGGCTAGCGTATACGTCACTTGCGCAGCGGGCCACAGAATTCCTGTACTTTGAGCACTTTATATAAGGTAATTTATTATTACAGTAACTGCGCGACATACCGATCAGGTAAATTAAGCTCAAATATTCTACTGAGCGACTGATCGACAGATATTTGATAACAATTACGTGTATTTTAAATAAATCACATTCAATTGAAATTTGCTTGCAGGGGTTGATGAGATGTTGAGCTACACAGGTATTACCAAGTTCTTGATAAATTGAAAATTTATGAACAGGCCTATTATATCACGTCGTCAAGGGGTATATTCACAGGTAATATATCCCCTAGTGCATCAATTTTTTTTGGAAAAATTCGAATAAGCCAGTTTCAGTGGTATTTGTTTAACAATTAAATAGAATGAGCTCTAGTTGTTTTATAAATCTAAGTCGAAGACAAGGATTTTGCAACTAGCGGAATGCTATTGTTAAACAAATGGTTTAGAAACGAGTTTCTTTTCGATTTTTTTCATAGATATGTAGATATGTAGTAAGATTATTTCCTAAGTTAGTATACATAGAAACCATAGAACGAATTTTTGTCACTGATTGGTAAAAATTGACAGGAAGGAAATAATCGAAATTATACGAGGTACCTCTACTAAATTGAAAGTTCTGATTGGTAGAAAATAACACGAAAAATATAATTCGTATTAAAAGTCCTAAAACGCATCCTTTTTAGATTAAAAATGCCTATTAAAGATTTAAAGTTCATATAGGTACGTACTCCTGATAATACTGATGCACTTCCTAGACTTCCTACGTATATTACGCAGTATCCGGACGCGCGCTGAGGCCGCTCAGGTACGAGCGACACGCAAGCAATTTTGGCTAACCCTATTATCGTTGTCGCGGTTAGTTTTTTATATGTATGTGAATAATATTCAGACGTGATTCAGACCACGCTATTATTATGCATCCATGGTTACAGGAATCTGTAATCCGGACTATTCGATTTTAACATAGACATTTTACTACGCTTGTATATGCATCTATAATCCGCTAGGTACCGCCATCGTACAGCTCGCATGAGTGAAATGGGAGATGTCGTGAAACTTCTTTCTCTAGGATCCCAGCCTTAAGCAATTTTATTCTGATATCAACTTCAAAAAGTTAAGAAATGTAAATATTAGGCGATAGATTGTTCCACTGGCATGAAATGATGAAGACACACTTCTGAATCATTCTATAGGGTGAAGATTACATCATCCCTTGAAAATAGTAGATTTATGCTGTTAATTTCTACTATCACTTGATAAACTCATTTTGAACAAAGCAAGCACGTAATTAGGGTAACCATCTCCCTCCCATAAAAATGAGGATAAGGTAAATTCAAAAAGGGGGGATCTCACAGATATAGGAGGACAAAATCATTTATTTGTTTAAAGTGCAAAAATAACAAATGAATAAAGATCAGCTATTTATTGATATACTATGACCAAATGGTTTTTTATAAATCAATCATTTGTGTTTAGGCAAAATTTGTCCATGATAAATTTAATATTATCATTAATTCAGATTACCCCTGTAATCTGTATCAAAAATGAAAACCTCAAAATATCATCTGACATGAGTTCAAACAAAATTTTGAAAGTAAATAAACAAAACACCAAAGAAGCGAGACATGATAGAAACAAAGTGCCAACCTGATATAATTTAAAAGTAATGATGAGAAAGGAACTACCTACCTACTTACCTTGATAAAAGATAACTACAAAATAGCCTTCCAAATGTCACCTAACTCATAATTTCTACAATTTCTATAGCTTCTTTTATTAGATGTTTGTGATAATATTTTTCTCTATGTAAAATTTTGGTATTACCAAAGTCAATCATGTGTTTAGTCAAATATGAGTGTTCAGCTACGGAAGATTTATCTATCAGTTGCAGCCTAAAAGTATGTGAGTTCTTTCAAACTTGTACCTATTAAACTTTTAGCTTTACCTATGTAACACTTGCTGCAAGAACAAGTAATTTTATAAACACCTTCACTTTCTATCTTTTATCTTTAGTAGAATTTGAAATTTTATCTAAATTATTATATGTAATATCAACAAATAAAATATCATGTTTTCTAATAATAATAATAAGGCAAAATAAACTTTAATTCGGACGAACACTTTTATTAGAAACTGACCAAATATTCTTATTGCTATAACCATTTCTCACTAACACCGATTTAAGATGATATATTTCTTATTGTAAAGAACTTTTGTCTGAGATTCTTTGTGCTCTAACAAATAACGTCCTTATAAAAGTATTATTTTGAGTGGGGAGGGGGGTGATATGTGGCATGAAAATATCTAATCTGTCTGTGTTTTTGGTTTTCTGTAAACCTTGTGTTCGAACTGTCCAGTGTTTACTCTGTAAATCTAGATATCCAAGAATGGTAAACTACTATTGCTTTTCCATTCCATAGTAAATTTTATGTCAGGATTTTGACTGTTCAAATGATTTAGAAGCCTACCTTACTCTTCTATGCCATGGGGCCAAATAACAAAAGTATCATCTACATACTTAAACCAACATCTTGGCTTAAAATGAAAACTGTTGATCGCTACCTCTTCAAAATTTTCCATATACAAATTGGCTACTATAGGACTTAGAGGTAAACCCATTGCATAACCTGATTTTTGTTCATAAAAATTACCGTTCCATAAGAAATAAGTTGATTTTAAACACTGCTCAGATAATAATGTCATCTAGGGAAACTATTAAGTTTAGATTTGATGATATCTTTCAGATATGGGTACTTTCATATATAAAGAAACCACGTTAAAACTAACTAAAATATTTGCTTCTGAAGTACTTAAACCTTTTATAACGTCAATAAAGACTGAAGAATTCTTGATGAAACAACTGGTTTTTCCTACATCAGTTTTAAACAGTTACCAGAAAATTTTATCATTCTGTGCCAAGGAATGCCAATCATATTGACTATAGGTCTTAATAAGACATTAGTTTTATGGTTTGCCCAAAATCCATATCTAGTAGGTAGGTTGTTTCTTTCTCGTCGTTAGGTTTAAATTTTATCACGTTGGCACATTGTTTCTATGACATTTCGCTTCATTGGTGATTTGTTTATTTACTTTCAAAATTTTGTTTGAACTCGTGTAAGACGATATTTTGAGGTTCTCGTCTTTAACAAAGATTACAGGCATAATCGAAACGTCAGATTAATATTTTTTTGTCAGTGTTTATGCACACTGAAAGATTTCACCCTCGTAAACTGTGTTTTTTTTTAAATGTCAAAAGATATTGGTAGCCCTCCAATTCAATTTTATACAACTGTTGTTTGTGGTATACTACCACAGCCAAAACTAATACAGTAATGAGGTCTAACAAGCGAAGTGAGTGACAAGTTTTAATTAAAAAAAAGAATGATGATTAATCAAAATAAATATTAAGTTATATGTACGAGTGTATGACAGACTGCAGCATAACAATATCAGACATTAGCATGCAACAGCATTATTGTGGCAGCAAATGTGTTAAAAGTCTTAAGGGATAATAAAAGTAGGATTTTAAAAATATGCAACACATACTTAACAATTTGTTAAATTCAGGAATACCAAGATGTCGCAGGAATTTCAGAATCGCTTCTACAATACAATTGCCATAAGTCTTTGAGCTACGGAAGGAAGGATTGTCTAAGGAATATTGTGATAGCAGCAGGAGTAACATGTAGGTTACCCATTCATAAGGAAGCGGATGTAGGTTAGGATCTTGGATGTACTGGTCAAGGTCATCAGCAAATTCCTCAAAGAACTAAACAGTCATACATAATTAGTAATCTTTTTTTAATCAGCCAACATAACTCACCTTTTCAACTTCATCATCGAATTGCTCTCCAGTGGTACTATTATCACGTTGTGACCTTTCCATTAAGGTAGCACGTTTAGCTGCTAAGTACAGACTTCTTTTAACTTGAAGGTAGAGTACCTCGGAACTGGCACGAACTGAATAATCAGGTTGGAACGTATGACGCAACATAGCATCCATGTTTAAGGATTCTAAGCTTCCCAAGGCAGATGGTGCTACTGGAGACTCTGCTGTAAAATACAGTACCTTTACATTACATTTGGGTTTATGTTTTATCCCTGTCAAAAATATTTAATATAATAAATAAAACTCTTTTAACATTTGCAGGAAAACACAGCGATCTCCGTATGAACTTAGATTCGATGACATCTCGACCAAAATATTCACCCCCTAAAGTTGTAACACACTTTTTCTTGTTAGAATAATTGGAACTAAACTTAGAACAATGATCTTGTTGGATGTGTTCTTTAAGATGACTTAAAACCCCACAACTTTTTGGGGTAGGTATATATGTATATATATGTTCAAGCTTCAAAAAAAGGGGGTATTAGACATTTTGGTTTAATAAATTCATAATAATTAATAATAATAAATTAAAGTAAACTCTTTTATCAGTGCCAAACTTTCGTCTTTATTTCAGACATCGTCAGGGCTTCTACAATAAATTTACAATGGAGTAAGCATATATTAACAATAATAGGTTTTACGTAAATCTTACCGAAAGTGAGATTAATTTTAAGGAGTTTTATGTTGTGAATTATTTTCCCAGTATACCATGTAATTCCTTCTTCCTGTGTTTCATTAAATTCAACACAACAGAAAAAAGGAAATATAGACAGTGTCAACAGGCCGGCATCAAAAATCACAGCAACATTTTCTAGTATTTTATATACAGTTTATTCAAAATCCCTCTTGAAAGTAAGTATGTGTAAATATTACTAAGATTTTGTGTGTCTGACTTTTTATTAATGGTATTTGTATGTTTGTTCATTTGATACAATCCAAAAATTAATCTTTTTTTTGTAACTCTTTCTTTTTCCAAAATTTTAATTCCTTGCCAATTTATTGAATGTTGGTTTAGGATTGCATGTTCTGCTAGATAACAATGATCTCTTTTATTTGTTTTTATGTCACTTTTGTGAAGATTTACCCTACTTGATAGCCACTGTGATGTTTGTCCAACATAAACATTATTATAATTTTGACACTCTACACAGTAAACCACATTTGACTGGTATTTTACAGGAATTTTGTGTTTACTAAAAATGTATGAACCTTTCTTAGTGTTTTTATAGATATATTAATCTGTTCAGATTTGAAAGTTCTGATAACTTTGGTTACTAAACCTGTTATATTTGGAAGAGATCTGAAATGGGAATGGGAATCTGTTCTCTTGCTGCCCACATTTTCTTGGTTATTTGCACCAACATTTGTTACAGAAAAAAGAATTTTAATTAAAAGAATCTTTGGGTATGAGTTTTCCAGTAACATAATTTTGACTTTTTTAAGTTTTTATTTACTAAACTTAGATGCGAAATTTTTGTAATTCTGTGTTTTATTTGTTTAACAAAATTTGTTTTTATTCTAACTGAATGATTTGATAGAAAATTTAGATACCTACCGTCTTATGTCTTATGACCCTAGTGTCCATATTTCCGTTTTTTTTTCTGTTGTGTTGAATTTAAACGTACAATTTTAAGCTGTATTTTAATGTTCGGTAACTAATTCATCTATTCATTGTAAATACAAACTACTGAAATACAGGAAGAGGAAGAAATTACATGGTATACTGGGAAAATAATTCACAATATAAAACTCCTTAAAATTAATCTCACTTTCGGTAAGATTTATGTAAAACCTATTATTGTTAATATATGCTTACTCCACTGTAAATTTATTCCCCTGATGATGTCTTAAATAAGGACGAAAGCTTGGGACTGAAAAGAGTTTACTTAATTTATTAAATTATTTCCGAAGCTTGAACATTCAACAAGTTGCGACCGTTATTTTTAATCAAAGTTATGTATATACCAGTGATGGTAACTTGAGGGAAATTTCCCTACATGTAGGGAAAAATGTTGCTGATTTTAAACTGTGAGGGAAACGGGAGGGAAATTTAAAAAACTGTATAATGTAGGGAAATTCTGAATTTAACATTTTTTGATACATGGCATTACATTTGTTTAAAACTTGAATTTATTGCCAATGCGCGAATAGCAGTTGTTTAACTGTAATTTGACGGATGCTGTTACATAGCGTTTGAAGCTTAAAATATGTTAAGTCCCTTGATTGAGGAACAGTATTACACTAGACAAGAACAAGATATGCAATTTGCAATCAAGGTTGACAGACTGTTTAATATTAAGTTTTAAGTTTAACATTGTTGCTGGTTATTGGAAAGTTCTAGTTTAAGTGTTAAATTTTTAGAATGCCGCATGATGATATTATTTAAAAAAAGTTAAATATAGTGTTAAATAACATAAAAATTGCTCAGGTATTTATATTTTACTTAGATACCCAATCACAGTTTGCGGGTTGATTGGCGTTAAGCAAAATGTTTGAGGGCTTTGTCATTTATTTATTTTAGAATGTTTTAATTAATACATAGTGAAAAACTTAAACATGTACAATGAAAAAATTGAAAATACAAGTAAAACTGCATTGCAGGGGAGAAAAAGAGGGAAAATTTCAAGTTAGAGCGGGAAATTGTAGGGAGATTTTATATTATATAGTGGGAATTGCAGTTTTAAAGGTTACCATCACTGGTATATACATATATACAAAAGCTTCAAATTCGGGGGATTTTGACCTAATATTATCTTAAAACAAGTGTACTCAGTTCTTTTGCCAAACTTTCGGTTGTATTTCCCGCCTTCGTCAGGGCTTTTAAAACCTTGAGATTAATTGTTCAAGACAGCTGTTAACCCTTGAATCTTCTTCCATAAACAACAATTCGCTATCATTTCTCCATCAATCAATTCTTCAGTTAAAAATGCTTTTTTAATTATTATTATTTAAAGTGGTATAAAAAAATTAATCTAGTAACTTAAGTATAAGATATCATTGGCAGATTTCACTTTTCGCAATAAGGACACAATCTATAAGTATTTCAGTTCACTGTGAGGTGGATCAAAAATTTCATTATGTTTTGTGTATTTAGTCAAAAACATAGACATTTTATGAAGTAACTTCATCAAACAACACAAAAAAATAGCATATGTTGTGAAATTTATGATCAGCGGAATGGCCTGTATTGCATCTTTTAAAAAATAACAATACATTACTGAATTTCAATACCTAATTAGCAATTTGGGGTAATGCTATAGAGACAGTAATAAATAGACTACAAAGATACCAAAATAGATATCTAAAATCACTGTACCAGCTGCAGTGGGGAACGCCAATCACTGATATACAGCATATTACACTTCAAGCCCATAAGGAAAATAAAAAAGATTTAATAATGCAAATTAATTTGGCTTTAAAAATCTAACATCCTACTTAGTGACTTACACAACTATGCCACAAGGACCCGACAATGCATTCATCTTGATCTATGTCCATGTCCAAGACAGTTCCATTAGTGTTAGTGTAATGATGTTTAATAAATTACCGAAAGTAGTGAAAAATTGTTCTTGATATCATAATTTTAAGAAAAAAAAACTATATAATCACTTATTAATTAATCGCTTAGACTGGACATTTGTAAACAGTCAACTCTGAAAAGAGTTTCTCAACTGATTTGGGAACCATAATAGGAAGCTACTCAACCTTTCTAAAGATTCAATTCCACAAAGTCCAACTATATTCACTTTATTTACAAATGAGCAATAGGCAAAGCACTTTCAGCTAATAATAACCACCATCACTGCATGATTGGAAAATATGCAGTCCTGACTTCAACCAAAAAGTAGCTTGCATGCCAACAACAAAAATATCATTTCAATGACATCAAATAAAGAATTTAGAATAGGACAACTAAAGTTACAAAAATCATTTAAAATTGTAAAATTTCCGTTATCTATAATTTTATATATTCCAGAATTTATAAAAAATTAATTTTGAGGATTTGTTACAAAAATGTAAAAAATTTATTTAGTGTGACAATGTGCTTATATGACAATAAATGATTAGCTAATGAAGAATTTGTGGTAACAAATCAGCATTTTAATATTTTTCAAATTGCTTTAAATATTCCATGCCTCTAAATGAAAAAGATCATTCTCTTTGTCCAATATAAACAGAATTGCAATCACTATCATGAAAAACTATATATACTATATATTATTGCGAACAGAACGGGAAAACACACTGGCTACTGTAAAAAAAACTAACACTTATCCCATGTGTTCAAGATAAAAGATGAAACTACTATACCGTCAACTTTTATATGAAGGAAATCTCCAGCTAGGCACTAAAAATTCCCTAGATTTCCCTTGACATAAAATTTTTGATAAATTTAAAAATTAAAAATATAGTATAAACAATGTTTTTATTGTTATATTTAACTAATATATTAAATAAGATTTTTACTCAAAATCATACTTGTTTTATTTAAAAACAATAATTATTTGTAACTGATTCAAATATCTGTTTTTTTAATATGCCACATTATCAATTATTTTAAATGCGTCCCACYTCCATTTAGTTTTTCCAGGCATTCACGGCAGCACTAATATCACATTTTCAAATGCCAGCTATCTTTTACACATTTTTTCTGTTCTATGATCTGTGATGCAGCAACAGGTACAGACTAGTTGTTGGTAGTCTCGATCCAGGGAAGAACAAAAAAGATGGTTTTTAACTTTTGAATAAGATATTTCTGTATTACCAACTCTACCCGCTGCAGTGCTTTTTGCAACGTAACGGTTGAGGACAGCTACTATGCATTTTATTACAGGCTGACTGTTCTACTAATATTCTCGATTACAAATTTCTATATAACTTATTAGATATTTCAGCTGATATACATGTAACTGTATCTGTAACTGATCTTAAAATTCCCAAGAAAGCCTAAAAATTACCCTATGTACTAAAATAGAGAGATTTTCCTAAATTTGACAACACTGTACAAGATACTCATGCACAAGCATTTAATTTTTTTTTAATCAATGAAGTTAGACATTTATATTATAATGTCATGTTGAAGTAAAGCCCATCTCTATATGAAAATATATTACGCGTACCTAAGCTGAATGGAAGGAACAAAAAACAGCACCGAAATGGCAAGTGGCGGAGTCAAACTACAGTAGTGGCGGCATCTTTACACTTGCAGTTGGCAATACTGCTGCTACTTTATCACACTAATGGACCATACTATATAAATGTTGAAACTTGTTAATAAATAAATAACTTAAAGTGACATGGTAAGGCACTACATAGTTTAATAGCACCGTAAGAAATGCTTCTTGTAAAACTTTATTGTTATTTTTTAGAAATTGGTAACTTCATCATACACGATTTAGTCAACTTATCAAAATAAATAAAAATAACCTTGAAAAGTTGAAAGGCCTGAAAAGTAATAAGAGAGTTTTCCGATCTACTGTAGTAATATGAAAGGAATATAATAATATTAATAATAATAAATCATCTTTATTAATTATATTAATAATATTAAACCAGCTTAAAGAATGTACATAACTCAAAACATAACTGTGACAAATTTGGTTCAAATCATTTTTCACTCATCCAGCCCAATTAAACTATTACATTTAACAACAATTAAAAGCTTAGATGGGAGCGATAAGATTATTGGATTGTTTAAAATTATTACAGGTAACGTAATAAATATACATCAATCTTACCTGCACTGGTGTTTTGAACTAAAGCTTGTGTCCCAAAATATGTAAATGGTCCACTTTCAAACACCAAATTTTCTTGTCCCACTGTAACTTCAACTCTTCCTTCCAATATTAAAACAAAGTAATCGACAGGTTTGCCTCTTTGGTAGATAACTGTTGCAGGATCGTTTCTCCAGTCTTTGTTCTTTTTTATGTGGAATACGATGTTCTGTTTCAATAAACGGAGCAATATGGTTTCGGATATGTTCTGTTTATTGAATGGTTCCACACCTTAAAATCATAAAATAATGTACATAATTATCTAGCTGGTCAATCGGGAAGTTTGAATAAAAGGTATCAAATTGGCAGAAAATGAATTGATATCTGGAAATAATTGTTATATAAATGTTATAATACATATTTTTTAACATTTTACCCCAACACTTCAGAAATAAGTAGAAAAGTGAAAAAGAAATAATAATAAATAATAAATAAAATATCAGCTTTGTTACATTAAAACTTATATTAAAAAGTAAAAATTGTGCACCAACAGGTATATATATAATATGAACAACAGTTCACACAAATGATTAGAGCTGAATGTCTTTAAAGACAATTTAATTTCACTAAGCGATAAAATCTGATATGATTACGCAAAAGCCTTGCAGTGATTTCTTATCCAAGAATGACTTTAACTGATTAACATATTTTTAAAAAGAAAAGTTCCTATAAACATATGAGGTAGAAAGCTTCGTTTCCAAGATACAGGGTGTTGAATATAATTTCTTTTTCTCGAATTTTCAATATAACAAATGAATGTTAAGATTTTTTCATGTTTATGGGATAATGCCTATTAAAAAATATTAATAAAACAAGCGATAAGAATGTTCAAAAATGTGCACAGTGGCGGATCGGAGGGGGTGCTTCAACAGAACTTCTACGCCAATGACTACTTGTAAAAAAAACCGTTATTTTCATTATCTACATACAGTTTAACAAAAATTGTGTCCCTTCTGCTGTTTCGAAAATCCTGTGCGTTTCCGAGTTATTAATTTTTTTAAATATTTAGCCGATTATTGATATTAAATAAATTACTTAATTTACTACCACATCAAGCACTAACACATCAAAATAACTCGGAAACTCACAGGATTTTCACAGAAGAAGGGACAGTGGCAGAGTGAAGGGGATGCTCAACCCTTTTCTTAAACAGAACTTCTATGCCAATGACTATTTGTAAAAAAAACTTATTTCCATTATCTACATAAACTTTAAAAAAATTATGTCCCTTCTGCTGTTTCAAAAATCCTGTGTTTTTCGGAGTTATTAATTTTTATTTTAGCCGTTATTGATAATAAATAAATTACTTAATTTAGTACCACATTAAACACTAACACATCAGAATGACTCGGAACGCACAGAATTTTCAAAACAGAAGAAGGAACCGTGGCGGAGTGGAGGAGGTGCTCAACCCCTTTCTTAAACAGAACTTCTACGCCAATGACTATTTGTAAAAAAAAACTTATTTCCATTATCTACATAAAGTTTTAAAATAATAATGTCCCTTCTTCTGTTTTGAAAATCCTGTGCGTTTACGAGTTATTTTGATATGTTAGTGTTTGATGTGGTACCAAATTAATTTATTTATTTATTATCAATTATATTCTAAATATTAAAAAAAAAATTAATAACTCGAAAACACACAGGATTTTCGAAACAGAAGAAGGGACATTATTTTTGTTAAACTGTATGTAGATAATGAAAATAACAGTTTCTTTTTACAAATAGTCATTGGCGTAGAAATTCTGTTTAAGAAAGGGGTTGAGCACCCCCTCCCTTCCTCCACTGTGCAAATTTTTTAACATTCTTATTGCTTGTTTTATGCCCTTTAATTCAAACATGAAAAAATCTTAGCATTCGTTTATAAGTTATAATGAAAATTTGAAACAAAGAAATTATATTCAAGACCCTGTATCTCAGAAACGAAGCCTTCTACGACATATGTTTATAGGAACTTTTCTTTTTAAAAACATGTGTTCTATCTTCTGTTAAAGTTTGTCTACAAAAAACTGACTCACCCTGTATATCTGAAAATAAATTCCGCTGAAATAAGTGGAATTAGAATTTTTTACATTTTTGTACTCAACTTCTTTCCTAAAATTAGGGAGGTAATGTTCAGGCTTCCCGGAATATTCTAATTTTTGATAAAAGAATGAAATATTACTGCTAGCCAAGTAATGAAAACTTACGAATTAAAGCATGATACTTTATATCTTGTATAAAAAATACAATAGAACTGGTTCTTCGAGAACCATATTTACTTCCCAACTTTGTTAGTTAATCCTTATATTTCATGAAAAAGAGGAATATCAATGTTGTAGATTTTACCAATTTTACTAACATTATTAAATGCTTCCCCTTCACTAGTTCGTGATATTGTATTTATCATGTTATTTTTTACATAATTTTTGAGTTTATTTTACAATATGTATAAAAAGGTTTTTCTTCTTTCATGATAACTACTTATAAGCATCAACTTTGATCAATAATATCAGACATAATTAATACAGACTCACTATCACTATGACTGATGTAACATATTTGACTCTACAGCAATAAATTTGATTGACTGGTGATAAAAATAAGTTAACATAATGAGGAGCACTTACTTGTACTTAAGTACTGATAAGTTGCTAACGTCAATTGTGGGCTTATGCGAATTCTGTTACTTTCTGAACGACGTTCTGCAAATATTGTAAAATCTTGTCTTGCTCTACTATCTGCATTTCTTTTCCGTTTTGAACGATTGTCAGCTACAACAAGAGAACTTAGTATTTGATGACAATTTACTATCATGTAAACTTACTGAAGACATCAGTTTCATCCATAATTTCTGCTTGAATAAGTTCTTCAATAACATCTTCTAAAGTAATCAAACCTATGGTTTCATAAAACGGATCTCCTTCACCTTCATTGTTAACTCTATGCACAAATGCCATATGCCCTTTGTTTCCTGAAAATTACAGTATAACATAAGAACTAATTATTATCAAAACAAGGGAACTTACACATGTATCACATATACTGTATTTAAAAAATGTCAAGTACACAAACATAAGATGTTATTAACATTGATTCAAAAAAAAAAATAATCTTCAAAATTAGAAAAAAATTACATATTAGCATGTAACACACTGTCATCTAACTGACTGAGTGAAATTAATTCACACCCATTATAACAAACATTTGCCTATTTATGGTAAGCCAAGTGAATATAATACGGGTTTATGATGACACTAGGTGATAAAATAATTACTCAATAACTTTATGTGTATTATGATGGAAGTATTTTCAATCAGCGAACGCAATCAGAGAATTATTGCTAATAAATCAAATTATTAATGAAATTTTGTTCACTTAACTATATTTATGACCTTAATCTATTAACTGAACTGCATAACTGAATCTAAACATTAGGTGCAAAAATACTGGTATAGATTACAGTTCACTGCATTACAATAAAAAACCGCTGCAAATTGAATCAATACTTCCACATCCAATTGTCAAAATGACATTTACGTTTTTATTTCTTATGCTATACGATTAGTAATCAGATTTTGAGCATTTTATCCCTACGCATTTTTTCTAAAAAAAAGTCCTCGTGATATTAGCAAAAATATATAAATTTTAAAATCGGTTTTTTCCAAATAACTCGAAAATTATTAACTTAACAAAAAAAATTACAAGAGTGCTTTCTGATCAGAAATTTGATTTTATATATAATACCAAAATTTAAAAAAAATCGTACAAACAGGGACCAAAATAGTTTTTTGGAAATATTTCGAAAATGTCAAAATTGTGAATAAATTTTCTAAGAAACTTTTTGTGAGAAATTTCATTTCCTATCTGATGGCATTTTCATTTTTTGAATATATTAAGTATATTCGGAGATATTTAGGAAAAACCGTTTCCTCTAAGTGACGCTTTTTTGCTAATATCTTCTAAATAGTTTGCTGCACCGAAAATTTATAAGAATGAATAATACTCGCAGTTATACTACTAATCACTTACTTAAACGAAAAAAATATAAAAAAATTAAAATTTGCAAAAAGGGTAGTTACCCCCAGTTTTGCCCCCTTCCCGATACCATACTTACCCCACAAACAATAGGTCGCTTTGGGTAGTTGAGATTTATACGTTTGACAAATTTCAAGTTCATACATTAAGTCTTTCGAAAGTTATCGTGTCCACAAACAAAACCACAAACACACACAGACAAGAAATTTTTTTTTGCTCAAATTTTGTTTTTTTTGCGTTTTCGGTCATTTTAAAGCGAATGAGCAAATAGAAATTTTTGAAAATTTTTTTCGCGATACAATACTTCCCATCCGTTGGATGTGGAAGTAATTGCAATTTAATCAGTAAAAAATTAAATGTTATTGTAAACGTATACTGTAATACAGAATATTATAGGCACTATTGCAGTCAGCGTCATAAATAATGTAAATGTAATAGAATTGCTAAATTGGCATAGGAAGCCTTCATTGGTCCTTATATTCACAATCAGTTCATTGAGTCACTTACCTTCTTTGAAAATTTTAAACATTACATCAAGAGTGACATCCTCAAAAACAAAATTGCAGGGGTTTTGATAAAATTGACACAGAGTTTTCAATGGAGTGTTGTCATCAGGGTCAACAAAGGCAAGATCTTTTATATACAACATCGTAACAATATTTTGGCGACTGCCTTCATACACTGGAATTCTTGAATAACCTACAATTTGCACATTATAACAATAAAAAATTTGTTATCACAAAGCCTTACCAGATTTCATTATCTCTGAAACAGTTTCGAAGTCTAAAATGGCTTCATAGTCTAACATAAACACGTCCTCGATGCGAGTCATCACATCAGCTACAGTCTTCTTACGAAGTTCTAAGGCACCACTAATTATGTTTACTTCATCTTTGTCCAAATCGTTTTCCCCAGTTGTAACCTGAAACGAAATATTCAGAAAAAATTATATAAAGCCAAGTGATAGCCATTGTACAAGAAGTACAAAACAAACATTGTAACGCGCCGGATTTAAACGGTTCGGTGCCGTGTGTGAACGGGAGATGGCGTTAGGTGTGCGAACTGGAGATGTTGTTGGACTGGCAAGCGAGAGAGGGCGTGAGAGGCCGGGGAGAAACGCGAGGGTGACGCAAACAAGGGGGCGGCAGCTGAAAAAGATCAGCAGCTGCACATGCAGCTTCCTGGCAAGAAGTTGCAGAAAAGTGAAGAGTACCTGTGTACCGAGTGGTCAAAAGTGATCAGAGCTGAGGGGAACTCATCCTCCGAAAAACATCGGAGGATTCAGCGTTTTGATTCCTCCGTCAAGGCCGGCGTCATCAACCATCCCCGCTCTCCTCGCGCACCGATACATGCACCTTTACGAACCACCAGGTAAATCCGTGGGACTGGCGAAAAGGGACTATTTAACAAGGTTAGATAGACATTTATATTCAATGACTTTGGCATCAGTACTTTGTACTGCATCGCGTTTCGCGTATTCCATTGTGTTTCTTCTTTTTTTTTTTGCATTCCATGTTGTAATAAAGTGTTAAGTTAAAAGGCTGCTTTAATTTTTTTTCTGACGCACCCAATTTTCAATGAACCCTATCATGCTCTAAAAACAATGCCGTTTATTTAACAAAGAATACGGCAGATTACATTTGGCGCCCGACGCGTGGCTGGGTTTCCGATTAACTCAAATTGAAACTTGGGTGAAAAAAGAAAAAAAAAGCAAAAATGCCTAAAGGAAAACAAAGAGAGGTTGAGTCGGATTACGATCCACTGTTGATGTTAACCGGTTTAATGAAAGATATCAAGGTTTCATTAGATAACAATAATAAATTGTTAAGTGACACCGTTCGTGGCTTGACAGCGCAAAATGCGGATATGAAAAGTCATTTAGTTGATATTCAAAATGAATTGAAACAACCTGAAATTAAAAATGATCATACGTGCGAGCTGAATGTTACACCAGTGGCATCTGCAGCGGCAGTAAATGAAAACACAAATTATTTAGCTTTGTGGAGAGAATTCGGCGGGAATTCTATAAAATTTAGACCGGATGGTGGCATGAATCCTGTTCATTTTATGAATCGTTTGTCGATGTTATTTCGGGAAGCGGAGATACCTGAAGGGAAGCAACTAGGCCTAGCGATAAACGCGCTGGGGGGGTCCTCAGCTGATTGGGCCGAAATTAAGCGGTCATCGTGTCGAGATTTTTCTGATTTCAAGAAATTATTCTTGGAACGTTATTGGAATACTTCAATACAAAAAGAGGCTTATAGAAAATTGCAGTTTGACTCATATGAACGGGGTTCGCGCGCGGAATATTTCTTAAAACGTGTGCGCGAGGCCGGATACCTCGACTCCACCTTAAGTGAGGAAGAAATTATCGAACTAGTAAGTAACCATTTCGATGTGGAAATTAAGAGGGGTATTGTAACGTCTGGTTGTCGGTCTGTCGATGACGTTGAAAAATATTTAGATCGCATTGATAGGAGTATCGGTGGAAATGCCCATGTTCGAAGCGAAGGGAATTCGAGTAACAATAGGTATATCCCACCAAATGCAAATCGTGGTAGGTTTAATCGGCCAAGGGTTGAAGAGGAAAATAGAACTCAGACAAATACTGCCAGTAGGGGAGTAGGTGGTCAGGTTTCAAATTCTGAAGGACGCACGGAAACAGTAGCAACTCTTTTCTCCCAGATAGATGATGATTTGATGGAAGAAGCGGTAGCAGAAAAAACAGAAAAAAAAGATGTGGTTCCACTTATAGTAGGAGTAGTGGAAGGTATCAAGGCAGAGATTCTAGTAGATAGTGGTGCAACCTTGAGCTGCGTTAGTGACAAGTTTTTCGAGCAAGTCTTGGAAAATAAACCGAATATTCCTTTGTTGCCAGTAACAGGTGTTCAGGTATATGGGGCTCTGAAAGGGAAACCTCAACCAGTGAAGTCTCAGATATATTTAAGCGTATTGGTGGGTGATTATAGTTTTGAGTATGTCTTTCTGGTGGTGCCTAAATTGAGTAGGGCCATGATACTAGGTTGCGACTGGTTGAGTAAATTTCAGGTAAAACTAGATTTCGAAAAAGGTTGTCTTAACGGGCCAGGTGAACATGAATGTAAATTCGAAAAATTTGGGGTGCAAGAAAGTAACAAGATTGTGGAGGAAATTTTAATAGAAGGGGAAAAAGTAGAACCGTGTGTACGGAAAGCAAGTAAACTGTTTTATTCGGAAAATGATATACGCATTGCTGCAGAAAGTGCACAAACATTCAATGATATAGAGAAGCGACGGCTTTTCGAACTTTTGTGTGAGTTTCGAGAAATATTCTCCGAGGAGCCGGGATTAACTTCGATGTATGTTCACGACATTGTATTAAGAGATTATGAACCGTTTTTCATTAAGGCCTACCCAATTCCTCATGTATACAAGGAAGAAGCTCGAAGGCAGGTGAAACAAATGTTAGATTGGGGTGTAATAAAGAAAGGCCAGACGGAATATGTAAGCCCGTTGGTCGTGGTACGTAAGAAAGATGGGTCAATACGGGTCTGCTTGGATGCTCGCCACATTAATAAAAGAATGGTAGCCGATCATGTTATGCCTCCGGTACCAAATGAGTTAGAATTTAATTTCTCGGTGGGCCAACGGCTATCGACGATCGATTTGACTGCATCGTATTGGCAGATTCCCGTTCGAGAGGAACATCAGAAGTATTTGGGATTCCTTTTCGAAAGTGACAGTTATTTTTTTACAGTCCTTCCTTTTGGATTGTCGTCGTCAGTTGGAAGTTTTATCAGGGGACTTCAAACAGTATTGGGGGATGAAACCACCAGTTTTGCATGTGTATATGTAGACGACATGTTAGTGTTTTCATCCACAGCGGAGGAGCACTTGCTACATCTACGTAAAATCTTTGAGAAGTTGCGCAAGGCTAATGTGACGGTTAAATTGAGGAAATGTTGTTTTGATCGCCAAAGTTTGAAATTCCTGGGTCATGTATTGACTTCGAAAGGCATTTCAATGGATGAGGAACGGATCAAGGCTATCCAGAAGTTCCCGCGGCCAAGAAACATCAGAGAACTAAGAAGTTTCCTAGGGTTGGTAAATTATGACCGCCGATTTTGCAAGGAATTCTCGAATCTTACAGTGCCTCTATTGCGTCTTTTGAAAAAGGGAACAAAATGGCGCTGGTCCGAAGAAATTGAGGAAGCTTTTAAGAAAATCAAATCAGCGTTCCTACAAGTGACGTTGCAGGTTCATCCAAACCCACGGAAACGGTTCTTTGTTCAGACAGACGCGTCACATATAGGAATAGGAGCGTGCTTGTACCAAATAAATGACTTAACAGAAGATAAAGAAGTAATAGCATATTATAGCAGAACGCTGAAAGGTGCTGAGATTAACTATACAGTGACAGAAAAGGAGGCATTGGCTGTGGTTATCGCACTCAAGCATTGGCGTGTTTTTGTGTTGGGAAGAAGAGTAACCGTAGTTACTGACCATCAAGCACTTTCTTTTCTTCAGTCTTGTAAACTTCTTAGTTCAAGGTTGACGCGTTGGGTGCTGCTAATTCAGGAATATTCGCCGGATATCCAATACTGCAAGGGATCTGACAATATCGTGGCCGACGCTCTTTCGCGTTTTCCCATAGATGAAGAAAAATCTGCCGAAAGTGAAGTCCCGGAAAATAACGGAATTAGTATCTATGCAATGACGATCGACGTAGGATCAACTGAACTAAAGAAGGATTTTGAGAAAATTGAAGCACTTCAAGAATCAGATGAATTTTGTAAAAAGATAAGGCTTGTTTTAGAAAAAGGGAATTCTGGGCACAGTCGGGGAGTTACCTGGTATGCCCTACATCGCGGTATATTGTTCAGAAAGGGTTCTGTGCAAAACCCAGGAAGCAAGTTGTGTATTCCACGGTCACTGATTGTTAAGATCGTGCTAGAGGAACATGTGAACAGTGGACACTTTGGGGCTGAAAAGTGTTTTCGGTATTTGACAAAATATTATTATTGGCCGAAAATGCGACGTTCGGTTCGAGTTATCATTGCTGGGTGTGAGCATTGTCAAAAAACTAAATCATCCAAAATTTGCCAAGGTGAGATGCATTCTATACTTCCAGATGCTCCTAACAAGGTTTTGTGTATTGATCTGATTGGTCCATTACCACAATCTAGAGCTGGTGCAACCATGTTGCTGGTGACCATAGATGCGTTCAGCAAGTTAGTTCGCTTGTTTTCTCTTAAACGAGGAAGAACTGCCGCTATCCTCCGATGTTTGGAAAAGTATTTTGTGGAAGTGGGGAAACCAGAAATGATACTGTCAGATAACGCCACTTATTTTTCTAGTCGTCAGTGGGTTAGCCGTTTGGAGCACCACAAAATAAAAATAGTTCATACGTCTGCCTATTTTCCCCAAGGAAATATGACAGAGCGGGCAAACAGAGAAATAGGCCGTTTACTGAGGTCTCTTTGCCATATGAAGCACACCAAGTGGGCTATGGTTACAGGAAGGGTTGAAGAGTTGCTCAATCAAACGATACATGATAGTTCCGGGTGCACTCCTAATGAAGTTCATTTTGGGCAGACTCGTTATAACCAGTTTGTTCAAGACATAGAATTTCCAGACGCGCGACCTTTATGTAATTATGTACTTCTCGCAAGAGATCGTCTCATCGCGAAGGCTGAAAGAAGGCGTAACCGCCACCAAGCGAATCTTAAAAGGGCTGTTTATTTTAAAGTGGGGGATAAGGTTTTGATTAAAACCCATCCGGTATCTTCCGCTACCGACAAAGAAATTAAGAAATTCTTTTTGTTGTTTAAAGGGCCGTGTATTGTAACAGAGGTAATAAATCCGAATGCTTACCGAGTAAAAGCGGTTGCCACAGGTGAATGTTTGGGCGTACAAAACATTCGGAATCTAAAACCTTTTGTGGAACCAGTTGTTATCTGGTGAAGCCAGATAATATCCTGTGTGTATTTCATAATATGTAATTAGTTTGTAGGTTGTTTCGTAGATTAGTGATTTAATCGAGAAGTGTTTCAATTCCCAATTAAATCGGGGGGGTGTGTAACGCGCCGGATTTAAACGGTTCGGTGCCGTGTGTGAACGGGAGATGGCGTTAGGTGTGCGAACTGGAGATGTTGTTGGACTGGCAAGCGAGAGAGGGCGTGAGAGGCCGGGGAGAAACGCGAGGGTGACGCAAACAAGGGGGCGGCAGCTGAAAAAGATCAGCAGCTGCACATGCAGCTTCCTGGCAAGAAGTTGCAGAAAAGTGAAGAGTACCTGTGTACCGAGTGGTCAAAAGTGATCAGAGCTGAGGGGAACTCATCCTCCGAAAAACATCGGAGGATTCAGCGTTTTGATTCCTCCGTCAAGGCCGGCGTCATCAACCATCCCCGCTCTCCTCGCGCACCGATACATGCACCTTTACGAACCACCAGGTAAATCCGTGGGACTGGCGAAAAGGGACTATTTAACAAGGTTAGATAGACATTTATATTCAATGACTTTGGCATCAGTACTTTGTACTGCATCGCGTTTCGCGTATTCCATTGTGTTTCTTCTTTTTTTTTTGCATTCCATGTTGTAATAAAGTGTTAAGTTAAAAGGCTGCTTTAATTTTTTTTCTGACGCACCCAATTTTCAATGAACCCTATCATGCTCTAAAAACAATGCCGTTTATTTAACAAAGAATACGGCAGATTACAACATGAAAAGGTGTTTTAAAAAATGATGTTTTATATTCCTATAAATTGATGTGTAGATGAACTAGAGACCTTAAATAATCCACAGGTAGAAGAAATCGTATTGTAATATTTCTCTATAATACAAAAATGGAACGTCGGCTTCTTCAAAACTGCACAGTCTTTTTAAATTATAATGGTACAAAAATGATAATAATAATAGTTTTGTTCAGACTGTTTACCTGTAAATTGTTGAATTATTCTTGTTTTACAGTATAAGAAAAAAACACATTCGTCAAACTCGGAGTAATACTTAGTTATTTGTATTCGAAAATAAAGTAAATAAGTAAAAGAATTTTATACCACAAATATGTTTTTCCAACATTCTCATATTAATTATAAGAATTAACAACATAAGTATACCAAGAAAAGCAAACATATTTAAAATTGATATCAGAGATGTGACTTAAGTTTTGAAAATTATATGGGTTTGGAAAATTACATAATTTTGTTTAGTATTCTTCCGTTTCATTATAACTGTGGAGTTACCTTTGCAGGCTTTACAGATCGCCAACAATCTATTTTTACATCTCTATTTTACCATTTCCCTCAATTTTAGTTTAACGTTTGAAGTTCCTATTTTTATAATTACCTGACCGCTATTACTACTTTTTAATTTTTTGTTTTCAGCTTGAAATTCAGGCAACAAATCACTATCAAAAGATATTTGTTTTGTTGTATTTAAAGTGATTAAATAACATATCAACGTATTCGATGTTTTATCACGAACCTACGTTTTTTTAGCGCAAGTATTTTGTTTACGCGAAATGTTTAATTATTTTTTTAATGTTATACAGGGATCTCACGGATTTTGTGACGGTAATACAATACGATTCTTAAGGGTATCGTTAACTTTGGTTGTACCGTTGTCTGAATAATAATATTATTCAGACAACGGTTGTACCTATAAAATTTGTAGCCTAGAAATCTCAGTAAACTGGTTAGTTTCTACAAACTGCTTTGACGTGTGTTCGCTTTTAATAGGAAATTCTTAATTACGATATTTTTTACGAAACACTTTTTTATTGACGGAAGCGCCGTGCTAAATGGCAAAAATCCAAACGGTGTAGGCGAAATACGACATAGAACGGGTCGTCTACTCTATGCTTCTATGCGGTAGCCAAAAGGATTATTAATATATCTACGGTAGTCCTGCTCTTGTTTCGCGTAGACACTATTCTAAAAATACGTGACTCACGAAATCCGCATCTAGTCGATTACTTATCGCACTTTGACGCCCCGTCTGCCTGCGCAAATACGTCATATTTTGATCTAATAGCCAACTCGCTCATGGAAACATTACACAATTTGGGGAAACGGGAATTCCGGGATAAACTAATTTATTTGTTACGTGGGCAGATACGAGTACTTAGATATAAATATAAAGGACTATAAGAACTTTATTTACTACATAGGTATATAACAAAGCGTTCGTAATTTTTATCTGTCTTATACAATAGTCTTTGTAGCGTTGTTATTATTAGCAGATATTATTACGGGATTGTAATTTTATTACTTACTTCACCTCCAAATCAGAGTTCAACAGTTCATGCAGATGTCATAAATTTCCTGTAAGTAATGTACACTGCAGGCCTGGAAAATAGGAATATTGACTAAAATGATAAATCTAACCAACAAAAATACGCATTTTATGTCAACGTATTTCCATGGCAGCGTATTATAGTTTTTTTTTAATGGAAACTAAGTGATTTTGTATTGCTCCTTTTTATCCTTGAAATGAACTATAGTTTATTCTGTATGATTTAATACACATATTTTTGTAAAAAAAATATGTTTTCAAAGCAGATTCCGCAGGTGTCAATACTTATTCACTTAAATGAATATTTACATAAAATTAAATGTTCAGAAACTGGTTATCTCCTGCAGCTTATAAAGAATCTAATCTCACAGAAATTGCGCAACGAATTTTGTAGCTGGGCGGTATTTGTTGAATTTGTTGATTCTGGCTTTCAGCTCTAGCAAATTTTGTGTTTTTTTATACACCTGTCCTTTTATATGACCCCAAAGAAAAAATAAAATGAACTTAACAAAGGCGACTTCGCCAACGTCCTGTCCACCAGCCTGGAAACATTAACTCCAGACTCCATAATCAGACATTGTCGTTTGGCATTCCTCGTCAATATTCATCGGGAAATACATGTATGTCAGGTAAGTACAATAATTATCCAACAAAATATGGGAAACTTTTTGTATTATTTTAATAGCTTATTATACAATATTTTTTCAATAAATAAGTAGCATCTTCTACAAATCTTTCTGATTTACATTTGATATTTAAGAAGTTCATTGTAGTACATTTAATAGTGGCTATAATTATTCACGGTTGAATATAATTTCTTTTTACATCGTGTATTGGAAGAATACTAAATACACGTACAAGAATAGTAGGTATCTCTTGAAGTTCAAGGATTATTTTAGGTTTATGTTTTCTGCACTGGTATAAGAAGAAACAAACTTTATCAATGATAACACCTTCAAAAATAAAACTAGTATGCAACAACTACCAAGAATTATTTATTAATTATAAATTACTATTTCCCGCTGTCATTCATTTAGATTTAGATATATGAGAACAGCTGCAATTTATTCATATATGTTTCCAAACTACCTACCTTATTTAAAATATAAATGTTTATTTTGTGGAGTCCTTTTTGTTATTGCTCGTGTTTATTTTTTGTAGGTTTAGGCTTCAATAATTATATTAAATTAAATAAGTTTTGTTGTTTTATAACGTTTCGATCATTATTTATATCTTTTTCAAATAATTAACTTTTTATATTACAATTGACAAACTGACATTATATTAACGTGACATTTACAATTTTGATATTAATATAAAATAAAATGTACCTTAAAGTTTGTTGCATCGTTAGAAATTTGAATAGCATATTTTAAAATACGAGTGTTTGTGCGTTTGGTATAGTGTTTATATGTGTGTTTTTATGTCTAAATAAATGTAGGTATTACTCAGTCCTTGTATGTCTGTCCTGTCACACATGTGCTTATGTTTTTTTTTGTATATGTATCATTTCCAAAAATGTTCTTTCACGTTTATGTGGTTCTGTAGCAATAATTTTGGTGGTATCGAAGTCAAAAGTACAGGCACACTTGTTTCTCTCATTATTCTTATTGTCTTATTAAAAAACTATACCCAGCATGTGAGAGCCCTTATGCGCTAAACCTCAACGTTAACAAGTATCAATTTACATTATTTTATGTGTAATTACGTATTAATATCAACAAATACAATAATTTTTACTCTAATGGACTTTTTTATCCAAGTATTATGATCTCGTGTCCGTAGATGAACATATATACGTTTAAACTAGTAGGCTATTTACATTTAATGATAAATAATGTATGATCAGAATATGACTAACAGTTGTGAACTTGTGATGTCATCACTGAGAACGTCTGCCTGCACGAACCGTCTTAACTATAGTCGGAATGCCTAATTCGATTATACTAATAGAATTGCTTGCCGACATAATGATTTAATACAATTCCATTTAGAAATTAAATCAAGTGCGCGCATTTTAAATTGAATGTTACATAAATAGCTATATTACTGCTCACATCTCTATAAAAAAAACTATGTTTATTACTACGAAATTATTAGCAATGGAAAATGTGATACATCTGAAATTATACCATTACATCTGTATATACTGCATATATTTGAAAGGATTTATATTTTATGCGTACTACAGGGGCGTAACAATAGACAGCAGKGYCCACAACCCAATAACGGAGGACCCTATAACGACTAGTATAAACACCTATAGATATGATGTAAATAAACGTTTTGGGAAGTCATTATATCAAAATGAATCACTTGTTTTGATTTTGTAAAGACAAATGCCAGCATTTCAACCACGATGAAGCATTTTTCAGAGGCTTAAATGCATAAGGTAAAATTGAAGATCTTGGTGCCAGTCCGAAATCAACATTTGTGAGAAAACAAGGAAAAACATTCTGCATTTTGCAATAACTTTGCAACTAACAAATAGGTTCTTCAAGCCCTTCAAGCTTGTCTTGATTTTTGCACCAAATGATCAGGGATAGTTGAAAATACATAATAACCAGCACAAAAAGTCGGTTTACCCAAAAGTGAACTTGGCCGGTTTTTGCACTTAGGTGTTCAATTGTTGGCGGTCGTAACTAGGACCTTATTAGGTCCGGGACCGTAAGCACAGCTTACCATAATTTACGCCACTGACCTTATAGTAGATTTAGTTGATAAATATCTAAGAAATTAAATAAAAGAATGTAAAGTTTTTCAAATCGAGCCATAACTATCACTTTCTGGTTGTTCAATAAATAAACTTGTGTTTTTTTATTTATTTCCAAGAAACAAGAAGTACTTCATCTAGATTGCATTCAATTTTAAAAATACATTATCAGCATACGTGTGCGTGAACAGCTTTTTAAGGAAATAATGAAAACGAACAGGTTTGAAAAGAGCTCCCAAATCACGTAATATAGAATTTTAGTACATAAGAAAGACATATTTTCTGCTGGCTGCACGTAGACCTCAACAAACAATTTTTACGGCTTCCACGGCTTTCGTGAATCCCTATCAAAGCGTTGCCATAGTTTCGTAATATGTAGTCAAATACCGAAAAGCAATGAACTAAGTGGCTGTATTCGATTTTCTTCCCCTCACGCACATTTGCGTGACCAGTTATTTAAAAACTTGGTATCTGCAGTGCCTACACTGATTTACCAACATTTATTTGAAAAAAATAATAATCCAACTTTCAGTTAGTTTAAAACGCATTTTATATCGAACTTTTGATAAGCAACAAACTGACGTTTGTCAACACTGATTAGACATGCAGAGTTGAAGTATAAAAACAAATTCTTTTACTAACAATGATGAGGAGAAAATGCACCTCATGCCTAAATAACAGAAATGAAATAACCAATTCATAACCTAGATTGTCCTGTTTAAAAAGGCATTAAAACCAGAACGATTAATGTTTAAAGCCTACGCTGTTACAAACGAAAGACCATCCTTTATTTCCTTTCATAAATGAAGCACTAGCAACACTAGTAMAATGCTAAGTATTCAAGACCGTACGTACATACGTAAACACCAATACCAATACCCATACCGTAGTATTATATTAACAATTACTTAGTACGACCCTAGATATATTTATATTATATTATATTATATTATATTATATTATATTATATTAGTGGGACTCGATTGTGAGCACGCTCAAAAAAGAACTGTCATGTTGACATTAAAGCTGAATTTGTATTATCTACTACCATCATTGTTTGTATTTGTTCTGCTAAAACTTTCTCCCCTTCACTTTAAAAATATATACTTTTACTTATAAATCAACATTTTTAAATATCACAGATATATGCGTCAACATTACCAGTCAAAATGAAAATGAAAATAATGGATGCACTAGCTCAGTCCAAAATTAGAGGAGTTATTTCTGTCAAGGAATTTGTCACCAATAGTGAAAATCAAGTGAGAGGCGTTGTTTGATGGTCAAGAACCTGTTATGGTACAAAGTTCAGTAGAATGAAGCTTTGAACTTGCCATCTTAAGAGAACTTGATTTTTTTTCTATACCCACAACTTTTTTATTTGTACATAACAAATGTTCAATTAAAAGTAATCCAGTCGCTTACTACTTAATGACGGACGAAGACGGCGTGAAAAGGGGATGTGATTTATTGCTTACCACTACATAATCTGTTATTGTCATGTTAAACAGTGGCCAACCACGAACATTTTCTGTAGATGAAGGATTTTTTTATTTTGATACGGCACTTTTTTTCTCAAAACTAGGGCGCGTATTCGCTCAGTTTAATAATTTGTAAACGACAATGATAGATTTCAACCACACACGAAGCTTGCAGCTATGCTAATAACGGGTCGGTCAAGTAAGCTGGTAAATGTTTTTGACGTCGTGAACGTACGTCGTAGTGTTGGTACAACAAATTGAATTGTCATGTCTGTCACTTGTGCCTACTGTCAAATCAGCTTCGTTTGCAATTTATTATTTATTACAATGAAGTTGTGGTTGGCTAAACATAAGGTATTCCGCGATTTGTAAACGTTTTCGCAGAAATCATCAGTGCAATAAACGACGAATACGAAAAACAAGCCAAACGTCAATGTATATATAGACAGGCACTACGTTCGCGTTAGAAAGAGAAAACCATACTTGACTCGTTATTTTAATGAGGCGACATACATTAAATTATTATATCAAAGTCATAGGCGACTATATGATTTTTTTTTTAATTAACACCACTATTGTGAAAAGCCAAGTTTTCCAATTCGAACAACTTTAGAAAACAAAAAAAATAGACTTTTTGCCAAATATCTATACTTCGCTTGGTATTAGAGCTTTGGGAGTTATCATAAATCCGAAGAGACGAAATTTTGAACAACTTTTACCATACAAGCGCGATATACCGCCAAGAAAATGAAACCTGTTAATAAATGCATAAATAAATAACTCCTATTTGAGTGAAGCTTAGAAATATCATCTAGTTTCGAGTTCAAGATAAGTTCTTGGGAAAACACAACAAAAGAATCGGTTGAAGGGACTGCTCAAAAAAGAATCTGGAACGTGTGGCATTCTACAGATAGTGCAAAAACGCACAAGATGCTGGCGTTTTAGTAGTAACCGTTACCATTTCAAATTCACGCGAATTAGATCATGTAGTAATTACTCGTATTAACGAATACTTACACAAATCTACTTGTTCTGTAAGAAGGATAGGACAACATACGTTTTGGCACTTAAAAATAAAGTGAAAAAATAGCAACACAAAAAACAGAGATGTACTTGTAGATGATGGAAAGGGCAATTTTTCATGTGGTTTTAAAAGTGTTCTAAATTAAATTTCTCTTCATATCATATTTTAGTAAAATTACCAGTACTTAACAAGGTTACTTCCTTAATAGAATATTTTGCCTAGAACATACTTTCATGTGTCGTATGTCTTATATGTAATTCTATGAAGATTTAAATGAAACGAGTAAGTACTCTTGTGGTCTGTGTATATTATTCATTATTCTTTTTAGAGGTTCAACAAACTGTATAAAATACCTAACCAGCCCCCTTAATAATATTTGAATTAAAAAGTGAAGGTGTTTGGGAAAACCCACTTTCTTATTAAACCTATTGCTGCTAAAACCCAACTACAAATAAATGCAGTTGTCAAAGAACTTTATGTCTGTCGTGTGCTAACTGTTAACATCGGTTAATAACGCTAACAGCTGTAAATAAAGTGTGCATACAATGATGTCGGTGCAAATCTTGAAAATGCCTTTGTCTGTAAATATGCTAAGCTGCATTTTTAGTACATTTTCAAACTTAGTAAACCGAACCGTATTCGTCTTAATGTGTTGCACATTTATAACACGCCAAACTTATAGAACACTTTTGAAACACTTTTATTCATATCATATGATGCGATTAAACGTAAACCCTTACAGACTTCCACAAAAAAAAACAAAATTTTTCWGTATAGCAGTAGGAATCAAGCAACTGTAACGAATGTATTAAGAATTAATGTCCCATAAATGTAATATCCATTACAACATTGTTGAAACGAAGAGGAAAATCATCTATCGAATAGGAAGTCAGTAAATATGTTAAAACACTTAGGATCAATTATTACAACGCTGTTAATGACTTAATCATAAAACACGATTAAGTTTCGCTTTGTTTAATGTATGACTTTTACATTCGTACTGCAAATCTAAATGGACCTATATACTCAATTTGGGAAAATGTACCTTAAACAGGATTTAATATGTAGTTTTTTATTTTTGCGGTTTAATGTAAAAAACATAGAAGGAAAAGTAATTTTTTAGGTGATTTGGACTATTTTGCTACCTATATAACAAAAATGCTCAGATGGGTGACGTCTAACACTAACTTGCCTCTGGACCGAAAGATTGCGGGTTCGAGTCTCGTCCAGGACATGTACCACATTTATATACTGGAAATGTTATTCAATGTAATTTCATAATAACAATAAAATAAAATATTTAGCTGGCTAATTGTCTGTAAAATCCGAAGTAAAATCCATATCTTAACTTTGAACAGTAACTTTATCAGAAGAAAACGAAAATATGACAAGTAAACCGGTGACTTAATGTATAATCAATTATTTAAACGGTAATGTAACCTAATATGGACTTTTATTAACTGTCAAACTGTATTTTTAGGTTCTCCATACATGGCTTTAGTATTATGTAGTAACCAGCACTTTAATATTTCGAATGCCTATTTCATGCAATATACTACTTCTCACAATCGAAGTAGGCAAGAGCAACTGACAGGTAATTTTTCATTACCAAAAGTAACATTTATTATCGCATTTATTAATCGTTTAATAAATCTAAATATTAAATACCAGGTATGTTGTCTGGGTTTAACCATGTGTGAGTTTTCGAAGCCATTGTTACATTACATTTAGTTTTTATACCCATGTTACAAAATCATGCTAATTTAAGACGTTTAGTTTACTTGTGTGGAATGTAACGTAACGTCATTTACATTTTCATTTTCGAAAAAAATATCACAAACTTCTTACGTTTCTAAATTCTATTCGCGTTTTTCGCAACTAAGTGGAGCACGAGAATCGGGTGGTTTTCATGCAGATTCAATATTAATTGAAATAACTTTCCGAAAACAGCATGCTCATTGCAATAATGAAATTAAACCGACGCTTCTCCAACGTATTATTACCTCTTCTAGAGGGTACTGAATGATATACAAAGTTCTTTTAAGTGCTGCACTACATACCGCCACACTTAATTGTCAGACTCGTCTCGATCCAATATCTAATGAAGACAATAATGTTCAATTTCAGTGAACAATTTCAAAATATGTCTGGAATTTACGTTCAAAGTAGTTCATTCTGCTTAAGCTAATTGGACTAAATGACTCGTTTTATGGAATAAAAATTCCCATACGGTTGCAAAACGGTAGCAATATAAATAATTATAAATTGAAACCGAAAAATCAAATGGGTAGGGAGAATAATACAGTATCTATGATATAGATCTTGATCTTTGTATATATAAGCATCGTAAAAACAGCACATGTTTCGCCGAGGGTTTCACACAATAATAATTGTAACAGACATCGCCATTTGTTTTGCTTTTTGTTGTTCTGGTTTATGATAACTAACTCTTCGTGACAATTAATTGCATGTAATTATCAAATGTGGATTGGGGTGTTGATCCAACACCTTAGGTAGAAATAATCACGTGATGGTTCCTCATGCTCTATCTAGTTATGTGTTTGAGAACGTCAGCCACACTTTTCAGCCAATAATTACATGTACTTACTATCTAAAAATGAATATGAGACCCACAAATAGCAAAAAATATTCCATCCGCAGTTTATTCTAATAGTAAAAAGGTATTTCTAAGGAAAATACTGTTTCAGTAAGCGTAAATGCTGTAAGTATAGTGCTATCTTCAAACTAGATGTCGATAAAAATAATTTTGTGTTCTGGGTAAGCACTTTTTTCTAACAAAGATCATCTTTAGAATAATACATAAGAAACATCATCTGATCATATAATATAAGCAGCGAGATTGCACAACACAAAAACGTAATTTAGGGAAAAATCGATAAGGTACACCTATGAAATAGTGCATCGCGCAGGAGCAATGAAAGCAAACAGATATTTAAAAGTGTTAATTAGCTCTGGTATCCTTCCATAAAGATACTTAAACAAGTTCTCTTGTGTACTGAATAAATATTACACTGAAAAACGCTTGGAGCCAAAGTTGTTTAGGTGTGTAAACCCGCGCTCTATTAATTCGTGCAGCGGTTTCACTGCGAGGGTTCTTTTTGTCCTCAGTTCAATTATGCTACGAACGGCTTAGTCTTGCTTGTTTGTTGCAGGCGAAAGTAACAACGGAAAAATTCTAGGTACGAGTAGAACTACTTGTTGGCGAAAACGTACTTTCTTTCCCAGCGATTATTTAGGTATCCAACCGAATGTATATATGTTAAATAATTTTTTTGCTAAATAATTTTAATATATCAAATGCGAACGCGCTATAGACGAAAACACAGACAAACCCATTTTGCAACCATGATAACCTACCGGTTTTTTAAATTTCATATAGTTCATTCGACGAAGGTGTAGAGTGCGTGAGCGATTGCTTCAGAAACTTCTTCCGGGTGCCTAGACAGTGAAAGTCCTAATAACGTCTAGAAAGGCGAGTCGAAGGGAGATGCACAAAGAGGACCCCCCCACTTTTCGGTTTTTAAGTTATACCTTGAAAACTGCGTGCTAGGGGAAAATTTGTATTCCAAATTAAGGTATTTACAACTTTCAATCTATATGCTTATTCCGAATTCGCAATTGTTTTCGATCTACACTCTCAGGAAAAGTAAAAATTTTCTTTTATCTCACATTGTTCATCAAACTTTCATTTACTTCCCATAGCACATTCAGATGGATTGCAAACTATATCTGGAAAAAAATAGAGAATGCTCTAATTCAGTAATTCCCAAACTTTTTAGTCGCGGCGCCCTTGGATAATTTAAGGGTTTTCTACGTCCCCCTGCCCCAAATTTAACATAAAACAGGTCCAGTGATTAGTATTAGAGAAAAAATATATAAATATAATAGAGACATACGAAAGTTGCATTATTACAGATTAAACTCATTATTAAAATCATTCGATTAAAATTAGATATGAAAATAACGAGATGGATGAGCTTAATGATCACTGCACAATTTAAAAATCTTGGAATAATATTGTACACAGCAACTCTCGTTTCCTTTTCAACATTTATTTTCGATCTATACCTGCTCTTTATAATCAAAACCGCCGAAAATCCAGCTTTGCACAAGTACCATACTGAGAATGGTATTACAACCTTTTGGACCTTATTCCTTAAAAGAGCATATTCATCCTTTGTTCAAATTTAAAATCCGGTCAACTCCATGCTGGCAAATTTCTCTTTCAAAGTATTACGCAAGAAATAACTCAATGGATTCTCTTCTTCTACAGAAATAAATTCGAGTGGACCGCAGGCATTGAAAGGATCTTGAATCCATGAAAACTTGTCATTTTTTTAAAGCACTTCTCAAACCAGTTGTTTAGATGTTCCACACTAATAATGTGAGGTGAAAAAAAACAATGCAAAAAATAAAGCATGCTGTTCTAAGAAACGACTGTTACTAAATACTGATAAAATTTACGTTATGTTCTATGCGAGGCGAAAGCAGATTGTCACTTTCGAATACTTAAAATATTTTGTTCGAAAAAGCCTATGCTGCTATATGAGAAGTTATGTAGATAAATTTGATGAAAAATGTGAGGTAAATATCTTTTTTTCGAAAATTTTTAGTTTTCCGGAGCGTATAGCTCAACAGCGGTTGCAAATTCGAAATATGTATACAGAATTAAAGTTGTAGAGAACTGCAAGTGATTTCATTTCATTTTACATACGACGTACCATTTTCGACGTATACTGAAAACTGCAAAAGTGGAACTAACTTTCTGCCTCTCCCCCACTCAGCTCTTGTTTTTAATCCACTCCCTAAGCACTAAGTTAATGAATGAATCGCTTAGGTTGTTGTTCACACACTCTCTCTTTTTGGACCATTCCTTGGCTGAACTAATATGTGTTTATACATTGTAAAGTGTATAGTGTATTATATTCCTTAACTTTTTTGTTGCAATAAGTTAATTCTCAAATTAAAGAATGACGAAACTTTATGGGTGCAATTTTAAAACCAAATAGAATATATTGTACGATACGGGTGGTTACTTTTGACCCATGAATTTTCCAAAGATTCATCATACAGTCGGGTGTTACTTGACTGAAAATTTTACATAACGAAAATAGTAAAAAAGCTTAGTGGTAAGTGGTATAATAAGTGTTTGAATTACAAATTTTGTTTAATAAACAAGCGGCAATCTGGATCTATCAATCTGCGTTGGTCTTGTTTATGCATTGCGTCAAACGTCTTGGTTGTAATGGAATGAGGAGAGAGAGTCTGTGTCCCAAGATGAATTAATTAAATTGTGCTCGTACAAAAGGTGAATATATTTCGACTACTGGAGTAGCAATTTTGTGATAAAATGACGTTAAAATGGACAATCATAAGATGCGATTAACTAAAATTTACGCATAGGAAGAGCATCTATTACCAATAATCCAACTTTGTTTGAAATTTTCGATTCGTATTTTCAGATGCAGGAGCGTACAAATTGTTCTGAGGAAAAAGGATTTAAAGATCTAACTAAATTTCAATACTCCGTTAACCATCAAGAATATAAACCAATCAAGGCCACATTTAACACTTAAACACAAAATACCTTTATTCCAGCTGACTTTATCATTTTAAGAGCCTTATTGTAATGTGATAAGTGAAATCTAAGTTTTTGACGTGCCATGAAATGTGATTGTCTTAGACAATCGAAAAATATAATTGGCGAAATGCGTAAGTTAGCCGAAATATGACGAAAGTAACACAACGACGTGTAATTTTTTGTTACGTAAACACATGATGTATGAGTACTTATATTCAATACCGGGGATTAAACTGCATAGCGATGTTATCACGTATCTTAGTCTAATGTACTTTGGTATCTCGGCAATACTTGAAAAGATAAGCAATGGCGTGAAATCTGAACAATATTAGGAGCTATAAACGGTTAGATATTATACGAAAAATAATGTTAATGCATAATATAAGTTCATAATTAATCACTACGAACCAGAGACTTCCTAATTACCAGTTTTCTTCTCTTCTCAGGCAGAGCTAGGCTAGCTTTGACGTTTCCCAGAAAAAGTTATCCGGCGAGCAAACTCTTTTCAAGTATATATAACTTTATTTATTTATTGGCGTTTTGTATGTGTTTCTCGCATTTCTATGCTATTCTAGGCAAACCGGGAAATCTTTTATTTTATTAGAAGCAATGAACATCTGAAATAATATGATGAATATAAACATCCAGAAATTGTTACATTGAATTCTTCGGTAATTAATCATTTTTATGAATCAAACACACTACCGTAATAGGCAATTTAAAATCTAAAAATTTTTGGAACAAATTTTGGTTTGAAGGCTTCCGTGGTTGTTGTCGATGACATGTTGTTTTCCGGGCTGGTTCCCACGTTGGTTATTAGACCTTTCAGAGCTACTTCTGAGGAAGACACCGACATGAGTGTCGAAACGTCAAGGTCTAATAACCAACGTGGGAACCAGCCCGGAAAACCAAATTATCATTTTTGGAACAAATTATTAAAATCAAATTATTTAGAAATATTATAGAAGCATAGAAAATTTTAAATGACCGAAATTGTACAATTTTAAATAATTCCTGTAATAGTCACCCCATTCCAAATTTGTTATTTGATCATTAATTTGCTTAAGTTCCTGGTTATCCACTTCGCACTGCATATTCTAAATTAGAGGAACCGAAAATCTGAAAATTAAAAACAGGAAACGTTAAAGAATGGGCCGCTAAAAAGTATGGAACCAGCAGGATATTTCCGGTTCTGTTCGACCGATTTTTCTGAAATTGTGCATGGGGTAATTAAAATGCATTTTCTGGAATTTTTTAACTCCGTGTCAGTTCTCGTTTCCGAGGTATGGGCGCAAGTTGCATTTTTTTAAGAAGAAGGGGGATCAAAAAGCTCATCATTGAAAAGGATATTTTTCCTAATTTCAAAAATATATCACACTAGTACAATTTATTGCTTCTGAGTTGACAAAGCCTGACAAATAACGAAAAGAATGAAAACAATTTTCTTTATCGCTTAAGTGGACAAAAAAGCCAGGCATTACCGTTTCTCCTTGACTGGGGATAATAGTCGTCTAGTTTGATCAATTTATTGCGAATTGCCGGGTACCCTAAAAGTAAAAAAAAACATGATACCGTGAAAAATGCAGTATTTTTTTCAAATTTACATTACACAAGATGTTCCCCATTTATTTCCTGGCAGTAATGCAGCCTTGAGTAAAAGTTTTCTAATGTTCTTTGTAGCATATTTGGAGGTACGTTCTGAATTTCTACCCTGATTCGTTCTTTTAAATCTTCTGAATTATGTGGCCGATCAGCATAAATACGATTTATCAAATACCCCCACAGGAAAAAATCAAACTGCGTCAGATCAGGGGAACGTGCTGGATATTCTATCGCTCTGCGCCAATCCATGTCTGGAAATATCGCATTTAAATATCCACGAACGTCGACTCCAAAATGGGGCGGTGCACCATCTTGCTGAAACCATATCTGTTCAGAAGGCCGAGCAGCATTTTCACGATTAAGGGGAACAGGCGAATAAGTCCTGGTATAATGTGTTCGGGCAAGAGCTGTAAATACTTGACCGTATTCAAATTTCGATCGATGAAAAAAAGCCCAATAATGTGCTCACAGATAATACCACACCAGACAATCACTTTCTGAGGGTGTACTGTGGGGACTTGTTCCATCCAATATGGATTTGTGTCCGACCAATATCTGCAATTCTATCTATTCACATTATACCATTGAGGCAAAACGTCGCTTCATCAGAAAAAATAATCCAAATTAAAATGTTTCTATCTTCATCCCAATATCTGCAATTCTATCTATTCACATTATACCATTGAGGCAAAACGTCGCTTCATCAGAAAAAATAATCCAAATTAAAATGTTTCTATCTTCATCTATCATGTCCATAGCAGTTTCGCAAAATTCTATCTTTCGATCGAAATCGTCTTCGCTCAGTTCTTGTAATATGTGAATTTTTGTATGGACGAAACTTCTCTTTTTTCAAAATTTTCTGAGCAGATCTTCTGCTAATATGGTGAGTGAGAGCACGCTGTTGTACGGAACACTTGCGATTCTCTTGCACATCTAAAAGAAGATTCAAGCTACTTTCCTCACTCGTAGCGACCTTTAGACGTCCTGGTTTTTGACGATTTTTAACACCGCCGGTTTTAATAACTGTTGATCTGGCAATTGGTTCACGATCTTCATGAATTGCACTGTAGAGTGCAACTACTTCCGAATAACTTCGCCTTCAATCTCCATAACCAATCATCATCAAAATTTCGATGCGATCATGTACAGTTAACTGAGGCATTGCAAATAACAAGATGAATGAAAATTATCACCAGTCACGGGGAAAATGGAAACACCTGGAGTTTTTGTTCTTACTTGGCGATAACGAATATGGCTTTTATCCCAAAGTTTTTTGCGCAATACCCAAGATTGCTATCACACTTTTCTCAACTCAGAAATTGTACAAATTGCTCAAGTGTGATACACTTTTGAAATCAGGAAAAATATCCTTTTCAATGATGTGCCGTTTGACCCCCCCTTGCAACTTGCGCCCATATCTCGGAAACGAGAGCTGACACGGAGTTGAAAAAAATCCAGAAAATGCATTTTAATTACCCATAGGCCCATGCACAATTTCAGAAAAATCGGTCGAACAGAACCCGAAATATTCTGCAGGTTCCATACTTTGCAGCGACCCCGTATGTATTGAAACAAATACCACACGAAGTGATGTAAGTGTTTATCACCACCATATTGTGAATGAACAATGAGGTTTGGAAGGGCTGACTTTCAGTATCATTGCTATCGTGCATATTTTAATGAAAAATGACAGTTCCGCAATTCAGCGTAACAGATATAGCTCGGCAGATATCGGTAACAAACTGGATTCCACTGGTACTAACCGAATAGACCCACAGGATGCACGAGGTAAGTTATACATGCCCGGCGAATAGCCTGAACAAAACAAAAGGTGTTAACCAGAATGTATGACTAATTTCAGCGCGTAATGGACCGTTCGGGTAAAATAAACACTGAAACCAATTACCGGCAAAGAATCAGCGAAATAAACAGAACGCTGCGGTGAGCTCTTGGTCGCTAGCGCAGCCGACTGCGTCCAAAATAAGTTATTTTTAAATCAGGTCAGTTTCATCTATTTTAGTGTGAATTTCAGTATGCTATATATTTATTATTGGGATGTCTGCTGCTATGAATGGCAGGAAAAAATGTAAAGCGGCTGAAATACMAAATTTCTGGATTATTCGCTAATATTGTATTTTATTWAGAACCGCGGCCGAACTTCGTAAAAACACTAACAACACTTCTATATGTATTAATACCGATAAAACATGTTCAGGACAGACTTTCTGTTAAGCTCATCTACTTTAAGGCTATAATATTAAAACTTTTTTATTGCTATCATCCTCATCCTAACATTTTCTGCAAATCAATTCTCTACACTTTTGAAGGTTTGCATAACGGTATTATTTTTTGTGAGTTCCAATTCCACTGAACTAGTTTAAAATCCTTTATCGACGTTACATTTCGCCCCCCTTTCTGGATCTTTTTCACACGTTTTTATTTTAATATCTGGAAACTACGTTTTATTAATGACATTTGGACATATATTGCACGTGGAACATCTTATATATTTCTAAAATGAGATTAACCTTGACATCAACTTCTACACCTTTTGTTTTTTTTTTCTAAATTTTAACTGGTCTATTGCTTTTCATGTTATTGATCGTCGTGTTATTGTCTCTGTCTTTTTGTCTGCCAATAATAATACACCGTAAAGGATGAAGATTTGTACGAAAAAAAAAACATAAAATAGCTTAAGTTTGAGCAAAAGAAATTTGACCAAACTAGAGACAATTTTGTATCTATCTTATAATATATTATACCTCCATTTTTAACCCTAATTACATTTGATACCCCTAAATGCAGTTTTTTGGAATGTTTTGATTTTCTTTTCCTATATTTTATTTTAATTTAAGTGACACTCTCTGCTGTAAATATATAAAAAAAAAGTGACGAGGCGTAGTTCCATTCACGATTGATCCAGTTCTTGTTTAAATTTTACTGAACCATTCAAAACAGTTTGTCCTTTTTAGTTCTTTAAATTGAAATTAATTTAATTGATACGGTATAGTGCGACAACCCCGACATTTGACTATGTTTAGTATTGAAGTTATCGGCTATCTAAAGGCGAATGTTTACATTTCTTTGATGATTGTTTACAAAAACAAAAGTAATATCAGTAACTACTTACAATGTGCACCCAACCAGTGAATCCCTTTCTTAGATGTTTCTGTGTTTGATGTTTACTTAATTCGGCCGCATTATTATCGTCTTCTTTATGTTCTTGTTGGGTAATATTATTCCCATATATTTGATGAGCCAGTATGCTTAGAAGGCAGTTTCCGTTTCCCGTACCACAATTGCGTGATTTTCTGTATACACCGTTTCAAACATATATATTCCGGTATAATAGCTTAATGATGTGACACCAACTCATTGTACATCTCAATTTACCATTTAACCACAGTTCAATATTAAGATATAACAGTTATATATTATACGAATACTGCGTGCCATAGAATCAATTCTGCGTACAGATGCAAGGTAAAATGCATATAACTGACCTTTATTAATTTATTAGTTTTGTTACGCTACGCGTGATGTGTTTTCAGACCTGAGTATTCATCCAATAAACTCTAAAATMTTACTATAGCTTMCCTTTCAAGTGTAAAACTTGTTATACTCGTAGATTCTTTATATAATCGGAGCGTCGGTCGCAATAAATAACAAATCCTTTTAACTATACGCCAAGCTTTCGGATGTGTTTGACTCCTTCTTCAGGGCCTAAAATCTTTTATTTACTTTATATACAAAACCACATGTAACACTTACTTTAGTGATGGATTATATAAGGGTGCTTAACAGGATCGCAGAAACGAACCACAGAGTATCAGAAAACTAACAAATTAATTCTAACATTAAGGGTAATTACATTTAAAAAATAATAAGATAATTATGCCAAATTGGCAAACCATACAAATAATAGGTATAACTTGATCAACTTCGATGACATGAAGCATGCGAGCAGGTACAACGGCGGTGATTATAAAACACGAAAATTTCTTAAATGGTGTAAATAGGTGTAAATTTTTGATAAGTTGTTTATATCACTTCTTTTATTTATACTATTTGTCTGTTTATTAATGTGTACCATTTCTAGAAGCAGTCGTTTTTTTCAAATTTATTTCTTTATCTAAAATTGTGGGGTCTTCAAAATTGAATTTATGGTCAAAATCGAAATAATGATTAAAAATTACTGATGTTGTTTTTCCATTTATAGCGTCTATTCTGTGTTCTGTTAGTCTATTATTTAAATGTATACAAGTCTGCCCAACATAAACAGACTGACAATCATTACATTTAATCATATAAACAATGCAAAACTTTACTAATAATTTATTTAATTTATTACTAAGACCTTCAATATAAGGAATGGTGCAAAATTTGAAAAATTTATTTTTAGAAACCACTTCGTCAGTCACTCCAAGAGCAGAGCTCTCATGTCTCGTTACATTTTAATTATACATTAGTGCATCCAAGGAAGCTACAAAGTTATTGGCATTAGATGTTTTGTATAAGAGTCTTTGAACTAAACCAGTTGGGTATGAATTATTGATTAAAACTGATTTTAATTTTTGTAGGTTTTCATTTAATAGTGAGGTATGTGAAATTTTTGTAATTCGGTTTTTTAAAGCCAAAATTAAATTAATTTTTGTTTTGCAGTTAACATATAAATGAAAATTTAGATATCTATCTGAAGATGTTGGTTTAACGTACCAGTCCATTATAATAACATTTTCATAGTTTCTAATTAACAATGTGTCTAAAAATGGTAAAGTGTTGTCAGTTTCCTTTTCTAAAGTGAACTGTATGTGATGGTTATATTGATTAAAAACTGTTAGTAATTCTTCATGTTTGTCTGCAGGAATCTGCCAGAACTAGGTCATCTACATACTTCACTAGAAAACGAACTTCAAAACTTAATTTATCTCAACAGGCTGATACAACTTCATCCATTACATACTGTGCTATTATCTGAGACACTTTACTACCCATTGGAGTACCAAAAATTTGTTTATAAAAGGCATTGTTAAAAGTGAAAACTATTTTATTAAAAATGAAACTTATGATTTCTAAAAACATATCTAGTGTCAAATTACAATGTTCCTTTATTATATTCCATTTTTGTGTTATGACTTTTTTGCAAAGATATTGTCTAGTCAGCTTAGATGTCATTTCTCTTTTTACAAATATTCCTTTAGATCTTGTAGGCATTTAAATAATTGACTAAAAGAACACAAAATAGACGTTATAAATGGAAAAACATCAGTAATTTTTAATCACTGTTTCGATTATGACCATAAATTCAATTTTGTTGATCCCACAATTTTAGATAAAGAAATAAATTTGAAAAAACGGCTGTTTCTGAAAATGGTACACATTAATTAACAGACAAATAGTATAAATAAAAGAAGCTATATAAACAACTTATCAAAAATTTACACCTATTTATTCCATTTTAAAAATTTCGTGTTCCATAATCACCGTCGTTGTACCTGCTTGCATGCTTCATGTCATCGAAGTTGATCAAGTTATACCTATTATTTGTATGTTTTGTCAATTTGGCATAATTATCTTATTATTTTTTAAATATAATTACCATTAATGTTAGAATTAATTTGTTGGTTTTCTGTTACTCTGTGGTTCGTTTCTGTGATCCTGTTAAGCACCCTTTTAAAATCCATCACTAGAAGTAAGTGTTACATGTGGTTTTGTATATAAAGTAAATAAAAGATTTTGAAGGAGTCAAACACTTCCAAAAGCTTGGCGTATAGGTAAAAGGATTTGCTATTTATTGCGATCGACGCCCTGATTATATAAAGAATCTACGAGTATAATAATACAACGGTCAATATTTTAAGTCGTAAGTAAAATTGGTATAGGACAAATATGAAATGCAGACTAATTAATGTTAAAATAATAAATCGGAATTTTTAATAGTTCAAATTAAGATATACCACACAATGCAATAAATGTATACTAAGTCTGTTTAACAATAATACTATCAAAGAAAATTCTTTTGAACTACTGATACTAAGAACCCCCGAAAATATATTTAATCACAATATTTCCCATAATTGTTTTTATAAAAAAACTCATCTGCGCCATTCTTAGAATTCATACCTTAATCTCTTTTATGCGAATCCAATGTTTACGTTAGTCAATAGATACTACTTTATCATCGGAACTGTTGACGATTAAAAACATGTCTGGAATTCTGCGATACCTTCATGCTTATATGCAAACCAAAGCGAATTCCACTACGGTTGCTGGATCTCAGATTATTATATTTGATCATATTCTACATGTGTACTCTAAAAATTATGCTAAATATATGACAGGTCTCTTTTTTATAAATTGTGAATTGACAATTGACCATAATGCCTCTGTTCTTTAACTACTGTAATATTTTTGAGAGAAGTTATTTCGAAATAATTAGTGATAAATTCATACGGGCAAATGGTTGTTTGGCGTGTATGCACTTTCTACATTTAACCAAATCACACAGTTCCCTAGCACCGAGAAAAATTCGGTTAGCTTTATGAAAATCACATACACATCGCGTCGTTCGTTGTACATGAAAATATTGCAGATAACTTGAGACGTTGCACAGTGAGCTAGAATTCGAAATTCCTAGTCCAAACCCAAAAAGTAGATATTTTTATCCCAAATTTCATGCTCGAGGGTTTTGAAGTTACTGAGGTTACTAAAAATCAGAATTCAAAATGGTGGCCTTTTTCAGAATGAAATTACTTTTGAGGTCGCTTATTACGAAAACGAACCTAAAATTTGTGTTTTAGGGAAAAATTGGTTACCAATCAGTGTTTTTGTGATCACTTATTACAATAATATACTTTGTTCACGCAGTACTTCAGTTATTGTCATTTTTATCACTAGTAATATCCATCACCGCTCCCATCCACTCTACGACTTTATTAGTTGAATTGTTATTTTTAATATTCAGTATTTTTAATATTTTATTATAAAAAACAGACATTGCAATAATGTAGTGGTCGGACAATATTACTAATTTACCTTTATCATTGTGGAAGTACTCAACCAGGGTTCATTTTTTTAGAAATTGTTCTTCCACATAACACACCACTTTCAATTTCGAGGTGCATAAAATCTTCGGAGCTTCTCGCAAAGCTTGTGTCATAACAAAAGAATCCGCTGTTTTCTTTATCAAACTTTTTTCAAGGTATCGGTTTGATTATGCAAGTTGTTATTCACGGCTGTTTTTTATTTGCAGGCCGTGGTGAATGGCCGCGATTGCAGGCATGTGGGCGCTACTCCAATTTTTGTTATTTTGTAGGAAAGGGTGGAAAAACGTGGAAGTTTTCTAAACGCTATTTGATTTCTTATACCTTTTTGTGCAGAACCCAATTTCAAGCTATGACGGATCTCTACATATTAAAAAGTAATCGTTGAATGTTTCCATGTATTGCATTTAAAAAGAGGAATTCTGTACAGTTACAACCTTGAAATCGAGTTAGAATATTGAATGACTACTGATCCAAAAGTCCCTATATATATCTACAGATTACCGCAATTGTCGCCATAGTCACTTCAAAAAGAGCGGGAAATTTGAATGTGGCAAAACCGGGACATATGCATTTTGAAATGCTGCCAAGATGACAGATTGGGCTTTTGTCAGATGCAAACTCAAACTTTTGTGGTAAAAGATGTTGTGAAATACTTATTCAGTGCCGATATGGATTATTCTTATAACTAATCGAGTAATGCAAGTACATTGCTACTTAAATAACCTACTTGTGATCACTAAAATTTTATGGTAGTTTACTTGTGCCTGGTTGCCCGAAATACACCAAGCTGGAGATGAAAATATTGAAAAACAGACGGAAACGATATTCGACTATGAAAGCCATGGACAGGGACAATAGGAAAAAGGTTTAGCACCGGTAAATGAGAATTCAGCAATTAATCTGTATAATGATGTGCTATGCTTCAACTATAATTAGATCTTGTAATATAATAAATATAAGGGCCTGACAATTATAATTATTTGCTAATCAGATAAGGGCGATCGTACATGAAATCACTAATGGGTGTAAATATGTTGTCCGTTTTTCTGTCATAACCTCACCAACCTGCTGCCTTGTGTCAAGGTGCTTGTGTCAACAGCCGCCATTTTCACTCCGAAATGTTAAAATAATGGCGCAATTGCGGTACTCTATAAATCTAGGGACCTTAGACATGGTGATTTTCGAGCGTCTCCTGTCATAGAGTATTCTAATTAAACCGTCTGCTGTTTCAGAAATTGGGTAACTAACATCACCTATGCAACATTGTGTTGCACTTTACTGTGAATGACAAAATTCGATTTTGGGGGTTTTGTCAAGATATTTTCAATCCCACCCAACTATCCGTTGATGATAAATTACTAATTCCATTTGCTTTTATACATATGTACATAAGGATAACATTAACATTCTAGGATAAAAAAGTAGTCTAAAATTTGTAAATTTAGAAGCTTGCATGCTGTTATACAGCAATTGTAATTTACAATGATAGTTAATTATACCGCTTTTTATACATAATATTTGTCGTCCCCTAATAAAACATCTTCGGCTACAATTTCACATCGTAATCATATTCTGACATATAAATAAGAATACCCAATAAAATGTTCTCTTTGAATAAATTCCAGGTTATTTGTACAGGGTATCCCTTTTTGTTGCAATTGTGGGGTACTTCTTTGCCATTCGAGCATTATTTCTTACCTTTTTGTCGCGACCTAAACTGTACGATCGCTTTAGTTTTAAAGGTATAGCCAACTTTTGAATAACCTAACATTAAAAAACAAGTGAAAACATTTTTGATAGATACTGTTATTTTTAATCCAGTGACTTCACAATGGTTGAAAAATAGATTATCATTGCACAAAAGTGATAATAGAAATAGAAAAGACAGATGTGTTGGGAAGATGTTAAAATTCTTGATATGGAATCTAATTTAAATCAAATATTAGTTTTAGAAATGTACCACATACATAAGATAAATAATACCACTAACAAAAAAACTGATACCTGAAATTTAAGTAATATATATACATATTATTGTCGCACGAAATTAAATTATAACATTAGGGGTATAGTTTTGTATCGACTTTGGATTTTACGTTTTTATTATTGTCGAAATTATGTAGGCTTGGTTCATTTGCACCTGTTAATTTGTTTTGACACCTGACAAATTTTGGATTATTTTTTTATATTAAGATTTAACGTTTACTGTATACTGGAAAATTTATACAATTTAACAAGTTGAAGCCCTTTGGTACTTGGACACATGATGTCTTATTTAATTAATTTAATTTAAGTTTTTTTTGCAATTTCTGTAAGTTTTTCACATTTGTAATGTTTAGTTATTATTGTATGCTGTAACTTGTACAAGCCCTGACGATGACTTCCAATAAAAGTCGAAAGCTTGGCTAATGAAAGCAGAGTCCACTTAATTTATTTCCCCAAAGTCGAGTCCCCTAAGTTACATAGTTCAATATTATAATAAATATTTGCGGTCAAGGGTTACAACCTCCAAGTGACACCCTGTACAATGTGTCGCTAGAGTATGTGGAGGAGTAGGCAAACTTTTTAATCTTCTACCAATAATGTCCCAAACGTGTTCGATGGGTGAAAGATCAGTTGATGTTGGTGGGCAAGCAAACAAACTGACGCAGTTTTGCTCAAAGTAGTCCAACGTAAGTTTGTTAACATACCGTCGTGCACTGACTTGTTGAAAAAGTGGATTGGGAAGGGTTCTCAGGTAGACTAAGACATGTGGTTCCACTACTTCATGGCTATAACACTGAACGGTCAGGTTGCCTGTGCTGAAGACCAAAAGCCATCACATTAGATATTCAACGTATGGTGCACATACTTTTTCGCGTTAAAAATAGAGGTTCGCGTCTTTCACCACGTAGCCTTCACTCCGGTCGGTTACGCCGATGCTCAATAGTGAGGGACCGCACTATCTGTGGATATTATGAAAAGAAGTCCGTGTTATGTAAACTACCACTATTGAAGTGATAGAAACAATCCTTCAGAACTAAAAGTCTATAATATGGCCGAGGTTCTTTGCCTGCGCCTTGCACTTTTCGCTCTTGGTGTTTGGCCTTCGTGGAACGACTCCTGACAACAACCCACTACCATGTTTAGCTCCTCTTCGATCTAGTAGCAATATCTTTAAAATATAAATCGTCGTCTCGCAAACGCTCCATTCGCATCTGTTTCCACTCTGGCATACCGAACAAATCAAAGAAGCTTTTAAAAATGCCACTCAAGGCATCAACCACTAAAAATAAAATAAATATTGCCCTTAAAAAATCCGACAACTAAAAAACAAGTGCATATTTAAGACTGAAGAACTGAATGAAATTTTTGGTTACAGATACACTGACGCCAGTAATTTACCACTCCATAGTATGAATACTATATCTTTATACAATATGTAAGAGAGATAAATCATATCTCCTTCAACGGAAATGAAGTAACAGATTGTCAGCAACCTGTTGCTCAAGCGAACTGTTCAACTCCTTCATCACTATCAAATCCTTACCTCCTGGAGCTTTTTTTAGCAATCCAAACAAGTGATAGTCGCACGGCGATAAATCTGGACTGTAAAAGGTGTGTTCAACCTGCTGTCAGTGCATTTTCTCCAATTTGGTCAGAGTTATGCCAACAATGTGTAGCCACCGTTGTCGTGAAGAACGACGTCTTTTGGTGCGATAAGTGGCTTTTATTTCAACCAACAGTTGACAGTAGGTAATATTCGATCTGCATTGATTGTCGGACGTTCATGAAAAAATCAATAAGAATAATGCCTTTACTATCATAAACAACCACCCAAAGAACTTTTCCGACCGACAGCGTTCTTTTTGCCTTCAGTGGTGCCCATTTCCTCTTTGTCGCCACCACTTTCCTGCTTCCTTGGACTCTGGGGTGTAGTAGTGGACCCTAGAATGGACCCGTCTCATCACATGCAACTATCCTATTAAGTTTTTTGATCAGGATTCCTATATCGAGCTATGACCTTCCTAAAGCCAAGTTCTTCGTGGATTATGAAATAAGCAGGCATTCGACTAATTCACCATGCAACAGCGATTTCTTCCATTGTAAGGCGCCTATTATCTTGTAAAAGCTCACTTAATTCATGGATATTTCTTTCCGTGATGGGAGTTCTAAGACTACGATAATGTGTATCATTTTCCACATTTTCTCACCCCACCAGGAAGTTTTTATGCTATTCATACACTCGTGTTTTGGTGAAGGTTTCATTCCTAAATTATTCCTGGAAACGGGTAAAAGTCTCAGAAAGTCGCACACTTGCACAAGTAAAAAACCTTATTATTATGCGTTGCTTAACAAAAGAGGGGACGCTCATAATTCTATAATCTACTAAATGTGAAAAGCAGGAGGTCTTGCAAGGTCGAACGTGTCTATAAGCCTCAGTGAAGTTCACGAGAAGCGCCGAACTCCTCCGATGAGATGCTTTACTGTGACGACCAAATTCCCGTTTATATTTGACTTACCATCGTACTGTGGACTTTGGGTCAATGCGACCAACTAGCTCAAATTGAAACAACGATATGGCTACTGAAATGTGCTCAGAATAACCACAATAAATTGATGAGGATCACGAAGGTACAATGCTCGCGATGGATTTTATCTGATTTTTTGTTTTGCAGCCATTTCCACAGTAGCGTAAATTTGTAAGGAACTTTATTAACTTTTTTGTCTCATCATTGTCTGAAAATAACAGGAACCTGTCCTAACATCCAACTGAAAAATGTACTATGATTAAAATATTTACTACTACTACTATTCAGTTTTTTATTGGGTTTACAGGCATTAAATGAAATGAAAAATTAATGCCATCCTTGACCGAGGTTTGAACTCGGAACCTTTTGAACACTAGTCAAACGCGCTTTCCACTGAGCTATCAAGGCCCTATTCAGCATCGCGGTCAAAGCGGCATATATACATCAAAGTTTTTATATGTATGGCCTCCGCAGCGAATTACGCTCTGAAGCTCCAAAATTCTGAGCGACGAGCGATTCAGCTGCAAATGCGCTGGATGGCGTTCAGCAGCATTACATATAAAAACTTTGATGTATATATGCCGCTTTGACCGCGATTCTAAATAGGGCTTTGATAGCTCAGTGGAAAGAGTGAAAGGTCCCGAGTTAAAATCTCAGTCAAGGCTGGTAATAATTTTTCATTTCATCTAATGCCTGTAAACTCAATAAAAATAATCTATGTTCAATAATACTAGTCTCTGCCATATTGTCTGCAACAGAACAAGCAATCTGTATATATATTGTAAGCCGAAACAGCTGTCCACAGATTGTTCTGATGCAGACAACACGGCATAGAAAAATATTAATGTTATAATGTTGAAAACTGCCCTTTTTGCAGACATCACCGTTGGGGACCTCTGTCGGTTTTTAAACGCCCACTACAACGTGGGCTACCGTTCAGATTACAGGTTCCCCATAGAGAATGGTGGACGACACCTTTAGTTGCCAATAGATGGCATGGTGTTGCCCACAATTGTAATTCTCGCAGATAAGAAACAAAGTCTTGATCTGTTACTGTTACCGCACATTAATAATAATTGCCCCGATCGTTCAGGTTACTTGCAAAAACTTACCTTTACAAGTTCCTTTAGTCTCTCCCGGTTGTAAACGTTACCGATCTCTTCGCCCAATATCAAATCAAGGAACTTTGATATGGGATAGGCCAAAGGGAACGTAAACACCATAACCACTCGGGTAATCCCAATTGTTTTGGCACCGATCATGAGTCCGTGGCGAGAACAGATGGCCTGAGGGGTGATTTCACCAAACAACACAATGGCTATTGTTGAGAATATAACAGCTATCAGTCCGGACGTGAGATCGTCTAATAATATCGTAAATATAGAATTGACGAACACATTACCAAGTAAAATACTGCACAATAAATAATTTCCGTGATCTCTCACGGGTTGTATAATTCTGGCGTATTTACGCTCGCGGGCGGTTCCAGTGTTACAAAGGATCTTCAACTCGGTCCTATCTAAAGACATTAGTCCCAAGTTCAAACCGGAAAACAAGGCTGAAAACGACAGACACAAACACACAATCACAATTGCCGCCCACACTGGCACCATTTTTCCGTGGGACTTCATTCTTATCCACATTTCGCTGCCTTGGTGGATGAACACTTTTTTTGTGGAAGAATATTCACCTTCTTTGACACACATGAAGAAGGCCTCGGCATCGCCGGTCATTAAAGGGAAGCGTACGACTACTCGCACAGTGTCTGGACGAAAGACTTCTTCGGTTATCTGCAATAAACAAGAAATTCTATATTAGTAAATAGAAAGAAAGTGATATATTGTACACTATTAAGTTGCCGCTAAGATATTGTTACGCATAGATAAAGACAAGACAAATAGATTGGAATCTCTCAGTGGTGGGGGGTGACCATACGGATTAGTTTAGCCTAGTGACACGGCAGAGTCTTGGCGCTAGCATCTGCTTACAATACAGTGACTTTATATAGTCACTGTCACTGTACTTATACTTACAGTTGGCGGTATTGTTATTTGACAGTTGCATCAAGACCAGTTTGTCAAGAACTTTTATCAGCACAAATATTTCAAATTTAAAATGTAATCATTTGTTCATATTAATAACAATCACATTTAGTTTGCATAAGATATTCTTGAACTGCTGGATGTGTAAACAGTTAGTAATTACAAGTCATGTCTACTACAAAGCGAGTTTTGCCAGTTGCGGGTGAGGAGGTGAGATCTACTAGTTTTTGTAGAAATATATCTCAGTAACTGCATGGAAGTTACTATATAGACTTTGTACCAAGTGTATTCTGTTGTGCCGCGTAACGCCCTCTATTGATGAGTAGTGCGAACGAGGTAGAAGTATTTAAACTGAGAAGCTATGCGCGTATGCGCACTGCGCAGACACTGGGCGGTCGGTACTCGGCAACGCCGGATGCGTGTGCTGGAGCTCTGTTCGTTGATAGAATTATATAGTTTTGCAGTTTAAGGTATTACTAATTACCCATCTTAAGTTGTGTGTTAAAGTTTTGATAACGTGTGTTAAATAAAGTTCAGTTTCGCAAACCGTGTGTGCACTTTAATTCCGTCAAACCCACACCCACAAAGAAAAACGGTTGCAATTGGCGCTCCAACGGGTGGCGGAAAAGGAAAAGTGCATGTATGGAAAACGGCGATCTGCTTGAAGAAAATGAAACGTGGACAGTGTTCGCAATACAGTCGCAGAATTGAATATTACGTGGGCATTTTGAAATGTTGATTCGATAATTAATCGGAGCAATAAACTTGAAGAAAAGGATGACGTAAGCCTCAAGGGTAACCTTGGTTGAAAGTTGATGCGAGGGGTGAGGAGGACACAACTTCCAGTGACGCAATCCGCAGTCGCTCGTCGGTTGCCGGTAGCAGTTCGGAAGAGTTCGAGAGCTTCGTTGAATTTCCACCGCTGGAATCTGGAATCCAGGTTCGACAATAGCGATTTTCATTTGTGTTTAAGATTAACATTGCGTACTTTATGCTTGGAATTTACATTATTGCAAGAATTTACTTGTTAGCAAAATGGGTAGTAAAAGAAAAGAAAGTCCGGAATCTCGAAATGGCGAATCAGAAAATACAATTATGTTGTTAACTGAAATGCTTAAAAAAATGGACCAAAATTTTGTAACCGGCATGCAAGGTATACAAAAAAGTCATGAAGACACTATTAGAAGTTTAAGTTGTACGGTTAGCTCTAGCATCGCTCAGGTTGGAGATAGATTAATGTTAAAAATGAAAGATCTAAAAGAAACTATAGATGTAAAAGAAATTAGGGCAAATGTTTCAGAGATTAGTAGTGAAAATGTAATGGGAAAAAATTGTAGCGATATACGTACATTTGCTAATAGTTACATAGTAATACTAACATTCATTATTTAACTGCATTTAGAGAGCTGGGGGGGTCGAATATTGTATTCAGGCCTGGTTATTCATCAGTACATACACCCGGTAGGTTTTATACAAGATTTAACCGCGACGTTCGAAATAGCCGAAGTACCAGATGAAAAAAGGGTAGGTATGTTTAGCAGGGAAATCGTTAAAAGGGAGCGCATATGTTTGGTTTTCCATCAAAAAGAACGTCTTTCAGTCTTACGATGATTTCAAAAATTTATTTCTCGAAAGGTATTGGAGTACTGAAAAAGAGCGTGAAAGTTCTGCCAAAATACGTTACGGTGAACATCGTTCTGGTTCAAAAGCAGATTATTTTATCAAAATGGTTAAGGAGAAAGGTTTCTTGAGTGAGAAATTGTCAGAAATGGAACTCATTAAAAGATTAGCTGCGCACTTTTCGTTTGAGGTAAAAAGGGGTATTCTAAGTGGTGGATATCGCACGATTGACGAGGTAGAAATGTACTTGAGAGAGATGGATGATCTATTTCAGGGCAACAGCCAATACCAAACCAACGGGCGTAAATATGAATATAGAGATAATGATAATACGAAWACGCGCGCGACGGTAGGTAATAATAATGGTAACGACGCGTTACTAATAACACCGCAAGAGGGTGTAGCGCTTATTTTCTTTTTCCTATAGTTTAGCCTAGTAAAACTGCAGGCGCTTTATATGAACCCACCCCCACCATTAGAGTTTCCCATCTATTTATCTTGCCCTTGTCTATGTTGTTACGAATACAGAGAATGGCGTTTACTGTCATTTATCTGCCAAAACTGCAGGCTGCTAGTGCCGCAGTTATATGTTAAAGGGACACTGTGTTGTGCAATACAGTAATCGCTTAGTTAACGGATACATGGCGTGGGAAAAATCCTGGTAAGGTCACTACATTATAAATGGCTATCAAATCTCTCAATATCAGAGATAAAACTATCAGAAACTATATGGAAACTATATAATACGTCACAAACGTTGTCTGTACTTATCAAGATCAGTGACCTAAGATGGTAAGGTCACTGCATTGGAAGGTACCTCAGGATGGATCCGGCAACACAAATGACGAAATAATACTGTTATCCTATGGGTAAACCAGAGCCTGCGGATTAGGCAACCAGACCGACGTTTGTGCGGTTCTCTAAAATCATGTTCTGGTATGTTCTCGGAGCTTCCATGCCAGACGGGGAATGCTTTTGGAAACATTTAAGCACTTTCGTCGACTGATATGTAAGCGGTGAAGCAAGCGAATAAGCTTTTCTATGTGCTAATGAGTGAAGTGCAGTGTTTTGAATACTAGTGTATTGAACTTAACTACTTGTTATACTTTAGTGTATTTCGATACTAATCCTAAATAAAGGAAGTTAGGTGAGAAATCCCCATTTTTTGAACCAGTATACGCCAAGATATTCGCAAATAATCATTTCGCTGAATCGTCTGTCAATTTTTTAAGGGAACTGTGTTCGGTGTGCAGATAAGTTTCGTCCTGGAAGACAATCGACATTTTTTTGCTATGAAAGCATCTATTGTTTCTGATTTCATGTTTCTCAATGTTTTCGACTGTTTTACGTTCTACGCCATCTGAAACCCATATGACGCAACAAATCTTATAGTTTCGTTAGAACCATGCCATTCTAATAATGCATCTTCATTTTCTTGTCAAGTTCAGCTAAGATAACGCGATTTCTTTCTGTTTTATGCAATTGGTATACACCACTTACGTTGTCTTAATAAGGGGTATAACAGACTGTAACGCATATTTGCGCAGCCCCTACCGCTCACCGTATTTCGCTTGTGTTGTTGTAGATGTGTAAGTATAATAAAGTTAATATCAAAACATATTCTGAGATCCTCATTAGTAATATGAAATTCAACAATATTTTTGAAATCTAAGGTTGTGAGCATACTTTTCAGTACGAAATACATATATCGGGTTAATAACATCCGATTACAATCTACATCTCATAAATACTTAATGCAGCAGAAAATGGTCTCTCTCTCTCTCTCTCTCTCTCTCTCATAAGATCCTTTATTTATTTGGTTAAAACATAGTGCCGGTGCACTGTACAACCACACTGCCTTATAAAGTTAAGTGATTGTAGTGCACTATAGCACTGGAATAGTGACGAATTAGAATTCAGTATATATCAATACTTAGTGTGTAAATAAAGAACTTATGGTCAGAATTCTGCATTTTCGGATCCGTACACGTATGAATACTATTAAGTGGGAAATCTAAAAATTCAACGTTGCAAACATTCTAATAGTTTCTCCTCACAAAAATATAACCTATTAGTGGCGTCAAAATTATTGACATTAATTAGATGGGACACCGGACACCTATTTCTCACGCGATTTATCTCGAACCATCACGAAATTGTGAAGATCGCTAGATTGGTCCTAGTGGTCTTTGAAGGTGCCCTCCATGGTAGCCTGACTTAGCATCCTTAGACTTGTACTTATGGGAGCATGTCAAAAGTAAAATCTATTCTACTCTAGTAAATAACCGTGTATAATTGCTCGAAAGGATAAGGACAACGGTTGTCGAATTAAATAATGATCAAATTAGACGAGCCACAGCAAGTGTACGAAGAAGAATTCAAATGTGCCTTCAAATAAATGCCCAGCATAATATATAACGTTTTTTGTAGTCTTTTAACTTAACTTAAAAGTTGGGGAGAGACTTTAGATTAGACTATCACTGCATACGAGATCTTATGCAGTCAACATTTCCTGCATTAAAATCAACTTTATATAAAGTGCGATCAAGAAAATTTGGCATCGAGGATATGTCGATGATTGAACCACACAGCTAAATTATTACTTGTGGAAAAGGTTGTACAAAAGTGAGGTTAGGTTGTGGTTCAAGTTAGCTGGGAGTGATACATTTTAATTAAAATTAATTTGTTTTTAACTGACCGTCGAAAATAAATTTTATTGACAGCAGTTTCTATCTATCAATATGAACGAAAAAAACATTAATGATATTAAGTATTCATAAACTGCAATTTATTTTATTAAACCTGCAAATGTCGTACTTTAGACACCAGAAATAAGCGTATCAATCTTGAAAGACATACGATTTCGCTTTTATGAATGACTCGATGCCAAATTTTCTTGATCACACCATACTAATACACTCATACCCGAAAAATATCTGTAGCGGGTCTTTGGCACAATGCTCCGTAATCTCCAATTTCCGTAGTAAACGTAATAAGCATTTCGTTGGTAAAATTATAACCAAACAAACGAAGAGTATGATTCGCTTCGGCCAAAACATCGGGAACACCATTCTCGTCGAATTCTGGATCCTTGGTTGTGACCTCCAAACGAAGTCCCGTCACTCTTATGACGGTATCTAATTCGGTATCTCGCCGCGTCACGATGCTGTAAAATAAAGAAAAATCATTAAAATTAAACCATAAACTGAGCTTTAGAGTATTATGGTAAATATTCCTAATATTTTATTATGCTTTATATTACTATGCTATTTGCTAATTATCAAGTGAAATCTTTAATCTAAACATTTTTAAAGCTTCTAATGTAAAATTTTTAAACAAACATAATAGGCACCTAAAAAAACTGTTTGCATACTGATCATTTCGATGTGTCGGCATTTTGCACAAATAATAAAAATTAGAACCAATTCTTAAATATAATGCGTAATCAAAAAAAATTTAAAAAAGTAATTATTATTTGCAGCAATCACAAGATTTCAACGAATTCAAACAATGAGTTTGTTTGAAATTTGTAACTAATTATTCCGACATTCAAGGGGTATACTTTTTTGTAGTAAACTGAATGCAGTTTTAAAATTAATAAGTGATTTTTTAATATCAATATTCATCCACAGAGATTTTGAGGTGCGTACGGAGCGCCCTCTAGTCGCAATACAAAAAATTAGTTCATAGTCAGTGAAACGTTGTTTTCAAAACCCTTAACTTCTCAAGATAGCAAAACATAAATTGACCTACTTCGTACACGCTTCTATGGTTATTCTGCAGGGATCTCTTACCATCATGCAACTTTTCGTATAGTTTAATTTTACCGTTATGTAAAGCTCGCATTCTATATTTTCCAAAAACTCTGATAAATCTTCAGTTTCCGTGAATACTACCAGGTTATTAAGTCGTTTGTACACACCAGAGCTATTGTACAGGGTTTCTATAAATGATTCATGCATTCAGGGCGCTTATGGAAATTATCGATTAAATGAATTTCCCGCCTCTCGGGAAGTGACGTATACTTGTCATCTGTCGATTTTTGAAGTATTTTGTATATTTTAATATGGGAAAACGCCTAGGAGTGTGTATTTTTAACATATTCTGTAGTGTTTTGTGGAATAATTAACTTTAAGGTTGCAGAAAGCTCACATTTCGGAACTGTAATGTGACATTGATCTGCAGCCTTCAGTAGTATTGCCGTGCATATTGTAGCTGTAGCTTGGCAGCAGTTACAAAATGGCGGCACAGAAAATTCAGAAATCAACGCCGCCCGCGTTGCATGGATCATTTGTAGAAACCCTGTATTATATAATATAGACAATAGCATTTAATCCGCCGTCTGTTAGGTAGTTTCATAGTAATAGTTGTTATTGTGAAGATTAGGGGGATATTGAACACCCGTTTTACGCTAGTATTACCTTATGTTATTATAACTAATACCCATGACGTATATTTTACTGCATTCCCTCCATTTCTCATCTACTATTCTTCTTACTATAAACATGTTTGGTATATTTCTCCAGATCCTGATATATGTACATAATATGCCGAAGACTTTTTCTGTCTACAAAATCATTTTTGAATGGTAAATCATGTTTTAGTTTTGAAACTGCTTAAGTTATTTAAAATTTGGGTTTTATTTTTAAGGAGATGAACTTTCATTGAGCCCTCAAATTTTAAAGAATTTGTTAAAGATACTAGCAGTAAAAAAGGGTTCGGTATCCTGGCTAGATTTACCTTAGAATTCAAGTCTTGGGGATCAGATCCTATAACGGTCACATAATTAGAATTAATGGAGCTTAGCCTGCAAAAGAAAGTTCTGTCTATACCGATACTGTATGCTGAACTTGTTTTTTTAAATAAAATGAAAATGCAGTTTTTAATTTGTCAGTGTCCTGTTGTTACAGAACATTTATTCTCAATTTCGAATTTTAATTTGCAAAGATGTTAATTAAGGATGGTGTTCTGACTACCATGTTGTTGATGTATCTTTTGTATTTTCTTTTTTATTTCATAGCTGTGAAAATGAACTGTGAATCGATTCACTATTTTCCTAATGACGCATGTCAAAGCAAGTGTTAACACTAGGCATTACACAACTATACATGAATATTAAAATGATAAACGTAGTATTGCTCTACAACTTTCATGTTGATGTTGTACAAGCAAAATTGACGTTAACTGCTAAGAATATCTATTTGTGTGTAATTCATTTTTATATTTTGTAATTCTAATCGGTAGACGAGAACTCGTGCATTCCGATATTTTATCGCACGCTACTTCGAACGACGCCCATTATATTATATTAATCATGACAATGGCACGATGCTCGTTTTATAGGTATTTATGTATGTGTTTGTTAGCCTAACGAGACATTGTCTAAACTCGTACGACCACCAACTTAGTCACCTGTACGAGTATATGAAAATGTTTACGATATGTACAATAGTTATAAAGATATACATAAGTTATCAAAGAAAAGTATATTTGAAATATGCAAAACTGATAGTAAGGTTCAGGCACTTAAAGCTCTTCCACGTAGACAACTCGCACTTCCCTTGCATAAAAACTCCAATATGTAACTTTTTTCTTAATCTTATCTCAGAGGTTAGTACCACCAGCTGATAAGATTTTAAACAAAGTTTTCTTTTGTATATTTACTTGGAAAATAATAATATTAGCAATTTGTCATGCTTGGAACATTATGGAGATTATGAGATATAAATTATGATGATCATGGCACCATCAAAATAATAATATGTAGATAATAAGGTAAGAAAATTAAATTATGAGCAATCCTATATAATTAGAATCAAAAACTGCGCTAGAGCGCTCAAGCCGAATACATACAAAAAAAGTTTTCATGCCTTTTTTAAAGTTAATTGAAGTTTATGCTTTTGTTTATTTCCCAAAAGTAATAATAGAAGGTAAAAGCACGTTTCCATCTCAAGCTCTATTGAAGTTTATCCTAATGATACCACAATACATCATACACGTGTGAGATAGTATTTTTTTATTTATTTCATAACCATTATACCCATATATGTCAGGTATCGCAAAATTATTTATAAAATAAATTGCAAAACCTTTAATTGGCGAGTACGGTTTTTAACAATTTTTTAGTCAATAACTTTTCAGTTGTTTATTGTAGTTTTGGTCCAAAATAAGCGTGGAACTCGTGTGAGTTTTCAACTCGGCATTTTGACAACGAAATGTGGTGTATGTCAGCTAATAAGGTTCTCACTGCCATCTTTTCTCAGGAGCATCTTTGTAACTTCAGTACAGGACCTCCACCAAAAGATACACTAAAATACCACCTAAGGTTGCTGCAGTGAAAATGGGCACAATAAAAATACAATAAGCAAGTGAATAGCTTCTTATTCTAGGGTGTAACGGATTTTGCGGACCAAAAAGACACTAGACGACGATATCCTTGTGTGTGTTTGAACATAGTATACCGCTCAAGACAAAACAAAACAATTATGGAAGCCTTTTCGGGGAAAGAGACTTCAGCGCATCTTCCTTGTATCGTCGAGATGTATTTATATTTAATTTCAGTTTAAAGAAGACACATTTCTTATAGAAAGCAATATAACATACAGAGTTTATCTGTAAGTGCATACATCTTGTCATCTTGATTATCGTTGGGCCAAGACCTATCCAACGAACCATCCACGAGCCCGAGGGGTATGCTATATGGGGATGAATTGTGCTAGTTTTGTGCTGAATTGCGCTGCTATTAAAAAGTTTTGTGCAGAAACCCTCACACGTTTAATTAAATAATCATTTGAGGGGGGCCAGCTTGACGGTCAGCCCCGCTTTTTTTTAATATTCAAAATATAATAACGGCAATGAATTATGCTAGTTTTGTACTGAATTGTGCCGGTGTCGGCGAGTTTTGTGCAGCAACCCTTATATTTAATTTTTTTAACATCGGCGGACGAGGCCGGCTTGACGGCCAACCCCGCTGTTTTTTGCAATATTCAAAATCTAATAACGGCAATGAATTATGCTAGTTTTGTGCTGAATTGTGCCGGTGTCGGCGAGTTTTGTGCAGCAAGCCTTATATTTATTTTTTTAAAACATCGGCGGGCGGGGCCAGCTTGTCGGTCAGTCCCGCGTTTTTTGCAATATTCAAAATATAATTACGGCAATGAATTGTGCCCGTTTTGTGCTGAATTGTGCCGCTGTCAGCGAGTTTTGTGCAGCAATCCTTATATTTATTTTTTTAATCATCGGTGGGCGGGGCCTGCTTGACGGTCAGCCCCGTTTTTTTTGCAATATTCAAAATCTAATTACGGCAATGAACTGTGCTCGTTTTGTGCTAAATTGTGCCGGTATCGGCAAGTTTTGTGCAGCAACCCTTATATTTAATGTTTTTAAAACATCGGCGGGCGGGGCCAGCTTGACGGTCAGCCCCGGTTTTTTTTTGCAATATTCAAAATATAATTACGGCAATGAACTGTGCTCGTTTTGTGCTAAATTGTGCCGGTGTCGGCAAGTTTTGTGCAGCAACCCTTATATTTAATTTTTTTAAACATCGGCGGGCGGGGCCAGCTTGACGGTCAGCCCCGGTTTTTTTGCAATATTCAAAATATAATTACGGCAATGAACTGTGCTCGTTTTGTGCTRAATTGTGCCGGTGTCGGCAAGTTTTGTGCAGCAACCCTTATATTTAATTTTTTTAAAACATCGGCGGGCGGGGCCAGCTTGACGGTCAGCCCCGGTTTTTTTTGCAATATTCAAACTATAATTACGGCAATGAATTGTGCCCGTTTTGTACTGAATTGTGCCGCTGTCAGCGAGTTTTGAGCAGCAATCCTTATATTTAATTTTTTTAAACATCGGTGGGCGGGGCCTGCTTGACGGTCAGCCCCGTTTTTTTTTGCAATATTCAAAATCTAATTACGGCAATGAATTGTGCTAAATTGTGCCGGTGTCGGCAAGTTTTGTGCAGCAACGCTTATATTTAATTGTTTTAAACATCGGTGGGCGGGGCCAGCTTGACGGTCAGCCCCGTTTTTTTTGCAATATTCAAAATATAATTACGGCAATGAATTGTGCCCGTTTTGTACTGAATTGTGCCGCTGTCAGCGAGTTTTGKGCAGCAATCCTTATATTTAAGTTTTTTAAAACATCGGTTGGCGGGGCCTGCTTGACGGTCAGCCCGGCTTTTTTGCAATATTCAAAATATAATTACGGCAATGAATTGTGCTCGTCTTGTGCTGAATTGTGCCGGTGTCATCGAGTAAAATTACTGGCGTTCTAAAGGAGCACTGGAGCAATATTTCCGTCGAATTCATCCTTATTATTTTACTTACGGTAGCTATACCAATACGAACCTAAGCACAATTTAAGCCATGAGTCCTGCCGGTGATGATAACTTGATGAAAATTTCCCTAAATATAGTATAAATGTTTGGCATGCGGGAGGAAAATAACAAAAATTCTTATGTGGAGAATTTTTAAGATAAATTTATCAACGGATGATACCCATCTGCTGTTTTTACTGTTTCTAATTGTTTAATGTAAATCTGAATGTATTGACAAAGCTACGGATGTGGTGTTTGTGCTCCCCCTTCTGGCTGATCCACAAGCCGCTACTCCGTAAAATATATTATAAGTGGACGTTTGCCGTTTGCATAGACGTCTATCCTGCAGATATGATGCAATCAAGTTGTATACTTTCCATCTTAACCCACATATTGACACATTTCTAACTTGCTTAGCGGTTTCTGATAATTCTCGCACTTGAGCGTCACGTAAAATCGGGGGCACTATCGTACTTACAAGAATCAACTAAATTACCTATAATAATTGTGAATCATTTGTTTCCTTTTTTCCAAATCTAAGATGCAATTTTAAATTTAAAAATTCGTTAATTACACCGAAACCAAACGTTATTGTCTTAAATTTTAATATGTGAAAATATTTCGTATCTAAACAAACAATTGGGTATTTCAGCGTTTTTTTTATTATACATTCCGAACGATCCAATTGCCATAAGACTGCGTGTTTTTTTAATTTCTTTCAATGTTCCCTAGAACTTGAGATATTAATTAATATAAATTAAGGAATTCCGCTGTGACGGCATAAGTGAACAATCAGGTTATACCGTGTTGAAAAGAGACGGATAAACAACAATCGGAGTAAGTAGCAACATCGTGTACAGCTGACCACTGACAGTACAGTGACAGCTGAGCTGAATCATCTGTAAACATGTTTTTTATGTGTTGTGTTTGTTTATTGTTCGTTGTTCTTGCGTTAATTAAGCATCATCAAACACAACAAATCCAACACCGGCAAAGATGATAACGTTTAGAAAATCATGTGTGTTTACAAAATCAGCTTGCCTGACGCCTGACATCCTACCGTGATTTGACAGACACAAAGGAATGCAAAGTAATACCACTGTTGCCAAGTTGCGTATTTCCGTTTTCAGTTAAGTCGTCACATCCTTTGGAGGGCGTTTTAAAATACTTCAACTTTGACTTGATTATTCACGTACTTAAATACATTTTTATACTAACCAAAATATGGAATTATTTGCATATGTTACAATTAGTAACGAAACTATATTGAATTCCGTAATTTTTACGTCACTGAACTACGCAATTCCCGGTCTTTCGTACAATGGTCAAGTTGGCCACAGATTGTTTTGACGCAGGCGACGTTATTGTTTTATTATTATTGGGGACATCTGCAGGTTTTTTTCGGGTTTTTTAAACGTCCACAGCAGAGTGGGCTATACCGTTCAGATTAGTGGGTAATACCGAATTGTCACTAGATGACATGGCGATATCCACATTCTAATTCTCGCACCGTACATATTGTTGTAAGATTTGTTGAAGAAAAAGAGATTTGGCTTAGGTATGTAATAATAAAGACATAAAACAAAACAAAGTCAATTTTTTGCGAATATCCTCTAATTAATTTAAAAGTGACAGTTAAATTTCTTAATGGAAATAAATACAACGAGTGCACCAACTGCTCAAATCATTTAAAGCAGTATAAATTTAGTAACTTGCCGCTGATTAAAACCACAGTAATTTTAATAAATTACAGTAGAAATAAGACTCCAAAGTAACTCTGTAAGAGCAATTCTGTGTCCATGATTCAGATATGTGGTTTAATTTGCAGTGTACCTTTGTAAGAAAATATGCAACTATTTGTTTTGCGTGGGCGATGGTTTTTCGTTGAACACCACCCAAAAACGTTACAACCTCTACTATGGTCATCAGGTGTCGCCTACCCTACTTAAAAGGCAACGGGCAGCCATTGGAAGGACGTCCATCAAACAGTGCATCACACATCTTGAATCTTGAGGAGACAACCAAGAATAGTCGATGAAGCTGCCAAAATTGCAGTATTCACTGAATTTGTGATCAATTCGAACCGAGATCCGAACATATCAGTTCAGCTGGCAGCTAATACAACCATTATCAGGTGAACTCAGGAAGAATTTCATCCTTGTAAAATCCAGCATTATCAAGAACTTAATGAAGTTTAGAATAGCAGATGAGCTTCATTTGTAAAAAAAAAGTTTTTTTCCGACGAGTGTACTTTTTCTCTCAGATAGCAGTGCGAGGGGCAGTGTTAATAGGCACAATAGTAGATATTGAGTGACCGTAAGCCCCACGTATTTAGAAAAGAAAATAAGCATTTCTGGATGACTGGATAGTATAGTTATGGAGCATGCCGTAATGTAGGACGAGTTCATGCTACATTGACAGTTCAGGAGTTAGATGTTGGAAAACCAAACTGACTATGAATGAATGTGATTGAAGATTCCACCAACATACACTTATAGCACTGCACTAAATTTCTGGCAAGAGAGCAGCGCCGCACTCAGGCATGTTTCGATCTATTTTCAATTTTTATAAGAACGACTTCGAAAAAACAAGATTATTGAGCGATCGAGACATGCTTTTACAATGACTTTTAAAAGATAAATTAAACACGAAAAAGAGTTTGAGAGAAGTTGCGAATTTTTTTTGTCCAAAATACAAATAAACTAGAGGTTTAATTCCAGAGATCGTGCGCTTATCACAACTTGTCGATAAACGAAGTTCGTTCTTCATCAACAATGTTACAAGATCGGTTCAACAACTTCGGTGTTCTGCATTTTATTCTGATATGACCAACGAATTCGATTTGGAGAAATTGAAGACTAAATTTTTGTAATAAATAACATTTTTATTAATATATTTTATCACTTTCGGCTACATGAAAGTCCCCGTCAACTATCAACTAACCCACTCGGGCCAAATATAATCGCCGGGCCTGGCCGCACTACTTTCTTCCAGTCAGGTATTGGATGGATCGTAACTACCTACCAAAAAAGGCAGGAGATAGTCATAGTATAGATCGACAGATATATCGACAAATGATTTCTTTCTTTGGGACCATCCGAAGTCAGTACCTGACGAACGACAAGTAGGGTTGGTCAGAATGTGGTATTTATAAGCAGACTAGTAATTATTATTAAATCAAGTATGCACAATGCATAATATGTATTACTATTATCGTCAGCTTGCAACGTTCGAAGTATTTAGAATTATATCTGACAAATTTAAAAGTCTAATATTAAAAAGTAACAATTAGGTACCGTTTCTAAAAGTAGCCAAAGTGAAAATGAAAAAAACCGCTGCACATTGAATCAATACTTCCACATCCAATTGTCAAAATGACATTTATGTTTTTATTTTTTATACTATACGATTAGTAATCAGGTTCTGAGCATTTTTTCTCTCTACACATTTTTTCTAAGACAAACAGTCCTCGTTATATTAGCAAAAAATATAAATTTTTAAAATCGGTTTTTTCCAAATAACTCGAAAATTATTAACTTAACAAAAAAATTACAAGAGTGCTTTCTGATCAGAAATTTGTTTTTCTATAGAATACCAAAATTTAAGAAAAGTCGTACGAGCAGGGTCCAAAATAGGTTTTTTGGAAATATTTCGAAAATGTGAAAATTTTGAATAAATTTTCTAAGACATTTTTTGTGATAAATTGTATTTCCTATCTGATGGTATTTTCATTTTTTGAATATATGAAACATATTCAGAGATATTTAGGAAAAACCGTTTTCTTTAAGTGACGCTTTTCTTCTATCTTCTAAACAGTTTGCTGCACCGAAAATTTATAAGAACGAACTCGCAGTTATACTACAAATCACATACTAAAACGAAAAAAAAAATAAAAGTTTGCAAAAAGGGTAGTTACCCCCCAATTTCGTCCCCTTCCCGATACCCTACTTACCCCACAAACAATAGGTCGCTTTGGGTAGTTGAGATTTATACGTTTGCCAAATTTCAAGTTCATATACGAGGCATGTTTTTTAAGTAAATACCGTTTTGCGATTCCGCCGCCGCAGCGCCACGGTCGGCGTTCYGCGCATGCGCGCTGGTTACCTACATCTCTTGTCTACGCACTGACGCCATTACAGTTTGATTYTTCATTGTWTACGTTGTTTACTGAGTGTTTAAGATGCCTCCGACAATCGTTGAGTCCCGCCGATTGTGAAGTACGGGCTGTTATACGATTTCTTAGTGCTAAAAGCGTAAAACCGATCGATATTCATCGTGAGATCTGTGAAGTTTACGGACAAAACATTATGAGTGATGGAATGACAAGGAAATGGGTGAGAGCATTTAAGGATGGCCGCACAAATGTGCATGATAAAGAACGGAGTCGGCGTCCTTCGGTCGTTAATGAAGATTTGGTGCAGAAAGTGAACGAAAAGGTGAGAGAAAACAGACACTTTACAATTTCATCATTGTGCGACTGCTTTCCTCAATATTCTCGTAGTGTTTTGTATCGCATTGTGACCGAGAACTTGAATTACCGGAAATTGTGTTCACGTTGGGTTCCGAAAATGTTGACGGATTTGCACAAAACCCAACGTTTAGGCAGTGCATTGACTTTCCTTGAGCGGTACCACAATGAAGGTGAAGATTTTTTAGACCAAATTGTTACTTGTGACGAAACATGGGTGGCTTACGTCACACCAGAATCGAAACAACAATCCATGGAATGGCGACATTCATCATCACCCAAAAAAGTGAAGTTTAAGCAAACAATTTCTGCCCGGAAAATCATGTGCACAGTTTTTTGGGAGAGAAAAGGAGTATTGCTAGTGGAGTTTCTGCCTCGTAATGAGACAATCAATGCAGCGTCTTATTGTAAGACATTGAACAATCTGCGTCGTGCAATCCAGAACAAAAGACCTGGCAAGTTGAGTAAGGGTATCGTTTTGCTGCATGACAATGCCCGTCCACATGTGGCTAATCGGACCAAAGATCTCATCAAATCTTTTAAATGGGAAACTCTAGATCATCCTCCATACAGCCCTGATCTGGCGCCCAGCGACTACCATTTGTTCCTGCACTTGAAGAAACACCTGGGTGGTCAGCGTCTTCAAGACAAAAACGAAGTCGAAACATTTGTGATACAGTGGTTAACAAGTCAGGCGGCAGAATTTTATGAGGAGGGTATTTAAAAACTGGTGCCACGTTATGACAAGTGCCTCAATATTCACGGAAATTATGTAGAAAAGTAGATTAAGGTACAGGCTTTCATGTAAGATAAAATTATTGCGATATCTTTGCACGTCTTTTTTTTAATTCCAAAACGGTACTTACTTAAAAAACATGCCTCGTATTAAGTCTTTCGAAAGTTATCGTGTTGTCCACAAACAATACCACAGACACAGGCAAGAAATTTCTTGTGCTCAAATTTTGTATTTTTGCGTTTCCACCATTTTAAAGAGAATGAGCAAATAAAAATTTTTGAAAATTTTTTTCGCGATACAATACTTCGTTGGATGCGGAAGTAGTTACAACAGAGATCGTACCATATAACACGTTTATATGAAACTCCGTGTTTAATGGTAATGGTACTACACTAATGACAATAAATTGTATCATTGGGCACTGCAATTATTAATTGTGTCGGCTAATATGGAGCTTCTCTATTTTAAGTGGTAGCTACATTGCATTTCCGCCTTCCAAAGGAAATACTGGTTTAGTAAAATTACACACTTTTTGAATATCACAATTACATAATGTAATTTATAAGTTATTGTAAGTGGACATTGGTTATATTGCAATATGTATATACACACAAAAAAGTCTAAGGATATTTGTATTTATTATCAATAAAAGTGTGCATGTAATCCAGGTAAATACACACTCTTCAAGGGTCAATTTCGGAATGAAAGATAAGAAATTAAAAACTTTATTTTGATATTCTAAATGTTGGATCAAAAGTTGCAAAAAATATCGTGTGTGCCTCTCAAGATATTCAAGGTAAAAGGTCGCAAAGTCAGTGTTTTGTAAATATCTCGCCTTCTATGCCTTAAATGGCACCTATTTACATTTATTACAAGAGTTGTAGAACATTAAATTCTCAACAAATTTTGCCCGAAGCATTTTTGTATACGTTTAACGGTTCTTGAGATGCAGCGCGAAGAGTACGGAGCGCTACGCATACATGTCATAGTGCAAAGTCTGTCATAAATCCCAGTTCCTAATATGGTAAGATGCTAAAATGTAAGATATTAACCTAATTTTTGTTGCAATATTATCCAATTGATAACCCTATATATATTCTGTATTCCCAAATTTAAGAAATATCCCGACTTTTCCTTTGTCTGTATATTGTTAGGTGCAGGAATTAAAAATGCAAGATATGTCACTCAAAATATTTTTATATACTCCTAAAAGATTAATAGTTTAGAACTATCATTACTATATTCCACTTTGTGCAAATGGACCAGTTTGCATAATTTTTGTATATTTTTAATTATATATGTTTATAAAATGCGGACATCTTACTTATTTATAAGCATCTTTTTAACTCTCAAACCCATTCATGAATTGACAATGTTATTATACATAAAAAATGTCATCTCGGATGCCATAGGTACATATATTGAAACTAAAACACAATATCGATATATCGACATGTTTTGTTGCAAACAACCATATTATACCCAACATTTTGTGGTTGTTACTGGTGTTAAATTTTTTGAAAATTCGAATAGATTCTATTACAGATAACTCCACTTAAAAGGATAACGATCTTTGCCATGTGTCATGCTATAAAAATAATCGTCTTAGCGAGAGATTCCAAATCTCACTGGTAGATCGCGGCAACTAACAAGTGTAAAACTTTTACTTTTTTTTGCTCTTTTTTATCATCTTATTCAAAGTAAAACACATAATAATGATCATGCAATAGGAGGACGTGACATAGGAATATGTAATATAAACTTTCAATATGATCTGATCATTTACAACATCGATTAGGTTAGATGCTTTATTTTTAAAATTAAGCTAGATGCTTTATTTTTAAAATTAAGCACTGTTTCACAAGTTTCGTTTACCTTTTAAGTGTTTTTGCACTCATCACAGTTCGAGTTTTGCTAAATTAGATGTGTAACATTCGACTTGAGAAATTTAAGGTCGCTTAGAGCAGAAAAACAATTAAATATACGGTAGTACATAACTTCTTAATTGCTATATTACGATAAGCATTGTTATTATACGGTAATTTTATACTTATGGCGAATAACTGAATGGTTGGTATTTGTAGTTTTATAACTTGAAAATAAATGAAATTCAAACCAAAATGAAAATAAAACCTAACGTTTACCCAGTTAAAGGAAAATTATTAAAAAATTGTACACTTAACATGGGGTGGGTGCCACCTATCGGCAGTCCACAAAAGCTTGAATTCACCGACAAAATATGGACGCTAGCGAATCGTTTGTTCGGTATCCTTAGTGGAGTTACTTGTAGATTTTACATAAAAAAAGAAAACGTCAATCAAGTTATAACTTGCCGGCCTGGAGAGTGTTGATAGCTCAGAAAATAGACAAAATGGGACGGTTTCTCTTATCTATTTTAAGCTAAATCAACTCTGTAATTAAAACCTAAAATTTAAGGTGCTGTCATGGTCAACATCAACTTTAACAAATCAATTTAAAAAATCGCTGCAAATTGAATTAATACTTCCACATCCAATTGTCAAAATGACATTTACGTTTTTATTTCTTATACTATACGATTAGTAATTAGGTTTTCGTACGAACAGGGACCAAAATACGTTTTTTGGAAATATTTCGAAAATGTCAAAATTTTGAATAAATTTTCTAAGACAAATTTTGTGAGAAATTTTATTTCCTATCTGATGGTATTTTCATTTTTTGAATATATTAAATATATTCGGAGATATTTAGAAAAAACCGTTTTCTTTAAGTGACGCTTTTTTTGCCAATATCTTCTAAACAATTTGCTGCACCGAAAATTTATAACGGCGAATAATACTCGCAGTTATACTACTAATCACATAGTATGTGACGAACGAAACGAACGAAAAAAACGAAAAAAACTTGCAAAAAGGGTAGTTACCCCCCAATTTCGCCCCCTTCCCGATACCCTACATACCCCAAAAACAATAGGTCGTTTTGGGTAGTTGAGATCTATACGTTTGCCAAATTTCAAGTACTACATATATTTAGTCTTTCGAAAGTTATCGTGTCCACAAACAAAACCACAGACACAGATACACCGACAAGAACTTTTTGCTCAAATTTTGTTTTTTTACGCTTTCAACCATTTTAAAGCGAATGAGCAAAAAAATTTCTTGTCGGTGTGTCTGTGCCTGTTGTTTTGTTTGTTGACATGATAACTTTCGAAAGACTAAATATATGAACTTGAAATTTGGCAAACGTATAGATCTCAACTACCCAAAACGACCTATTGTTTTTGGGGTAAGTAGGGTATCGGGAAGGGGGCGAAATTGGAGGGTAACTACTCTTTTTGCAATTTTTTATTTTTTTTTAGTATGTGATTAGTAGTATAACTGCTAGTATTATTCGTTCTTATATTTTCGGTGCAGCAAACAGTTTAGAAGATATTAGCAAAAAAGAGTAAAAGAAAACGGTTTTTCCTAAATATCTCCGAATATATTTAATATATTCAAAAAATGAAAATACCATCAGATAGGAAATAAAATTTCTCACACAAAAAGTGTCTTAGAAAATTTATTCAAACTTTGTCATTTTCGAAATATTTTGGCTATTTTGGACCCTGCTCGTACGATTTTTTTTTAATTTTGGTATTATATAGAAAATCAAATTTCTGGTCAGAAAGCACTCTTATATTTTTTTTGTTCAGTTAATAATTTTCGAGTTATTTAGAAAAAAAGCGATTTAAAATTTATATATGTTTGCTAATATCACGAGGACTGTTTGTCTTAGAAAAAATGTGTAGAGAGAAAAATGCTCAAAACCTGATTACTAATCGTATAGTATAAGAAATAAAAACGTAAATGTCATTTTGACAATTGGATGTGGAAGTATCGATTCAATTTGCAGCGGTTTTTTATTTTCTAGTCAACTATTATCAGTCTATAATACCTTGAAAATGAAATACGCTAACATATCCCTAACAACCGCGGGCATTATAATACCCGCTCATTTGATTATTATAAACTCATTTTTTATTTAAATTATATTTTCTTACGTTTACGTTTCGATGGTTTAAAGCGCAAATTTTGTATGTCCAATTTCATACGCATTTTACAGAAATATGAAAAATACATTTCATTCAGATTTAATTTCACAATCCATAGATCACTAAATAATGACATAGAATACAAAACCTAATTTTATTTGATACTAAATTGATTTAAAAAAAACACATCTATTGAGTAGAAAATAAAGCATTGTACATAATATACACCACGGGCTTTATTAGATTATAATGCCCATCAGGCGAAATATATATCCCTCGGGTTAAAGGCCCTCGGGCTACCTTCAGGGCATTATAATCTACATAATGCCCTTGGTACATATGTAAATAGCTATTTTGTTGACTTGGGAGACTTGTATCCTATGAAAGTATGATATTTATTAAACAAACTGGTATTGTGCCAGTAAAGGTTGGGGAGCTAACCTTACCACTACTCTCTGGCTGTCGCTGTTTACCTGTATCTCAATATTTTATTTAAACATACCAGCAGCTAAGATGTGATAAAAGTATTAGCCACGTGCGCACGATCTTAGGGTCGAAAAATTTCGAAACGTTACTTGGCTTAGTATAGAAGCGAATCTGGCAAAGACTATTAAAATTAGATTTGTATGGGAATTATTTATTACTTATGTTTTGTAACCATGTTTTAAATAAAATTAAAAGGCTAAACCATCTCGAAGAAAAAGAAAACTAGCATGGCGTATACAAACAAAGCAGGATTGGAAAATAACAATTTTTAAGAATTCAAAAATCGGTGATTTTTTACTTAAATTTTTTTTTTATTTAAAAATAATACATTTGTTTGTTTTTTCATTTTTATAAAATAAATAAATAAATTGCTTTGTTTACAGAAATAAATGTGATTTTTAGCCTACTAGGTACATTTTTATATTAACTATCAACCTCAAAATTAGTGGTGTTTCGCTATTTTATATTAAATCAGTTGTGTATATACTATTACAAGTATCGGTAGATTCTTAGTACAAGAAACATTAGTTTTTCCCTGTTTGCCTCAGTAGAGCAACTGTTTGTATATAATAAAGATACACAAGGATATAAAGTATAGAAGATATTCGGAAAATATTATAAGATATTGTTGTGAATATTTTCAAAAACCGATATAAACAAGCATTTACACCCTACCATTTCATTGCTTGTACTTTATATATAACTTCCCGTTAACTGCTGAAGAATAAGATCAAGCCTTAAATAAGGTGAAGGAAATATATGCAAATTCTAGATTATTACCACTCATTATAACACTATATGCAAGGAAGTGCTCCGTTTTTCCGTAGTTATGTTTCCAAACAACCTTTTAGCAAAGACAACTCTGAAACTGAGAAACTTCTTACTATACCTCGTACTATACTGAACCAATTTTTATGTGCTGTAACTTCTTTAGCTTCGGTTTTCTACATTTGGAAAGGTGCGTTTTAATTTACGAAATAAATAAGGAATAGAGAAAACAGAAAGGATGGTGGTGTTCTATCAAATGAAAATCAGTACCTATTATTTTTTTCTCTTAATGGAAAAGTTTTATATTTTGCAAAAATGTTTTTACTCCATTTGTTTTGTAACAAATAGTAATCTTAATTTAACTTTTCTTTGGTGGAGGCGAACCGTGCAACAAAGAACATTTAATTAACCTACTGCCGACAATCATATAAAATTTAAATTTTTCGGAGTGTGCTAAATAACTGTACTAAAATCCAAAAAAATGTTGGCTGCAAAAGGCTAAGCTTGCAATATTACCATTAGAGAGGATTTCACGACGGTTTCCAGTTTAGATATTTCAATATTCACTTTAATATCCCGTGATTGTTTCTTACAAATAGGAAAAATGAAAAATCCAAATCAAAACACTGCAAAGTAAATCAAGTGGGACGCATGAAAATTTTTCAATGTATTCGTAAATATGCCCTTAGAAGACTTGTTTATAAATAGGTACACTGAGTAGCCTGTGAATATTCCGATATATCCATGTGACAACATTTAATACTTGCCTAAGTATTCTTCAGTTTATGAAATATGTAGGTACGTATTTACTACATACCTGCAGAACAACAAGAATTACTAATTCTAAATTAGGAACTTATTTACTCTATATTTTTTCATATGAAGTTCTCCTATATAAGAAAACGGTGAGTAATTGTTTTTTTTTTTAATGTACATCTGTATACTAATAATAAAATATCTTTCGAAAGAAATCAGCATTTGAAACGCGAGTTCAAAGGTATTGTGATTGGAAGAATACAAAATTGCGTCACGCAACGGTAACGAGGCTCCGCCCACCAAGGTTGTTCGCTGCATAAAGTACGTCAAATAGAACAGTACGCGTCAAGACTGTTTCTGGCACTAGCAAATACACGCTCTGTTGCACTATGATTTGTGGATTACCGTAGCTTGACGTTACCGTCTCGTCGTCGCAGACGCTTGCGCGCCAGTATCTGTAAACCAATCACCGTAAATGAAATATCACCGAAATCGTAATTTATTTATCTATTTTTAAGACAATAAATATTTTTATGCAAGTTCCTAATTGAAAGAGCATTAAATTAATTATTCTTATATTATATATTTACTTACTCTAAATGTATTCGGTCCTTACACGTTACAGTTCAACGAATACCGAACAGCATTAATTCTAGTTTTGCACATTTACCACAAACTACTTTTTGTATAGGTACCTAATAACTTATTGGTCAACAAAACTCCAATAAGGTCCTTTGAATATAGCAATATTGATTAAAATTCAGGCAGTGATAAGTAATTAATAAACTTATGCACTCTAGTACCAAGCGCGGATTCTAGTGACTTACATATCAAATTATACGCAGATATCGCCACTACCCATTTCCTCTTGAAATGATTCTGTACATGCTTTTTTCTGGAATTTCATCTGGATTGGAAAATATGGCACGTTTATAAGGAAATAGTGCCTAACCTATCGAATGGCATTTTTATTTTTCATTTTAAAAACCGTCGTCCTTATAAACTTCTATGCAGGTTCCTAGGACAAGCAAATTTTTCTCTTTGCCATTCTTTTGTACACTCTTCAACGCAGAGTAGTTCGTATTCATTTTAATTAAAAAGTATAGAGAATACTATAGAGGTCAGTGTAGTTGCATGCAACAATCTATGAGACTCATTATACGAACAGCCGATTACCGCTCACAATGGTTTACAAGTATTATTTTATTCCGTGCACATAAATCAATGAGCATTATTTATTATTATTTGAACTACAAATATTTCTCATCTAATAGCTTTTAATGTATGACTAAATCGTATTCTTTCCTAATTTAATGAGTAGTATCTATTTTTATAACCATGAATGGTAAACATTCAAATTTCAATTTCAACGCGGCAGCCCATACTTTCTAATTTTTGATGGCGGTGTGCAACCGTCCTCTGCCCTGTTTCTTCGCAGGTTAAAATTTTCTTTTAATCCGGAGGGTCATAAACGTAGTTTCTACCTGTATATTTTTTTGCAAATAAGAAGAAATCGGAACTATTCTACTCTTACTATAAACGGTATTGAAAGCATATATGTTTACTTATATTTTAAAGTTTTACAGCATATATAATCGTACCAAGTGCAATATTTTTTACTTATTCAGTCATACCTACATATATGCTTACATTTAGCCACTTATTAAGAGGCGTTTGTGACAAATACATTTCGTAGAGCAACTGGTCAAACAGATTATTGATGATTTTAAACCGTGGTGCAACTGAGTACCTGAGGATCTGTCGCGGCATATACCTGCTCCGAGCATACCCTGCAAAAGTATGTTAAAACCATTGGCTTTTCAATGAAAAAGGTGGAGAAGAAGCAATGCTTGATGGAAAGCCAGGTAATAAGAAAGTGGAGATACGATTATTTAAAATCTATAAAAATGTATAGGCAGGAAAATCGTCCGATATTTTTCCTCGACGAAACATCACAACTAACAAATTTCAAAAATTTATAGTGGAAAAGTTAAAATTTTAGCCAGCAAGATTTTTTTTATACGGCCCATTTAGAACTTTAAAGCGTGCCACTAATCCCAATAGTTTAGGACGGCCGACCATAAGGTTGTAAAAACCCTCATTTACAATACAATAGTTTTAGACGGCCGACCATCAAGCTGCAAAACCCTCTGCATAAGTCAGTCTCATAGATCGTTGCTTAATACTTTAAAAACTAGCATTCACTTCACTATACAAAGTGACTATTTTTCTAATAGTGAAATACATTCTCATGGCACGAACTCTAGCTGTTACATTTGTCTTCCTCAATTGTGGTTTAAAAACTAGATTCTAAGCCACGTACTAAGTATTATTGTGTTGTAAAAAATTACAGCCTTGCCTTATCAGTAAGGCGTATTATTCACTTACGAAATTGAATGAAACAACTTTACTATTTGTGTAATTCTCGGGAAAATTAATACGTTGTTAGAATGCAATAAAAAAAAATCCGAGTATGAATGCAAATTCGGTAACAAAATCACTCATAAAAACATAACGATACAATCCTTGAAAAAAAAATAATATAATAAAATGTGACATATTTGATAACAAAATATTTCCACTTAATCGCAGCTATGGTGGTCTATCTACAGAAAATTTTCAAGATATTTTTTGTTTTCTTGCTTATTTAATGAGTATCCTACCTACGAATTTCGTTGCAACTGCAAGGCGTGCTGCAGGGTATATTTTCATAACCATTAATACTAGAGTTGCGGTTTGCACATTATATATACTTTTTATGGTAAGTTGAATTAAACCATTTTTGTATCGTCTTTTAAAGCTACATCCGACTTTTTAACAACTTATTTTTGGGGGTCACATTTTTGAGGCAGTACATAAACTCATCTTTTTTTAAAGAAAACCACAGACCTTTTTTGATTACAAAATTATATAGGTACATTATTACTTAAAAAAAAACGATAATTTTCATTAGTTACGTGGAATCATTGGTTACCGAACACCGACATAAAAACTGCATAAGCACCTTAACGTACATACAATTTTATATATATTTTTATATATAATATAACAAATATTATATATACATATTATATCTTCAATATAATATACATATTAATATATTATTACTACTATTTCACGTCCTTAGATCTTAATGAGGAAAAAAGGATCACGGGAATCGGCCAAAACTAAAAATCACCGCTAAAAGATCTATTAGTCGACGCTTCGACGTCTTCAGGCTTTGAAGAATAAGTGGTAACTAAATACAATCAACCACTACATTCCGTGCCACCACAAGCAGTGAACAATTAAATTGCATAATGCAATTCCTGTAAAGTACCTGTAAAGATTGAAATTGGGAAAAAATTGTTAAATATAGGACATTGGAATGTCGTGGTTGATTGTATTTAGTTGCCACTAAGGTATTCCTCAAAGCCTAAACAAGACGTCCCACTGACGTCGAACCGAGCGTCGAACCGTCGCCAAAGAGGTGTTTTAGTGGTGATTTTTTATTTTGGTCCGATTCCTGTGATCCTTTTTTCCTCTATAATATATTGTGTTCTCTTGTTCCATAGTCTCCTGGATGTAAAAAAATCTAATTGAATTACTGAAAAAAATTCAATAATACCAGATTTATTGGAAATAAACCTAACTATATATACCTAAATTTTCTTAATCAGAAAAATAGGTCGACCACAGCAAAGCCAACTACGGTTTTCGTTAGAAATGAAAGTTTGTGTTAATATATCTAAAAATGTGACCCCTAAGAAATTCTGCTGATTCAAAACAAAAATATATAACAAAAATGTGTTTACCGACTTTTTGTATCTCCATTCCCACGAGAGATATCGAGGACGAAGAAACGTAAAGTTATGCAAAAGTTGGCTAAAGCTTTAAAACAAAAAGCGGTATCGAAATTCCGATTGTACATTTCAACTCAACAAAAAGGTACCACAGTAATGTTGAAATCGTAATCCTCTAGTATTAATAGTTATCGAGATACTTTACAATTGCAAGGAAAATGGGCCACCCTCTCGACCACCCTGCATATTAACTAATATGCTTACTTTAGTTATTACCTAACTAATATGGGGACATTTTGAATTGTAGGTACAGTAGACTTCTCAAAAATGTTCCAAGCTTGCGACAATTGTATCATACAATTCGTTTGTATTGACAGAGAGTAAAAAATTATTTAGTTAAGCAGAAAGTTAAATCCTAAAATTCATTATCAGCTTTTGACTGGCAAATGCCTTCAGGCCAACACGCTATTTATATTTTTTAGCTAATAATCAATTTTTCATTACCTGCACCTACATATAATATAACAATAATCTCATACATCACTTCAAGCTTGAAAAAAAAACTGCTAGTAATAACTGTAAACTGTAACTGTAAAGTCGCCAATAACCAATAAAGATCTCTAGCAGATGTGCAAAACTACTATCTGGAATGCTCATACTCGTTGAGAAGGTCGACTTCCGGTTTTGGTTATTTAATTTCCACATTGCTAGCGATCGCTTTCTTTCATGACATAAATAAGCAAAATGCGTTGTAAAAGAATCATCGTTGGATTTAGGCACAGCTTCTGTTATACTTCATGATCATAGCGAGAAAACCAAATATCCATATAAATAATAATTTGGCAGAATTTAAAGTCGATACAATAAAACAGAGCATTTTACAAAATGCTTTAGAATGTTTTGGTAATAAAAATTATAGGAAGATATGCAAGACTGTAACCGATTTATGTATACAAGATACTGAAACCAAAAAATACACAACACAAGTCCCTGCTTGCTTTCCGAAGCAAATAGAAATAAGTAAATTTTTACTCTTCAGTACGTACAAAAAAAATCGTAAATTTAATTACTTTCAAATAATGTTAAGAGACCTTTTTAATACCGGCAATTGCGGATTACCAGGGGCATCGATAGGTAAATATGAATAACTCGCACAGATAACCAAAATAACCTCTCAGCATGAGAGTAAATAGGCTCCTCCATAATTTTGTTGTACAATGTAAGTATTTCAATTTTACTAGCTAATTAACAATGGAATGTTATATTGAAATCGTTTTATGTATATTCTAAAAATGGGTATGGCAAAACGTCAGTGCCTATACTTCCTACTTGAATGTCAGCATCTTTATCCAGTACCTTCATAATACTGGTAGGTACCTAATTTGATTTTGAATCTATAAGTCTGAAGAATTTTAAAAATTACAATACCTAGCTTGCAGATGTATACATAAGAATGTAGTAAAATAAAAAGAAAGTACGTAAGTCTTTAAATTCAAATAAACTATGCGGTTTGATGCGCTTTAACGATGAAGAAATTCAAATCGTTCATATCAGTAACTTAGTCGTTAAATGTAAATGGTACACACATGGCTGTAAGGACTTATTGATTTATCCTTAGCAATAAACGGATTTATTGGATACTAAATTAGCACATCAAGCTGCAAATGCGCACTTACATTAAATAAAAATCTACAAGAACAAAATAATAATTATTAATAAAGCTACTGTTTGATCTATTACTGGCATTTCTTGCTTACCTTCTCTGGGAATCGTCAGCTTTACAAAACACGTTGGTATCCAAATTGAACATAATGCCTGGTCCCTGATGATACCACGTCTTCACTTTCTTGCCAAATAAGTTTGGAGGAACACCCCCTTTATCGAAGATGACGTCTTCTTGAGGTAAACACAAATAAATGCGACCACACACGTTTTTTGGAATCCGCATTATATAACGTGCCACTGTGCCATTGCTGAACACTTCACTCACGTTATAAAACTTCGAGTCCTCCATACACAATGTATTCCTGCCCGATGGATTTTCTGATGTTTTGATTTGGATTCCCGGGTACAGGTTTTTACCATGCGTTTCGAATTCGACTGCATTGTATTCGTTATTAGATATTTGGCTAACATTAAGTACTGTCAAGGTACTAAATTCCGGTACGATGTGTTGTTGAGGCAAAGCTTGACAAGCACAAATAACGGCAAAACTAAATGTTATCTCTGCGATACGGCGAGGCGAACCGCTCGCCATGATACACACGACTGCCGATAACAAACAGGGAAACCCTTTTTAACCATCGCCAAACGCCAAGTGCCAAGGTTACAAATTCCTGTCAAATCTAGTTACAACCCACCATTACCAACAAAGCGGGTGAATATATTTCTAATACTCACAGATATAAGAAATCTGTCAGATCGTGTTCTATATCTATAGCGCTATTAACAGGTAGTTCATAAACATTTTTTTAACAATATTTTGCAACAGCAAGCATATCACAAGAAAAACAAGTCCAGTCTATAATGATTATAAACAGCAATATTTTAATATAGATTTTCTATTGGAAGTTATTTCTGTACATCATTGGATGCGACAGCTAAAAATCGGGATGATCAATAATTCTACAACATGGTTGCCAGATTTCCAATTTTTCATGTGCATCTACATACCTATCTTCATTTAACATGGAAATAAAACAAATACATTTTATGTTTACTAAAATTAAATATTATTAAATTAACAAATAAATGTACTTTTACTACATACCTATGCGTAAAAAACTTTTTTATAATATTTTTTCCAATTGCATTTATTATAACAGAGCACTTAATTTTTGAGGAAGTAGGTAGATTGTAAACCATAATTTAAAAACCAAGAGGAACTTTTGCAAAATTGCCTTGTCCATAGATGAGTCACTACAGAAAACTGTGATAAGTTTATTCAAATGAATTCAACAAGTACCTGAACTACTTACCATTGAAATAGTTGGTCGAGTATGTGCTTCTACGCTTCCAGTATGTTGAGAAATAGCCAGCTTTAATGGCAGTACAAACTTTGATAATCTAAAATTGTTAGACTTGTGGTGCTAGATGATATTTTACAAAATCATTTGAAATTTTTGTGTTTTACAGGATTTTTTGACATTTCAGAATTTATTAAGGACTTTAGCAACATACTGTGACAGTAATGTATTTTTATTGCATCATTTTATATCTGGAAACCGAAACCTCAAGTACGTATACTAAGCACATGAAATTTGGAAAAATTCCGAAATGTGTTTTTGATGACTACAATATAAATTCGATAAAATGGTTGCCTATCTACAAGGCAAAATAAAATAATGTCATTATTTTAACGTGGCTACTGATTACACACCATAAACACAAATACAGTACCTACCTGTATTCAGTGTTATAGCTTGCTTATTTAAGTATTACACTGAAGACTCCAATTAATATTTCAACTGTTTGTCTTGTAAACACGCGACAATATGATAAATATACGACCTACATCTAAGAAATTGTTTGCTATGTGCTATAGCATAACAATAAGAAAAATGGCCGATAATTCTTCATTAAAGGTAAGTGAAAGATAAAAAGAGTATTTAAATCTAAGAACTACCTATTTTGCGAAAAAGGTTGCAGGCTAAGTAAAACGCATTGTGGAAATACAGTATTTAAAATCCTTCACAAACATCAGTAGGTACCACTTCGTCCAACTTTGGAATTAGAATTACATTGTATACAGTACTATATACTATAGTTACACCATGTATTGTAATGACAAGAAATATCAGCCTATTTTCGACTTCGAATGCTTTCTTATTCCATTAACCTCATTGCAACTCGTTATATTTCTTAAACTAAACGTAAGCGACAATGTGACAAAAGAGAGTCGCAGCGTTGCCAAATTCATCGTCTGTGTATTCCTGCTCCTATTGCGCATAGTACAAGGTCTTTTATAATGCTGTGCAGGTTTAATATACATATTTTTATCTCCGATGGTAGATATTTCACAATTTGTGCCATGAAAAATTTTTAATTTTTTTGGATAGGTACCCATTTCTTGCAAATATACAGGGTGACCCACCTAACGTAGGTAGTCATATATAACTTTGTTATTAGGCGAGATTAGTCTGTTGAATGGGGAAAGTATAGCAGAATTTTATGCATAATAAAGTGTCATTTTTAAACAAACCGATAATTCCGATTCGATGAGAAGTTGTTTTAAAAAAAACATAAAATTACCGTTATCAAAATTTTACTGCAGCTTCTTTTTAACTTTATTGAAAATCTTTCAGGTGGTGTTAATTTAAATATTTTGCATTCAATCGTTTTCATGATAATTACATAAAAATATTTTTATCTTATGAACGCCATATTACATTTTTTTGTATTTCATCTGAGCTAACTTTTCTGATTAATATGATATGTACTTGCTGTATCTTAATATTAATTTTCTATAAAGTTCTTTAGTAGGACATATATTTACTATTTTAGACAGTCATGTAATAAAAACAAATGCATGTGTAGCTATAAATAAGCACATTTGACAGTTTTTAAACACCTAGTTGTTTGTACACCGTCTTCAGTCTTCAATCACTCAGACTGGCTGAACAGTTTTCCCTTCGTGAAAAGTACGATATTTTATGTACTTACGTGCGTTATAACAAAAATGCAATGTTGGCTCAAGCCAAATATTTGAATCAGTTTAACAAAAGAAGGTTACGTATTATAAGACTTACCGATGTTTGGATACAAATTTTGAAAAGTATGATGCATATTCAAAAAGATATCTTAAACATAGTGCTGACCAACAAAATGCTGACAAAAAAAAAATTATGCTTATACTTCTGTTATCTGAATTGAAGCAGAAACAGGAGGTTCTAAATCTAGTCCAATGAGAATTTTAAGAAAACACAAGTACATATCAGTCAGACACTTGGTCCAGATGATCAGGAATGCGAGTTAATATTCAGCTGGTGATATGTGCGACAAACAGAAGGCGATCATAGCTTTTATAAATACATTTTCGGACCCAAAATAGTCCTAATTTTGAGATGGAGATAAATCAGCATCACTTTGCATTTAATGTATGGTGTGAAATTTTAAATAGCCAACCTTTTTCAACAGGATGGCGCACCAGTACATAATTCTTGGGCTGCATAAAACTGCTTAAATTATTTTAATGGTAGATTTACAACAACTCACAAAAATATTCTTCACTGTCATAGATCATTCTGATCGAACTCCCTTGAATTTCTTTCTCTGGGTATACTTAAAAAATTAAGTGTACTGCATAGCTAACTACAACAATGAGCAGGAATTATAAATAGCTGTGCTAGACACAGAGGAAGGTAATTAAAAGAATAAAACAGAAATGTTAAAAGTGTATTGAGGAAAACAACGAATTATTTGTAATAGTTTAAGCATGTCCCTCGTATATACATTAATGTAATCAACTGCAATTGTTTTAAATTAGTTTTTATAATAAAGATTATTGTTGTTACTACAAAGTAATGCATATAAAAAATACAGACGTTAAATGTAATGAATTAATATTTAAAAACATGTACGTCGAGTGTTTGAAATTATTTAGCTATACATGCAATTGTTTTTCTTATACACACTATTACACGAATGTCTAAAATAGTAAATATGTTTTATTACAGAACTTTATTGAAAATTAATATTAAGATATAAGTGACATGTCAAATTAATTAGAAAAATTAGCCGAGTTGAAATGTGAAAAATCCAATATCATCAGAAAAAAATATTTTTATACAAATATCGTGAAAATGACTGAATGAAAAAAAATATAATAACACCGTTTCAAATCTTATAAAAAACTACTATAATCACTAGAGCAAAATTTTAACAATGGCAGTGTTCAGTTTTCCAAATATAGTAAGTTCTGAACAAGTTGGAATTCATTTCTTTCCAAAATGGCATGTTATGTATCAAATTCTGCACTATTTTCCGTATTTAAGCAATTCTGTATTTCCATTAATAACAAGGTTACCCGATGCATGTCCATGTCTGGTGGAAGACAAAATATCTTGCTCAATAACACGTAAAAAAGTGAAATGAATACTATAATATATAATAATAATTTCAAAGTATTGTTTTGTATCAATTTAATAAGATGGTTTATTTAAGTGACTCAAAGTTAAAAAGAGATTAGTTACTTACCCTACCTTGAACAGACAAATATTTAAAAAATAAAACCAAATGTTGCAGGAAGATATTGTTAAAAAGCAAATGGTAGACTTCCTGTAACATAAGGTATTTCACTAACTACTATTATAGGCCTAAAAAGAAACACATCCTTTAATCATGTTTTATACTAAAATAACGAAATTACTCTCTAATTAAACCAGATAACAGCATATTTTTAAGTTTTCTTTAATGACAGGAACAAAAACTTGATCTAAATGGACAAACTATAAACTATGTCAAGTTGGGCGGTGGAAGTAATGTAGTGTTATGTTTTCCTGGGGCACTGGGTACAATATGGAGTGACTTCAAACCTCAAGTTGAAGAGTTAGATAAAACTAAGCATACAGTTGTTGCATGGGATCCTCCTGGATATGGACACAGTCGACCACCAAACCGAAAATTCTCCACAGAATTCTACAAGAATGATGCTAAAGCAGCTTGTGACTTCATGCAGGTAAATTAACAGTTTTAGTTTATAGGTATATTTGAATGCAGTAATGCTGATTGAAGAGCTTTTAGCATTTATTTTTACTATATTGTAATGCAAGAACTATTTATTTAAGTTTAAAAGCTTTCTATCTAGATTAACATCTCATTTTTCTTATTAAAAAAGTGCAAAAGAAACTGACTGATTATAGCATTTGTTGGTACCGTACTTTTAGTTATAACACTTTTAAGCATTGTATAAAACAAATTAAGAAGTTGGTGTTAAATAAAGTTATAAGTGTAACTTTACACTGGTTATTCCTGTAATGAAAAACTGCAGTCTGCTGCATATACAGGGTGATCAGTTAAGCCTGGATAGCGGCAGTACATATCTTAGAAACTATTCGTGCTAGAATCATGAGGTAATTTTTTTTAAACATTTTAGTAATTATTAAAAATTTCTTTTCATGTAACATTGAAATTTTGAATTATATGAAATAATTCATATATTATGTACATATTAAGCCTTCGAATTCATATTGTGGATAACAAACTATTTATTCAAGTAACATTTTAGTTCAACATACATATATAAATGAATGATTTTAAACTAAAGGCATTTTGCGCACTGTGAATATTATGTTTGTTGATAATTTTAATTTGCCGCTGCCACAGCGGACAAAACAACATAGTGTAAATATGACAACCATGCAACGGACAGTAATCTCAAAGCACACTCAAACGTCAAAAATTACAGCAAAAGTGTGCTTTTTTGATTAATTTTATTTTAACAAACATGATAATTCATCCACAGCAGTGAGTTAGATGGACTTCTTAGTCTAAAATGCTCACATTTATTTGTTTGTTGAATTACAATGTTACTTGAATTTAAATGTTCGTTGTTTTAAAATGATTGGGAATCTATGTACAACATTCATATCCAACTAACAAATTAAGTCAGTTCAATTTTTATTAAGTTTTGAAATCACAATAAACAAAAATTGTAACAAAATGAGCAACCCAAATATTAAATAGTAGCCGAATTTATATGAAAGATTATAAAAATCCGTTTTATACTAGACTTGCAGTTTCTTGTTGTGTATCATTTTAAAAGGCAAGCAATTTAACAATCTTAAATTAAATGCACTTTTAATTATTGTGAAGCAATTTTAATGTTACTTGCTCTATTTGAACCCAATAAAGAAGTTTGTTCAATAAATAATAAATAATAAATAAATGTAAATAAAAGTTGTACATTTAAATTTTCAAACAAACGTAAAAATCCTTCGAATTTAAATATTATGGCGATTTTTGACATTTGGATGTGCTTTGAGATTAAATTCTGTTGCATGGTTGTCATATTTATATTTTGTTAGTTCATATAGGGTCCGATGATCGCAGCGACGAATTAAAATTAGCAACAAACATTTGAACGACACGTGATGTTTTCAGTTTAAAAATCTTCTGTTTTTATGTTTGATTAATGAAAATGTTACTTGAATAAAATTGTTTGCTTTTTGCAGTTTTTAAATTCAAGGTATTAATATATGTTTGTTCCCAAATGTAAGACCATGCTTTTATCAAACAAACAAAATAATTTATGAAACATATTTATTAGGTTCAGTTTGCACAACAAACGTAAAATTGTTTCATATAAATACAAGATCCATTTAAAATGAATGTTAAAATTGGTAGTTTTTTAATGCTTTTTTTTAATGAAAAGATTTGTTAATAAATGCTGAAATGGCTTTCCACAGATTTCATTAAAAATATTATAAAGTGCATAATTTGGAAGTTAGGGGACGAAAAAATTTAACAAACATTGGTCTAAAATACTATCATTAGAAACTCTGTTTACTTGTTTACTAATTCTGCCTAATTGCCTTGGCAACGTCATCAGAAGCGATAGAATTTCTATACCTTTAAAATGGTATAACTTAAGTTTGCTATTTTTAAAGCGATTTTTAATTCTTTTTTCCATTTAACTTAAAATAATTTAAAGTTTATTGCGAATTTAAGAAAATGTCATGTTTTCCCATATACCTTAAACAAATTAATCGCAACCCTATAGACTTTTCCATTGTTTATGATAGCTCGCAAATCAAGCAAGATATATTTGAATACCAGGAGTTGATATTTTATTTCATTTTGTAGTTATTGTAATAATAATGGATCGGTGATTAAGGATTGAGCTATTTTCCAATTTCATTTACAATATTAGCCTGTATGAAGTAAATATATTGTAAAATTAAACACATTTACCTATGAATAACCATTTGAATCAGTCTTGCTAAGAAAAAAAATGTTTACACTTTTGCAGTTTGACCAGAAGTAAACTTCGGATATATCCTGCTGATTTAATATGACAATCTATTTACAGCTAACTAAGCAGTACCTATATGAAAATTCTTTGATATTTTGAAACCTCATGTAATATTAGCTTAGTTTCCATTGGTATTAAAAGCTTTCATGGAAAGACTTACTATTTCAATACTTTAACGCTTAAAGTTGAACGGTAGGCTATGATTTATTGTAAGTAAACAGGTATAAGAACTGCCAATCGCTTTCAATCAAGTGACATAGATTTTGCTTTGCATAAAGCTGAACAAATTATGCTGTAAAAGTACAGTACTGCAAAAATGTGCTAATAACAAAAGAATTTTTTGTGACTGCTAGTTTTCAAGATAAACATGAAAAACAATAGTTCATTCGAAATTTTACAATAATATATTCACTGTAGAACAGTCTTTTTTTGGTTATATTCACGGATCTGACAGTAAATTTGTCAGATCGATAGATATTTTGGTATGTTAATCCACTAACCAAATGAATTTATTAATTATTTTTATAATTATTATTCTCTTTGTTCATACAATTTTACATTAATTTACATTTCCTTCTTTTAAGATATATTTGTATTCAGTATAACAAAATTAAACATAAAAACCACCGTCCAGGAATTAACTCGCACAAACTGATTCTCCAAAAAGTTTTTGCCATCTCTGCTTTGGTTAAAACATGGCGGATGGAATACTTGACCAATAGAAATGTTAACCACTGTATGTCCTCACTGTTATTACAAAGTCACTAGTTTTGTTCTTTGAATTTATTGCATATTTATTTTCAAAGTAAGTTTGATATACACATTGTATCTTAAATATGTACTAGAGGTAGTTAACTTAAAAAGTAATATAACAAAGATAAATCATTCAAAGTTATTTTATTTCACTGGAGTTTTCTGTACTTACAGATCGCACCAGCCCTAACTCATAATTCTAAAAAAAACTTTCATCTGACAGTCAACATGAAATCAAAGTTGTATGAAAATCTAAATACCTAAGTATTTTAAAATTTCTTACCTTACTTCTACTGAAGGTGGTAGCTTAGATGTCGAAATTTTTCATATATCAATTAGAGCAATAAATTTTGTTTAATTACTGTATTCTGAATGGAATTTGCACCTTTTAAAAATTAATATATAATCCACTAACCAAATGAATTTATTAATTATTTTTATAATTATTATTCTCTTTGTTCATACAATTTTACATTAATTTACATTTCCTTCTTTTAAGATATATTTGTATTCAGTATAACAAAATTAAACATAAAATTATCATTATCCTTCATCATGTATTACTTTACTTAAACTTGTTGTATATCCATATTTTTTGAGTTGTTTTTTAAAAATAACCTTTTCATCGGTTCATAGTTAAATTATTGACACTTTCTTCTGTAACTGACAATTTGATTAAATAAATATATCCCATGTGAATTATTTGGTATTATACTTTAATAATATACTGGTTGGGTGACTAATTTTCTTTTTCTAGGCTTTACAAATACCGAAATTTTCTTTGCTTGGATGGAGTGATGGAGGAATATCTAGCATGATTTTAGCTGCTAAATATCCAGAAGTAGTTGACAAGCTTGTTATATGGGGTGCTAATTCATATGTTCTTCCTGAGGAAATACAGTCCTATGAAAGTAAATACATACGATGGGCAGGTTTTTCTTCTCTATTTTAAGCAAAAATTAACTTTTTTATGTAAACCTATCACATACCTCAGTGTCATGGTTACTAGGGTGATTTTAGCTAACATCAACTTTAACAAAGAGGAGAGAAACTGGCCCTATATGTTTTATTTAAATATGACAAATATTATAATATTTATTAATTATTTTTATTAGAAATTAGTAATGTTACTCTAGATAATTCAAACTCCATATTCATTAACTATCACTATGAGATAACAACAAAGTTTAGCATATTTTGGTACAAGAATTATACAACAGGTCATTTAAAAACTATTCGTTTTCCTTCTCTCATCTTATTGCATGAAAAACCAGCAAAATAAGTCAAATAATGTTCATTGTAATTAGTCATTTGTACTTATTTTTAGAAATACGAGATGTAAGCAAATGGTCTGAAAAAATGAGGGAACCTTTAGTAAAACTATATGGACTAGATGGTTTACAAAAGCTATGGAACAACTGGTGTGATGCAATGTCTGAAATATATAAGAATGGTGGAAATATATGCAAAGATCTGCTTGTTAACATTACATGCCCTACTCTTATACTGCATGGAGACAAAGATCCAATGGTAGCAGCAGAACACCCTGAATATTTAGCAAAACATATAAAAGGATCCAGGTAACTACTGTGTTATTCCATGTTAGGTATAAAAATTAACTATATGAATTTGCAGATTATACAGATTTCCAAATGGCAAGCATAATATCCATCTACGGTATGCAAATGAGTTTAATAAAATTGTATCAGAATTTTTATTGCACTGATCTTCAGAACCAGATTTCGACAACATAAGTCATTATGATATTTGTTCTTATATAATTGAGGAACTTATAAATCAAATAAATTTTTCATCGACATAATGGGTTTTACTGATAGATAAGATATGGCAAGCAGTGGCTGTAATCAATTTGTTCCTGACAGATACACTATTATTAATAAATGAAAATGACGTCAATGATAGATTTGATTGTTATCAGTACTTTTGCTTTTTCGATGGTGTAACCTGCATAGTACATGATTTAGATAACAAACAGGACTGTATTTAGTATATTTATATATTTTTAAGTTTTTTTGCTTATAACATTTATGTTTTGTATCAGTGATTATCTATTCATACAACAATATGCAGAATTGTAAACTATTTTACAAAATAAAAATCATAGTTTTTTTATAACATTCAAATTTTTGTACCAGTGTACCATATGTAAAAAGATGCAGAATCCGAAGTTATTTTACAATGAAAGGAAATGTTTCGAATATATCTTGAAAAATAATGAATAAAATAATAAAACATTTTTTAAAATTTTTTTTTGCTTATAACCCTCACATTTTTATACGAGTGATATGTATGTCACACAAAAGATGCAGAATTGTGAGCTTTTCTATAATCAAAGGACAGATTTCGAATATATCATGAACATCATGAGAAATTAAACAAAAACCATAAATATCACTATAATTTTTAATTTTTTTGCTTACATTCACTTTTTTTGTACCAGTGGTTATCTATTTCATACAAAAAGAGGCAGAATTGTAAACTATTTTACAATCAAAGTAAATATTCCGAATATATCATAAAAGGCATGAGAAATCAAGAAAAACCATAAATATAACTGTAATTTTAAGTATTTTTTTTCTTATTAAATTACAGACATATTTGTACCAGTAATTATGTATTTTATACAAAAAGATAGCTCTTTTACCATCAAAGGACAGTTTCGAATATGTCATGAAAAACAAAGCAAACACTATAAATATTACTGTGATATTGTGATTATATATTTCATGCAAAAAGATGCAGATACCTAAGCTTTTTTACAGCCAAAAGGAATATTTCAAATATATCATGAGTCGTGAAAAATCAGACAAAAACCATAACAATCACTGTTATTTTTAAGTTTTTTTTGCTTATATCATACAATTTTTGTACCACTGATTATGTATTTCATACAAAAAATTGTAAATTTTGAGCCTTTTTACAATCAAGGACAGATTTCGAAAATGTCATTAAAAATCAAGCAAAACCGTAAAACTCAGTTATTTTTAAGTTTTTTTTTGCTTATAACATTAACATTTTTGTACCAGTGATTATGTATTTCATACAAAAAATTGAAGAATTGTGAGCCTTTTTACAATCAAAGGACAGATTTCGAATGTCATTAAAAATCAAGCAAAACCATAAAAATCAGTTATTTTTAAGTTTTTTTTGCTTATAACATTAACATTTTTGTACCAGTGATTATGTATTTCATACAAAATGATGCATAATTGTGAACTTTTTTACAATCAAAGGACAGATTATGAATATAAAAAAAATATAAAACCACTTATTTTTAAGTTTTCTTTTGCTTATAGCATTCACATTTTTAACCAGTGATTGTGCATTTCACACAAAAAGATGCAATTCTAAGTTTTTTTACAATTAAAGGAAATATTTGGAATATATCATAAGTCATGAAAAATCAAGCAAAAACCATTAATATCTCTATAGAAAGATGTAGAATTGTGAGCTTTTTTTTACAACAAATGACAGATTTGGAATATATCATGAGTATGAGAAACACTGATCTCTAAAAACAACTGGATGTCGCACAAGTCCTTCAAAATCCATAAAAATCACTGTTATTTTTAAGCATTTTGCTTATAACAATCACATTATTTATAACGTTTTTTTGCTTCTAACATTAACATTTTTGTACTCGTGTTTATGTATCTTATACAAAACACTAGTCTCTAAATAAATAGAGATCAGTGATACAAAAGGATGCAAAATTGTAAACTTTTACGATTATCACGAGTCATGACAAATTAAGCAAAAAAACAAAAATCAATGTTATTTTTAAGTGTTTTTACTTATAATGTTGATATTTTTGTACCAGCGATTGTATATTTTATACAAAAAGTTGCAGAATGTGAGCCTTTTTACAAACAAAAGACATTTAAAATATATCATGGTCATTAAAAATCAAGCAAAAACTATAAAAATCACTGTTATTGTTTAGTTTTTTGCTTATAATATTCAAATTTTTGTATTATAATAACAACAACAAAGAAAGCTGCACACATTTACACATAATGGTTCAAAACCATGATTTTGTCCATTTTTGAGGCATTTAATCTGTTGTGGCTTCGAGTTAAGACCTTATTATTTTAACAGAAATTAACGGAATAAAATTAAGATTGCTAAGCACTAAGCAAATATTATCAACATCTGCATCACGTCACCACCGTCCAGGAATTAACTCGCACAAACTGATTCTCCAAAAAGTTTTTGCCATCTCTGCTTTGGTTAAAACACGGCGGATGGAATACTTGACCAATAGAAATGTTAACCACTGTATGTCCTCACTGTTATTACAAAGTCACTAGTTTTGTTCTTCGAATTTATTGCATATTTATTTTCAAAGTAAGTTTGATATACACATTGTATCTTAAATATGTACTAGAGGTAGTTAACTTAAAAAGTAATATAACAAAGATAAATCATTCAAAGTTATTTTATTTCACTGGAGTTTTCTGTACTTACAGATCGCACCAGCCCTAACTCATAATTCTAAAAAAAACTTTCATCTGACAGTCAACATGAAATCAAAGTTGTATGAAAATCTAAATACCTAAGTATTTCAAAATTTCTTACCTTACTTCTACTGAAGGTGGTAGCTTAGATGTCGAAATTTTTCATATATCAATTAGAGCAATAAATTTTGTTTAATTACTGTATTCTGAATGGAATTTGCACCTTTTAAAAATTAATATATAGCTCAAAAAATCAATTAGCTAGACAAAAAAAGATGTTTGAACAAATGTTATCAATGTCTAGATTAGGAAAATAAGTTCATGAAACAGTCTTTTCAAGCTCGTTATTTATTGAACATGTTACTACAAAAAATGCACAGCTGTAAGGTTTCACAGGATAAGAAAGTGCTAAGAAATGAATTAATGATAAGAAATTAATCAAACAATTAAGTGTAATTAAGTTATAAAGCACAACTGTAAATTAGTCATACAGTTCACCACTTTCCATAGCATGTCTGTAGCTCTTATCTTTTTTCTGCTCTGGATCCAGTTTAATCATATCATCAATGCGCAAAATTGTGATGGCTGCCTCAGTAGCAAACTTAAGCGACTTGATCTTTGAAATAGTGGGTTCCAGTACGCCGGCCTTCTTGTTGTCACGCACAGTACCTTCGATCAAATCCAAACCCACCCACTTCAAATGAGCGTGATCAACTTTTGTTTGACTGGAATTTTGATATGCTCTCAGTTTAGCAACAAGATCTGTGGCATCTTGGGCTGCATTTACAGCCAGGGTTTTTGGTATCACCAACAAACTTCTAGCAAATTCGGCAATTGCTAGTTGCTCCCTGGAGCTGAGGGTAGTTGCAAAGTTTTCTAAGTATATGGMTAATGCTGCTTCGACAGAACCTCCTCCTGCAACCACACTCTTTGATYCCAATACTCTCTTCASAACACAGAGAGCATCGTGAATTGATCTTWCCATTTCATCACAATAAAAGTCGTTCGGTCCACGTAAGATTATAGATGCAGCTGTACGAGCCTTTGGACTGTAACAAGAACATGTCATAAGCTGTATCAAAATTGTAAGTATGAAAAAATGCAGTAATAAGTCTGTCAATCATGTCTGTTGTCAAAGCACCACAACCCATTAAATCAAGTTGTAATGCCAGCTAATGAAAAACCTTTTGGAATTTTATAAATACTGAAGAAGTGGTTCAACAAAAAAAAACCATTTTGGAGAACCCAATTCTATGACCGGCACAAGAAATTTTCCTGTAGCTAGAAAACAGTGCAAAATCTTGAATCATTCACAATGAACGAGGATCAGCAGCATTATGAATTCGTAGATTTATGCAGTTCACAAATTTATCGATGGCAATAGGTGCCATTTCTGAAATCACTTCAGAGGTTGGAATATTGTCCAGAAGCAAACAAAAAATTGTTACACATGACTTAAGACTAAAAAATATCAGCAAGTGGATAAAAATGTTTGGCTTAACACACCTGCATTGATCCAACCAAAATTAGTACAAATGAAATGGAAGCCCTCAGGACACTACTCAAAGCTCAAATTTGTCATAAATATTAAATATTTACCCTTTTATCAGTATCAACTCATCATCAGAGATTCTTTCTTGTACAACTTCAGCAGCCTCACCTATCATATTTGACTCAAAGCTTTCCTCGCCTACAAATACAAAATAAACATTAAGAAGAAAACTGACGAAGCATGTATTCGAACCTACCATCCATGTTGGTTAGTGAGGTTAAATAAGCAGCACCGGTTGCCTTAGCAATACGTTTCAAATCGGCCTTCTTAACACGTCGAACAGCCATCGCTCCAGTTTCAACAAAATATTTCAGGCACAAATCATCAATACCACCAGTACACAATACAACATTTACACCGGTTGCCAATATTTTCTGGATGCGTTCCTTGGTAATATCCAGTTCCCTAGCACGAATTCCTTCTAGTTTATCAGGATCGGTAATAAGAACCTATGGAAATAAAATGAAAGTTAATAATAAAAAATAGAATTCGATTGCTAGATATGTGAAATTAAAAAAAAATACCAGAATATAAACCAGTCATTACTGCAATTTATGTCCCACCAATTGTGAAACATTTTAATGCAGTCTCTTTCCAATAATCACAACGTGTTCGTTTAAGAATTGCCGGACATTAATACATCTAGTTTTAATTAGTTGAATTATTACGATGTCCAATACTTAGGCCAGATATCTTTTATTGTGTTTGTTAGATCACAGTATAATTAATTAAGACTATGCTTTAATTTTTTTTTCACATTATAATTACTTCAATATATAATTTGTCACATTGAGTTATATTTATATAAAAGAAGAATCTAAAGTTCTTCCATGAAAAACAAGTTATGATATGCCGATAAGCATGTCTATGCAACAATAATCTCAAACTGAGCAGCTATAATAAAAAGTATGAATGCAAGAGTGTACTTCGACTACACTGTTGTATTTTGATTGCAACTATTTTCAGCCCTGAGCCATCATCAGGGACTACAAAATTACACAAAATTCCCAAGTTACTTACATCATGTCATATTAATGAATAACAGTAGAACCACATGAGCAATGAAATTAATCTAAAGAAATTATTTCATTTGCTGATGTGCTTGTATTGCATTCCATTTAAGTTTACTGATCATTTTTTTAAACTGTTATTTATTTGTGTGAGGTGACATAAGTAACTTGGAAATTCTTGGTGCATGTTTCAATGTTAAATATTTTTATGTAATGTTGTGCCTGATGAAGGCCCAGGGTCAACACAAGTTGCAACTGAAATAAAACAATGTAGTGTGTAGTATGTCTTATGTTTCCTGTAATGAGGTTTCACCCCTTTTTGGCAATAAAGTTTATTATTCATTATTATCAGAGAAGGGCAGCGAAGTGTTTGAACAGGGAAGAAATACCCGCTATGGAAGTGGTTCTTACACCCGATACCATTTTTTCTTATGATTCTAATAATAGAAGTTCTTTTTTCAACTTCTGACATTATGATTTATTGAAACATGTTATTATACTATATTGGAAGTTCATTTTCTTAAAATCACAACACAACAGTGAGTGTATTAGGATTTCATAAAATATATGAATAAGGTGTTTAATTTTAAAAGTAAAGTTGTATTCATTTGCAGTGAAACTGGAAACTCTTGAGATTTAAGATTATTGTCTAAAGAATTAAGTGTAAAATACAGATTAGTATTAAGGTACTAATACTAAATCACCCTGTATATAAATGAAAATAAATTAGACAATTACAACCAATGAATGACCTACTATGATATGGAAAGAATCAATATTATATTTCTTTAGCAGATAAATTTAAAAATTATGGCTTACCTGCACCCCAAGCTTCATTTTGGTCTTCTGCAGAGAAAAATCTAAACAGGCTAATTTAGCATTTACAATTTTCTTTGGCATAGCCTGGCTTGCCACGGTGCAATTTAGGGCATATCCTTGGATTAAAACACTTTCCCTAGCACTGCGCCCATGGGCCTTCAGTATATTCACTGCCTTGATTGGATACATTGGATTGCCTTTTGGATCCGTAACTTTGACAGCATATGCAGCATCAACAACCATTGTAGAAAATAAATCTGCATCACTAGCTTGTAATTAAGAAAATATATTTAAAAAATATATAATACATATAATAAATTCAATAATAAAATATATAAATCATAATCTGCAGATATCTGTTCAATTAACAAAGATTGCAAAACCAAAACATTTACCATTGTGATGCAATGTGCAAATCTCTGTCTTTATGAGAATTAATAGATATTATTAATTAATGTGCTAACTCTTGAACATTTGTAATTTGACAGTCATGAATTAATACATTTTACGCATCTCTTAAACCGATTTTGAAAACATGCATTTCTGCAAAGACAAATCGATGGCATCACCATTGAATGTGATTCAAAACAATTTGAAAATGAACAGAAATACGGTGTCGCCAAAAAAACCAAAACCAAAGATGGGTTGTGGTCAGTTTGGATCATATTAAAATAAATAAAAGCAATACCAATCTTGCACTAATAGAGAAAACTATAATATACAGCAAATTTATTATAGTTTTAAATATGGCAAGAATTTTCTGAAAAAGTAAGCAGCTACAGATTAAAATGGTTAATAAAATTTTGGAGCGATATTACTATCTGGATTAAATTATACTATATATTCCACATTCTACAACTAGTTCATTGCACCATGGGAAGGCTGATTATTTCTGACTAATTCGAAATAACTAAAATGAAAATGAGATACACTGATAATTCGTCAGCTGATGCTTTGGTTTAGCATATCATTCATGTGGTAAATTTAAATAATATAAAAGATATTCTAGATGCATATTTCTTACTCTACATCCTGTTACCACATTACGTTACATGAACCAACATGTGAAGGAAACGGCTTACAGGAAATTAAGTGTGGTTTGATGTAATTCTATCTAAATTGCACAAAACAAAACTCGAAAATACTTAAAAGCCAAAATGTTGACATTCTTTGTTTTAATGCTGCCATCTAACGACAGTTCGTTGAACTAAAATTTTGCAATAGGTTTTGATACTCAAATGGCGAGTTGAAATACCAATCTTCTAAGTATCCTGATAGTGACTGGTGCAATCTTGATTTTGAGAAAAACATCACCAATAAAAAAGTCTTTATAGTTCCTTACTCCCAATTTACTCCAACCTTTTAGTTTGAAGCATTTAAAAGTTTATATGAAAATACTTACCAGATTTAAAACAAAAAAGTGAGGCATACACAATAGATAACTGAAGCACGAAAAAAGAGAGTTAATATTACATTTTAATTTAATTCCAAGTTATATTTAAAGTTTCAAGTCTGTAGCTCACCAGAAAGTTAGTTTAAAATAGATTGCAAAATTTGTACCAAACCGAACAGATAAAAAGACACGAATGCAAATTAATAAAAACGTTTTCATTAACTTGTAACCTATAGTTCAACTAATAATGCTGATGTGGAATACCAATAGTAAAAATGCTTAAAAATTAGGATGGCCATGACAATCGCTTGTTGAATGCAGGTTAACCAGTCCATCCTAAGAATCAACAAAAATATCTAGAAAAAGGATACGCTCCAATAATCTTCGAACTCATCGATGTTTTAGCAACATTGATAATATTTTCACGGCCAAGCTCCTCCGTTGGAATAGTGAGATGATCCTGTATGTATCTACAGGCTTCCTTACAAGCCAGCCTGTATCCACTTATTATGGAAGTAGGATGTATTTTCTGTTTCACTAACTCATCAGCATTCTGTACAAAAAGTATCTCGAATGAATATCGTTACTGCACATGATTTAGTATTCACCTTTAACAATTCTGCAGCAATAATAACGACCGAAGTAGTACCGTCACCAACTTCTTCATCTTGCAATTGTGCTAACTCTACTAATACTCTCGCTGCAGGGTGTTCCACTTCTAAAAGCTTTAATATGGTGGCACCATCATTTGTGACCGTCACATCACCAATATCATCAACTAGCATTTTATCGAGGCCCACTGGACCCAAGGAGCTTTTCACAATATTTGCAATCGAACACGCTGCCATGACTAAAATAATACATATTTCTGCAATACTGTACAGATTGGCGGTATAAATACATTTTAGTACTGAACCCAAACACAATTAGACAACATTTTCAAAACGTTTGTTTATAATGGTCTCCAACCTCATGCTGGGATAGGTTAGTTGATCTTACCATTTTGTGTACGTACTGAAGATCCGGAAGTTCTCACTCCGGCAACGGACAACGGACTTGCTAAAATAGACATTTTAAATAATTCCTTGCACCTCGAAAAACAGATTTGATATCGCAATTAAATAAAAATACGCCGAGAACCACACCACTACCTCGTTCCGCTGTCAAATTAATTACAAACGTCAAAAAGCGGAAAAAACGTGATCGCCACTTTGTCAGATTTCAATTGTCACTTGTAAAAGCTGTCATAACGTTATTGCAGTGTTGCTAGTAATAGCATTTTGGAGCAATGATTTTATACTTTAAAGATTCCACTGATATCTAAATATTTAGAGATCAGTGAAAGATTCCCGGTATTGAATCATTGAACATTGATACATTCGTTTAATATGGACACGTATAATCTTCAATGCGTAGTAGAGGGTGGCCAATATGATAAAAATATTAATTAGTACAAGTAATTTTATTTCACGGGTCTATTCGCTAGGCTTTTACAATGGGCTCAAAGCACTGATCTCTAAATAACTGGATGTCGCTTACATACCAAAATGCATGTAAATTATTTGTGATAGATTTAAGCCACTTTAGCGCCTAGCCGCTGGTCCTTGTACTAAAATTTTGACAAAGGTTCGCTTCTGCGGTAAATATAAAGTTAATGATTGACGGTTAAAATCGTGAACTCATCATCTGTCTGCAGATTTCCAAAAGATGATCGTTGTAGTGTTTGAGTAAGAAACATGTACCGTACAAACTGGATGTTACGTTTACTCATAACCATATTATATAGTTAAGGATCTAGATCTAACCTAAAATTTGAACGCGCCGTGAAATTGATAGTACGAGTACCAGCGGCATGGTGGCTACTTATCACAGTTTTGAATGACTTATGCGACATCCAGTTATTTAGAGTCAGTGGCTCAAACGCTTATTGGGCAATCGATAAAAATGTACACTTACTAATCTTATTGAACTGTAACAGGCCAAGCAATGTTCAATGACCGACCAGGCGACCATAGCAACCTATGTCATTCCCAATTTTCATCAAATGACCGCGCAATCGGCAATGTAGGTTTCTGTATATTTACAGACTGTACCAATCTACGTCATAGTTCGTAAAACGTCAAGCCACCACTAGATGACTGATAAGCTATTTCCACAAAACAACCTCCCTCATTGCGGATTAACACGTGTCCAAGTAATTTTTTTATAAGCATCTGCTCTAAATAGCAGCTTTGTTCTGACCCAGTACCTTCTCTTTAGCATCTTTAATCTTTTTTATTAGAAAATAAATAAAAAAAAATCAGTTTTTCAAGAAACAAACATTAAGTATATTATATTATTATAATATACTTATTAATAAAATAAATTCTCAAAGTATTACTCAATATTTAAAACTTATGTAATTCATTGAAAGCAGTACATATTCCGTTATACTTTATATTTTATTGTAGTATGTTGTTATCTATACTGGAGTAATACGTACATAGGGTAGAATCTGAAAATAAAATCTTGATGTTTCGAGGTATTGTTCCAAAAGATGCAGAACTGACCTATTATAGAAGTTATTAGCTGAAGATCTTTTCATACAATTCACTCATCCTGCTTATTAAGGACCTAGTACTTTTCTCTTAAAGACACTTTAAATTAATTACATGTTTATAATTTTTTGATGCATTCAAATGTTTCATTTTGATGCTTGTAAATGTAACATTTAACTTCCCCTGAATAAGGCTTGGTTTAATGCAGAATTCTGTGAACGGTGAAGATTTTCTTATCTAAGGTCCATTTTTACAAAATTGAGTGAGGCAGGCATAAGAAAGGATACTCTTCCAATCACAAATTAATACATCATTTTATTAAAGACCAAAATTTCTGCTTTTTATCCTTTGAATCTTGCAGCCGTTCGTAATGAACAGGGAGAAAAGTCTCACCAGGATGTAAGGAATGGTATAAAGGGCACTAAAACTTGATTAAGTTAAGTGATTACTGGTGGCACTTGAAGCGAGATTACTCTCAACATAAAAGGAAAAATTAAAGTTTACAGTTATATTATCAGCTGAAAATAATAACTATTTTTATTGTTGACAGGTTGACGGGTGTTGTTTTAGAAAAAATGGTGATATTAAAAATTTTGAAAATAGGGCCCTTTTTGGTAAATCAATGGGAAGATCGTATGCAAAATTTTATTTAAAAAATGTTATTATTACAACTAACAAATATGAACATTTAATTCATCTGTCCGTAAGAGCTGTCTCTCGTGCCGAACCATCCGCAAACAAGTCACAGTGTTATCGACCCGTCATAAATTTCAGCTTATTCACAAACCTATTTAAAGGCTAAATAGCAAATACCACTTTATATAACCTAGTTACAATAGCATAATATATAAAAGAATTCAATTTAAATAGTCTACAAACAACATAAAATGAAAAAAGTACATGTAAGCAGCTTTAACTGAAATAATCTTTAAACAATTCAAACAACAATTACATTAAATTAGATAATAACTTCAATTTCATTTATTACAATTTCAGGCAACATGTATTCAATATAAAATTCTGCAAGCTTAGAAAGTGTTTTCAAAAAACAAACCTTTATTTGTCCAAATAACAAAATAGCAATATTCTCATCCTGTTATAAACAATTGCCTTTGCACTTGATAGAAATAATGGTTTTCTTTTTAATTTTATTAACATTGAATGAACCAACGAGGGTAGATATTTGTGATTCAGCTTTTCTTAGAAAGAGCTATTACCAAATTGAAGATTTACCTGTTACTGAGTGATCTAATCTGATAATCTACTGGCTACTTCGGCCCCCCTTTTGACTACCTAATATGTATGTGTAATGTCTGATTGGTACCTAACACTTTCAATAATAATTGTAGAACTGATCTATTTATCGACCAACAGACCAACACCAACTTATCCAATAAGTGATCGCAATTTTGCTTAAAGTCAAAGGACTTGTGGAAATGCATCTGCTTTACTTATTGAACGTACATTTATTGGATTCCTTGTGACGAATATTGCCTTTGATTGTGATATAATTATAAAGAAGAATGAAATATAAAAAATCATGTTCAGGTTCATTAGTGCATGAAAATGCACTATTAACATAATAACAGTGATATTTTTTGGAAGAAGATAATCAGAATATTAAATTAAAATTTGTCCTGCAAGCTTTGTGAGAGACGAAGAACTCAACAGTCCTTACATGTTATGGTGCTTTTATGGTCCTGTCAATCATTCCTTGCTCTCAGATCAGGTAAATAGGTGATAAGATGATACCCCGTTTAGTTTTTATGCTATGTTCGACAGTTTTCCTTTGTCATCAGCTTGAAATTTACCGTCATAAACTGGAAGAAATCCCCTTAATAGGGAAATGTTGAGGTTACTCTGTCATAATTATTACATAATAAAGTTGAAACTATCTATCTATCTTCTGCGGTGCGACCCCGCGGATGTGGCGGGGCGCTGCACTTATACCTTCCGATCCATTGAACTTGAAACTAAAAAAGATGTATGAGTCTTGTGCTGTCTATTATGAACTACTGCCTTGCCAGCTATTACTTACCTATGTCTTGATGCTAATCACAAGTGCAAGCTTCAAAAAATTCAAAATGTTTGTACTTGTTTTGATTTTGGTTTCCGAAAGTATAATCATGTGACTGAAGATCTGAGAATTAAATTGACTAAAGTTGGAATTGGTGTTTTGGTATCATCTAGTGGTGTTTGTGATAAAGTTGTCTGATCTGTTTTAAACAATATGGTGATAGACACTTTTTGCTGTAAATTTCATAAATATTTTGTACAGATCTACCCCAGTTCAATCCATACGTTGGACAAAAGTTTACGCCCACCATCAATTTTCAGTGTTCTGGACCTTTGAAAACGCTTAACATTAAACTGTTATTGACATGATTCAGCATACAAACAAGATATTTCACGTTTTTAGGCATTTTTGCATATTTGACTTGGACAAAAGTTTACGCCCATTTTGCATTTTTGTTGAATTGTAAGGGGGCTATGTTAATGTAATGTGTAGTTGTTATATCTCAGTCAACATGGGAACAGATTCTTTCTGATTATGAACGTGGTCAAATTAAAGCGAAGAGTGCAACTGGGGATGGTATTCGTAAAATTGCTCATAATTTGTGAAGGTTGCCTGATGTGCGATTCGTCATTTTTTGAGAAATTCTGCTGGTTATGATAGAAAGAAACATTCAGAAAGGGTTATGAAACTCAGTCAACACACTAAACGTAAAATTGTCAAAACTGCCTTGAATTCTACTAAGTTTGGTAATGACATAAAACGGGATCTGAATTTGAATGTATCGAGTAGGACGATCAGGTGGGCTATTAATGAATCGCCGCATATCAAATGATGCAGATGATGTGCGCCTCTACACTCAACGATTCTGTTAGGTTTATTCATTATGATTTCGCTGAAAGAAACATCGACAGAAAATGGATCGAAGTAAACAAAAGTTCATGATAATTCCAAAAATTATGAAGTTAATTGACCATCAATACATCTAATTCTCTTTAGGTCATCTTCAGCGATGAAAAGAAATTCAATCTCGATGGTCCAGAAAAGTTCCTTCATTACTGACGTGATTTAAAGAAAGAGCCATGCTTTTTTTCTAGGGACAACTTTAACGGTGGCACTTGAATGGTGTGGGGTGTATTCTCGGCACTTGGCACACTAAGAATTGCTTTACCTGCTGTAATCCTGCTTTCCCATTACCTGATAAGGTTACTTTATTTTTTTTTCAATGTCACTCCATAATGTTGCGGAACAATCAACTGATTATTTACAGCATGTTGCTATTCTCTCTACCAGTTCCATTGCTGGTGGCAAGATTCTTTAATTCGTCTTTATGGTGGACAGTTGCACTGTCCTACCTCTGATATATTTTGGTTTCGGACTACAATTTTTAATTACCTGGAAGCTGTCAAACCTATCACAGCATCATACTCCACTAATCATAAGCTCTATGATATTTTGTTCACCTTGAGCACAATCACTATCCAGTTAAAATCATCTAGTACATTGTACCCTCTCCTGTTCTGTTAAAAGTGTTGTAATTTTAAGATTATTTTCATGACAAGAGAGAAGCAGTCCATACCTCTTTTCATACTCCAACCAAAACATAATTTACCTCTTAAGACATCTTAGAGTTCACATAAAAAGTGACAGTTTTCCTTTGGATTGACATATTCATTTTAATAAATACGACTACCCTGTGAGAGCCAAGGAGTATTTGGAAACAGATTGGGAATCCTTACCATAGAGAATTCACAAAGTAACACAAAGCCAAGAGACTTAAATTCTATTTATTTACATGTTAGTTGTACAGTTGCTGCCTTCAAAATTTAGTTTGTGATGTATACTATAAAGTAAAAAATGTTTCAAAATTTTTTAACAATACTAGAAATCCAAAATTAACCCTTTTTATAGGCACTACTTTTCAGAAGTAGAAGTAGAAGCCAGAAAGGCCTGGACTCTTAATGTGAGCTGGTTAAACAGTTGGAGTTGCATCAATTATAAATATGCTAATGCAGTTTCACATCTACTTCTTTGACTGAGAGTAATTATCAGATTCCACAAAAGACTTAGTCAGGTATTACCTTCAAAATAAGTTACAAATGGACCCTTTGTAGTCTCGAGTTTTAAGAATAATAATTTATTCCTTTCTCCTGACTATGGAATACATAGATTAGAAAAGTAGACTCTCTACTAACAGCCTGTGCCTTCTAATTTGACTGTAATACCATGCTATCTGTTACCTCAACATGATCATTCTTTACCATGTCAATGATTTAAATGAAAACCATCAAAGTATGCAAGCTCTAAATTTGAATTAAATTTTTGAAATGGATAAATAATAAACAATTTACATACTGATTAATTTATATCAACTTGATTTTTGTTTATTTCTTACGAACATACCATGATTTACTTCTGGCAAATCTAACAAGTTTAACCTGATAAAGAAAACAATTCCCTGTATGTGTCGGGATGTAAAAAAGGTTTCTACAAAAAGCAAAGATCCGATATGTTTCTAAACTGCACTTTACATTGGCAGCCAAAGCTAGTCTATGTCATGCAGACTAGGTGTAGTCAAAGTGAAATGGTTTTGTCTGCTATTTGTTTGGTGACATAAGATACAGTAGAGTACAGGAAATAAAAGTTGGCATCAAAAAGTAATAATGAAGTGACAATTTAATCTCGAAAAAATAACTTTAAATCAGTACATAATTATTACAACATTCTTCAATGCATTTATGTAATAAAAGTCCAAGGCTATTAATAGCATAACAGGATTTGTTACGCCAATAGCCACCTTTGAAAGTACAGGAAAATCAATACTTGAGTATTGCAAGCACCACATTAAGAGTACAGGGCTCAGACAGACTTTCACCTGCAAATCGGGATAAACCAATTCAACATGTTAATCAACAAATGCTTGCAACCTTTTTGTACTACAATAAAGACTATAAACGTAGTAACAATGCTAAATTATTTTATTCGAAATGTATCATTTAGTAACTTAGCTAAATCAAAATATACAGTCCTTAAAATTAGCAAGACATTATCGATAAATATAAAACACAAATTATAGAAAATTTTTCTAACATCTCAAATAAAGCTTTGTGTTTTGTACAGTGCACTAATTTATATCTCTATTACATAATAATAACAAAAGCCAGTTGTATGTACAAGAAGGAATCCGAAAACACAAAGCTTTGATGGAAATATTCCGAAATGTTCTCGTTGCTGCCTACAATACAAGAAGATGTCGTACCTTAGGCAGCACACTTACAGATGTTCAAAAAGAACTATACATCCTTTAAGTTGACTAGAATTTGTATGTTTTATGCCACATGCATTATTTAAAAACATTATCAAAGTCAGGTAGTTGTTGGAATTAGCCACTGTAGTAAATGGCCAACTATTTAAAAATAAAAGCACTGGTGATAAACTTCTAGCTAGTTCCGCACTGCAATAATTGCTTAAACACTTATAAATTTTCAAGGGGTGTATTTATAAAGAATGCAAAATGCGTTATGGAAAATTTGTTCGAAGCATCAGCAAATGTGTATTCTTTTTTAAAGTATAGTCAAAGACTGGCATATGTGAGAGGCTATCGTTAAAGTAAAGATCGTCCGTCCCATTGTAAAAAAAAATGTATTCTGAAAACTTTATACTAATTTTTTATTTCTTTCAAAACTATACACCATATAGTGCTTTACATATTCGACCAGTGAGTTAAGACATTTACCACAGTTTTTACACTAACTTCAAATTAAAAGTTAGTGTAACTTCAAATTCATTATCTCCCAAAAACTTTTAAATTTCCTAAACAAATGATTTTCAGAATACATTTTTACAACGAATTGCTTTGTACTTTAGAGAGCCTCTCATATTTCTGTTACACAGTTATAATATGTACCAACATTATGTTATCAAAACGAGGAGATTCTATATTGAAAAACAATTTAAAAACATGGCTAAATGCTTCCTAACAGCCCTTTAAGGTGTATTTTCAGAATTGGTTTTTATTCAATATATGCAAAAATTATGTATATTTGCTAATATTTCAAGGTATAATAAGAAAATATAATAGCAAAAATTTAAAATGTTCAGAGAAAACTATACAATTCTTTATTTTAAGGATTTTTTACAGCAGCTGAAAATTTATAGCATAACTACGAAGCAAGGTCAATAAAAGTTACTAATGGTGTGGTACTATTATGTGCTTCAATAGTTAAGTTACTTTTTATTAATAATAAAACTACCATGATGTCATAATTTTATCACATTTTGTTTTTTAGGCACATGTAATGCAATCTTCATGTAGCTTAACTTGACAGCAGATCATTTTATCAAGCTTATTAACAGAAGCATAGCTTGAATACAATTGTTTTGAATCTTTTTTGGGTAGTATTTTTTCACCTCTCTCTTTTTATACAACCAAATTCAAAATTAACCAATTTAACATTTGTTCTGGAAATATTTAATAAAGCCCATAGGAAGAATTTACCAATAAACATTAGTTGCAACTTTTGTTTTTCAATGCAGCATCCAAAGTAAATCTTAGTGAGTTATTTTTGGACAACTACAATTTTGCCAGCACATAGAGCTGCAATTAGTGTTTTGTAACTAATATATGAAATAAAAAGCCTTTAAGCCTTAAGTATTAAATGGATACGAAGTTACTGCTGTATTGCACCAGTGTATTTTAAATTTAATTTTAAATGCTTAGTATAAAGGGGTTAGAGGTAATATCTCATATCACATTCTTTTATACCTGCATTACTTACTGCCTGTAATCCCCTCTAGCAATTTGATAATATTGCACAGACATAAAACATGCAAATAATTACAAATTTTGGTTTAGCTCTGATTTCATAAAAGTGTAATTCTCTACTTGCTATACACAATTTTTATAAAATTTATTTCCTTTCATACAACTTTTGCCCGATTTTAACTTTGGTGATCCAACTAGGAAATTACTATAATTTCCCAACATTCATAATAAAACAAGTTTGTTCCCAATTTTACATTTGGTATAAATAAAAAGTATAAATACTCATTGTAAAATGAATAAAGATTGAACATGCAGCAAATATGATAAATTATAGTACAGGATTATCAAATTTCGATCCTCTTAAAACAAATATCTCCGCGTAAGCATCTTCTTGTTCCAGTTCCAATACATGAAACTTTTTCAGCACAAGTAAACTATAGAATTTTTGTGCCGCCTAAAACATGTTTATGTAATTACTAATTAATCATAATCACAGTATAACAAAGCATACCTGTTTCCTACTGTTCCGATGACACATTTCACTGTATGTAATCTGGTCTGTTGCTTGTAGTTTATTTCGGACAACAGTGAACATCTGATATGCCCTTTTATTAAGAACTCTTTCTTCAAACTGTTCATCAGTTTCATCAACTTGTTGTTCATCAGCCTTTAAATAATAGAATACAATTAAACACTAAACTTATAAAACTCATATGTGGGCTGAGTACAGATGTTTCATTTCATTCAATTTCATATTGAATTTTTCATTAAATATACCAACTATATCTGTGCCAAAGATTAAACGAAATTCGAAACTCTACGGCACTGAAACCATCTGTTGTCCTACTAACTTAATAGATCAATGGACTATTCTTTATAACTATTTAAAAATCAATATTATTATGTGTGTTTGAGAGAAGAATTAATTTATAGGTAATGTAAACCAGGATTTTTTTTCTTGTGAACAGTATTTATCGGGCCTAGAGTTAAAAAAAATCATTAATCACTATAAGGACCCCAATGTTCAACAAACAAAAGAATGTGACAGTGTTCTTTTGGTATCTTTAAATCCAAATTCTATTTCAGTGGATTATGAAACCACAATTATTACTATTACAATTCAAACCAAGTTATCCGTAATGCAAAAAATTATTGGCACTGCATTGTAGTACAGGAAATCATGATAATAAAGACAGTAATATCTTCAGGACAAAAAGATTCGTTAAAGCCCAATATTGCTTGCTACATTGTAAGCAAAAATGAAACTTACTTCACGAATGGAATGAAAATGTGATTTTCTAGGTAGTTTTATACCAGGCATAGAAAAACCAATACTGACGTAGAATGTTAAATTTAGTAGGCCACCCTGAAACTGCCATTACTTTTCTCCCCAGATAATAGATGGCAAAAAATCTAACATTTGACATGTAGTTCGATCGTTATCTCGAACGCTGTGCACGCTTTCAACCCATTCTACTCAGTTCATGAATTTAAGATTTCATTTGTGCAGAGTATCGTGTTATGTGTTTTTAGTTCATAGTAGTTGTGTAGCCATGGGTAAAGCGGAATATGCGGTGCTAAACTGCCAACCTAGTAATTTGGATCGGCGTCATAGGTTTCCCCATCCAGTGACATTTCCCGAACTTTTAATTTACAATCAGAATGTGTGTGTGACAAACATTTTGCAATGCATGTTAAAGGTGCAAAAAATACCTAAAATCTGGAGTTTTAAAACACGAAGATTCAATAAATGTGCCACCAAATTTTTTTTTGTCGTCTGTGACCCAGAGGCTTAACCTGTGCATTGTATGAGTCTTTTTATAAATCCCTCCTTATCAATAAATAGGTGCTAAGCACTCAGTGGGTAGCAACCGTGAAGATGAGGATGGGAATATTTTGATGCCTCTACAAAAMTTTGTGACGCAGATATTTCTTAATTAAAAATAAAATTTGCTTGTGTTAATGTAAAATATTGGTTTCCGGGTTTACCAGAACCAGAWGCCAGGCCATCTCTAAGACGAAATAGTACAAATATATCTGTTAGATGCGTTTGAACCATTATCAGCTGTTGCATTGTTTGGTGGCTATGTAACAAAAATATCACAAGATATAAAATCGACGTCTTTGATGTCATTATCATATTTTTAAGAGAGATAAAGAAAATGGCAATTTCACTGATCTCGTAAGATCTAGGAAATGTGGAGAGCGTCATACTGAAAGTGGTAAGATGTACAGGAAGGAAAAATCTAAATCATATTTTTTCAAGTTTCGATAGCTTGGTATAATTAATTTATTATTTGCCTGTTAGGGTAGGCTATCTACTCAAACTTTGGAAGTTCTTTCTAATGTTGTTTATAGATGTTAAGATAGATACAGCTGATGTTATTTATTTTGTCAAGTGTTAAGTCCCTGTACTAAATTTAGTTTATTTTAATTATTTAGTTATTATAATTTGGTACTTAGTGTGATTTAGTATGTCACCATCGATTTCTTCCGTTTCCTAMTCTTTATGCTTAATTTGTAATTAATTTTGCCAACACTTGTTTTGCTTCGGTTTCCTACTTGTGTATGTTTCTGTGGTAGAGTTGTAGAACTGTAGTATTTTTACTGTTAGMTCCTATAAAAAATTACCTACTCATTTGTAATAGCCACTGGGATTTCAGTAGGGTTAAGGCATTTTTTATTTATCAATAAATAGGTACCTGAAAAACATTTATTTGGAATTTTTAATTTTGAATAATTTTGCTCTGGCAGAATCTGTCAGGTTCAATATTTTTTAAATTCCCGATCTCTGCGAAGTAATTTTCTCCCAGTACACATAAGGCGCTGTTTTCCATTTGACAGACAATTACGGTAGTTGTCATTCTATGTTAGTTTTGGGTTTTTTATGAATGCAGGGTACAATTTTAAAGCATCTCCCTTTTGTATGGATATGTATATACATCTAATTTATATAACATTGGGTTGATACAAAAGTACATTCTATTTTTTTTTAAAAACAACTTTTAATCAATAGTGCCGTTCTATTAATGATCCTTCATCTGCACAATCAAGCACTCTTAAAAATTCTGAAAATTCTTTTGTGAAAGAAAAGATCCAATAATTTTTCAATGCCTTGATGACAGGAAATTGTTTACCACCTGAACTATTTTGAACTAATCTAATTAAATGGCAGTCAAAGTGCAAGTTCTGGAAAGTGCAGTGGATGAATCATTTGTGTTCGATGGACAGAGTTTGGTCAGATTGCAATGAGAAATGAATAGAAAAATTTTATGCCACCATTTTGATTATTATTAAACGAAGAGACTGCAGCACAAGGCCAGGCTATATTCAAACAAAAGACAAACCAATATACAACATACCTACCATGTATTTTATGAAATCACAAAAGTAGTGTTGTGTTTGTCATTGCATTTAAAATAAAATCATACACTTGATCAAGATAATAAATTAAAGTGTTGACAAGAAAAATTTCACAAGAATTGACTGACATTCCTGTCAAATAAAATAAAAACTTTCTGCATGTCCATTTTGCAATTGAATGACATGTAGTACCAAAACTAGGACGAACTTTTACATCAACCCAATAATAAGTGATTGGGGTTAATAGTTATAAATTCTGAACAGTTCCACTAAACATCACTAAACTAACTTGATTATCAAGAATGAATTGGTGTGATATCCATGATAACTACGAACACATACTTTGAAAGTTTGAAATAATAAAATAATAAACTTAATCTTACCGGACCAACAGATGGAGGAAAGTCGTAATCTCCTTGCCAAGGTGAATGAGCTCTTTCTGACATTGCACCTGCTGGAGTTTGTGCAGGTATGTGTTCCTCATATCCCATATTTGCCATTTGCTATAACATAAAAATTCAATTAAATATTGACACAAAATGAAAAAATTATAAACCAATTTCTTCTTCAATTTTATCAATTTTGTGCATCTAATATGTTTGTTACAATTATTATTTATTTGAACATACAGTTGTAGGAAAAGATATATGAAACTCATTATAAAAACTATTTGTGAAGTGCATAAAGGTTTATGGTTAAGGGTTTATTGGTGTTATAAAGTAGTAACGGACACCCCACATGCTCGTCCCAAACACTTAGGTAGTAGGATTAAGATCAAATTTGTTGGGCTCCTTGCACTCTTTCCGGTTTTGTAACTTGTTTCATGTCAAATATATTCGAAAATCTAATCAGTTCTAATTGAATCTTCGAGTGAATGAGTGCATATTGTACAAGATGTGGCAACCATGGCAAAGTGACTTGATCAAGTGAATCCCAATGAAAATCTGGAATGTGATCAAAATGATGAGCAAAAGGAGGAACCATGCACCAAGAAAAGAAAACATGACCTTCTATCCTACAATGAAAAAACCTTCACTTTGTCGATATATGAGAAGAAAAGAAGTGAGAGTGAAGAAAGCGTTACAGCAGAGACATACAATTAATTTGGAATTCCAAATATAACAATGTGGCGATTGGTGAAATTTGGACCGTCACAAAGAAAAATTTGATTGGATAAAGGAGCATTGAAAAAATTCTTCCTAGTTCAAATAGACATAATTCAAACAGCCCAAGTATGAATTTTTTGGCAACAAAACTGCCTACAGTTAGCTTGTAGTACAAAGATATAATTGAGAAGAAAAAATAATAATAAGCTCTATAAAATATATTATTCAAATTTTATGAAGCTGAGTATATATTTTAATATTATACTGTTACATACCTGATCATAACCCATATTTTCCATGGCTGGCAACTGATGTAGTGAATCTAGGGGTTCTAATCCCAAGGGAGCGGCAGATGGAACCATACCTTGACCTAAGAGATCATCAGGTGCACCAGACTGCATAGGTGGTACTAGACCCATCGATTCCTGTTCTTGTAATATTGAATGTACCTATATCATAAAAAAACAAGCTATTATTAGCTCTCTTGATTATTCAAACTAGACACTAAATTCTGTGGGCCAGTTGCATAAAACATAATTTATCCATTTCATTAAAGTATTCTTCATTAATGTGGCCGCTGGTTAACCACCAGTTTAACCAGGGTTCTGACTAACCACACTTTATGGAATCAATTCTGCATATGCTGTAGTTTAATTAATATAGTGAAATTTGAAAATAGCATAATTTAGATTGTTACAGGAACATTATAAAAAAACTGCAATTATTAAAGAGATCATTCAAAGAAATTTAGGGTTTTTACATCTATGATTTGATGTAAGTTCTAGAATTTTAATATTGTTTGTACATATGAATGAAAACATGTTTTTTGTGTAGACATAAAATATTCAAATTAATTTGTTACATAAATTCCTGGTCAAAATTAACACACCACTTTATTAACGTAATTATATTAACAACAATAAAATTAACCTATATGCAATAATTAGCCCAGAAAAGAGATATGCTGGGGTAGAAAACTGTATAGGGTGTCCCGTTCTTATTGTAATTGTAGGATATCTCCGGAACTATTAATATTAGAGAGCTACAGTTTGTATACCACTGTCGTTATTTTTTTGTTGCTGTACCATCACTATTTTTGTACTGTTCATTGTTTTAAAGCTATCACCAACTTTTGCAAAAACTAATATGCTTCAGGTCTCAATATCTCGCTTTGATAATAAAATACAAAACAACTGTAAAGATACATTTTTGATACAAGTTGTTATTTTGAATCGAGTGGCATACTCAGAATTTCTTTAATGGGTCACATTTTTGAGATATGACAAAATTTTTAAATGGAAACCATAGTTGGCTTTCCTATGGTCAAAAAGACATATTTTTTAAGAAAATATATACATAGCTTTATTTCCAATACATCTGCTATTATTTATTTTTTTTTAATAATTAATCAAATTTTGTTTTTTGCGCCAAATGGATATTAATACTAATATGTATATAGGTAACTCAAATTTTAAGCACAATTGATCTGCAACCCGCATGGTATTCTTGGGAAACGACTACCCATATCTTCTCCTGTTTAAAGGATAAAACTGATATGTTTCTCAACAGCGGAATAGTTTATTTGATTTCTTGCAATAGTTGTGTTCTTAATACTTATTATATCAGTGAAACCAAACAGTATCTGAATAGACGTATCTATCAGCATAAGTATAACATAAATAATTTAAACCCTAATCATACAAAAATATTGTGTAAAGAGGATGATTTGCTTAGGAGGTTGGTTTTGAAGTTTAGATCAACCGAAGTATGTTTGAAATTCAACACTGATTTTTCTCGGTTCGCACCAACTATAAGAGTTTATTGGGGCAGTATTTTTAATTTTCCTGTTTGCAGGTTTCCTTTATAGATTGCTTTTGTTACTTTAGGTTTTTGTTTTAAATATCAATAGATGGCACTTGATGCTGCTTTCTTTGGATATATTTTTTGGCTGTTTTCTACTTTTGCCTTTTTTTTTGTTTTCATATAAGGTTGCTATTTTGTTCAACGTATAATCCTATTTTAATGAGTTGTTTGTTCCATATTGTAAATGTTGTTCTATTGATGTTTTAAGTTAATAACTACACCTACATACAAGAGTTACATATACCTATTACAGATTACTTGTGATACTGAATATTTTATATAAGGTTTGTACCCTCTATTTGTTTTCTTATTATTGTTCTTCAGGTTCGTGTCTGTTTATTGAGATGGGGGTATTCTTTAATTAATGTTTTGTTCTTGTAGCCCGATAAAGCCCTAGATCTGGGCTGAAATGTAGCTAAAATCATTGTTGTACTAGTATATTGATATGATAAAATTTTTGAAGATACAAAGTATCAACTTGTGATATATAGTTTGGAGAACTCCTATTATTAATTACTATTGGACAAAGAACTGTATATCTACTGAAACATTATGCTTATGCAACATGGAATTTACTGTTTCAAACTGAAATCTGCTATCACTGTTTCATATTCTGTCAATGTGTTTCATTGTGCAATTCAGATGCAAAAGCATAATCAAGAATAAAAAATTTGGGCAAGGCTATGACAATGAGCAGCTCACAAACTACTGCAATACAATGTGTTCTTTTGAAATTAAAGCACAAGACAACTAGGTACCTGTAAAGCAGAAAATTTTAATGCATTTCAATTTGAGTGGTTAAGTATTGTTTTCATCTAGCCCATCGAATTTATACGACATAAATCACTAACATTGTCTTATGCTGGTGGGCCGACACCGAAGATTTTTAATACAACTCAAGTTTCTAAATGAATCTAAACTTAACAGTTTTCGAGTGTTATTAGATATTTAGGTGGAACACCTGGCAACAGTGAACACAAGTATAGTAAAGACACTTTTGTTGTCACCTAATAAAATTTTATGGCTCATCATGGCTATTAATGAGATTATTGAGGGTCGGTTCCTAACAATGGATCCAAAGGCACGTGCCATAAACCAAGAGCAGGTAAAATTCCAGGATCGGACCCAAGTGGTTTGAAAAAACACAAGTCAAAATAAAAATTTTATTTTATCATCCAATAACTCTTCCAATATAGATTTTACAACTGGAACAACATTTTTTGAATTCACTTTATTGCACATGTTACCTTTATAAATTATCGTGTGCAAAATTCCTTTTTTTGTGATGCTCTTTAATAACGAATAATTTCTTTATAGTGGAATAAATACTTTATTTTTAAGAATTCTGCAGTCCTTCATAGTGAATGTTATGTTTTTCGGACACAAGAGTATTATAATATATGCAATCTACTTCTTCAATTTATAAAACTTTTTCCCGTTCTTCTGTCACTAGTAGGGCACATTGTTTTAAAACTTCGGCAATATTGTCAAAATCTACCGAACACCAAAAAGCCATTTTGTTCAGTGGTTTAAGTCTGCCCGAGATAAAAATTTCAACTCAAGAAGTTTGAGAATTATTCTAATAACATATTTACTGGAAATCAAAAGAACGTATGCCACTTTTGCTCCAGCTACCTAACATAAACATAATCTTTGCTAATCTGGTTTATGTAAAATTGCCTAAGCAGGGTCTGCTCCAGTCTGCACCTGCCAGTCGAAGTTTGGTGCAATGGAAGATTTATTCCGGGTTACCCCGTAATTAAAGTTTTTAATTTTACCCTGCCATAAAATTCTATTAGGTGACAAAGAAAGTCGGCTGCTCCAAGCAAAAACACAGTAAGAAACATTGTTAGCAAAATTGAGCTTTATGCATATATGCATGTATACTATGTTTATACGCAACTTTTGCGCTGGCAATGKCAGTTTTATTGTTTCTACTAACTGTTAGAGCCGTTTGCCACTATACTTATTTAAGTACTGAAATAAGTTCTTKAAATTATTCTGCTGAAAATTAGAGGCGCGTTTCAATACAAGAAATAAGCGTAGGGCTTTGTTCTTAATTTGTAATTACAAATTCTTTTCAGTAAGTATTACAATATGTGTGTGCGCGCCCTTTTGTAGTTCTAATCGTGATTTTTTCAACGTAAAGATAATCTAACAGTAATCTATTAAATTCCGTTTTTATACAATAGCAAATGCAATGTAAGGTCTATTCTACTGATAGAGAAAAGTAGACCTTAGATGTAACCCACTCATAAACAATTACTTTTACTGTTGTTTGTGTTTGTGGTCACCCACAATTTGTAGTTAAAAGTAAAAAAATGCCTGTTGAATGAAAAAAAATTATTAAATGCATCAGTGTAGATACTAACAATGATACTGCAAGGACAATGAATGTTCATGGTTTCTTAAATGTGCTGAAAGAAGAGCTGCTAATAGAAGATCCAGCAGCATACAAAAATTTTCTACAAATGAGCAATGCTTCATTTGAAAAATTGTTTGAACTTCTCCATAACAAAATAGAGAAACAAGGTACACAATTTCGTGAAGCATTCCTTTCGTTTCATTTACAAAAGCATGACAACACATCATGTTCCCGGGGTAGTCAAAAGTTTACTCACACCAGTATACATATTTTAAGAGGCCTAAAACTGCATTTTATGTTGATGTATTAATTAGCTGGTGGTAGGTAGTCAGCCCAAAATAACAGATAGCCCCTATTCAAAAGTTTATTTCACCGGTATCAGTACAAAAGCTACCTAATCTCACAACCCTACCTATTGCGTAGGTTCAAAAAGTAGGTTCTATGAACGTTTTGTTTATAAACGGTAAAACAGGTTAATGCATATCGATCGGCGCAGTTTTAATATGAAGTATGGAAATTCAGTACAAGAAAATAGAACGTTGGCTAATTGCTTGTACTGAAACAGCGCGCATCCAGTTTCCGTATAATAATTTTAAGAACTTATTTCAATACTTAAATAAGTATAGTGGCAAACGGTTCTTACAGACCCATACACAAACACAGCACCTACAATCTAGCTGGGTTGTTCCCAAAATCCAACATAGTATCTGTATATTCTTATTCTTACATTTTTGCACTTACTGTGTTTTTGTTTGGGGTATCCGAAGTGTCTTTACTATAACCTCACACGAAATGATGGAGTGACATTAAAATTACATGAAATAAGTTGTACATGATTAGTAACTTCTTCTCATAGATACAATGTCTGTGTACGACATCCACAGTCATTCCACTTACTTGGTCAGCTGGTAAGTGTGGCATATCATCTATGTGCTGCAAAGGCGTTGGAGGGGCAGGTGTGCCCGGATACCCCATGGGTGCAGGTGTACCAGGATATCCCATGGGAGTTGGTGGTGGTGGCATTGTCACTCGACCACCTTCTTCGTGCATCATACTCATTGGAGTAGGAGGCTGCATATGTGCCATGAGTGGGGTGCCAGGTGGCTGTTGCAAGGGTGTTGGAGGCATCGGAGTCGAGGGCATCATAGCTGCCAATGCATCCTCTGGTTGCATGAAGGGCTGGGGTGTTTCTTCTGGATGGTGCGCCGGTGTTCGGCTCTGTAATATAACAAAGCAAACCATTAGTAGATGAAAGGCTACAGTACGATAAGATGGTAAAAAGTGCCCCCGCTGGAATTTGGCTCAAATTGATATATTGTTGTTCCCAATTAAGGGTATATATCGCACACCTAATTATACACCCCAATTCCACCCCGTTTTCCAGTTTTTGCCATTCAACCCTTAACATTTAACATTTTTTTTCTCGAAAATTGTCAGAGATAAAAATCTGAAAAAAATTGGATTAATGTGATTCCATAAGATCTATTCCTAAAAAAATTAACAACCCTCTAGCGTTACTACCCTGAAAGTTATGGGGTGCAACCCTCTTTCGGGGTTGTATTTTTAATTGTGTTTTTTGAGCGACCACTTTCTTTTTCCTATTAAAATAATCACCCAAATATGGATTATTCACAGTAATTTTTTTTGTCACTGTAAAAATGGTACTAAGGGGGTAAAATAATTATTTTGTCTACTTACCACCACATCCTAGGAGGCCACAGATGAACTCAGCAACATATGGTTATATAACAAGAGTAATTTAAAAGATAATCATGAAATACATATGAAAAATAGACCATAAAATAGTTTGATAAGGTTTATTCTTAAAAAAATAACATCCCTCTGCAGTTACTAACCTTAAAGTTATGGGGTACAACTCTCTTTCTGGGATGTTTTTTAATATTATTTTTGAGTGACCACTTTCTTTTCTCTATTAAAATAATCATTTATATATATGCTACTTACAGTATTTTATTTGTCACTGTAAAGGTTGTACTAAGGGGGTAAAATAATTATTTTGTCTACTTACCACAATCACATCCTAGGAGGCTACAGAAGAACTCAGCAACATAGCAGTTATATAATAACAGTAATTTAAAAAATAATCATGCAATACATATAAAAAATGGATTATAAGGTAGTTTGATAAGGTTTATTCTTAAAAAAATTACTTTCCTCTGCCGTTACTATACTTAAACCATCTCTCTGGGATGTTTTTTAATGACCACTTCCTTTTTTCTTTAAAAATAATCATCTTTTTATGTGCTATTTACAGCATTTTATTTGTCCCTGTAAAATGGTACTAAGGGGGTAAAATAATTATTTTGTATATTTACCACAATCACATCATAGGAGGCCACAAAGGTACCCAACAACATAGTAGTTATATATTTAATAACAGTGACTTACATTATAATAAGGTAACACATATGCATACTACAAAAATATGAAAAATGTTATCTAGATTCTAGACAGATATACATAGACCATAAATGCCTGATACAATGCTTGTATGTACTATTTTTTGTTTAATATATAGCACTTAATGCATATGGATCTCGTAATGTGTTATGCTTGCCAGCGTAGAATTGATCTCCTTTACGAATTGGTATTTATTCCATTGATATTTTTATTCTCAGAGTATTGGTGCTTTCAAAATATTTGCACAGAAAACGAGAAATAAATCTATATTTCTTTTTTCGAAAAACTAATAACAAGTATGGGGGATAGCCAAATGCTTAATAGATTTTTAGATTAGGCAAAACGAATTCTTCTCTTCCGTAAATTACTGATGCCACGTAAATGAGTATGCACCGCACCTTTTAATCAAACAGCAGTACTAAGCAGCACAATGTTGACACACAACAAGTGTAGTAAACCGCTTCATCAGGATTTGAAAGAACAAAAAAAATTTCTTAGTTGTTTAATTTGGATGGTGCGGTTTTGTAGATAAGAAACTAGAAAATAACAATCAATATTATTTGTTTTTGTGTTTTTTATCCCACTACAGTGATCCCCATTGGGTCCGCAGACCACAGTTTGAGAAACGCTGCAATTACTAAATAATAATATACGTATATTGTATGAGGCATTTATGTGTACCTACATATATCTGTCTACATAACTATTTGTACATTCTTTGTATTTTTGCAATACGCTTATGTGTTACATTATTATAATTTAATTCACTGTTATTAAGTTCCAGGATGTGATTGTGGTAAATACACAAAATAATTATTTTACCCCCTTAGTACCATCTTTTTTCAGAGACAAATAAAATACTGTATATAAGACATATATAAATAATTTAAAAGAGGAAAGAAAGTGGTCACTCAAAAACATTATTAAAAAATATCCCAGGGAGAGGATTGTACCCCATAGCTTTAAGGGTAGTAACGGCAGATGGATGTTATTTTTTTAAGAATAAACCTTATCAAACTACCTTATAGTCCATTTTCTATATGTATTTCATGGTTATTTTTTAAATTACTGTTATTATACAACTACTATGTTGCTGAGTTCTGTGGCCTCCTAGGATGTGATTGTGGTAAGTAGACAAAATAATTATTTTTTTAGGAATAAACATTATCAAACTACCTTAGTCCATTTTTTTCCTAAGTATTTCATGATTATCTATTAAATTACTCTTGTTATATAACTACTAGTTGCTGAGTTCATCTGTGGCCTCCTAGGATGTGGTTGTGGTAAGTAGACAAAATAATTATTTTACCCCCTTAGTACCATTTTTACAATGACAAAAAAATTACTGTGAATAGTCCATGTATGGGTGCTTATTTTAATAGGAAAAAGAAAGTGGTCACTCTAAAAACATGATTAAAAAAACACCCCCGAAGGGGGTTGCAACTCATAACTTTAAGGGTAGTAACGCTGGAGGGTTTTAATTTTTTTTAAGAATAGACCTTATGGAATTAAATTATTCAAATTTTTTTAGATTTTTATGTTTTTGAGAAAAAATGTTAAATGTTAAGGGTTGAATGGCAAAAACTGGAAAACAGGGTGGAATTAGGGTGTGTAATTAGGTGTGTGACATATACCCTTAATTGGGAACAAAATATGTCAATTTGAGCCAAATTCCAGCGGGGGCACTTTTTACCATCTTATCGTACTATAGCCTTTGGTAAAAAAGAAGGTAAGGTTTGTTTTTAAGAGGGGCATTTACTTGGAGCGATCGGGCAGAAATGTAAATTATGCAACCCATATTACCCGCGGGACATGTGACGTAAGAGGGTAGCCGATAGGTTGACATCGCGCAAAGATCGTACGAGCAACAGACGGGCTAAACTAATATTCGGAAAATTGCTGACTGTAGGGTGTGCACAAAAAAGTAAGCATGATATTAGTAACTTACTATGAAATTATACCAGGTTATTCAAAATATGGAATAACCCATTTATTTCTGTAAATATGAACTATATAACATTTCATTCTAACTGCATGATTTCTGTAGGAACTTGTATAACAATTTTCTTTCCGCCTCCCCATTGCTTCGGCAGACAGTAAATTAATGTGAAAGAGCTTTTAACATTAAACTTGTACTGTGTAATTACTAATTAGACACGCAATCTTAGAAATCCAGTCATATCGGAATAGGTCGTATACCGCGTGGGGATGGGCATTCGCATTTCGCTCTCATGACGGACTCGTGCGAAAGGGTTTGTGGTTTTAGATTTTTTGAATGTTTTTACTCATTTAACGTGCTAATGTTTTTGGTAGTGTACAAAGAAATATGTAGCTACAACGTGGAGTTCGATTTTTTCGTTTATGTGCCTTAGTTTTCGAGAAATAGCTCGCCAAAAATACGCATTTTTAAGCAAAATATAACAACAAATATTTACATTACTGTAACAAATTCAGAAAAAACTCGAACTCTACGTTGTAGCTACATCTTTTGTCATTGCCATGTCGAAATTTCACTCCGAAAAAGCTTTGAATATCTCGGTAAAATGTAAAACGGTAGGTGCTTAAAATGACCCGATTCGCTCTAGGTAAACGCCCCTCTTAACAGGTTATTATTAACTCGTTTTTGTATCTGTTTGTTTACTTGCTTCGGTACAAATTTTGCAATCAATTTTATACTAACTTCCCAATGAGCTAGAGACACAGCTTGGAACTGGATAACAATGCAATATTAACTCCCTTTTTTGCCTGTCTGATACCTATTTTTTAATAGTTTTTTTTTTAATTAGAACAAAGCTGATTGAATTCCCTTCCTCATTCCCACTTTGGTAAACAGAGATAGATCAAAAACCAGCAAGGTCTCCATCAGCCTGACTAAATTATTTTCTTTTCAGGGGTTAAATATTGCTTTTTCTACTGCAAGCAGTGTTTTCCTGTTTTGTTCGTATACAATGATTGCAATTCAATTTATGTTGAACAAATTTGTTTTAATTAAAAGAAAGATTTAAAACAACAAAAGTATAAAAATACAGATGTTGTAACAACAAATTCTTCATTAGCTAACCATTTATTGTTAAATAAACAAACTGCCACACTAGACAATTTAAATTCATTACAGTTGTGCAATAAATCATCAAAATTAAATTATATGAAAATTTTAGAAATCCATAACTATTAGTGAACTAAATTTTACTATTCTAAATGATTTTTGTAATTTCAAATGTCCAGTTTTAAATTATTTATTTGATCCAAATTAATATTGTGTTCGTGTTGCTGGCATTTAGGTTGCTTTTTGGTCTAATGTCAAGTTTGCTTGTTTCTATATCTTTGACAAAGTCAAAATAATTGTAAAAGTTCCCTTTTTTCCTTGTTATTTATTGTTCTGGTACTGACGATGGCTATTTGTTAGCCAAAAATGCTTTATCATTTAATGAATAAAGTGGATTTAACTTGACGTACAATTTTTAAAGAAGACTTAATTTTTTTAATACATATCCCTAAATATTGCAATAATATTGTTGTTGAGAAAATATTAGAAAAATTGATATAGCCATGAATTGTAATTGTTTTTCAGTCACTAAAATTTATGATAAAAAGTATTGTCAAATAAAAGGTTTTTCTGAATAAAGTTAATAGCAAAAAGCATAAATCAGAGTTTATTTGCAACAATTGTTGATGATGAAATTATTTCTAGACACTGTATATTACACTTACCACATCTTCTGCCACCTTTCGTTTACGTCCTCGACGTGGTGGTGTTGGCTCCAGACTAGGCTGTTCTTCAGCATCACGAACCTGATCTAATGCTAAAGAATCTGCATCGCCCAGCATGGCAAAATCTTCAGTACCTATGGCTCTTAATGTTAGATGCCTCTGGTAGTTCTAAAAAGTAAATGAAAAACAAAAGATACATTTCATTCCATAACAATGTTGTTAAATGTATTTCATTATTTAAAAAAAGAACTGAATACAAAACAACCTGAAAAGCTCAATTACGAAAAAAATATATTTTTCAGTAAATTTTATTGAAGTTTTTGTAAAATGCAATAATTCCTGGTACTAAAAAATAATCAAAACTTACTTTAAATAACGCCCTAGCTGGAATAGGTTGTGCAGGTAGAGCAAACAATTTTTCCACACCACCAGTTTCTTTCCAATGCATAAGTCTCTTAGTGGGAGGGGCTAAGTCCAATGTAGTTACTATATCACTAGTATCTGATAACTGATTCTTCATTTCTTCACCAGATATGTTCTTAACTTCATCAACTATAAGTTTCCTCTTCCGTTTTGTTTTAGTAAATCCTAATAAGAACATATCTATATATAAGATTATAAAAACTATGTTCATGAATAGAAACCTTTAAGTGCCGATGCATCTACCGGTGCCAATGCAAAACTTTCTTCTTCGTTTTGTATGAGAGTTGTTTGATCAGCTACTGGTTGCTGTTCTTCCGCCAAATCTGGCACTTGGTCTATTTGGGGTGGTATTACTGCAGGGGGTGGTTCTGCTACTGGAGGACCTAACGGTGAGCCTGGCCTAGACTCATCAGAACTGGAAGGTAAAGTTTCACAATAGCTATACGATAACATATTAAACACATTGCGAGAGTTTACTTTAAAAAAAAAAAAACGCTGCAAATTGAATCAATACTTCCACATCCAATTGTCAAAATGACATTTACGTTTTTATTTCTTATACTATATGATTACTATTAGTAAGACAAACAGTCCTCGTGATATTAGCAAAATATGTATATAAATTTTTAAAATCGTTTTTTTCCAAATAACTCGAAAATTATTAACTTAACAAAAAAATTACAAGAGTGCTTTCTGATCAGAAATTTGATTTTCTAATTAATACTAAAATTTAAAAAAAATCGTACGAGCAGGGTCCAAAATAGATTTTTTGGAAAAATGTTCTAACACTTTTGGTGAGAAATTTTATTTCCTGTCTGATGGTATTTTCATTTTTTGAATATATTAAATATATTGGGAGATATTTAGGAAAAAGACCGGACCTTCAGAACGTGTGCGTTTCCTGGATCCAGATTTTGACTAAACAGTTTTAAATTGGTTCAATGAAGTAGGAAGTGATGCTAGTGATATTGAAGATGTCCCAGATGAAAATTTTGACTAATCTGATCATGACAGTAACTCTGAATAATCAGCAGGCAGTGATGATGAAAGTGAAACGTCAACTATAGTACATCAGATAGTGAACCGCTTTTTTTGTAACTATATAACCTTTTTAAACATGTACCATGTAATAAATGTATTATAAAACAATACCAGTGCTTTGTTTACTCACGCTTATTGAACATACTGCAATTTAGAGCACACTTCAAAATCAACATCCTGTCATCAACAATTTTATATTTTTTTTTGTTATCTAATTTAGCAAATACAATAAGCCAAAGATTAACAAAAAATAATGGTTGCAAATTTTACTTAGAAAATTTTAGGTTTTTTTGCCTTAATATATTTTGCCGTCTCCGAGATGGCACGTCTGCGTTGACGTTAGACAATCCCACGTCCGCACTTAAGGGTTAAGTGACGCTTTTTTGCTAATATCTTCTACACAGTTTGCTGCACCGAAAATTTATAAGAACGAATAATACTCACAGTTATACTGCTAATCACATACTAGAACGAAAAAAAAAATAAAAATTTGCAAAAATGGTAGTTGTTTTTGTTCAAAGTTTGTTTTTTTTTGTGTTTTTGACCATTTTAAAGCGAACGAGCAAATAAAAATTTTTGCAAATTTGTTTCACGATACAATACTTCCACATCCAAACAAAAAAACTATATAACCACTTAAGTCTGTTTCCTGATCATGTTTACTGGAGATGCTTTGTAGGAAGATACTACTTGTATGTTATTATTAAGGGTGGAACTTTTATATTAAATTTTGCATTCAAAACTAAATTTCATGTATAGTTTTACATAAACTGTTCTGTCCACCATAAAATTATAAAATCCCATTCAAAATCAGTGTTTAACTTACGGTCTGTTCCAGGCCATTAAAATCCCAAAGTGTATTCAGTTTACCTCAGTAAGCACAATTATTCCTTTGGAGACCCTCACTGTAAACTTATAAATAACATTAACAATAACCGTTAAGTCCATTGCTGCAGTTTTGAAGAGGTTTTTATAGTTTTATGGTGGACAGAACAGTTTATGTATAACTATACAAATGTCAAAATAAAAAAATCTTAATTCATGTAAATCAAGAAGAAGCATTTTCAATTGCAACAGTGCCACATATCAATATTACACAATTGCATTTTTTCTTTGACAGAGAAATTTTTTAATCTGTAAACTATATGGGTAGATATACCGTTATTAAATTAATTAAGGCACTCCTACGCTGGCCTTTAAAAATGTCCTTTAAATGAGGTTAAGGTATGTTTGCTGTACCATCCATCCTTGTATACTTGTTTTAACTGACTAATTGCTTTCATCCTCTCTATATGTCCAAACCATCTTAATTGACTTTTTCAATCCTCGCCATTACATCTTTCACTCCATAAAATTAATTTAATAAACTTTACATAGATTTTCAAATATATGTTGAATAAAACCTGATATCATACTTAGTCATGATATTAGATAAAAGTAAATGTAAATTATCCATCAAATGAAATCTTGAAAATGACTGACAAAACATTAATGTAAACAATGGCCTTGCATTCTTTGGAAGGTTTGGTTAAGTCAAGTTTCTATATTGTTACTTTTTATGTTTGTTACGTTCCAGGTTTTTACTATTAAGACAACTTCTAAGTTCATGAGAAGTCGAACAATACCATAAAATCACTCAAATTTGTAATTTTTTTTGCAAATAACTTGCAAATTTTTGCCCTAATGTTTATGCATTTAAAACAGAATGATGCAAAATTTTCAGATCTATCAGATACAACACACAGATCTTGAATGTTTCTTATGGCAAAAATCATAAAAAAACATAAAAATCACTCATTTTTTTTGCAGTGGTGTGCATTTTAGCTACCAATCTAAATCTAATTAAAGATGTGGCTTGACAAAATGTTCAAACAAGCCTGTGAACACTCTGAAGTTGATTTCTAGAAAACATCAGCTTCAAATGTTGAGCAGTAAATTGAAGAGTTAAAAAAATGCTCAACGTCCCTTGGTCAACAAGTAAGAGATTAGAAGAGATTTTAAAATATGATCAGAAGATGAAATGAGTGACTTGTTTTGTTCCCAAAAATTAGTTTCAATGTCACATAGACAATGGTTCAACAACACAGCACGTTTCTGAAAAATAAACAACATTCTATACATTTTGCGTATTAAATATTCCCATAAAGGGGTGTACAACCTGGGGATCTAGATCTAGGCATTCAATTAGGCATCTTCTCTCTATCCTATGATTCAGATATACCACATCTGAATAAGGGCAGATAGTGGATTTAAGAGTAAATCAAATATAAACCGACCTCCATCAACTTCTTTTTTTTATTTAAACAAGAGATTAAAAATTCAGTACATTTCATTTTTCTACATAGTTTCCTTCACGCTCTATGCATTTACTCCAACGTCATGGAAACAACTAATGCCGGCAATGAAAAATATTTGGGGACATGTATTAAGTCAATTGCACACAAATTCCTCCACTTTTTCAGCACTGTCAAAACGCTCGCCCCGAGCGCCTTCTTTAGGAGACCAAAAAGATGAAAATCACAAGGACTGAGGTCAGGACTGTAGGGAGGATTTTCCACAGTTGTCCAATACATTTTCTCCAATTTTTCACGAGTTTGGGCAGCCATATGGGGCCAGGCAATGTCGTGGAGAAGAAGCACACTGAGAATGAGGACACCACGTCTTTTTGTCCAGTAAGCAGCTCAGACACGGTCAAGAAGCTCGCAATAGTCTGTGCATTGATCGTCCTGCGCTTGTCAAGAAAATCCACGAGCACAATGCTCCTGCCGTTCCAAAAAACGGTGGCTAAAACTTTGGCCTTAACCAGAACATCTTCTTTGTGACTGTGCCATTCTTTACTCGCTCTCTTTGTCTCTGGAGTGTAATGGTGAACCCAGTCACAGGTGAGTATGCGATACAAAAACATGTTCCCCTCACCTTCAAACCGAGCAAGAAGTCTCTGAGAAATTTCAATGCGTGCTGCTTTCTGGTCGCCATTCAAAAGTTTTGACACCCATCGGGCAGTAATTCTTCTGTACTGCAGCTCATTCCGTACTATTGCCTGCACACTGCCATAACTTATGGCCAGTTTTGGTGCAATCTCTGCTAATGTGTGGCGACGATCATCTTCGATAAGGTTTTCCACAGCTGTGACGCTTGTTCTAGGGCGCCTCGGATGGTTCTTGTTCTCCACAGTTTCAAGCCCTTTCATAAATCTTTTATGCCAAAATTTCACCTGTCTTTGACAGTGTTGATGTACCACTCACTCATCTTTCAAGCTACTGACAGAAAGGGAGGGAAAGGCCGGTTCTTATGCGAAATGCATGGAAGGGGCCCCCACTCTTGTCAGAATAGGCTGCGTCGCCTCTGCATCATTACCTGACACAAAATATGCGAGTCGTTTTGTATTTGATTTACCCTCGTATAATGTAGAAGTGCACCATTTTATTGACAAAGGGTAATTGATAAGTTTTTGCACATCTGGAAGTAATGCTATTAGAACTGGAATAAGGCTATAGTGAAAAACATTTGACATTTTACTCTTTTAACGTCACATCAAAGAAATACGGATCTATAATTCTTCAATAAACTATGTCACCAGGGATGCAGGTAAACAGCTAACATGAAATATTTAAATTCGTTCCTAACTAACCCATTAGAAAAATAATATGCATTTACAATGTTCCTATTATTCCATCCTTGTGTGAATGTCAAACTTACCTAACACCTCCCATTGAAGGTGGCCCTCCAAAATGATCCATATCATCATCACTATCTGGTGCCGGAGGCATCTGTTGGGAGGCTGGATCTGGTATGGGTTGATCAACAGGTGGAACTTCACCCATAGGTGCATAATCGAATAGCCCACCTAATGCCCAAGCAGATTCCATATAATATTTGTGGTACATTACAAAAAGACGATGATAGTAAACAAGATGTAATAAAATATAATTATTAAAACCATCATGTTTTTTTATGATTGATGACAAAAAAAAATGTAGTACTGATCGATTGATTAAAAATATAAATATTTACTGATCTTAAATGTCTTCTTAATGGTAGCATTTTAGATTATATTGACATGTAATTAGAAGTTATGAATATACCACAAAGACCAATGGGTATAGCTTTAACATATATATTTAAATAGATATGGTACCTGATTATGTTAACATTAAATTTTACTGTGATATTCACACTTAACCTGCACAAATATATGTTATATATGATTTTATATTGACCAGTAATACTTTCAAGTAAAGGTGGCTCATTTTATGAATCAAAGGAGCAACGTTTGAGCCTTGATCTAAAATCGCTTAAAATTCCTTCAAAATGCTAAGATTCCATTGGTCGCTGCTAATTAAAAATCTGAACTAGGAATTGCAGTTGAGGGACCAATGTATATTTTGGTAACATAAGAGAAAAAGAAAGTCGCCTAGTTAACTGCCTGTCGCCTGCAAAAATTTTTTCATGAATAACTGCGCAAGTATATATTATATGACAAGTAGCCCAATCGAGCAACTACCTGTCAGTGCAATTCTAGCTGTTATAAATGATCGAAACTTATATGTCAAAGAGATCATGTCGCTGCCGAGCGTTCAAACTGACTAGTATTTTGTAGTTTGGTAATTATTTTTGAGATAACAGCAATGAAAAGAAAGTGAAAAAAGGTTTTTTTTCTCTTAATGTGAACCATGTAGATTACATTTATAGCACTTTTGGAAAATGTGAAAACAGTAAATTATTCAGATTTTATAGATGTTACAAAAGTGTAGTGTATTTCAGACACTATTACTTCAGTTAGTTTTGATGTAGTTTTGTTTATATTTAGCCATATCTGGAACGATTATTAATATTAAATTCAAATTTAATACAGACCCCCTAGGTGACACGGTAGACAAATTATCTAAGCACTATAGTTTATTGGTTTCAAATAGTAAATGATTTGTTTTTGTATATCAATATGTATTTTCTAATGTTTTAAAACCATATTTATGAGTTTTAAACATTATTAGTTACTTTATTTTTCAAATGTTTATTAATTAATATTTTTCTTTTATTGGAATTCAATCGTTTTAGAATGGCTGTTGATTGGAGTTTAGGTAGGTATACATTTACATATTTTGCATTTAGCTTATGATCAATAAATGATTATTATTGTTATTATTAATTTCCAAAATACCTAAAATAATTTTGCATCCAAATTTTTAAAGTACAAATACAAATAATATGAATTATAAATTATTTGTAAAAAAAATAGGACAAGTTTATAAACAGAAAACTGCCCGAATTTCCCACAAATAATTTATAATTAACATTTTCGTAAGTAATACAATATTCACATCAAAACTTACAAATAATATTCTGTTCCAAGTTTCCCCCGAATCCTTCATCCCTCATGGGAGTATCCACTTCCATTGGAGTTTCATGATTCACTTGTGTACCTGAAGTAGATGGAATTGGTTCTCTATCTTTATCTAGTTGAACTCCTTCTAACACAGGCCCATCACTAAACAATAAATTACTCTGTTCCATTGAAGGTTCTAATCCAGGAGCATGTCTCATCAAATCAGGCGCATCTGCATCAAAACCCATGTCGCCAAAACCATCATCATTCGTTACTAAGGACATGTTTCCATAATCTTCTCTCATGGTAATTTCTTCAGCCCTTGACTGGTTAAGACTAAATTGCGCTTCAATGTCAACATCACTACGGAAAAATATAATCCTCAAATACAGTTACTGAATGCTCACCACCTGTTGCATGTTATGAAATACAAAGAAATGTAGACTCTTGCTAATTTATCATTAATATTAATATATTTGTTAAAGCATCGATATTCTAAACTAAAATTCATTTTATAAATACAAAAAATTAAAAAAATAAGATAGCAGTATTAGCGCTACAGCTTACTTTAATTCTGGCATTGTTGTATCAAAATCATGAAAAACTTCAGGCAATGTAATAGCATTTACGGCTGCTTCCCTGTGTTCTTCTGGAAGATCCACCATACCAGGGCGAAAAGCCATTTTAATCTTAACAAATGCTTCATTACAATCCGCTAAAAGATATTTAGCTTTCCTCGAGTATATTCGAACAACTCCAAGCAACAAATGCCCGGATGTTCTCAAAGCCATTTTGACTTTTGGTTGCAAAATACCATCTACTGATTTCTCTATGTTTGTTTCAAAGACATGAGCCTTGGTAAGCTTTTTATCCCAGTGAGCAGCTAACCAAATTCTGGCAAGAGGGCCTTTTTTGGCCAACACAAAATGTGCGTAAAACATTGTGATAAGTTTGGCCTCTGCAAATCGTCACCAAAATCTACAAAAACATAATCAACACATCATTTTAGGTTACATATAGTCATCGTACACATACCAACAAATGCCTTGGCGCCCAAAAGATAATTTCAACTTAACCAGTTGTTTAAACTTTAGTACTGTTTAAGTTACCCGAGGGATTAATACCGATATTTGCGTAGTAAAACTAGTATAATTCGCCATCACAATTCAACTATTTTTAACACAAAATAACAAACGTATTAATACCGTTTTTTAGGATGTAAACTCCATAAATATCAAGATGGCGGGTAACGGCGTCAAAACGGTGAATGTAATTTGTATACTGCGCAAGTCCATTGGTCGACAAGCATGTCATGCGAGCTTGCCAGATCGGAATACATTCCTTGTCCTACTTTTCTGACCGACTGAAATATAAAAATGAGTGTTACCGGTGCTACAAAAATAGGTACCTAATTTACATTATTAGCCTTATAAACATGTTTTTTGAGTTTTTGCTATTACATAAACGTTCGGTCACACCATTTTCTAAATCATGCATATTATGGTACGTTTCTATTTTGATTTTAAAATGTTTTTGACAGTTTTTCAAAATTCCCGTCAGTCAGTCTCATTTTTATAGAATTTCATTTTTAAAATAATTTATCCATAATATATAAATAATAATTTTATATTTATACAATTTCTACAAAGCAATGATTCGTAAATATGCATTTATTTTATTTGTTATTATAATGTCATTTATAGTAGGCAAGAAATCTCCCCATAGAACTATAAAGCACAAATACGTACCAAAAAATTCTACAACATGCATAACTAAAAAACCACCTGAAGTGACTGAAATAAACAATCATTTGATGTCTACAAAATGTAGGTACAGAATAAGCACTACCGGAAGGGTTATAATAAATCCATATAAGAACATCAAAGAAAATCTTACCAAACCAAAGGAATTTGGATCTGTTTACCTAAAATGTGCTATGTGTTTGGCTGTTGCAGAGCAGGTACAACATTTTTGTGGACTACCTAATGTAGTTGTATAGTTCCCATCTGATTAATTCCACTTACCATGCTTATGTCCTAGATGGATAAGGTTTTTAAATCGGTAAGGAGCATCAATACATGTCTTCAGCCAGACGAAATAAGACAAATAATTGATGGTAGATTGGACCGTTTGTGCAAAGAAGGTTTTAAAAGGTTAATTGATACTTATATATATTACATAAGTATCCAAAAACAATTTATGCACCTTAACATTTTTTTTAGTTATGATTTACGAAAACTAGACAGTTACATCTTATTAACAGATAATATAAAGAGTACAACCCATGTTTGCACATCCAGGGATTACCAATGGCCTATAAAGTATGCAGTGACAACATGCCTTTTTTTAATTATATCAAAATGTATTTGTTTAAGACTGCAGGAAACATGTTTGTATTATATTGAACATATTGATACCCTACAAATATATCATAAGTATAATGACGAATCATTTAAACTTTCAGAGGCACTGTGCAGGTGTGTATTATATTATTTATGCTGTGACTTAAAGAATAATAGAGCATCACTCCATATTTTTACATAATTGTTTATATTTAGCATTGTTATTATTTTTAGTGGAGATGGCATATTCAGAGAGTGCACAAATTTGCAGTACTGTGCCATTGCCAGAGAAGATCCTTGTGGTTGTACACTTTCTGGAGTATGTACTTGTGAAGAAAAATGAAAATCAGTAACTACTTTTTCTGGATTTGTTAGTTATATTATAAAATAATACCACCCCTATATTTAACAGTTTTTTTTATTGTCTCCACACCATAAACAACATCTGTAAAAACAGCTACGTTTCTTCTTTTTCTCTTTCTTGTGGGAGTCTCGTGTTAGTTTTACAGCACAATAATCATTACCATAGCCATACAGTGTCTTCAGTATTTTATTCTGATCTTCTCCAGCACCATTTGTTACTGCATTGTATTGGACTTGGCTCTAAAAAATAATGTTAATCTTACTGTGTGAAAGGAAATCTTCATAAAAATGCTTATAAGGTACTTTAATAGGTGTATCCCTTTTATTAGCAAGGTTTCCATTTGGGACCTGTATAGTTTTTTATATGTGCAAATTATTTGAAGCTATTTCGAAGTAGGTGTATCACAAAAACCACTTATTTCAATTTGCCAATAAATTAATTAAGCTGCTTTTTTATATGGGATAGTAGCAATAATATAGATCTACTAAACCACATTAAATGTAGTTTTGACACCTAGGTACTTGCCAGAATCTCACTTCTAGTCTTCTTTTGCCATTAACGGTGCACTGCTGGAACATGTCAGTGAGTTCAGATATCTTGATATTATTATGAAGACACATCTAACACCAACTGGCTGGTTTTGTTATTAAGCAGACTAGGAATTTTACCTAATTAAGAATTCCTTTCTACTTTGTTACTAATTTTTAGTATGTTTATTATTAATCTATAACACTATTATTTTAAATCCCCACTTATTGGGAAGTATTGGTGAGGTTGGAGAATGCACAAAGAAAGTTAGTTGTTAAGTATTTGTGTCACAAATTTCAATATTGTTCACAGTTAGGATATTTATGGATTGTGACCTGCTTATTTGGGTGTCACCTTGGCATGTTTGATTTGCATGTTAGCAATGTTTTGTTATATAATATGCCTTTTGATTCTTTAAATTTTAAGCATTCTACTGTCTGCTAATAATGCACATCAACAGATCTGCACCAGACATCTTTGTCATTAAATTGATAAAATCTAAAGCTGTAATTAATAATTATTTATTTTCCAGTATGTAAGTAAAATGTCCAATTACAGGAAAAAAGGCTACTGAAACATAAGCGTGAATACATGCACCAATTTGAGCATATGAAAAATGTGCGAATGTAAGTAAAAATTTCAACAGATATAGTGCGGAAAAAGAGGCCATGTGGAATGCAAATATACAAATATAAATACAAATATTTTTTAACATCATTAATATAACCTACAACCATTTACATATCTTGTTAAAGGAATAGCTACTACCACAACACAAATCGATATCTGCTCCAAACCCATTACAGTTTCTACTCAAAGTGCAGGTACCATTATTAATAGAAATTAATTAGGAATTAATGTCTTATGTACGTCTTTTAATTATAATATGCAATCGTATATGTTTGAAACGAATCCACCCTCATCTTTAGCTAGCAAGTTGAAGTTTAAATAGTAAACGTATCTTACCTAACGAAGTATAACAAATTAATGCCAAATGACAAAATTAACCCATTCGGTAATCAATAATGAAAAATAAAATAACAAAAATGGAATCAGTCGGTTAATTATAATAATAATGGGAGGGAAATTATAAGGAAAGAGCCTAAATTGATTTTGTAAAGGTAATTAATTATTAAGGAGAGGAAATGAAAAATTGAACTAGTCGTTCAAATAAATAAGGGCATTGCTTATTAATTTTTTTATTTTCAATACTTGAAAAACATTCAGTCGATGTCCTTAGAACAAGTGTGTAAAACTTAGTAAAAGAGGAGGGAGTATTAGCGAAGTCAGAAGTTCTATTGTATATGAAATGTAAAGAAAATGTCCTTTAATTCGTTCCGATTGGACCAGTAAATAGCCAAGCAATCAGAACAATGTTGACACAATTTTTCTTTTCATTAGTTCAAGAAGAYAACTATGAGTTTCTTCTCTACATTACATCCATACATTCTTCGATATGCTTCACCTGTGCAATAGAAATTCATAAAAAACAGCTTTGCTGCATCTCCATATTTTAGACATTCTCAATTTCTTTTTCAAACTCATAGAAAAGCTACAACTACAGACACAGTTATTCCTTTTGACTCGGCACATCCCTTATGCTAAAAATATCTGCTTTTGATTCATTTTTGTATAGGCTTTTTTCATTACTTCTATTATCTTAGGCTTTTGAAAAGGAGAAGAATTTAATTTACCAAATAGCGGTCAACAATAATTTATCTATCCACTTAATTGTCAAACTATACAACAATTTCTTCCTTACCATCATCTGACCAGCCATTATTCATTTCACTAACACATTTTGGTCTTATCTCTAAAAGTTTCCAAAATTTTAAGACATTTTAATTTGTTAACATCCTATAATACTGAAAATAGTTTACATTTTCACCTGGTTAGAAATAGATTCCTTAAATGTTATGTTTAAGCCTGGCGTTTATTCAATTCATTGTTCTGATTACACATGGGCCAACTTGTTTAAATGGCATCAGACTGAATGTTTTGGAAATCAATGAACACTAATTCTCTTATTTGTTTGAATGACCCATTAAATTTTTAATTTCCTCTCCTTGATAATTTATTATCCTTACAAAATTAATATAGCCGCCTTTATTTTAATTCCCTTCTCATTTATATTAGCTTACTTATTGATTATATTTTTGCTATTTTATTTTTCATTGTTGTTTACCGACTGAGTTAATTTTGTGTTTTCACTTTGGGTTGTCATTTCACATTAATTTGTTATATTTTGTTAGGCAAGATATATTTACTATCTAACCTTCAGCTTGCTGATGCGTTTTCTCATCAAGATGACGGTGGTTCACTTGAAACATGTACGATTTCATATTATACTTTAAAAATGTGCAAAATACTTTAATTCCAATCTGCTGTAATTCTATTATTCTATAAATGGATTTCCTTCTATAAAATTTTAACCATCAGTTCGAAAGAACAAGTTTTCGGTGTAAGAGGTATCAGAACTAAGATCACCAATTAAAATGCATGTCTATGCTGTGCTGTCTACACCTCAACCAACTGCAGATAGTACTATTTCGCTGTCATTACAGCTCATCAGTGCAGTTTAGGTCTAGTGTAGACAACATGGCATAGAACTGGTTTTGCTTATATACCAAAGCAATGGTATGATGCCCGTTAGCAAAAAGTGCCGTGGGGGCCTGCTGTCAAATTGAAGTATGCAGTTGCATGCCAATTTATCAGGCTACAGGTCACTTCTTTTAGGAAGTAGTACCCGTTAAGGCAGCTAGGTGGCTTTGTCATCATGTCAGTGTAATGCTGACAGATGGCATTGCCATCCTAAATTCTTACTAAGATCACCAATTTTGTATTTTTTTTGTATCTTCATCAAATTACCTATCATTTTCTTTACCGAAACATGGCTTGACAATGACATTCTTATGGGCGAACTGAAGTTGGAATACTATTGTGTGTATGGACAGGACAGAAATGCATACATAAGTACTTTAAGCTGTGGTGGAGGAGTAATGACTGCAGTGAGGAAGGCATTGTGTTCTAAACAACCCTCAGTGAACTATTGGATATATTTTTGTGCTTGTTATAACTGCCAGTGTAAAATTTATAATTGGTGCTGTTTATATCTGGTCTTGGAATGTCTAAAACATTTTGTCTGATTGTTTGTTATTATCTTGGATGAAGGTTTTTGCAGTGTAATTAGTAAATTCATAAATATGAAATGTAATCACATACAAGCTATTAGCTTATTGTACTATATTATGTAGTTCAATAAACCATATTGTTATTATCATTATTATATCGTACTGAACTCTTTGGTAGGCAGATATACAGGATGTTCATGGTAAGTGTACAATAGCTAACTTTTTCAGTTGATATCATAGACTAGTTGTTTAAATGGTAAAGTTTTATGATCCTTAAGAAGAATTTTGTGAGGTTTCCAAAAAAACAAAGTGTATTATTGTACATTTGATTAAAGGTGTTGAATTAAACAAAAAAAGTACTAATGTATCACCACCCTACAGTCATTTGTTTTTGAGATATCTATGATGAATAATTGTTGTTCACGAAACAGTCTACAATAGCCGTAAGAAGGCTATGTGGTGTAATGGCAGAATAGAGGCGGAATGATTTCAAATGGAATTTGCTTATGGTGGAACGACAATGGTTTGCAATTTTTTCTTACAGATGGGCGTTAGGAGTGCAATCAAGATAAAACGACTGCACAAAAAGATCCTTATTGTTTTTCTTCATGGCAATGTGCATCCCCATGTTGAGCACCGTGTCGTCAGAGACATCATTAATAGCCGAAGATCTCGCTGCAAAATTCTGCTAATATAGTGTTCAATGAAGAATGTCTTTGAATACTATAACATTATTGATTGGCCACTGTTGTTCCTTAAACACTATATTCACAGAATTTTGCAGTTTTCCTGTGCAAGTGTTCATGGACTACTTTGTCAACCCCTCACTGAAAAACTAGCAGGCCAGTAAAGTTTATGACGTTTTGGACGATTTGATGGCCAATGTCAAAGCGTGGATTATCTGTAAAAACTGTGACTTCTTTTGACGTAGATGCTGAATATCCGCCTGAATAATTGTTTAAACATTCTCTTGTTAAATATTGTTATTGTATTGATTGAATTAAAATTCATTAAGAAATGCCAGATACTTATTATGCATCAACCCCATAATCATAAAAAGCTGCTGCAAGTATGCATTACCTTTGATTCTACTGGTTCATGAACAAATACTAATGACTGTAAATTATTAGGTTTTAGTCTCTGTGACTCTAACCAATCTAATGGTGGACGAGGTAACTGTTTTGAAGTTGGTAGAAATGGTGTTTCACTGTCTTGCTTGGAATCTGTAAATTAAATTTTTAGTGATATATTGGTTACATAAAATAACAATTCACCTTTTTGTTTAGTTTCAAAACCATTTCCAATACAAGTTATAAGTTTATCAATCTTTTTTTCCAGTTTATTCAGGTTTCTTGCTAGGTCCAGATGGTGAAACTTCGAAATACCATTACCTTGAAGGAGACAATCATGTATGGTCATAATGTTTAAGAAGAATCTGACAATCTGATTAACAGCAGTTCTTATTTTTAAATATTTTACCTGCGTTCTTGCATTACTGTACCTACAAATAAATATTTGAACTGCAGCTCCTACTGACATAATTACAAATACTCTTGTTTTCATACATCTTTGAAAAGACAAAATATGAGGAAAATATCCAAATTTTACTGCAGTTTGTAAAATAGACCATATTTTTAATTTGTAACAAGTAGGACCTGTAGTATTTTATCTATGTACTATGCAAATTTTGCCTTATTAAATGGAAAAATTAAGCATTGATTCAAACATTTTCAATCTAAGTAAGAAATCTGCACAAATCAAAAAGCCAAAGTCCAGGTGAAAGGCCGAAAATATGGACAAATCCAGACAGACAGTAAGCAAGCATATCAGCTGTGTACAGTATATTTAAATAACATCAATAAGCTATAGTTGCAATATATTTATAAAGTAAATATTCCACAGATGAAATTTTAATTTTGGTATATAACTGTTGTCTTGCAGTTAAACAAATCAATCTTTAGAGGACCTGTAAGAGCACGGTCAGACACCTCTTAATACTGAAGAGATATCATATCATATTCATACCTTGCTGATGAGCACCCGTCCTGTCAGAAGACACAATATTAAGCAGATCGACAATTTGAAAGTGCAACTTTTCTGAAGTGTTTTTCATTTCCTTCAGACCTGTTATGACATGATCTACATCATTTGTGTAATTTTGAGGTTCTTGCATGAAAACAACAACTGATTCATTTTTATTAATGCTTGTTAATGATTTTTGACAGAGAGTGGATACACATTGACTGCTTTTATCTATTTTTCCATTCAAGAGATGAATTAAGGAATTAGGTTTCATATTACAATCACAAGTTTGTAGTATTGGATCAAAGTATCCTTTGCAACCTTTGCAGTTAATTTTAATGGGAATGGCACATTTCGGAGCTTCCATATCACAGCCTGTATCTCCTCTTCCTCTATTGAAATCTTCATAGCAAGAATTATTCAGTATAGTATGAATGGGGTACTCATTTGCAAGCTGAAATTTGTTTTCGAAGTTACTTAATCTGTTCTTTAGCTTGTGAATTCTAAGTAGCATATCTTCTTTACTTAAAGGGCCGTTTATCACAGGTTCATTATTTCGAAAAGTAGAATTGATGTTTGCTGCACTATTTGAATCAGTTTCCTGCATTTCTGGTATACTTCCCATGTGTAACTTATTTTCAACACATTTTCTTTTTATTTTAGAAGTCTTATGTTTACGTGTTTCAGAAGTTTGAACTGCAGCATCACCATTACTAATTATTTTAGAACTCCATTTACGTGACGATTTACTTGCTGGCATATCTCATTTATTTTCAGAATGGACGGTCCCATTATATGCTTGCTACTAAACATAAATTTTTATATCATTGTTGTAATAATTTATCACATGCATACAAAACTGACAACATAGCTGTAGAAATTGGCAAAGGTATGAAAGAAGACTCCTTTGATTTTATTTTAAATATAATTAAAAGTCAATGCAAATAAATAAAACAGAAATAAATTATAAATTCATTTGGATGTACACAACACTATAAATTAATTCTTATAATCTAAAAGATATGCAAGCAAACATAGTTTAGTAGAAATATGATAATGTAAGTATAATATAGCATATATATTTCATGGCAAGATAAGGCATTGAAAATTTGATTATTTAAATCACAACAAAATGGATTAGACTAATTAAACATATTAAGTCGACTTCACCGATGGAAATTATCTTATTGTATAGAATTTATACTTATGAAACAGTTCTTTGCATTAACAGTAACTTCCATCTGTAAAATAGCAACCCCTTATACATTATTACGAAAAGGTAGATATGCAGTTATAAAATATTCTCAAGTATAAAAACATATAAAATGGAAAATTATAAAGATAGTTTAGATCAAAGGAATATTATATTTTGCCACAATACAATATAAATGGTAATCTATTGGTAACTTTCATAAACTCTGAAGGAACAACTATGCTGTAGTCAAAAATAAAACAGCTTTGGTCATGCAGCCGAATGTAAGGTAATGTAATATTTTAAATGATTCATTGCCTCTGTCACATCCTGACCTAACAATTTGTTCTATTAGAGACAAACTAGTACTAAACCCTGCATCTTAATATTTAACGTAATATATCCTAATTCGTTTCTTGTCAATCTAGGACACTTACTTTAACACCTTTATTACTTAATAAAAGACAATGTTCTAGTGTATTTTTTGGTTTAGTTCACATATATTTAGTTATGTTTTATATAATTGGAATAAAATGCCTACTAAACTATGTAACATGGCACAATACGCCTACAACATCAGGCCATTATGAATATCATACAAAAACTTTTCCTTGTATTATTCATTGTCATTTAGATTATGATCATTAAGTCGGCATTTTTGACTTATTAATTGACGAAATATTATTATGAAATATAAAGTAACAAATTAAAAAAATTAGGCCAGCTGCAATAATTCCAGACAATGATTGAAAGCTTGAAAGCATCAGTGCTTTTAAACAATAAGTTATTCATATGCCATACATTGCAAATTTGATGTTCATCGATAAAAATTTAGCTCATTTGCCATACAGTACTGATTAGTGCTAATCATGTTTTAATGAAAAACTGATACCAGTGATATGTGTTGAAGTTTATGAGTTAAAAATTGATTTATTTCTGTTTTGAGAAAAATTATGTTTTTTCAGTAATGAAAACAAATCTTTATGGTTTGAAACAGTATCAAATATTTTTTTAAGTAACATAGCTAACTCTTGCTGCAAAATCATATTAAAATGTGATAGTATTATGTGTGTATAAGATTATTTTTTAAACAAATTTATTTTTATATCACCTCACAAATTAACAATTCATTTTATTAATGAAAACTGTGGTTTTGTGTTATCGTATGTCCTGTCAGTTTACATTAAAATAATAATAAGAAGTAAATATGGACTATAATGGATTACATTACAATTATTTATGTTACAATATAATATAAGCTATTGCTAAGTGCTTGAGATTTAGTTTTGCTCAAAACGTCAATTCAAAACTATTGCTTACGACAGTGTAGTCAGTTGCTTAAAACAACTTTCGACTGCACTTTACTGGTGAAAGTTAAAATCATGTTAACCTTTCGAGATTATAGTCTCTAAATCAGCAGCCGAAAAATAAATAAAAATGATAACATCTAAAGGATAAGATATTTGATAACATTCTTTCGTGGTCTGTAGTATCCATTCCTCAAAATTGTCTTAATACATCTAAAGTTGTTGCTATTACAAAGATCTAATTTTTGCTCTTTCCATGATATGAACAATGAACATCAAATAAATAACGCATAGACAATGACCAAACGACCAAAATTTGAGCATGACAATTTATATTTATTTTTTCCTATTATTATTGTTTAACCATATTCTTGACAGATGCATAGGATTTCTTGCTTGGGTAAAACTTTAACTTCATATATATTTCTTACTTAAACATTAGTGGGCGGTTCCATTCCACAAATGATTGCTTTCATTACGCTTGCTGCAACAAGAGATGCGTAGGGTTGCCATTCTTTACGCCTTGTACCATCTTTATAATCAGATATCCCTCTTATGCAAATAAAACTTTCTTTACAGTTACCAAGAACGGACTCTATAACTGCATCATATTCACAATCAAAAGCTAGGGCTCCCGTTTGTGCTGACAACTGCTGGCGTAAGCGATCATCACGGACAACTTGCCTGCCAGATGCTATTGGTGCCAGGTGTATTCTTGGACAACCTTCTTGCCTGTAAAAATTATTACCTCTGTATTATTTTGTAACAAAGTGAAATAATTTCAGAATCAGATAATAACACCTCGCTACAAAAATTCAATAGGAAAACAAATCAAATGTATAATACAGATTAATAAATTGTGCAAATACACACATTTTTATTTTATTGGTGACCATCTGACTAGTTAAATAGTTTTGTAATTAAGTATATATATTAAATTTTTGTTATGACATAATGAGATACTAAAAATAATATACTGCAATCTCTTTAATCCAAACACGCCCCAGACATGACATCATAGTTCTTATACATATCCGTTAATTCAAATGCTGCCTGCAGAAACTCGTTTGTGCTGCCACTACCAACACGAACGTAGTTTAGTGCAAATGAAATGGTTTTGCTATGCTGTTCACTTTATTTTAGAGTACATTATATTTGTAAAAGTGTGTGTGTAGACTTCATCTAGCCAAAAACAAAAAAAATGTCTAAAAGAAAACATGTAACGTTAAAGTTAAAGGAAAAAGTCAACATTTAAAAAATGATAGATCAGGGTGAAAGTTATTAAAAAATTGCATCAGAATATGGAATTGGAAAACCTACAGTGAGTGACATCATGAAAAATAAGGCTAACATACTAAATTATGAAATCTGACTGTTGAAAATGCAATATTTACATAGAGAGAGATAAAGGTAATGTAAAAAACATACATTAATAGCAATGATCTCTCTTACCAGGTAAAAAAAAGTTACTATATATGTATGTATTTTGTTACTCCAATTTCTGGGAATATTTTATGTAAAAAGGCAGTTTTTTTCCCACAGAAATATAAAAGCAAAAAACACTATTTTCAACCTAAAGCCCGCTGGCTTAAAACATTTAAGAAGAGGTTTAATATCAGTCAGACCATATGTGGGAAATCCAGCCTCAAGTAATCTTGATGCTGTGTTACTCCATTTATAGAAAAATCAGGAAGATCGTTCAAAAAAGAAAATTATCCCCTGTTTAAGTGTACAATGCGGAATGCAAATGAAACTCTTGTGGAAAGTATTGCCAAGTAAAACTTTGGCTCATTCTGGGGAGAAATCCCCACACCTGGAATGAAGATTAGCAAAGAGAGTATAACATTCATGCCCTGCTCAAATGCAACTGGAAGCCATAAGTTTAAACTTTGGTCATAGGTAAAAGTTTGAAACCACAAGCTTTTGCAAAATCTGATCCGATATTCCAGTTTCTTATAAAGGACAGTAGCGAGCTTCGGTCACAAGAGAAATATCTAATGAGGGGTTTCACAGACAGCTTGAGCCATCTGTATGACGAAAAATGAAATAAACTTAACCTCAGCCCAAAGGCAGTCTTACTATTGGACAATGCTCCAGGACATTCCGCAGAGTTATCCAGTGATGACAACCAAATTTCCACATTGTTTTTAACTTTAAATTGCACAGTTGTTACAGCTTATGGATCAACATGTGTTAGATGCCATTAAGCTATTTTATCAAAAAAATTTGCTTCAACAAGTAGTTGAATCGAATTCCTCAGACACTAAGGAGTACAAATTTAAACCATGTTGTACATTCTTTGGATAATGTTTGGAAAAATGTGAACACCCACTTGATAAAAAAATCCTGGAATAAGGTTTGGCCTCCAGAAAATATTACAGAAGATTTATCAGAGGATGATGGGGAAGACAATATTCCGTTAGTGAGATTAGCTAAAAAAATGGCGGAAATCGAAACAGTACCAGAAACAGAAGACGGTTTACAAGTAATTTGCAGTTTAAGTAAAATGAAATTGAAAAATGGGCAATTGGGCGTAATAAACCATCTGATATGATTTTAACCAGTGATGGCATTATCCAAGAGCAACTTGACGATGTTGGTAGTGACTCTAGTGATGAAGAATTTGTTGACTTGGCGTTGGTGAAATACGGAGAAGCTGTGTTAGCGTTTGACAAATGTATAAATGGGTGACTCAAAATAATATATATGATAACTAACTTGCATTACTTAATAAACTTCAAGCTCTAGCTCTGACTTGTGAAAGGGAAAGTAGGAAACAAAAAAAATTACATATTTCTTTGACAAAGTAAAGGCATTGTCACTGATTAGTTAAAAACTGTTACTTTTGTTGTTATTTGGCTTTTTTATATATCTCTATACTATAATCCGAACGACTTGGTAATCTGAATAACCCCTTGCAACAGGGTGTTCGGATTAAAGAGGTTGCACTGTAATAAAGTTACCAAAAGCATGATACTCCTATTTTAAGTTACCGTAAAAATTTGTCATCCAGTGTGCCGGTGCCAGCTGAGCATGTGTGAAGTAAACGATTGAGGTAATATTGAATCAGAAATTGTACAATATATGTTAACTAAGTAAGTAAGAAACAGCTGTAGTCCATTAGGCTTTTTAGAACACGTGACTTTCGCAGTGGCTGCCAGGGGACATATGTCAAAACGATGCAGCTTCTAATGCGCTGTCATAAAAACCTCATTACTTAATGCCAACGTCAGTCACTAGAGTTGGGACATTCGATTCAATTCAAATCTTTCAATCTTTTGCATAGATTCAGATCATTCAAGTCGTTCAAGAATCATTACCAAGAACGATCCACTGAGTTGTTAGACCTTTTTAAAGACAGCTGACAGCTGCAATATGTGTCCAGTAACATGGCCAGTCAGCCAACCGTCAACCATGACCCACGCACGAACAACGCTGATTCATTAGCTGAGTCGAATCAAACGAATCAAGGCATGAGTCCTTAAATTTGAAAGATTTGGTCATGAATGACCCAACTCTATCAGCCATGCATCCGTTTCCACGGTTTCGTAGGCACGTCCCATGCGCACGCTGAATTCCCCTGGAAGCCATGTTGGATGACGTAATCTTAATAAGCCTAACCTTAGCAAAATAAGTTGTACATCGTATAACAAGGTTAGTAATATTAACGAGAAAAGAAAAGGATATAAACTTAGTAGTACAGGGTTTCTGTAAATGATTCATGCAATGCGGCCGGTGATGATTTCTGAATTCATTGTGCCGCCTTTTTGTAACTGCTACCAAGCTATAATAACCAGAATATACTGTCAACTAGAGAAACCCAAATGTGGCCCTTGGATAATAAAAGGTTGCAGACCACTGTTTTAGTACATCACAGTACAATTTAACAGGCACAACCTCACAACTACGATACATAATTTAAATATTTTATGAAACCGTATCACTCCACAGCTCTGAATTCGACAATCGACTGTCAAACCAATAGATGTGTTCACTTTTCTGAGAGGAGGCAAATTGATTTAATCGATAATTTCCATAAGTGCCTATGCATGAATCATTTATAGAAACCCTGTACATAGTGGTAGCACAGCTTATTCAAATAGTAGCTATGCAATTCGAAGTAAAATTAGGGTTCATATTCCCGACAGACTGCCATTGGCAACTGCAGTGATCAGAGTAAGACCACAGATGATGCAAGCAAACATAGACTTCATGTAGGTGATGACATTTCGACAATGGATAATGTTGCCGAGAATGAAGTAGCTGGTATTTAGATAAGCTGTGATAATAGCAGTGTAGTTAAAAATACATTAAACACATTATTAAAACTTAGAACCCACCCTTACCACTTATTGTCGCACTACAAATTATATACAGAAAAAACCTGATTCATGGCATCTTAACCATACTAATTATCTTGATAATGATAATAACTAATAATATTAAAGAATTAAAGTTCTAGCTTATGAGCTAGATATAATACAGCTTATGAATGTTATTAGGGAATATTTTTCATTCTCAACAAAAAGTTTTACTAAAAAAGGAATTTAATTTTTTGACATGTTGTTTTCCGGGTCGAAACGTCAACGTCAAATAAGCAACGTGGGAACCAGCTCGGAAAACAACATGTCATCGACAACAACCAAGGAAGCCTTCAAACCAAAATTTAATTATTTGTTAGGTATATTAAATAATGGTCTTTTTATGTTAATTAATGTTTTGCCTCTAAACTTAAGAGGGGCATTTACGTGGAGCGATCGGGTAGAAATGTAAACTATGCAACCCATATTACCAGCGGGATATGGGACGTAAGAGGGTAGCCGATAGGTTGACATCACGCAAAGATCGCACGAGCAATAGACAGGCTAAACTAATATTCGGAAAATTGCTGACTGTAGCGCATGTATAAAAAAGTAAGCATGATATTAGTAACTTACTATGATATTATACCAGGTTATTCAAAATATGCAATAACCCCTTTATTTCTGTAAATATGAACTATATAACATTTCATTCTAACTGCATGTCGACTACGATTTCTGGAGGAACTTTTAAAATAATTTTCCTTCCGCCTCCCTATTACTTCGGCAGACAGTAAATTAATGTGAAAGAGCTTTTAACATTAAACTTGTCCCGTGTAATTACTAATTAGACATACAATCTTAGAAATCCAGTCATATCGGAATAGATCGTATACCGCTCGATCATTCCCGACAGGATTGTATCTTAGCCTCACTGTTCAGTGGATACCACGCGACGGACCTGGTGGGAATGGGCATTCGCATTCCGCTCTCGTGACGGACTCGTGCGAAAGGATTTGCGGTTTTTTTGGTAGTGTACAAAGAAATATGTAGCTACAATGTGGAGTTCGAATTTTTCGTTTATGCGCCTTAGTTTTCGAGAAATAGCAAAATATAACAACAAATATTTATATTACTGTACCAAATTCGGAAAAAAACGTGAACTCTATGTTGTAGCTACATCTTTTGTCATTGCCATGTCGAAATTTCATTTCGAAAAAGTTTCGAATAACTCAGTATAATGTAAAACAGTAGGTGCTTAAAATGACCCGATTCGCTCTAGGTAACCGCCCCTCTTAAGGTAGCTATAATATGTAAACAGTAAGTTTTAAATTTATTTCCCCATTTCAATTTTGTGTTTTATTTTCATAAATAAAATATTAAGCAAAACAATTGAATCATTCAACAGTACCTACCCGCATTCAGGTAGCTGACTTGACTTAACCACGCTACTGTTATTCAAACGGAAAAGGCTGAATTTTTCATTTTGCTAACTACATTGAAATATCTCTCGCATAATACAAACATGATACTAACTGATCCAACTGACTCTGAGAATACTTGTAATACTACAGAACATAATTGTGTCTTACCGTTTTGATGCACTATCTAGCGGTACTGGATGCGCAACTTCAATCAGATCCCTTTCTCCAATGCTCATATATAATTTATCAGTTTCAGCACTGGGTTGACTGAAATCAGATTCTGGTTGATTACCTAGAATATTCAGTCCATCTCTGAAGTAATTGAACCATGGTGGACAGACATCGTTTTCAGCAGATGCTGCTGTTGCCAAGTGATATGCTATATCTTGTAGGTTTTGGTTTACCGGGCTGTATGATTTGATTTCAAAATCATATCCTTTATCATTTACTTTTGCACTTTCACAGTAAAAATACACATTCCTAAAACAATAATATAAAGATACCATACCTAAAAATATTACAAAAATTACTTTGATTTAGTTGGATAAGATACGACCACATCTCCAAGCCGTACATGCTTATTATAGTCAGTATAATGAGGTACTCCTCCAGCTACACCAATAAGAAACACATAGTCCACTTTCTGGAATGTTCCTAGCAGTCTTGTCGTTGTATTTCCAGCTGCAGTCATTGCTTCTCTTGTATGACCAACGGATGGCAGTTTTGTGCATACTACACGATGGGCACCAATATTCCCCAAAGTATAAACATTTGATTCACCTGTTTAAAAATGCTGTGTTTATGAATATTATAGAGTTAAATAAGTTTAAACAAGATATACCTCTTAAAACAGTATTCAGTAGCTGACCCTTTTTGGTCACAAATGATCATGCAAGAGGTATATTTTGCATCATAATATGAATAGTTAGCAATGTGCAGTGAATGGTGCATAAACAACACAAGAACTCGATAACAAATATGTAAGTAAGGTTTTTCACACACTCTAAGCGTTTATTATACATTTAGCTGCTTTCTGTGGCAGGTGTGTTGAATTTAGTAAGTCCACTTTTATCTTCTCTGCAGTAATTTCACAGTTTATATACAAAATTAGAGAAAATCTCATTTTTTTTATAGTATGTGCATGTAATTCTTACAAATATTACACTATGGTATAGTTTGGTAAAAATATATATGCAAATATAGCATGAAACATATAGTGTTACACTGAATAAAATGAGTATGTTAACACATATTTTTCTGAGCTAACAATGTTTAAAATGTAGATTACAAATACAAACATAGATATATATACAGATTTGTGGTGATACAGACAGTGATGATAACACATGTGCAGGTATTCCAAATGCAGCTATGCTAATTTTTTCACAACTCACTGTTTCCTTACCAAATCTGGTTTTGCTCATGTCACCTGTTGGGCTTGAAGGACCTGTTGTTAATGAATACTTTTATTACTCTTTGTAGTTACTACGTTTTTTGACTGGTGTAAATTAGGTACATGTCATGTGGGTATTGCCTTTCAATACTACAAAAATATCACAACACAATCTTTTACTTGATTACCTTCCTAATATATTTAAATCAGCAACTACAAAATTTTAGTACAGACAAAAGTTTAGAAGTTCCGGTTACATCATTTTCTGATATCTGAGTGATAAGTATTGGTATAATTTTCATATTACAATGTTACATAGTCCTTTAACACAAGCTAAAGTGCTCATATTTTATACGGTTTTTCACAGCATCTACTATCTAGATACTACTAAATTTGTAAATATTATTATACTAACACTTCTTATCTACTTTATCAATTTTTTAAGGATTATTTGCTTATTATGTTGATATACACTTGTATGCATATACAATATTATTATACCTGCAAAGCAAATTGGAAATTAGAAAAAACGTTGAAAAATTTAAATTAATTGAAGATTGATCTGTAATTGTTGCTATCGAGATTATTAGCATCGTGAGAAATCTCCAATAACTGATTATATGCTGAGTTGGAACATGTATTTTGCTAGTATTCTAATAATAAGACATAATGAGTTTAGAGTACCAGGTTTCAAATTTTCTCAATAATAATTAAGCTTTTAATCTTTAATTGTAACAAATAATATTCGGTACTTGGCAACCTTATTAACTTTTTCATTTGTTTTCTGACAGAATTTGTGCCATGGAACAGTATTCACTACCACAAGGCACTGTTATTGTGCAGTTGTACATTCAACACATTTATACCACACTATTAGAAAATTATACGAAAAATTTTCACCACCAACAATCTTGGCAATGCCACTCATCAAAGGAGATGTCACATAAGGTAACCCAATGCAAATAATAATAATAATCTCTTTAAAATTGAGGCTGTACAATATCTCGGTTTCATAATTTGTGATGATCTGAAGCTATTTCGTACAAAATTCAATTGAAGCAACGATTTCTACCAATCGACAAGCAGGTCACTTGGACTATGTGAAAATCATCGTGAGCAATGAGGCTCATTTTTCTTTGAATGGGGCCGTGAATAAATAAGATTGATGATTCTACACCCAATGAACCCTTAATTAGTACATAAGCAAGCTGGAATGGTTTATTGCGTTCTTCGTTTCCCAGTCGCCTAATTAAAAAAAAAATGATGATATTGATAMCCCCCMGCGATCACTGGACTTAATGGCTCCAGACTTCTTTTGTCTAGTTTCTTKAAGTTCAAAGTCTATGTCAACAAGCCACTAGAAACCTTGAAAGACAATATTCAACATAAAATGGCCTCTATTCAGTCCGCAAAAGTGCAGAAAGTGTAGAAAAATGCAGAAGAATGAACACATTCTGTGATTCGCTCTGACGGCCGCTATTTACGCAATATCATATTCCACAAGTGATCAGAACAAATTTCAAAATAAAGGAACACCCCAAAGGTTTAATTGACCCACCTTGTAGTTCACAATTAATTTGTTCATGAATTTATAATTTTCTAGCCTACTTTTTTTTTAAAGCTGTACTGTGAAAAAATATACATATATAAATATTTGTTAGTTCTAAGCAGAATGCAAGCATAAAAAATTACAATTGTTATGTTAATACAAAACCCAGTTTAAATTTGAAAAAGCAATTCAATAATTGCTACATTAAAAAACAAAAAACTAAAATATTCTCGAGTAATAAAACAGTAGTATAAGTACTCATACAGCACAAATTTTTTTCAAAAACATCAACAAAATGAAATTATGAACGTTGTAATTCTTCTATGCGGTTTCTTTAAGAAACTGTTAAAGGGTAATACAAAATACAGTTATATCTTTTCACAAAATGAGCTTTGGAGTACCAAATATTTTCACCGTTTTTATCTGGCAACACTGTTCGAGAACCAAAACCTAACCTAAAAGTGTCAGTCGTGCTTTGCACGTTATCGTTGTATATCTGCTGAAATTAAGACAAATATATCGATATAACATGATAACTCCAAGGTTTTCCTTGACACAAGACGAAAACACAGTTACCTTTGTGATTCGTGCACCCTATTGCAATTTGCGGGATCTAGAAATTACAATCGAGGATGAAGTGTTTATCTTTCTTTGCAAGCCTTATTATCTGCGATTACATTTACCTGGTTGTTTGAATGAAGACAGCCGTAACACCAAGAGTTCTTATGATGCAGACACTGGTGAATTTGTTTTCACTTATGGAAAAGCCATCGCTGGAGAACACTTCCCGGATCTTGATTTAATTACAAAGCTGTTATGCACTAAAGTGGACGTTACGGAAGGTAAACGAAAAATTGAAGTGTTGATAGAAAGTGAAACAGAAGCCGTGATAGCAGATCAAACACCAGAGTTTGGATTTGCTATGCGTGGTCGATGTGGATTTAACTACGTGAGCTCAGAGTTCAGAGAAGTTTTTGAGATTAATCCGTATGAAATACCATTAAAAGACAGACGCAGACTGAGGCTTTTGAGAGAAGATAAGCAGTTTAACAGGGATCACTATATATGTGACATGATTGATGATGACCAAATACAAGAATGTTTATGTTTAGTAGCTCCATGGAGAAGTGTCCCTACTGAAGTAACATTTAATTCAAAAGAACTGGACTTCTTAAAGGATATTAGTAACAAAGACTATAAACTTTCACCTGTAGAAATATCATATTGTCATAATGGTTTGTTGGAGATACTGTTTGCTTATTGTTATGATCGTAGGACAACTGATTATGAAGGMACTTGTGAAKCTGGTTGGACAATTTCGAAACTGTGTGCTGGACTATCTTGGTTTGACGCATTTACTAGCCMCAATGAAGCTGTTATTAGTTCGTTTAGAAGAAGTTTAATATATCCTTTATATCGCAATTTTAAACTGAGTMAAAAAATTTTACAAGATGTTAAAGRTGTATTAAGGTTAGGTGAGAGATATATTATCAAATGTTTAATTGATATACATGGTATATTTTTACATAATGAACGGTATATTTTAAATAATCTATTTATAGAGGATTATATAGTATATATCATGAAATGGGACAAAGAACTATGGCAAAGGACGGTTGACAACTTCAACAAAATTGAGGTCCGGAAAGGTGATTTGGGATTAAGTCTAGAAACAATCGAATCAAGTGCTTCAAATGAACTCAGTTTGTGTGAAACAATCCAGAACTTGAGTATTGTTAGTAAAGACAGTGATAGTGATAATTCAGACACTACTGATTCTTCCGAATCAAGCGATTCTTCAGAATCTGATGGTGGCCAGGATAGTTCTTGTGAAACTAGTGATTTAGAATCTACTGCTGCTAATAAAGTGTGTCAGATAAAATAGTGATAATCCAGAAAGGTTTTTCAGTATCATCTTTCATATTCAGTGTCGGCAAAGTAACACATAAAATCCAAACTAAGGGTTATTTGCAAAAATTTTGAAAAATACTAATGTGGTAACTGAACATTTAAAAACAGCTTTATAATGAGACCACTGAAACAGAACAGTCTGTTGACAAAGATATGGTATCAAATGTCTTTTTTTTAAATAAAACATGATCTTTTTAAGTGTCACCGATCCCTTATAGCTAAGGAATCGACTATGAAAGATTTCAGAATCTACATATGATAACGTTTTGTCTATTGGTGCTAGTTGACTTTTTATTTTTGGAACTGTCTTCCCTAATTCAAGATATCCAATAATAATATCCTGCAGCAGGAAGGAACATAAAGTAGCAGCAGGTTTAAACCCATGTTACTCCCTCAAACAATTTTTTTAAGTGTCATATGGAATGATTTGGCTTGTCAAGTTGTAAATTGTCTGATCATATTTTGAACATTTGCTTGTCTGCTTCTTTATGTAATCATCTTATGCATGTCTCGAAACACCATTTTTTCAACTGTGCCCATATTAATTGGTTTTTAGGCGAAATCAAGTAATGGTTAAAGTTCAAATGACACAAAAAATGCATATGGTTCTATTAAAGAAAAAAAACCAAATATTTGATGACGTCATATCATCGTCATAATAACAGACTGTTCTGTTTCAATCACCTCAAAATAAATCTCTTTGAGTGTTAAATTACTTACCTGTTGCAGCGTTTTTTTTAAATTACAAAAAATGACCCTTATTTTAGTTTTGTGTGTTACTTTATTAATGATGTATAAGTATATAAAGAATAAACAGTTTTAAGATCAAAGGAGGTATATTTTATAGTTTATGCTAAGATAATCAGCTAAAAATATTAATGCATATATTATTAATTTCATTAATAATAATTCTTTACGGCAAAATCATCAATTTTTTAAATATAATTCTTTTAATAAAAGTGAAATTTGGAACAAAATAATTTTATTTAAAAAGGCTGATTTTTACCATAAAGGGAAATCATGTTGGCTTTTAAGGATTTTTTAAAAGAAATTATTCTTAATGTCATTCATTAATTTATTTTTAGGCTTGCTGTAATCAAGAGCAAATTCACTTATGCAAAAGAGAGCACACATATGCAGGCTTCACAATGGTTTGTTGTTAGATCTTTTAATATTTTTTTAATTTATTAACATATTGTTGACGCAAAAAAGTTAATTTTTTTAAACAGTTATAATCTGAGAAAAAATGTTGAACGTTTAGAAAACTACTTTGATTTTAGAACTTGTATATAGAATGGAACACAGGTAGCAAGATAATAAAAAATAAGCTAGATTTTTTATTGCCATTTAACATATGCCCAATGGTTCCAATGTCCTTAGTTGTGCAATAAATGTAAACACCTGTGCTTTTGACACACATTTCTAAATTACTGCAAAAACAAAAAACAGATTTTTTTGTAACAATTCCCTTGTTTCTAAAAGAATTTTAGCAAAACTAATACTACAATTAATTTTKAAATGTCTTAAACATAATGTATCAAGCACTTTTGTAATGTTTTGTGGTTGTAGAGGGTATATTATCCTTCAAAATTTTATCTCTTGTAACTTTAATGAGTGGATTTATTTTGAATTAGTAAGATCAGAATGCTAAGTCATTGCCATTCAAACAAGCTGTAACTCCTTGATTGTTTATTTACTTACAATTTCGATGCAGAAGTTTAAAGCTGATAGTACTCACTTACCGTAATAAATTAATGCAAATAAACATGAAAATGCTTTGCGTCCCAAACTTATTAACAAGAAAGATCATCGAGATTTGAGGTTATCGATCTAACAACTTAGTACATCTTTTTTTCAGTAACGGCTCACCAGGTGAAGTAGATAAGTGCCACTTCTTTTATTAAATTTTAATAAACTATGTTAACATTAAAAAATACATCAAACACAATATGTTCAAATTCAATGCGAATAAATATTCTCCTTGTTTCGACATTACCTATATATAACCAAAGTATAGCCATTTACTTCATAGTAGCGACAAGAATAACTGGTCGTGAGAGATTAAAGCATGTGCATGATTTTTGTACTACCCACAAATAGCCGCCCAGTTGATTGCTTCTTGTGTCAACCTGTCAACATACTTGTGAGCAGAGCTGGGAAAGTTACTTTTGAAATGTAACTAGGTTACTTTGCCTAGTTACTTATTAGAAAGTAACTTTAGTTACTTAGGTTACTAGGTACTTATTTACCAATGTAATTTGGTTACAAGTAACTTAAAAAATAGTTTTTTATAGTTATTTTCGGAGGGAGTAAAATAAAAGGTAGGTGATACATATAATATTTTAAGGTCGAGTAAATAATTAGAACATGATTGAACGTCCCAGAAGTTCCATTATACTGCCTGGTCTACGTTGATCTTACAGAAAGCTGCACTTTACTTGAGGGGTATAACTTAATGTTGTGCAATGTTAGCATAGCATTGAAAGTTTGAAACATCTGTCCACGAAGATGTTCTTTAATTTGTTTCTATATATGAGTTTTAATGCATATAAAGACATGCTTTAAAAGTGTACATTTTATACGATATTAGAGTCAGATAGCGCTGCACAACCTAGTACATTTTACATAAATCAAGTACATTTTTAACAATCACCTTGTGCATTGAGAAAAAAATATGTAACTGGCAACAATGGCCCACTTTAACGTCGGCGTCCATCGTCATGCACTTCAGTCGTTTTAGCTTTTACTGTCTGTCTGGTGTTTGCAATGCAAGATGCAACAACTTGTATGTTCATGTCTGCACACACGTATTATTAGATCAAAAAAGTAACTAAGTTACATCAGAGCAAATAAGTTACGACAGTGACTTAGTTATTTTAAAGTAACTTAGTTTTGTCACAACAATAAAAAAAAGTTAAAGTTACATTTTTAAAAAGGAACTACGTTATTAGTTACTTTTGACCCAAATTAAAAGTAACTAAGTTACTACATGTAACTTAGTTACTAAAAAGTATCTTAGTTACAAGTTCTTTCCCAGCTCTGCTTGTGTGTTGATATTTAAAAAGACTTAAATAAAAATGAAAGTGAAGAGTGGTTTTTCATCTGCTTTTTCGAAATGCAAGAACAATAACCGCGACTTGAGCTATTTAGTTTTTCCAATGGTATAAAACACTATGTATTAAATTTGGATAAACTTTTTCCACAAACAAGCATTTTTGTTGAATTTATAGGGCAAAGACTGGGCACTTTGTTGTGACAGATTTATGAGAAAAGGACCCATTCTTCTTATACAAAAATTATAGCTTGTTTTTCATGACAGCGATTTTGCAAATGATTTATGAAATACTAGTTTATGAAGTACTGCAGACCAAAGCATTACCAAAAAACTGTGCTGTAAGACACCACCCATGAATATATTTCTTTTATTTTATTTAGATACTATTACAAATCTATGAAAATCTTGCAAATAAATTCAGATAGAAATATTTGTGAATTTCACACATTTGTAGGTACTACCCTCAAAGTGGCCGACGATTTTAAGGTCACGAGAATCAATCAGGTATTTGAAATCTTTGTCACTACTGTATATGCAGTAAATGTCTATGCTGTGATATAACACCGTCCACCATTCCAAAGCTGACTACCTTATAAGCAACGCCATCCCAAGAGAAGAGCTAACACTGAGTGATGACCATAGAAGGCTTTGAAAACTTATATTAAAACCTAATGGTAAAATGAATTAATGAATTACTAGAAACCCCAATACTTCGATTTAGAAAGAACCTTTAAGCCATTAACGAAGAGCCAACCTTTTTATGAAGCCATTATAAATAAATTTACATTCTTAATAGCATCGATTTGAGTAATAAAAATAAATATTTATGCATTTGCAGTGTATCTTTTTTGCTTTTTTTTATTATTTTCAATCGATAAATATTCTATTTGATTTGGGTAACTGCGACATTTAGAGATAAAAATGAAATGTTGGTGCCATATCATAGCTGCAAAAAAACATAAAACTTATTTTGTAAATTTTGTGTTAGATCTTCACCTAGTTTTGAACTGCAGAGCCGTCACCACTTTATTAATATTTAACGAGTTGAATAGAGTAATTTTGTTATTATTATCTCGAAAACTGTTGAAAGTACCATATTTTAATAAGAGTACCTTATTTTGAGGAACATAAATGGCAAATCCAAACGTGTGTCAAAATAAATCCATCATTTAAAAAGTTATAGAACTTTCTTGTCAACTTAAAAAACACATTTCAAAACCCATCAATTATTTAATCTGCAGTTAACATATTCGTCTCAGTTGATACTAATAATAGTAATGTGGAGTATTAACATGATTTACTGTACCACAATTGATTTTATTTATTATTTTTATACTTTAGTGATAGTACCATCAAAACGATTTACTACTGATTTGGCCAACTACAGAGTAAATCATTCATTTAAATTCTTTAATTTGTTTAGGAATGGAGGTTTATTACATCATCTTATCTGTGGTCACTTGCTTTCAAACGATTCGCTGGGGGATAAGAATCACATGTACTGCAGCTGCAGTTACTAAGGCAATAAAATCATAATAGGTGGCACGCAAAAGATAATCTTGTGCTTTTAACAACATTATTGTAACACACTGCTCAAGTTTCAGATGGCAAATACCGTGCAGTAAATTCAATAAGAATAATGATTACATATGAAATTATTGGTTGCATTATAAATACTTTTAAGTAAATGATTCATTTATAAGTACCAACATGATTCTGATACCCAGTTGCCAACTATTGATTGAATCGACAGTTTTTATTTTATTAGTGTCACTCAATTTCATTCCTTGTCGATCATTCAAATAATTAATTTAATACAGAATAATTTAAATCTCTGCAACTATTGAATAAACTGATATTTTTTATTCAACAGCATGCATCGTTTACATTTAGATTCTAATGCTTTTTGAATTATCGAATATTTTGATAGTTTTCATTCCGTAGTGTACATCACTAGTTTATATCCCAATAGAATCAAACGGACAATAAGACACAGTCTAAGTCGTACTTTTCTGAAATCAAGATGCTCCTTTTGCATTATTTTGTAAGATACCAATGGACTGTATTATTTACAGAGCCACATAAATGTTGTTTTCCGATTTAGCATCCAAGTGAACTGCATATAGTACTAAGAATAATATGTTACTATCTATGGACTAATATGCTGTATACATAACAAAACTCTGCCGAGTACCAATATAAATTTTGTACAGGTTTTAATTAGTTTATGCTACTGTATATTAACAATAAAAGAAAATTTCATATTAATTGATTGATTATATGCAAGTGCTACGAAAGTACTTACCGACTGTAGTGTACCGGACAAAGGTTTCTTTATTTTCAATCATTGCATCTACTGCCAGCTTTTCACAATACTGAGCAGTAACAACAGCAATTGTAGGTTGTTTGGCACTAGCCATTGTAGGCATTTGTTTAACAACAGTAACCTGGGTATCCTGCGACTGTTGACGTGTGAATGCACCATGCTCCATTGCTTTAACCAGGCCTCGGGATTGTAATTCAGCCAAGTGATGTGCAACCTCTTCCTCATCCCATCCATTATTTCTAAAATGAAGAAAACGAAATTTAATACAATTCACAAGTTGGATGCAACAGCATTATTGTAAAATTTTAAGCCAAAATCATGTATTTATTACAAAATACATTTGTTATTATATAGAGGGTCCGCCACCTAAAACTCCCCAAGCTCGTATTTTCTTTATTTTTTTAGGTACAACCTTAAGTTATATGTCAAATTGTAGGTCTTTTTAAACTCTTTAAAAATAGAATATTGGGTGTCCAACAATTTTTTTTGCGGATTATCATATTTTGCAAATATAATTAATTTTTCTAAATATTTTTTAACCTTACCCCATATAATAAATATTGCTTTATAGTTGGATGCCGGCTTTTATTCTCTTCAATTTGTGTCTTTACCATGTATGCGTAATTTTTACTCCTTCTTAGTGAAAAACAAGAAAAACTATTCGCTTACATTTTTGTTAATAGGGTTGTTCAGAATTTTTTAAGTGTTACTTTAGTAGTTTATTACGGTACAAATTATGCCTAAATACCCATCGCTGCACACAAAACCCCAAAATTTGGAGTAACTTTTAAATAAATAAAGTACAAAGTTCGTTTTACAGAGAGAGGCTAGGAAACGAAACCCTGTGATGAGGCTAGTGCATGATGTAGAAAAACCAAACTAGCCTCATCGCAGGGTTTCGTTTTCTAGCCTCTCTCTCTGTAGAACAAACTTTGTACTTTATTTATTTAAGAGTTACTCCAAATTTTGGGGTTTTGTGTGCAGCAATGGGTATGTAGACATAATTTGTACCGTAATAAGCTACTAAAATAACACTTAAAAAATTCTGAACAACCCTATTCACAAAAATGGCGGCGAATAGTTTTTCTTGTTTTTCACTAAGAAGGAGTAAAAATTACGCATACATGGTAAAGACACAAATTGAAGAAATAAAAGGTGGCATCCAACTATAAAGCAATATTTATTATACGGGGTGAGGTTAAAAAATATTTACAAAAAATAACTTTATTTGCAAAATATGACAATTAAGAAAAAAAATTTTTGGACACCTAATATTCTATTTTTAAAGAGTTCAAAAAGACCTACTATTTCATATATAACTTAAGGTTGTACCTAAAAAAAAAATAGCAAAAATATGAGCCTGGGGAGTTTTAAATGGTGGACCCTGTATATATGCAAAAGGGTACTTGTAGCATCTCACAGTTTGGTCTGGAGCAATAGTTTAAAACGCTGACAAAATCTGCCGATAAAGGAAAATATTTTCTAAAACATAAAATAATCTACCAAAATGAGAAAAAGAAGAAAAGTGTCCTTATTACACCCAACTGCTCAATTTAAATTATGCACACTTCTAGGCATTTGTTGATTTGTAATCACTTACTTACTTTGCAATGTCATGGACAGTGATAGGATTAGGGTAGGCCGATTCAATAAGCTCCAATACTTTCTCAATTGTAAGAAGTACTACATGGCCCAAAGAGTTTTCCTCTGCTGACACTGTAAAATGGTAACATATATGTCTTGTTTATTGTGCAAAGAAGAATTCATGCAAAAAGAAAATTATTTATGTTCTTGGTCATGTGATGTAGATAGAAGGCATTTTCAAGCAACATGTTGGTTACCATAACATTAACTATTTATTAATTTGCAGGTTGAAAATAAGTGGCTGCTTTTTATGGCCTATTTAAGTGTTCAAAAGCTCAAATTAGAAGTCTATGAAAGCAAAAATTTAATGCACAATTACAAAACAATGTATGGGCTACAGTTTGGACCAAAAGCATCTGACAAAGCAGGAAATGGTAACCAACTTGTAAATAAATACACACGTTTTATTAATGGGTTAGTGAAATGATATTCATCCACATTCAAGATAATATAGAATAGTAGAATGGATTAGGATATAATAAAAAAATAACTAGCTTCTATAAAAATGGATCAGATACTGGTTTGAAAAATGTAATTTTTATTACAGTGCACAATATCTATGTAGTTATAAAAAAGGTTGTAGAMTTTGTTGTAATTATCCAACTGCCACATTTAAAATTTTCGTTGTAATTGCCAAAAGTTTTAATGCATATAATACATTGAAAAAACCTTCGTAAAAAAAGTATCCTAAAATAGGTTTGCAAAGATTTGCAAGTGGATTGTACAACAATATCAAAAGTTGTCCTAAAAAAGCACATGTTAATTACCTATGTATATAAAGCAAATTAATGAAATGAAGTACTTTTTAAATTATTTACATTTAAAAAACCGCAAAGTTTTAAAGGCTTGTATTTATGAACAGTACAAACAGCGGCCACATTCTGGCGACTGTATCCCAAGTTATACAAAAGTCTGCCCAGGAGCTTGAAAATTATGAGTGATAAGAAATGCGGCTACAAAAGTGTCAAACTTTGACTGCAAATCTAACTAGGGCTTTGGTAGTGTAGTGAGCGTGCACACTGGGGCATTAACGCTAAGGTCCCGAATTCGTTTCCCGGTTAGATATACTGCCCTACTTACTCAATTAACAATCTCTTACCATTAGTGCAAATACATAATACTGATATTTGTTACAATAATGATATTTACTATTATCCATTAAAGATCAGAAACTTATATGTGTTATAAGTTTGGTTTTATTTAAATCCAGTTTCATGTAACATGACTCAAATTCTCTCACAAATAAATAAAATACCTTTTTTTTGTCTTTAGTTTTTAATTCAACTAGTGACAGATTTACTTGCAGAATTATTGAGATTACCAACTTTATACTTTACTGCTGCTACTAGTACTATAATGTATAGACAGTATTATATTTAAGGTCTACTCGGTATCTTGAGTTTCCAAAACTTCTCAAACTTACATACTTCTCTTAAGATTGGCTGTTAGTTCAAGAATAAAGGTAAAAATCTTTCAGTCCCTAATAAATAACTTGTCATGCACTTGACTGTTAATAGCAATAGCTGCTAAAATACGTTTTTAACATTACATTTTTAACTTAAATAATAATAAATAAATGTTAAAAGAATCAGTACACTTGTACTGAGTATATGCTTATTATTTTGAATTACATWTCGTTTTCAAGAATATCCTAAAAAACTGGAAAACTTGATMTATCTACAAAGTTTATCTTTGCCCAAAATAAMAGATTGCATCAACTTTGCACRATTTATGKTAAATGGACAATTCAACATGGTTAATGCAMTAAAATTGTTATAAAATTTAGAAAACAACGTTTACAGTGCAACCTATACAGTGTGGAGTAACAAATTATTTAAACTTGGCAGGTTATGGGACTAGCTTCTTTGTCGCTTGTCCTATAAATTTCTGACTTGCCTATAAATAATAGAGTTTAACCTACTTAAAGGCGTCATGAACAGACCAAACTCTGCAAAATTCGTGTGCAGATGAGAAAAAATAAGCAGAACACAATATAGTTGCTAATATGTACAGTTAGCTAAAACATTGAAAGTTACAACAAATACACATACTCTAAAAGATGAAGAGCGTCAGTAGCTAGGACATGGAAATATCAAAATCATATTACGTGCTTTAATCTTTGATGTATCTATAACATAGCTTAAAAGACATATTTTTCATTTCCTATTGCAATCTTTCAAAGTTAATGTAAAGAAATAATGATGTTATTGAAATATTATAAGGTACAATCTGTAATTCAAGGTCCTTTATACCTACCATTACCTACTCTAGTTTAAATGTCATAGCCATGTTCAAGCCATTTATTAGGACCATTTGCACAAATTATGGTTAAACCACGGTTAACAGTAAATACAGTTTGGATTAAAACGAATTTTATTATTTTGCCACATTCTGCATTAAGTAAAGTAACTGTATATATTTTCATGACTTTTCAATAATGAATTCAAGATAATGGATACATAATACTATGTTTACGGATGCACCTTTGAGAGGTGTGTGCAACATCTTTAGAAAATATGTTTACTGCATATTTTTTTGTGACTTCATATACTGTTTTTCATTGTATAATCCACCTGTAGAAAAACTTTAGGAATAATTTAAATTGATGTATTTTATTTAATTAGCAGTTGAATAATCATTTTGCAAAGTAATACATCACTTGCTCTAATGCACTATAGACTATAGTTTATAAAAACTTGACAGTGCTATCATATTAACAAGGTCAAGAGGCAAATCATAAATCAAACTCTTCAAATATGCTATTATTTGGGTGAATTACCAAGATGCTCCTAAAGACTTATTAGTGAATTATTATGTGATCTAGTATCTTTGTATTTCTATTCAAACCTTTATTAAATAAAGTAGGGCTTAGAAGGACATGAAGATAACCTGGAGGAGCTATAAGAAATAAGAAATGGTTAAAGCAACAGCTAATGTTCAATGATTATTTACATTTAGCCACACTTATTAATTCTGAATACTTACATGGTCTGCTGGGGACACTTGCTTCCTCAAGTTGTTTCAATTCAATCTCTATTTTTAAAATCGACTCGTAGCTGTGCTGCATGAGCTTCATAATTTTCTTTATGAAGCCAACATAATCTAAAAATAATACAATTTAATTCGTTACTCTCTGCATTACAATGTTTTCGACGATTACCTCGTGGAAACTCTTGAGGACTGACTAATTCCCTAAAAAAGTCTTGAGCAACAGCTGCATTATCTGTATCACTAAAACCATTAATAGTGTTGAGTGATCGAAACCAAAATCTTAATGTTCTTGATTCTTGTGTATGCTTGCCTGTTTGTGAACTGACTAGAAATACTCTGAACTCAAGTGACAACTGAGGTGGACTGTCCACCCCATTTTCTAGAATCATAAAAAACTCAGTATACAGTATAAATTAAACATATCTATAAGAAAAAATGACTTACCATTAACTACCTCTTTGTTTATTACTATCCCAGTGTGTTCTCCACCAGCTACATGCATTTTATCACTTGTTTTTTCTATTACTCTTCTTTCTATTAAAAGCGTTGTTGAATTTGGAGTCTTACATTTAGGGGTCATGACCACCTGTTCATGATTTTGCGTCTCTGGCATGTTGTCAGTATTATCTGTAAAAGCAGATAAATTTTATCTAATAAGACTTGAACACCATTAGATTCTATTGTGTGAATAGCTAAGTAATTAGAAATTGCTCTTCCTTTTTATTGAGCGTGTGGAATATTAGTAACAAGTGGTCGACCAACGTTCCTTTTATTTACAGTTGTAAAAAAAAAAACGGATACATAATTCATAAATGTTGAAAACAACAGTTTCAAACGCTGTGATATTCTGCCACGGAAATGACGAAGGAGAGTCGTACCAATCCAGTAGCAGTAATATAGCAGCTTTTGTGTAATGGAGAGTTTCCAGTTAATTTTTTCTGTAATTTTTGTTTTCCAATTTTTTCTCTCTTTTGTTTTTAAATAATGTCTAAAGCACTTGTATAAGGTGTCCCATTTTCATTGTAAATGTAGGGTATCTAAGTAACTATTAATGCTAGAGGGTTGCGGTTTGGACATTATTGTCTTGTCAGACGAGGTGTACCATCGGGATTTTTATATCGTATTTTGTTTTAAAACTACAGCCAACACTTGAATAATGTAACATTTCTTCAGTTTTCGATATCTCGCTTGAGTATGTAGATACAAAAAAACCATGTAAGGATTTTTTATAGATATTTTTATTTGGAATCCAGTGGTGGGCTCAGAATTTTTTTAGCGGGTAAAATTTTTTAAATATAACCTAAACTTGCATTGTTTTAAATGGAAACCATAGCTAGCTTTGCTATGGCTGAAAAGACTTATTTTTTCGAATAAGAAAATGTATACCTACATTATTATTAGGTTTATTTTTACTAATTTTGGTTATTTAATCAGATCTTATGTCTACATCCAGCAGGCTATGGAACACACAATATAATTTATATTATTAAGTAACATTTTTTTATCCATTACAAAGAATATGTGTATATTTGGATACACACTCGTATATAAGACTCCTAAAGACACTCATGCAGTTCTTTTATGGATAATCTAGGGTGCCATGTAACTAATTAAAATCATTGTTTACTCATGTATAATTTGTAGCCCGCTAAACAGCATGCCACTGAAAAAATGTGACAGCGGCTTTCAATCGATTTGAACCATACACTTTAGATTTATGACGTGAGGCTCAACTTTCATCTCACAGATTATAGCTATGCATTGTTTAGCGTCACATTATTTACACCCATTTTGTCAAAAAAGGAAAAACATAAACTATCAAAGAAATAGCGCGACGACTTTTGCAGCCAGGTATTACGTTGAATTTCTTGAATTTCATGCCTGATTCTGGATTTCAGCATCGTGGTTTTTCTTTGCACACCTAATTTTTTTAGATGATTCGAAGGAAAAAATCCAATGGAATTAAATCAGGCGACCTAACAAGCATTCGATAGTTATTCGACGTCCTATATATCCACGTGTTATTCAGGACAAATTTACTTTTTCGTAATTATGTGTGATATGTCGCTGTGTACCTACCTATTATTTTGGCAATAACTTCAAAACGAAAAATGACATTCAACTCGGGTTTTTATCACCCTCTTTCTTACAAAAGTAAGTAAAACAGCGAGGAAAGTATGACAATTTTTCAAATGACGTCTTCTACAGCTATTTGAAGAAATTAATTTTGGAACAATTTTACATAAATATTAATCCCAATGGAACTTCCTCTACATGAGTTATAGTTCGTTGAATTTGTTTTAGACAATTAGAAGATATAGCATATAGAAATTTCAAGGTTATTTTGCTTTGTAGTGCCGTTACCATGGTAACCAGAAAAAAAATGTAACGAAACTTTTATATAATTAAATATAGATTTTAAAAATACTATTTTCTGCCTACATTTTATCGGCAAATTTGGGATTTATTTGCGTTTATTTGTAACATGATGTCAAATAAGACCCTAGTGGGAGACTCAAGAACCTTTTTGTGAATTTCTCTGGTACGTCTTTATCCAAAAATATTTTCCCTCAAAGTTATAGCCTGAGGAAGGGGATGCAGCAGCTCCGTACCCGTAATGAATCACGCTGTATAATGCAGGCTCACTTCAGTCCCGTTCAGCGTGTTCCTTGTTCAACAATCGAATGTGTCGGGTCAGTTCTGTTCGGAGCGTTGCCAGCGTAAGAAGACGCACCCCCGAAGGGGCTCCTTGAGCTTGAGAAAGAGTTTGAAGTCAGGCGGACTCAGATCTGGATTACACGCCGGGCAACGGAGGCGTTCTAGTAATATTTGTCCAGACGTTCCATGACTGCACCGGTATACCAATATGCGAGCGCGCATTGTTTTGAGATCGAAACATCGCTATCCAACATTCCTGGATATAATTTACAACCGCAAGCCTATTTAGTATGTTTGCTCTTGTGGGGCATCTCAATATTTCTCTGGTGTTGGTATCTTCTAGCTGTTATCTTAGATCTTTAGTGGTGGCATCTGCTCGGGGACAGAAGTACACTACGTGTTCTGGTGTTCCTTCTGCACCACATTCACAGTATGGACGATCACGCCTCTCAAATCTATATAGGTTTGTGGTATATGGTCCATGGCCAGTCAGGAAGTGCACCATTTCCCTGGACGACTTCATGTAACCCATATCCCTCCTCTCCTCTATTGTTGGAAAAAGGCGTCTCACTCTTTCCCCTTTTTCGAATGTGTGCCACTCACTTTGCCACACTTTGTGTATGGCTATGTTAATCTCTCTTTTCGATGTTGCTTGTGTACCCAAGATGTCCCTTACTCTTTCTGGTTCGTTTTTCCTCAGTCAGTAGCTTGCTGCCCTCCAGACTAGTACTCGTCAGAACTCGATCTGTGGCAATTATGCTTCGTTTATCTTAGGCAAAGATCATCATTCCTCTAGCTTTTTATTGTTGGCAACGATCTTTTTGCACCCGGCAAATTTTAGCTGTTCCAAATGTCTATCTTACCTCCTTGGTACTGTGCTACTATCCACAGTACCGATCCGACGTACTTTCCTAACGTTTTTTTTTTTTCGGGATATCCAGCATTTCTAATTTACGCGAAAACCAATAACGTTTGATGCTGACGTGTTCGTAAAACTGAACTACGAAATGGCGCTTCGATCAACGTGCGTTTAAAGCCACTATATCTGACATATCTATAGTGGCTTTAAGTGCGCTATAGTGCTTTTGGGACAACCCCCGTATAACGTTGACTCAATCAAGTCATCATGCGACACAATTATTTTATCGGGTACTTATATTCGAGCACATAATGCTGATTACAGTCACTAAATGGAACAGGTACAGTACCGCAACGTCCGCAATATTTGGAGTAAAAGTTTTGGCGGGAGCATTCAAATTTCTCAATGTCTTTGTTTCTCTACCTTGATCAATAATGGGTTTTCATTATTGATCTTCTTGGTCTTATTCCAATCCAACCTAAATAAAATTTACATTAGGAAATTTGAGTGTTCCCTCCAAAGCTGTACTGTACTGTATCTAGTCCATTTAGTGACTGTAATGCTGATCAATGTAATAAGCGCGCCAGGAAAGAAGGCAGACTCGGTGGAGACGAAAATTGTCGCGAGACTCATAATCATTGGCGTGTCCGAACCCGGCATTATTAATGGTTGTTCTGCTCAAATTGTGGAAGATGTTACATTCCTAAGGTACAACTTCTTTCCTGGCGCGTACTACAGATGAATTAGCTACAGGGTGCGTTCTTTAAAGTTCCATCTAACACTAAGAAGGCGACATCAAATGATGAGTACATTTYACCAAGAATTTCCTTAAGAGTAAAAAGTAACTGAAGGTTCGCCTGTGGTGGAAAACAACAGACTCCAAAAGCATAMTTTCTGTTACTGTTCTTAAATGAKATCCAGAATTGTTCAATTCTTTTGTTTTGGGTGTATATAACTAGCGAGTCGCCATCTCGAGCTTCGGTATGGAAATATTGAATAACATCGGCAAGTAGTGAAAGTGAATGTTTGTTAGTGTTTTTTATTTGATTTCGTCCTTTACAATTTGTTTCAACTGAACTTAGAACACAACATCCAACAAATGACCACCTTTACGAGCCACACAATATTGTGCTCTTTTTTTCGAATTTTCCAATACTTTGGCCAGCATTTCGGGCGATATTGCCTCTATTTCAGCTCGAATGTTGGTCTTGAGCGCTTCCAATGCCGTGGGCTTGTTGGCGTATACTTTACTTTTTAGATAACCCCACAAAAAAGTCCGGCGGCGTCAAATCCGGCGATTTTGGAGGGCCCTTAATATCGCCACCTTTCAACATCAAACGGCCGGGGAACTTTCGCTTCAAAAAGTTCATCGTTTTGATCGCCGTGTGGCATGGGGCGCCGTCTTGTTGAAACCAGAAGTTCAATAAATTTTTTTCGCGCACTTTTGGAATCACATAGTGCGCCAAAATCCACCGATAACGGTCGCCATCGACGTTTCGCCTTCACGAAAGAAAAATGGTCCGATGATGGTTTTGGCGCTAACGTCGGCCCAAACAGTGACTTTCTGGTCATGCAACGACTTCTCGTGGATAATGTGAGGATTGTCTGTGCCCCAGAATCGACAATTTTGTTTGTTCACTCCGCCAGAGAGATGGAAATGGGCCTCGTCCGTGAACAAAATTTAATTCCAAAACTCGGAATCAACCTGGGCCATTCGAACCATGCTTTTCCGTATTCCAAGCGACGGGGTCGTCTGTAGGCAATAATCGTTGAGTTATTTGCACTTTGTAGGGAAACATGTGAAGATCTTCCTTTAAAATCCTCCTAAGAGTGGTTCCTTTGATGTTTAGCTGCTGGGCACGGTGACGATACGACAGATTTGGGCTTCTCAAAACACTCTGCTTGACAGTTTCAGCAATTTCATTTACGAACTGAAACGCGTTGATGATTTGCCATAGACCCCGATTCTTCGAAATTTTTAGTCACATTGCGTATTTTGTTATCAGAAGGCACTTTACGACTGCGGCATTTTCGACGGTATGCACGTTGAGCAAGCACAATTGAATGTTCCAAATACATGGTCACAATTTCCGCGCGTTCTTTAGGTGTTTATGTGTTCATGGTTAAAATTGTACTGAAATGACGTTTCCAAATTATTTTTTCTCAAGTCATACAGACAATGGATAACAAAGTTATTCAATATTTCCATACCGAAGCTCGAGATGGCGCACCCTGTATATTTAATATTTGTTATTGACACAGCGGCATCCTTATATCAATGAATTCAGAATTAAATTTTCTATTCGATAATAAAAAAATAGGACCGTTCCATTTTAAATATAAAATAAGTTTTTGATCTCTGAAGTTTTTGCATTTCTGCAAACTACACAAGATTCGTGCGCTGAACATTACCACATTCGCAGAGAGCATGTTCTCATATTAGTAAGTGATAAAAGTATTATTAGTTCCAAAAGTGTAGTTATTGAACTAAATATGATGAATATTTTTAGCAATACCTGCAGATGTGATTTTTTGCAGTAATCAAGATACCGCTGAAACAAGAGCAAATAGAAAAAATATTTTATACAAAATTTGTCTAAAACTGATACTAGAATCCAAATATGTATTAATATATTTAGGCTGTTCTATTAAAAAAATTCGTTGCAATTTCCGGTATAACCGGAAGTGATAAAATTTTGAAAATATTTTGTTGAAAATTGCATTACACGTAAGATATACGTGCAAAATTTCAAATTGCTAGGTTAACAACTTTTTAAGATAGTTCTAACGTAAGCTCAAGTGGAGACACTGTGTATACATAATCGCGTTCAGTAAATTCAAATCGGATAGTACAATTCTACATAAACTTATGAGGGATTTAATCTAAAAACGCCGAGTATCATATTGTAACCGGCATAACTTTGGAATCATTTCGCTCTACTAAAAGTGATTATGTGTAATATGTATAACGAAAAAACTTTCAAATGAGGTGTAACATGACCCCATTTGCTATATGTGAAATTAAGTCGTTTTTCAACGATCTTACCTAACAACACGTTCAAAAGTTTACATGAGGGGGCGAGGGTAGAGTTTACAGTTTAGACACGTACTGAATACGCATATTAGATATATATTAGCTGTGAATATAAGATATATGAATAATCAAAGGTATTAGTCATAAATGACCAGTTAGTCATTGTGTTAATTAATTATTAGAAATGAGCCGGTTATTTTGCGATAATAGGTTTAATACTTAAAATCTTAGTGATAGGTAAGCGAATTATCTAAACGCCGCAGATATAAAGAACGTTTAATATTAACGGGTACCTAATAAATGCTACGGGAAATTGTAGCTATTAGCATTAGGGAACTAGGCCATTGCTATTGTCATTAACAGAGCTGTTCGGTACCATTGACAGTGAAGTAGTGAAGTGTGACGTTATGATACCACAATTCTATTTTTAACAGTGATCAGTGTAAAACATCTCGTCTTGAACTGGTTTCCACTATACAGAAGAAATTCAATTGAAATGGTGTTGACTGGTACACAAATACAGTTTTCACGTACCTATTTACTGTCACGCAAACAAAATTTAACAAAATCGTGCCAGTTCGTAACTGGTAGCTAAAAGCTACGGAGTTGCGGTCGATAACATAAAAATAATAACACCGACCTTTTTTTATAAAAATGATAAATTTCATCAACGTTGGCGAGGTGTAGTCCTGCTTCAGGAACTAGTACACCTATTACGGTTAGAGTTCCTGTTCAGTGAACTGTGCTATAATTAGCTGTATGCATATACTTAATTTAAATTTGGAGGGCGTGTTAGTATACGAACTCGTAATTTATAAAATAAGTTCTTAACTATCATATTATATACCTAGGAAATACCTACCTATCGAGCAAGCTCACTGTCTGTAACGTGAAAAAATATTATAGGTAGGAACTTCATATAATACATATTCTATACACGTAATATGTATGTATACTTATGACAATGCATAAAATACTTCACAAAAATAGGTATTACTGATTAAACTGGCTTTACCTACATTTTGATATCAAACATGCAAATTAAAGTGCCAGCACTTACCTTTCACTTTTTTTATTCAGAATAAGGAGATTTCAGTCTTTCCAACAGTTGTTTTGATCTTCTTAGTTTTCAGGTACAAAAAAAACAAATTATTTCCTTTTCAAAACATCAAAAACCTTCATTGGCCGAAAAAAACCGCACTGTTTACGATTATAACGATGACAACTGCAAAATTGCACGATGAACCTACGACGCCGTATTGTACGTTTCTCAGATTAATATTATCAGGTATTTGGTGGGTTACGACTTTAAATTTTAACTGCCTGAATTGATAAAATAACCACTGCCAGCACCAGCACTACACTTATTTAATTACCTATGTTTACGCTAGGTTGTGAGTTGTGGTGGGTTACGGTTTACGGTTAACACAACCACTTCCCAAGCATGCGTGTGCACTATGCACCAAGTACCAGTGCTGCCAGATCATACGGTTGAATTTATAGGATTACTTCGATGGCATAATTTAACATTATAAACACTGATCAGTGATTATAAACCTGTGTCGGCCACGGTGGTGATTCAAAACATTTTAATAATTTTAAAAGTCACATTTTCAAATATGTGCTTCCGGTCGATTTTAGTTAGGAACATATATGTAGGTACCTATTACATGCATGTTACATTCTGTCACTCATTCTGTATATATAATTTCTATAATTTTTATAAACAATGTTTATTTTCGTTCTTTTATACTTACCATAATTGTAATTGTATAGGTAGTTTCAAGCAGAAGGCTAGATAAATGCAAGTTTTATTTTAATTGCTTAGAAGAAATAGTTTTATTTATTTTTATTAACACCATTAATTTCAATTTTATATATAAAATGCTCATATCTTACCATAAAACGTAAAGCAGTAGTAAACATAGATATAGGTATGAGATATGGTAGCAAAGCGTGTGACTAATGTTATAGCTAATTATGTAATGCTTTCCGAAGGCTTAATGTATTATGTAATATGTAGGTATCTACACAATGAAACCAATTTATGAAATGGATAATTATATTTAATTTTGTTTTTGTAGATTTTGGCATGTCTATTGGTAAAAGAACAGAAATATTAGTAGACGTGACAACGTTGCCTCGCAAATGCAGTCGAATCACAAAGCGGGGTTGCCATATTACCTAAGTTTTCTCGTTAATATCTACGTTTGAATTTGCAAGGCCATTGTGTATAATTTGAAGATAAGACGAATGAACAAAAGATAGACGTTTCATCGCTTGCTTAACTACAAAAAATTAGAGCAATAAATATACATATAGCTTCCTTTGCACATTGCTTTTAAAAATTTTGAGCAGTAGTATCCTTGTATATAAATCTTATAAATAAGGTTTATATACAAGGGTATTATATTGCATTCTGTTAATTTAATTTATCAACTGTTACCTATCAGGATCCTTTATAAAGGCAGACACGACGATGAAACCTCGAAAAATTGAAAAGCTCAAGGCAAACGGAGGCACTGTTTGGCGTATGTTTGTTAGCACACGTATTCAAAGAGTGCACTATGTAATTTTTTTGTGTCATATGTGATCATATAGCGAAGAAAGTATTTAGTAATTAGTGAAATATGTATAGTGGATAGGTGGATATGAACACCTAAAGATTTAACAATGGTAATTAAATTAAGTATTTTTCCTTGGTGCAGGATACTTTGTCTTTTAGATAACTGGCTTATTTTAACGCTTCTTTCTGGTGATCTTTGATTATTGAACACAACACTGATCTACGCAGTCTCCGTATCCTAGTAAAATATTGTACCGGCCGTCAAGCAAGCAATACGCGGTGATCGTTTTTGTCCATAGTTTTTGTAATCGTGAACATATGTCGCAATGCTGGTGCAACAAACTGAATATTGAGCTGTCACCTGATGCTCGGCAGATTGTGGTTACTCATACATTCACTGCATACAGCATACATCCCATTTAAGCTGTAATAATGGGGGACACTTAAAATACCCTACCTGCTAACCCAAATTCAACCGAAGTTTTTTGATACACATCGCCTAAAGAAACAACTACCTGAAACGATATTGTCTATATATTTTTGAAAATGAAATTGAAACTATCAAATACATAATGTATAGGTAATATTTATGCATTATTCATAATAAATAAGCATAAATACTTCTTCGTAACATAAAATAAATAAACATGTCACTTTCAATATGAAATGAAAATTTTGATTTCCCATTATAACAAAATATAGGTAACATTAATGAGAAACTGGTTACATAAATATCAAGTAACTAAAAAAAATCTTCTCTGAGCTGTAAATTAAAAAAAATCGTTATCACCCTTTATCTTAACTGTTCACAGCTTAATGGTACATTTAATTTTGTAATGATGGGGTATTGTAATACAAAATGAGATAAATTAATTATTATGGTCTGGCCAGCAATAGACAATAATAAGTATGCCAACAAGGAATGGGGGACGTTTTGAAGGACAACTTGGCTTGGGGGACACTGTATAAAAATGGGGAACAATCCCCCAGCACAGTGTCGTTACATCAACACGACCTTTCATAAACATTCCGGTACATCAACACAGAGTTTGAAAATCGCGACGTTTCGTAAACATCCCAAATCACACGATACAAGATAAGCTACGAATTTTGTATCGATGTTTTCAGAGGTGCTAATATGTAGTTCACTTGTACATTATGGCACGTTAGAGCTACAAAATATAGGTAGTGTAAGCCCTGTAGTCCTAACGAAAAAATTTATTTGAGAAATTGTGTAATATGATGATAACGAGACGTAGTTTTTCTACGCGAAGCGCTTGCGCTGTTGACCACAACCATCAACACCTCTTAGATTTTATAAGGAAGTCCTTGATTTGTAGACTAATATTTGCATCTTTCCTAAAGCCTCAGCAGGACGCTGTCTTTTTTTACCTCTTTTGTTCACCTGTGTTCTGGATTTTTAAATCTTTTGTCTTAAAAATTATGTATTTAAAGTTGGCAACCTTACACATAATATATAATCCATCTACATTTATTATGTAATTAGTAATTGTAATGCAATTGGTGGATAAAAATAACGGAAACATATAGTATAATTAAGATTTAAGAAGTACGAAGTAAATGAAGAATGGAATAGTTAACATCTTCATGTCTGTAGTTTTTATTTGCAGGCTTCCAGGTTGTAATAACTGTGCCTTTGTTTGCGAGGAATTTGTCATACAGATGGCACGAAAAAAATATACCAAAAGGTATACCAGGTCGTAAGAGATTCAGATCGATTATTCTTTATATTATTTATCTCCGAAAGCGTACAAATATGCTAGAGAACGATTTTACACCTGATTGCCACACCCAACAGTCATTAGCAATTGATACACAGTAATAGATGCAGAACCGGGTATTACAACAGAGAGGTGTTGATAATTTTGAAAAATAAGTAAAAATTCTGATAAAAGTATAGTTTGTTAATTTGTTTTTAATGGTTTTGTAGATATAAGGTATAGGTACTATACGTGCCTTAAAGCTACGGAAGACAGAAGAAATATTTGTGAGAGCTTAAATCTGGAGAAGGCCCTTGGTCTTTTAAATAAAGTATATAGCTTTTTGTTATAGTATACGTTACGTGCGTCTATCGAATTTAGCCCCGAACTTCTTGATGTCTCAGCCCTTTACAAGGACTCATTGAATATATAGAAATGTTGTTTTGTCCCAAGGTTACTAGACATAGAAAGGTTGTCTGGTAACTTCTAACCAATCAGCACGCGGCACCTAACGCGTCATCATCAGGGGTGCCAATTCAAATTCTTATGCATTGGAATAGGATAAACCTTTATTAAATATGCCAAATAATAAATGTAACTAAAATTCTTGCAATTCTACAGAGTATTATAATAATAATGTTGCAGTATTTTACAAATTTTCATACAAACACTTACATAAATTTAAAATGTGGCAATCTATACCTGGGATAGAAAAACTACATGTACGTTTACAGGTAGCTTTTAAAATGGTTAAAGAAAACATACTTTAATATATAATAAAAATAAGTGGAATAAAATGTTTCAGCTCCTTTCTTTTATTAGCGCACGCATGGGACGCGGCTGCGAAACCCTGGGAACGGACGCGTGGCTGATAGAGTTGGGTCCTTCATGACCAAGTCGTTCAAAGCGAATGACCCGTACCTTGATTTGGCTCACAGCTAATGAATCAGCGTCGTTCGTGCGTCGTACACACTGATCTCTAAATAATATTTAGAGATCAGGGGTCGTACATTGTTAACGGCATATTTATATGCTGTGGCGAGACAGGAGACACCGCTGTCACTTTCAATTCACGATCCATATGAACGACTTGAATTGATTTGAATTGAATCGAATGTCCCAGCTCTAGTGACTGTTAAAGTAACATTACTGGAATAGAAATTTGTAAGGTTTTCATTTTTTTGTTTTGTTATGCCATTACATTTTTGTATTATTTTATTATATACAGTGTGATCCCTAATTAATGTAATTTATTGACAACTATGTAATGAAGAGAAGATAATGGCAAAAGACACATTGACACTGCATTAGTCATTACCTGAATAAATAATCAGATAATTTGGATTAAGACATAAATTATAACCAGGTTCCCCATTAGGAATTTTCTTGTGTATGCTATTACTGCTTTTCTACACCCTGGGCAGTTGTGTAAATTTCATTATCGGAATTATAACTTCTGCCTCACTGCTGTGCATATCCATCAAAAATCACAAAAACCGAAAAAAAAAACAACAATAATTTGTACGATTTATTTGCTTATWGKACAGTAATAAATAAATAAATAAATAAAAAACAAAAAGTCTGACAAATGCACCATTTAAGAAATAGCTGTGAAAAGAAATTGCTGCAAATAAAGTTTATAAAAGCATAACTTTGTACATTCTTACCATCCTTTTTTAGCTTTCTTGGTTGTAAATTCAATAACCTAGCTCGCATTTCATCCTCGAAATCACAATGGCTTAAAATGAACAGTGCATATCTTCTTATTGTTAGCAGTCCATTTATCTTTACAATAACATTTTCTGACCCATTCCTTTCGAATTTTAACATCCTTAGGAAACGTAAAAAACATTAAAATTTCTCCTTTTTCCTTTGCTTTTTTCGAATTATTCTTGTAGACAACCAAACTACAAACAGTGCCACCAGGCATGTCTGTTATTATTTAGGTACCTATAATAATAGTTTTAACTTGACTTCTGATTTCACAAAAAATATGATAAAAACTTGCCTAAATGATTAAAATGCATGTCTATGCTGTGGTGTCTGCACCGCAACATACAAATTCTGGCACAAACGTTATTGTTGACCTCTAGCAAGCAAAATAGCACAAAGAACAGAAGCACACCAAGCATCAGACCACTGACTCGATGACGCGCAACCCCCACTCTAAAAAATTTTGGCCTTAGTTACCAGACAACCTATAAAATCTACTAACCTAGGTTTTGTCCCACCCTGTACAATATTTCTTTTGGTTGCTGCTAAAAACGTTTCTCTTCATACATGCATAATGCATATACTACATTAGTTGCTTCCGATTTTAGTCTTTAAAATAAATAAATTTGATTTGTTTAGTTTTCTAATGTCTTTTCATACCTCTTTCCAAGAGTTGTTCTCTGGCTGTAATATCTGAAACAACTAAGATATTTATTAAAAAATTACCACTAAAAAGAGCGTGTACCTTGATACATTTTTGTGGATTTTTTAAAACAAATTCCAACGTACAACCTATAAATGTAAACAAAACCAAATTACACACCCGGACAGTAAGTTGCATTTCTGGTAGTTCTGAAGTACAAAACACTGCAACCAACTATAAAACATAACTTGTTCTATTGGTGATAGCTTTGAATATAGAATGTATAAACATTCTATATTCAAAGGTGATAGGCAGACAGGCTTGTATCGTGTAAACGAGGATGTTTATGTAACGTCGCAATTTTCAAACGGTATGTTGCTGTAACGTCGTGTTGTATCCCCCGCTTTAGTGGAGGACGAATGGTCACTTTTTAGGTATGTATTCGGTGATTTATAAACGTATTAGCACAATCAACGGTACCTACCCGTATTAATCGCACTCAAGATACCTCTATACAGTATACATACTCTATACAGGTGACAGTATTGTAATGTAACATACCCAGGTTCGTAGAGATTTAGATTGAAATGTGATCGTCCAGTACTTACCTACGTTGTGTTATTTTAATTAAACGTAACTTCGATGCACTGGCTACTCACGTAAATAGGGAGATTTGATGTAATCATAAATAATACGAAACAATCTCAAGACAACTAATTTATTACTAAAAAAGATCAAATTTGGAGGGCTAACAAATTGTAGCAAGGCTGCTGAAAATTGTTATTTAAAACAATGAATGAACTGCCAATTCTAGATCTGTGTTCGATATCACTTTCACTCTCAAGATTCAAAACTGGAGATTTTTGTTAGCATAGCCGATTATGGTCAGCAGGTACTGAGGTCCCATGCGGGAGGCAACTCAGCAATATAGTTGAATGGTTTGGTGCAAAAATCTTGGTTTTTCTTTTACCAGATGTTTGCCCAGCACGGGAGAAAATATTAGTTTATGCATCAAGGCTGTAACATCACACTTTCAAGCATATCATAACTATTGCTGCGTGGATACAGCTAATCAAAGAATGCGAGAACACAGTTAAGAAAATGACATAAATAGTTAAAAAAAAAGATTACAACAGCAGCATAGCTTGCAATGTTACCGTTGACTCCAAATACAGCAATGTATCCTAATTAATTAACAGAACAGTTTGAGTTAAACAACTGCGTTGATTGGATGACAATGGTGCTTGTTTAAAACTAATTACATAATGTGATTGAAAAGGAATACACAATAAAAATTAAAAACTGAAACAGTACTAACCTGTGAACAGTTGAAAGAACACACTGAAAACTGAAGCGCATCTCTGTTTCTCGTCCACTTAAGAACCTACCCCCTCGAACGACGCAAATATGGCCCATTCCCAAAACCGATACGAAATATAAATTAAACACTGAGAGGCAATATGAATAAAATATAGAAATTTGAACATGGCATACCTGGTTACTTCAGTATATAATAGCATCTTTATTTTCGCAGTGCAGTAAACGATATTGTTAGCCGAGCCAAATGTTCATCAAACTACCTATTTTAAAGTTAACAAGATAAATCCATGGTTTCCTTGATCCGTTTTTTATGAAAGGTCGTTAGAACTCGTCGCGACGTTATCTACACGGTAGACTGCTTGGACTCGCGAGTTTGACAGTCTGTGTCTCTGTGTTTATCGGTATCGCTTTTTACAGCCGAATTCAAGCCACTGTGAATGACACACGAATCAATGTACTACAAGACTTTCAGTATTCTGCAAATTAAAGAAAACTCAATAATTTATTTTCATTTTCTATGCGTAATTCACCAAAGATTATTAGAGAAACTGACGTGTAGAGAGGTTTACGTCAAGAACTTCACAGCATGGGACGGAACTGCCTCTGTTTCCCTTAAGATAGCACCTGAAAAGTTCGATCAAAAAATTGATGTTATATTCTGGCTTGTTGCAAAGTCATATTTACCTTAAAACTGAAGTTTAGATATGCTTTAATTATTAGTAAAAATATTCAACAACGGAAGTAATAATAATTTACCTGGTCTGAATAATAATGCTCTAAGCGAATGTAGATCGATTTTCTGTATTTACACGGTCATTTCTGTACACAATTCCGTACAAAAACGTTAAAGTCGTCAGTAAAATGTGTTAACCGACAATACTATAGTGTGCGACCAATTTACCTTCCGCGGTGTGGAAGTCTGGCAGTATGGAGTGCTGTTAATGCACAGAGGATTCTTTTTAGTTTTAAACACTAAACCAGAAGTGTTTCCGAGTACATAAAAAAGTACCTATGTACTTGAGTGTGAGTGTCAAAAAATATAATCGATTACCACGGGTACAGAAGTGAAGGTAAATGTGTACCAAAGCATTATATTCTTCCACATATTATTTTCTTTTTTTGCTTATTCCGAGGTGATTCAAATACGTATAAATGAAATCTTGTTATTCTTTGCATAGTCYCACGTTTGATAACCAGTGGCGGCTGGTGACATTTTTCTATGGGGGGCACTGATTGAATAATACAAAAAATAGTCCTATTTTAAGTACTTTTCCTTTTATTTCTTAGAAATGTCCAGTTCTCATCGCCACCAAACAATAAATAAAAAAAACGCATTTGTCTCTTCCCATCCGCGCAACCATGAAGTCTGTTCATAAACATTTCCATCAAACTTTCTGGTAAATCCTTTTCGATTTTTAGTAACTGGGTTGTACTTGATTTGAATTTAATACAGGCACAGGGCGTTTCGTTTTCCTTAATGTTTACTTTGTCCACCAAACTGAGAACTGAAGTTTAATTTAACTAAATCACACCCTCATTTTTTGTCTTGAACACAATTTTCCACAAAAAAAGCCCTGTACGTACGCTTAATAACCGCTCATGTTCGGGTACATTATTTGCAGAAATGCGCGCTCGTGTCTCGGGCTGAACAAACTAGCCCGAAATTCCACTTAGAATCGCGTGTCGACGCGTGCCATTTCCATCTCATTGGCCACAGAACATCGCATTGGCATCGAAACGCTTTGGGCTTACAGGAATCAGCCCGCTCGACAGCCGGCAGGCAAGTGAATCCAGTGAGTTTAAATTCAATTTAAACTCACTGAGTGAATCAGATGGCTTGCGGGTTCCCGCAGTGCAGGCGCTGAACGCAAATCTACATAAGATTGTAAATGAAATACCTATGAGTAATAACTAATTATGGGTATTTTAGATCATTAGATGTAAATGTAAATAAATGTTTTAATTTAATTGAATTTGATGCACATAGTCATTTGCTTAGGGAGGGCGGCGCCCCGCAGCCGTCCCTCACGAACCATCACTGCGTGATAACGTTCATCTCCTATCCTAACGGGATGTAAACTTGAACCTCGAACATTCATTCATTCACATAATATTGTTTATCAAGTACATGTGTAAGTAAGAATTTAGGAAGGCAATGCCATCTGTGAGCAACACTGACATGATGACAAAGCCACCTAGCTGCCTTAACGGATACTACTTCCTAAAGGAAGTGACCAGTATTCTGACAAATTGGCATTCAACTGCTTACTTCAATTTGACAGCTGTTTTAACTACATTAGGTTCAAATATGCATCTCGAAAAGGTTTAGCCAAATTGCAGAAAATTTAAAGAGTTACTTACGATGTTTTGTTATTAATTTAATTAAAGCTCTTGGAAATACACTTATTGCCAAACAAATATACCTGTAATACCAGATCCTAACTAAACTTTACGCATTTTACACATATGATATTTGATATTTTGTCTAGGTATCGCTTTCAACGTTCTTACGGTAGTCAAGTTTTTACACGCTAGTGATTTTGTAATTTTATATGAAGAGAAATGGTAAATGCTATACGAATGCAGCAATCTCATTTGTTACACAAGATTTCAGATCCACTGCGTTATACCGAGTGACTGACACTGTTTAAAAATATGAACTGTCGCTTCTTATTGGTGTTAATTTAAAAAATGTGAAGCAGTAAACTCAAATGTGTGTCACAAAAATATTGACAAAATGTAAGCATTGTAGGTATACTCGACTTGTTGCGAGTTTTGTGAAAAAAAACGACACTTGCATAGGAACAGGAAAATGTAATACCTATATTTATATTTTATATATATTTGACATTTGTTTTATACATAGATAACATATACATAATATATAAACATATAAATAGATAAATCTGTAAACAATAACAATTGCAATATGTAATTTTCACAGCTACGAAGCAGACTTTAAAACAGGTATTAATTGAGCACTAATTTGAAAACTAAGGTACATTCAAGTAAATATATATGAACTTAACTCTAAGTTAATTGTCATATTATGTGGTCAATCCCTTTGATTATTGTATTTCATTATATCTAAAAAAAGAAATGACTATTACAAGAATTTTCTAGGTTGGTGTTGGTTTTACAACTTTATATGCCAGAAATTCACAGAAATCGTAAATGATGCTGTAATGTAATATAAAATTTATTAATTGCTGCACAACTCTAATCGTATAATGTTCAACAAAATAGTTATCTAATAATTACCAAACTGGTTAATATGTAATCAACTAAAGCAAAATTTTTTTTATTATCTAATCAATATCATTAGGTAACTAATCAATTTTAAAAATGCGCTATAATAGCTGATTGCTGAGTTTGTACACTTTTTTTTCAAATTCATGTTAATTTAATCTACAATCGAATGAAACATTATACACAAAAAATAGGAACACATTTGTTTTAGCTAATTGCTAATTTGACTAATAATAATGGTTCGGGTGCAAATTAAAGATACATAAAAAGCGCTCTTCATGGGACTATGACTTGCATTTCTCTACTAATACTAATCATCTATTTAACAATTAAGATTAACATAAGGTTGGCAGAAGAAAATTCCCACGCGCTTTTGTTAGTTGTAATAAAATTAAAGAAATTACCACTTGTATGTTATACCGATCTGATAGGTATTTATTTCAATATTTAATGTCTAAATAATGTTTAAAAAAATTGGGTGTGTCTAAAGCAATTATTTGTTAAACGTTGTTGTTTTCTTCTCGTCCACGTTTCTGCGAAATGGTAAATTGATAATTCTAATGTATTTTGTTGTTCTCGTAACTACCGGTAAAACCCAGTGAAATTATCTCTGATCTTAAATCTATTGCGAGTGAAGGTCACAACTAACAGAAGCTAATACTAATTTTATTTTTAGAAAATATTACTAACTACAGAATATTTTACCATACAGGCATGCTCCATTGCAAACGCCACAACTTTCTAGTGCCTTACGCACTTTTCCCTTTTTGTGGATTTATCTAGCTCGCATTTTTCAAATGCATTGCATTTCACATTTCCGCAGTAGGCACCTGTTGCGCTGTCTGAAAATGAGTAAATAAAATGATTTTAACACACGTTAGCAACTTATATTGTGCTTTATTTAAAGTAACTACCTAGACTCCCTTTAAGAAGAGCCTTATGCTCAAACAAAGCTTGTAATCATTTAAATTCATTGATTCTATTTCTGGTGAAATATTTAATGTAAATAAAATAAAAGCATTCGGTTCTTTAACACAATTTAAATCCTGTGATACAAATACTTTTTATTTTATTAATTAATTTAATTAATATGGTAACTATATTTAATAATAATATTTGTATTTTTACGTGGGATTCGAATACCGACTCGTAATTTATGTTTACATTTTATGGAATACTGACGCAAAAGTGAATCCAAATCAAACAGGCTAAACTTTATTAAATCCTTAATTATGACATGTTGGTAATTTTCTCATTACGTACTTGAGGATGCCTTGTATCCGCTGGATGCCGACGATAGCTGGTTCGCTTGTGTGCAAGATTTAGTATTACATATGTTTGGACAACACTTTTGGCCAAAGCATTCCGTGTCGTCCTTACACTTTGGACTGCAGTTTGTCATTTTACTGGAAAGAGGACAATCCACTGCAAAAAAGTACACAAACTAAGCCTGCAATTCTGCTGTAATTTTATAATTTCCAGCAATTTATTTATTTTTCTACTGTTTTATGTGTTGAGTGCATGACTCGCTGAATATTATGGGTAAAATGCAGTATTATTCTTTTCCGTTGTGTTGCATTTATTAGACCACTTTTAGATCTCTGGGGACCTGTTGGAAATAGGAAATAAAGCTGAGGTGTTCCACTATAATACTTTCTCTAAAGAAGAGTGGAAGAGTCGATAGAGAGGTGGAAACAGTATCACTGATAAGAAAGTTAAATATTTTTTAAATTAATGATGGCTACGAACTTTTGGGGTTGCTTCTTATACATGTCAACATGTATATGCATATTACAACAACAATATTCACTGCAAAGGCATTAAAAACTACTTAGTGGCATGTGTGTTTATTGCTGAAATGGCATAAGCTGAAATTCATGACTGCCGTTCCAAACAAATAGTTTATGTTATGTTATAAGTGCAGTGATATTAAATGGGTTGTATTGAAAAATAAAGTTTATTTTTGTTTCTATGTCGTTTCTATCATAGCCAGTCGGGAAACTTTGGCGTTATTTTATATATGAATCATGAATTTAATTTAATCATATATTATGTCAAATGAAATGTGCTTGTAGAAGTGCATAAATTTATAAAAGGTTATTAACACTTTAATTAGCTGAAAAGAACTTTTGAATCAGTATCGCTTTATTAGAGTAGGTAGATATCATTATGAAAAATGCCTTAAAAACCTTCGGTAAACCGGCAAGTGTTTATATTACGCATAAAAATAACTATAGGTGTCTTTCTCTCGTACTCCATTAAATGTGAGTTATTGACCACTAGGAAGTGTTAATAAAAACGTGGTAAGTATGCCAATATTTAGAAACCGTATTTATTCCACCATTAAAGTTAACTAGCAATATGGCAGAATTTTCTTAAATAATTTTATAAACATCAAACGTCATTTAATATAGGAATATTATTTTTATTACTAGTGTAGGTACCTGTCTTAAATTGTAACATGCGCACAAGACATAATTAAGAAAACAAACACGGGAATACGTATTTTTGTTCCTTGCTTAGCCATTTAAGAGAATTCTGGTAATTAGCGCGATGTGAGCACTCTGCTGGAACAAATATATGAAAATAGAAAAACAACACGGGCTGATTACCCCAGTGATCTAATTGATGATAATTTCCATTTAATTTAAATGCAGGGTATCCCTGTGAACAAAGAAACCTCTATCGGAAATATAGAACACACCAAAGTACCTACCTAAGTCTAGTTCTTTATATATTGTCTAAGACCCATGTCTTTTCTGAGATATTACCTAAGGATCCTCGAAATATGAGAATGAAAAAATTGTTACATATTGGATGGAACTCTCACTTATTATTCTATCATAGCGTTGTTAAAATGTGATGTAGACAACAGATTTTGAGATATTGAGGCCTAAATTAAGATCTTATTTGTTAGAACTTGGCGTAAGTTATTTGTTGTTCACTTACTTGCAATCTGTCAGATGGACAACTGCATATGGTTATTTTAAGGCTAATAGCACTTGCCGCACTAAATCAAAGTAAATATAGACGACGAGTTTGTTCATCCTAAGACTATTAACAATAAAGGTCACTTTACAGTTGCTGATACTTGTATTTTGCTAGCGACGACTTACGAGTTCTTGTTTAAATCTCCCGATGAAGAAAGATGATGCAACATGGAGGATAGTTATGAATTATATAGCTATTTTCGTGTATTATGTATGTGCACCCCAGATTACTACTCACAATAAAAGAGACATTCTTAATACATAACACCAATACGTAACTTCTTTCTTAAACTGAAAATAGCGTAAGGAGCACATTCTCGGGAACATTTCAGCAGTTTTGGACCGCTTAGTTTATAAGAAAAACTAGCACAGTAATTAATACCTGTTCAGGTATATGCAGGTATAATTCATATAACTTTCTAAGGGGTATAGTTTGGTAGAAAAGAAGACATTATTATCCAGGATGGTTTAAAAAAGAGCATAAAAAGCCGATTTAGTTTGTTTTTGTTTATTTGTTAACGCACTTGCGTTACTTATTCCCCTTATTTGATAACTTATTAACCAGCATCTTTAAATATAAAAATAATGTTTCGACTTCTTTGAACTTGCTTTAACAGTATAATACATTTTAGGAACATTATGAAGCTATCGCTACACCTTTTCTTTCATGTAATAACACAGAGCACTACTCATAATTAACTTAAACACATTATGTCAATTGCTACATTATTTCCTTTTATTCGAGAGATAGATTCCTTTGCGCAGCCGCTTAAAAATATAATTAAGTATATGTCCTCAAATGCTAAATTATAATAAATACATGCCTGTAAAGCGTACTGTCCATAGTATCATGTGGATTAATTCATTTAAACAAAACGTATTTTCCTGTAATGCAACTCGGCAAATTCTAGTAACAGCGGTTACGTTATTATTTTAAAAGCAGACCAAAGCTCTAGTTCTAGAAGACATATGAAGCACAGAGGAAAATATGATTGTTTCATTAGGTAGGTATTATACTTGAAAGTATTTGTATTTTACTAACACAAATAACTACATAAGTACATTAAACTATTAATCGTGCATTAATTATAGTAATTTGATGTATCGTATACTTCGTGACCGTTTAAGAAGAATGTAAAATCACAATAGAATTTTTACGTACCTACCTATTATTTACGAGCATTTACTCTTTAGGAATTGCATTGATAGTAAATACAAATGTTTAGTATCATACTCGTACTTACCATTTAAGCTGTTTGTAGTAACTATCAAGCCTGCTAAAGCGACTAAACATAAAATCATTATTTTACCTGAAACAAAATTAATAAAATTTTCAGCCGCTTGGCGGTATACTTGGAGTAAATATCTAGTTTTAATTACCCATTTGAAATATCAGATTTAATCACAAAAAGATGTAAGCCTTAGGTATACGTCAATCTTACTGCGCGGAGGTTGGAAACGAACTGCAAAACAGATTATGAACGGTGTCAAGCGAACTTGTTAAAGTAGGTAACGGCTGTTATGAATAAGACCTTGTCTGACCGGTACGACAATACAAATATCATCAAATCATTTTTAAAACAAAAAGTGACTATCAAAGGATTTTAAGTTTTGGATATTCAGTCAAATTGTGTCAATATTGCCGTAATGCTGTCATGTACTTTGATTTACAAAATTTATTATCTTTATTAAAAGTCTACATATGTAATCACACGTTAAAAGAGTAAACAATAAACGTTCATCAATTCTAGAATGTAATATGTCTCAGAGACAGATATCGGAAAACTGCTTTGGTTGATGTGCACCCTTAGCCAGCAATTAAAGCAAATAAACTTTATGACTTTTTTTTACTCAAAACGAATTTTATGACGTCGTTGAAGACAGCCACAGATTCATATTCAAGATTCGTGAAATTTAGTCCACCAGAAAAAAACTGCAGATATCTGACTACCCACAATAGAGATACTATTAATTAATTAATTAATTAATTTTTAATACCTTCGTTTTTTTGGGTGTTAGTGTTAATTATAATAATCTAGACACACTTCAAATTTTAAAAACGTATCTACGTGAAGAAATTGAGTAACGAAATTATTTATGTACACTGGCTGTGGTCCGTAACGATTTAGTTACACCTCGAGTTTTTTTATTATATGTGTTGTAGGACTTTAATATAAATAACATATCTCAGATACACGCGAAAAATAAGAGGCGTACGTGATGAAATTGAATTTCGAAATCTATCGTATTTCCTGTGGCCACTAACAATTTGTGTTATAGGACTTTAATATAAATAAACATAATGTTCCAGAGACACGCAAAAAATCGGATGCGTACATGAAGAAATTCAATCTCGAAATCTAGGAAAATTCCCTGTAGACCGTAACGAATACAGTATTTTATACCTTCACTTKTTATATGTAATGCAGTAACGGTTCCTGAATTTTCAGGAGGGGGGATAAGTAACAGTAGCAATACTAATAGTAATAAAATCAAAACTTTTTTATTTCGCAGAAAATTCATCTATAAGGGACAAAAAATAAGGTTCTCTTTAAACATACATAGCAATATTTATTACTGTCAATATGAATAATTTATTAAACAAAACTTTTTTATTTCTCACAAAAATTCATCTATAAGTAATAAAGGGCCCCACACACTTCGTTCGATTCGTGCGAATTGTGAGAAAAAAAAACCGCGCGATTTGAACAATTTTACATCCGTGCTGGTTTGATTTTATGCACGTATGTACGGACAAGAACGGAACCTTTTTAACGTTTTTGTACGTGCTAAGACTGTAGTCTGTGTGTTAAGTCGTTCGAGTCTAATTAGTTTAGTACGTACCACTTAGGCGCATTGACGTGATGGGTTTAAAGCAATTCTTAACAGAATTCATTAATTTATACAAGTAATTTTTATGTGTGCGAAAAATTAAATCCAAAGACTACCACGATAGGCAAATGAAAAACATAGCGTATGAGGAATTGGTAATTAAATTAAAAGAAGTAGACGAAAATGCTACAACAATTATAAAAAGGATAGACGCTCTACGCGGAAGTTTTCGTTGAGAATTAAAAAAAAATAAATTATCAAATAGGTCCGGTACAGGAACAGATGAGGTTTACAAACTGCATCTATGGTACTTTGATTTGATGTTATTTTTAACGGATCAAGAAATGCCCAGAGACAGTGTATCGAATATAAATAATAATAACAACGAAAGCAGTGATTATGACAAAGTAAGTCATTTCGTATTTTTATTAATTTAATTTAATTTCTTATTGACATTAGGTCATATTTTCAATCTTAAACAAATCTGTGGAAAATACATTATTCATTCTAAACAAATTTATTTTGCCATTCTACTGCCCCGTCGTTATTAAAGTAGTGCATGAAAGACTCCTACATGTTTTGCGTCCCCTGCTGCATGCCGAGAAAATCCTTTTTGAACATTGGTACAGCGTTTTTCAAGGGATCACGGGTTTTCACTGGTTCTGTATTCATCGCGATACCAGTGGCGTGTCGAAAATATTTTCTGGATATATTGCAGAAGATATTGGTGTTGGGGTGGACCTGCTTCAGCACCTTGTAAATGTGAATGGCGCAGCTCTCCTTCTTTCGGCGTTTCTTCTTTTTGTTGCTCTTCGAGATGTTCTTTTGCACTCAAGCCTTCTTGGCGGCTTTACCGGTAGTCTAGTAAACCGGTTTCGACGCCTATGGGATAATTATTCCAACCATGGATGTATAAAAGAGGGGATACCGCAACTCATTGACAGAAAGCGCATTGTTGTGAATGCAACATCTAAATGGCGTGAAGTTAGCGCAATAACAAACTTTGTTTTCTTGCCGCGGCATTGGCGTGCCGTAATTTGCATTCTTCAGCAAGCTTCGGAAACCTAAAAATAATAGATAGGAAAAAAATATTGTATGAATATGATTTATGCACACATATAAAACTCATTTTTTTGTTATACACTAGTTAACAAATCATCTTTCAGTAGTAGTGTTGTAAAATATCGGCATAATAAGCAATTTAAATACCGCACGCCTATGAATCTTAACCTTAAATACTACTTGGGTGTTACATACCTGTGAAATGAAACATTGGGTTAACGTATATCAATCTTTCTACACATTTGACACTGCCTGATCATCTTATCACTGCTACCGTTAACAATTATATGGAAATCATTCACTGCGTCTTGCACATCATAAAACCAAATAAAAACAAACACGCAAACGCCCAAATGGTGTGTGACCAATAAACGCTTAGACTGTGATAACATGTTGGCATCAGTTTAGAATGTGAAAAGCTGGATCCCCTCTTTTATACATCCATGATTCCAACAGCTGACCTTGTTCGAAAATAGAGCTACTGCGCAATGATGTCACTGATGACGCCCTGTCACTTTTATAGATGAAAAACACTGTAAAGTGTTTGATTGTGGACTTAAACCAATTTGTCTGATGCCATTATATAAATTAACTTCTAAAATAAAAATAAGCAATATAAACAACCCAAAATAAAATAAACAAAGCAATGTAACAAAACAAATAATAGGTTTTATAAGACCTTTTTAAATACAACTGTAGAAAACTATTTATGATTTTAATGGTACACTACCTCACTACCACAGACCATTAATAATCTGTTATATGATCTGTGCTCACTACGCCTGTGTAGAAAACTAGTAAATTATGATCCAATGCTTTACTACTAAAGTACCTATTTGGTCAGGTCAGATCAGGTCAGGTCAGTGGCGTGCGCGGGGAGGGGGGCCGGGTTAGAATCTCCCCAAGACCCGTGAAGAATCATGATTTTTAAAAGAAAAAAACGCGAAGAACAAAACTACGTTTTAGCCTTGGGTAACATAAGAGGTTAAAAATCGACAAACTTAATAGTTTTCGTGGGAGTGACACCGTAGTTTTTCAGTTAGTTATTTATATTAAAGTCCTACAACACATAAAAAACTGAATGTGAACAATTTTTTTTGAGGAGTCTAGGCCGTGATTTTTGCGCGCAAAACACGGTCTACATGCCTCAAAAATCGCGCGGTAAAAAACAACCCCCAAATTGCTTGAAAACGCATTCGCGTAGGATGAACTCATGTTCAGAAGTGCGGACGTGCCGTCTGACACGCGGCAGCGGAACTAAAAATGCTGCATTTTCAAAATGGTATCGCCCACAATGTTATCATTTCATGCATTCCGAGCCTGGTTGGTCTTTAGTTTTTATACCTAATATGGTAAACCAGCGTGTAAAAATACGGGGGTATTCTAGAGATTTAGTTGACCAGTAGTCTCACAGACGGCACGTCCGCGTTTACGTTATAAAATTTGTCGGGAAATTATTGCTGCGGCAAAAAGGCTGGACCCTCAGAACGTATGAGTGTCCTGGATCCAGATTTTGACTAAACAGTTTTAAATTGGTTCAATGAAGTAGGAATTGATAAGCCAGTGATATTGACGATGTCCCAGATAAAAATTTTGACGAATCTAATTACGACAGTAACTGAATAATCAGCAGGCAGTGATGATGAAAGTGAAACGTCAACTATAGTACATTAGATAGTAAACCTCTTTTTTTTATAACTACATAACCTTTTTAAACATGTAGCATGTAAGAAATGTATTATAAAACTATACCAGTGCTTTGTTTACTCAAATGTATTGAACATACCGCAATTTAGAGCACACTTCAAAACAACTAGTCCTGTCATCAACCATATTATATATTTTTTTTGTTATCATCTAATTTAGCAAATACAATAAGCCAAAGATTAACAAAAAATAATGGTTTCAAATTTTAGTTAGAAAATTTTAGGTTTTTTGCCCTAATATATTTTGCCGTCTCCCAGACGGCACGTCTGCGTTGACGTTAGAAAATCCCACGTCCGCACTTAAGGGTTTTAATGTTCCTTCAGAGCAAAGGCTATTTATCTTAACAATTAGATATTTCAGCTTTCTTTTATTGTACATTCCGAACGATCTAATAAGATAAGATTGTGTGTTTTTTTATTTCTTTCAATATTGCGTATAACTTGAGATATTAATTAATAAAAATTAAAGAATTCAGTTGTAACGTCATAAGTGAACAATCTGGTTGTACCGTGTTAAAACGGGAGGGATAAATAACAATCGGAGTAAGTCTAACAGTCTAAGTAGCAACATCGCGCACAGCTGACCACTGATAGTACAGTAGCGCGTTTTTTATGTGTTGTGTTTGTTTCCTTTTGTTTATAGTTTGTTGTTCTTGCGTTAATTAAGCAAACAAACACAACAAATCCAACACCGGCACAAGATGATATCGTTTACAAAACCACGTGTGTTTACAACAGAGAACTAAAGTGGGGAGAACGCTCATGGATCTGCGCGAATGCTAGTAACAAGGGGGCTGCCATATTGTCCACGAGAACGTCAAACTTTTGGCGCTTACTTTAAATAATGACATCTTCTGCAACAGTTTCATTTAAAAATAGGGTAAATGTGAACCAATTTGATGTAGCAGTGTTGAAATACTAAAATCAGTTTGACTGGTTCTTGGAATGTTCTATAAATATCAATTACATGGCTAATTTAATACGGTGAATGTCTGTCGTCAATCAAGTGTCATCAGTTACACAGCATATAAACAAACCTCTCACACCGGCGTTGCCACATGTTATTCTACGCTTGAAGCATTGTTTTGTTTACATTGCGTGGTCCGTGCACTGATCTCTAAATAACTGGATGTCGCATAAGAGGGATACGAAGTACCGAAATTTAGAGCTTTACGGGATTTACTGCACAGGGCTCAGTTTTGCACCGATTTTGACAAGCGAGGACTCAGTCGAAAGATGAAAGAACGTTCTACAGTTTGGCTTGATTACATTTCTGATAAATGTTACAGCTGATCGTTAAGAAATTATTGAAATTGGCTAATTATATCCACATTTGATAGCCACATAAATCGCTTTCAACAACAGTTAATGAAAATTTAATCAAGCCAAACTGTAGTTCAATGTTTCCATTACGTATGTTTCAAATCTGGACGGGATTGAAAAAAGAACAATTTAGTTATGTTAAACCCAGTAATGGTCTACACGCCGATATTTTTGGTGTTCAGCGGCCCGTCGCTATCCCCACTATATTCTTCTGGCAGCTGCCAGGCCGGTGTTGTCGATGAGCGACGGGAATCGGAAATGTCCGAGCGTGAACAATCACTTMATGATTTGGTTACTTGTTTTGGCGCGATATTACAAATCTAGCCAACTGTAAAGTCAATATGGGTAAAAGCGAAAACAAATGTACGGCAAGGATCACACACGAAAAAATGAAGGGAACGTCACAAACAAAAAAATAGCTTACGAAGTTTGTACAAGGAATTCTATAATATATAGACGATAGGGATATAAGTATAATACAAATCCAACATATTAGATTATAATGCAGACACTTATTTATGATCATGCAACTGCCTATAAGTCGCAATAGTGAAATGAATACCGGTAATATAATATTATTGAACCAATAAGTCGCTATAGCGTATTTATTCCCAAAAGCTCGAAATGTTAATTCCTAAAAATGGTTGGCCTTGCTGTTGTTATGTTCTGCACTTTCAGCTGCATTTTGTACTGACAGTTTACTAAGTCAGCTTTTAAACTATTTGAGCAAAAATGTTGCGTTCTTCCACATGTACCTGTATACTGTATTGAACAAAGTTCTCAAGTATTATATTTATTTAGTTAATAATCTCTACAATATGAATGTTTTACTCTTATAATGGGATCGGTTTTGAAGTCTAATGAGACCTCATCCGCAAGCCACTTGTTATAATTTAATAAAATATACCTACACATACATAATATAACCATTAATACAACTTAAAAATAATTATTCCTGTCATTAACTTTCTTTTTAGCAATATGATGGCCACGTTTCGAMAATGTCATTAATTAATAACTTAGGTMAAAGATTAGTAGTGTGTGTGTTTAAAGTCGCCTTATTGAGATATTTCCAATAAGTTTAATGATTGCCTGAAGATAGAAAATTTTAACAGTGGTATTAAWTTAAAAAAATTGTTCTGTGTATCTAAAAGATATTTMACAGATAATGATTAATTTTGTKCCATGARATCTTCATTTATTCTCGTTTTAAATTTCTGTATGTTTCMAAACTTACAGTATTTGCATCTTAATTTGAATATTCAATTTTTGTCTGGCATCTGAATTATATTATCGTTATTAATTAAAAGAATTTTGCCTAATGTTATTTATTTTTGTTACCTAGTAAATGCAAAAGAATATTTTATTTGACTAAATTAATTTTTATATACATTTATTACGTAGTATTATTTAATAAATTACCAATTTGTTTTATTACATGTAATAATAATTCTTGATTACATTTAGTTTTATGTTAAGGTAGTTATATGAGTTTATTTAAAATATTAGACAAGATAGCTGAAGTATATTGCATTGGTTGCAGTGCGTAATAGTATGGATATTTTAGTGGTAGAGAAAATTCTCTTTGATAACAAAGCCTGGAAGCTGGAAAGATGTGGAATATACGAATTAAGATGCAACAATTGGCAGAGTCTATATGGATTTTATTCAGAAATGTTAAAATGAGAGTAAAAGAACATCTCAAGTTATGAACATTGCTACAAAATTATTCTAGTTATATCGAAACGTCTTGGGATACAAGATATAATTTTGAAATAATACCGATACTGAAATTTTACATATTCAGCAAAAGTAGGTATTAAACTTACTAGAAATTTTAAAGATAAAAACACGATCTTGATGAGGCTTTTTTGAGAGTTTGACGAACAGGCTCAATACTGCGATAAGAAATTTTCTAATAGTTATATGGTCAAAATTTAAGTTACTTGCAGAAATAATTAAGTTCCATTAATAACTGTTTTGTGTTTAATGGCTTAGTTATTATTTATATCATCCTTTATTAAAATGTAGATGTGATTTGAGGAAGAGGTCTCATCATAACTTTGATTAAAAATAAGGATCGCAACTTGTTGATTGTTCAAGCTTCAGAAATAGGGAGTATTCGACCTTTTGGTTTAATAAATTAAGTAAACCCTTTTTTCAGTGCCAAGCTTTAGTCTTTGTTTAAGACGTCATCAGGGCTTCTACTATAAATTTGCAGTGGAGTAAGCATATAATAACAATAATAGGTTTTACGTAAATCTTACCGAAAGTGAGATTAATTTTAAGTGAGTTTTATGTTGTGAATGATTTTCCCAATATAGGTACCATGTAATTTCTTCTTCTTTCTGTGTTTCAGTAGTTCGTATTAACAAGACATAGATGGATTAATCGTAGAACATTAAAATACAGCTTAAAATTGTATCTACGTTTAAATTCAACACAACTCAACTGAAAAGACAGAAATATAGACAGTGTCAATATGTCGGCGTCAAAAATCACAGCAACATTTTCTAGTATTTTATATACAGTTAATTATTTAAAATCTGTTCAGATTTGAAAGTTCTGATAAGTTTTTTTTTGTTCTGTTGAATTTAAACGTACAATTTTAAGCTGTACTTTAATGTTCTGCGATTAATTCATCTGTTTCTTCTTAATACGAACTACTGAAACACAGGAAGAAGAAGATATATATTGGGAAAATAATTAACAACATAAAACTCCTTAGAATTAATCTCACTTTCAATAAGATTTACGTAAAACTTATTATTGTTATTATATGTTTACTCTATTGTAAATTTATTGTAGACGCTCTGATGATGTCTTAAATAAAGACGAAAGCTTGGCACTGAGAAAAGAGTTTACTTAATTTATTAAACCAAAAGGTCGAATACACCCTATTTCTGAAGCTTGGTCTCATTATATATAAATGTCGAAACTGGTCGCACCAAAACATTAAAATGAGTTAACACTATAACACGTCTTGTTATACATACTTATCTTGCAATGATATGAAGATCTAAAGTTGGGTATATTTTACCATTTACTATTTTTTAAATATTGATTCATTTCAAACCAAAATGCGATTTAATAAGAAATATGGGCAATCCTTTTAGTTTAAAGCTAATTAGGTTTGTATGTTTTACTTCACTATTACCGCATTGCTCTAAATAACATGTAATATGTGTGTAACAATGCATATTACATTGTCTTATCAGAAATACTACAGAAGAAACCAGAACGGGACAAATATAGTTCATTCGAAGGCCATATTAAAATCATTTCCGAGTTTTTACATCGGTCAAATTACCATTTTTATATGTGGATTTATGAAATTAATGTTTTGATAACAACGGTCGCATTTTGTTTAAGATTTAATAATTTTTGTTGGTTAGTTTCAAAAACTACCTACGCACTCGAAGGGTTCAAACACTGATTACCGCTGGCGAGTATCCTGTAGGTAGAAATAGAAATGCAAATGTTACACAAAAAAAAACAGCCACCCTCCGGTAAGTAATTTCATTACTATTGGTAAGAAATGAAATACGCAATTTTATGTAAGCCAATCTTTGACAACTGGTTAGCAACCTTCCAATAAAAATGGAAAACAAATACTCATGTAGGTACAACATTTTCAGTGATGCATCGAAATATGCTACAGAAAATGTGCGATTAAAAATAAAGTTGCATACTGCGCTGAAATATTTAACATTGTATGTTTGACAATATATATTTAGAAAATATCAGTATTCATAAACTTCGATTTGATGTATTACAAATTTCTGTATCGAAAGCCTTAGAGATTTTGCAGTAATGACTAATTTATGATCATGCAGTTTGAGAATATTAATTTTAATATTAAAAAGTAAATTAATTAGTGTTAAAAATAGCCATTTTAGTAGTGGAGCGTGTAGCACAACAGTCCGAAATATGACTAGGCATCAGCAAAAAAAAATGAAAACCACTATAATACTGATCCTGTAGACGCGCCACAGATATTCGTCCACATGCCAAAACCGGCCAGTGCAGCGCTATGATTTTACGGCGAGAAGTATTCCCCTGACTTCACTACACCCCTACTGTTGTATATTGGTGGGGACGCTCAGCGTCTTGCAACGCGAATTCACGGCAACGCGCGGTCTTCGTATCCCTCATAAGTCATTCAAAACTGTGATAAGTAGCCACGATGCCGCTGGTACTCGTACTATCAATTTAACGGCGCGTTCAAATTTTAGGTTAGATCCTTAACTATATAATATGGTTATGAGTAAACGTAACATCCAGTTTGTACGGTACATGTTTCTTACTCAAACACGACAACGATCATCTTTTGGAAATCTGCAGACAGATGATGAGTTCACGATTTCAACCGTCAATCATTAACGTTATATTTACCGCAGAAGCGAACCTTTGTCAAAATTTTAGTACAAGGACCAGCGGCTAGGCGCTAAAGTGGCGTAAACCTATCACAAATAATTTACATGCATTTTGGTATGTAAGCGACATCTAGTTATTTAGAGATCAGTGGGCCCGTGCCGTTAGCTATTGTGATTGTGTGCTCTGCTTGTACGACTTATTAATTTGTTTTATTTGGTAGTTTCATTAATTTTAGTTATGAATTCTATAGTTAAAGAGTGTACATCGAAGAAACGATCGAAGTCGCAATATGTCTCCCTGAATAAGTAAATATTATAATCCTTAATAAATTTTTTGCAGTAATTATTTGTTATAATAACTGTATATTTTAAAATAATATCTAGTACCATTTACACTGCAAAATAAGTTTACATAATTTTTTAATTTTTATAGATATACATATAGTTCTTTTAATTCAATAAAAGTACTACCATTTGACAACACTGTCTGATTTTTGACGTTTCTTTGGACAATATGGCGACCATTACAGTGTCCCAGCTGAATTGGGATGCGCAGTCGGCCTATGCGTGTTCTCCCCACTTTAGTTCTCTGGTTTACAATCAGTTTGACGCCTGACATCCGACCGTTACTTGACAGCCACAAAAGAATGCAATGTAACACTGTTACCAAGTTCCGTATTTCATTTTTCAGTTAATTCGTCACCATTGACTTGTCTTCACATCTTTTGGAGGGCGTTTTAAAATAGTTCAACTTTGACTTGAATATTCACGTACTTAAATACATTTTTTATATTAACGTAGAGAATTATTTGCATATGTTACAATAATTAGTAACGAAAATATATTAAATTCCGTAATTTTTACTTTACTAAAATACCCAATAGCTACTCTTTGCTTTATTGTTTAGTAACATAAACACTGAAAAAAAATTAATTATTATGCTTATGCATACTCACCCCTATTAGATGGCGTTAGTTCTACTATTAGCGTATAGTTTATAAGGCAGAAGCTGTCTTATAAAAAATGATAGTTCATTTAACCATTTTAACCTTTAAGCCCCCGTTTAAGCCTTAACCTTTTAGATGATCTTTTACTTATACAGGTTTACAACCTTATGGCTTATATCTTACGTTCTTAGTGACAGTTTTACAATTTACAGGCATTACCAAGAAATATCGATGCATTGATTTTATGTGGTTATCTTCTTGGCAAATATTCTTTTTGGTGTTATGCGCTAAACATAAACAGACCGATAACAGCATAAAATACAAAAGTGTGGAATCACATTAAAGAAAGAATTACTGTATAAACAACAAAGGTCGTTATAGCAGTACATAATGAGATTGTCAGGTGTTTTAAAATTGTTACCCGCAATATGGAGGTATGAGTTGACCACCCGAAGAAGTTTTAGTAGAAATATATTTAATGGTTTCATAAGACATGTTGATACATACCTCAATGGTATGTATTAAGGTATTCATAATAAGTGTGAATGCTGTAATTTTATATTGTGAAAAAATTAAGACTTGGTAGTTGATGTAGAAGTAGAACAGTTGTAGAATTGTTTTATTTTTGGCAATTGTTGAGTGAAATTTCTTGAAATTTTTTACAATCCTACAATAGAGCTTCTGAATATGAAACTGAAGTTTTCCTTTTAATTTCTCAACTTTTAAGTTCATAATCTACTGCAGGCAAAAATTATCACACCTTTACATTTTGTATTTATTTTTCTCTTTCTGATCATTTTTTTAAGGGAGAATTTGGTGAGGAGAATATCTTTTAGTCAATATGACCGAATATTTCATGAAGTCACTTCTACTGATGACGGCACTTTAGCTGCAGAAATACATATTTAGTTGGCCTAAATTAATTAAGGTTTTAGCAGATATCACTAGCTCAGATAAAGAAATGATAAAAAATTTCAGAACATGATACTTAAAGTTTCAATTAAATTTTTAAACAAAGTTACAACACAACACAAGTTAACACAGTATTCTGTAAGAAACAAAAAGCACAGAACATTGTTAATATCTGGCATTGCCTCCTCTTGCTACAATAATTTTTCCAAGCTCTCGTACCATCCATGTAATTAGATTTGGATTTTTTTTTTGAAGAATGTTATTCCATTCTGCTGCTGAGAACTTAATGTGAATAATATTTTTGGAGTCACTATAACCGTAAATAAGAATAAATGGTACTATAATATTCTTATAGTACTTCAGTCACTTAATTCTAACGATGTATGGAGAGCTCTTCACCACAATAATTTAGAAAAACTAAACACATATTTCGCAGCTAAGCTGCAATTTTCATTTTCAGTAGAAATAAGAAAGTGACTTCTTGAAATCTTTGGATGGATTTAACTGGAAAATTTTCTTCTCACCAAATTCTCAAACCTTTGGTGCTCAATACCAGACTGAGTGAATGTCCTCGTCACTGCATCTCATTCAACATCTCGGAATTACCCTAATGCTCTGCTAATTATTTGATGGCGAATTCTTAATAGTTCTACAACAAATCGCTAGTGGCATCCTTAAACCCGAAAAGTTTCTGTCAAGTTCTGTAGTATCCGTAGTCTGTTCGTGATTAGTTATTAAATGTGACATTTAATTCTAGAGTGACATAAAAAACTTGAAATATTATAAGATGTTTTTTATTACGCATGCATCATAATCAACAATTATCGCACGCTGCAGCGTGTGTAAAATGATGATTACGATGCGCCTACTTTTTTATTACCTAGATATTTACCTGCCGTTTAAATTACTAGGTATACCTTTTGTACCCATATAAAAATGAACGAACACTTTTAAAAACAACATTTCTTTATTTTAAGTAACTATAATACTCTTATTTTAAATAAACATTGATTGTACAATTTGTATTTTTAGATATTTTATTTTATGATTTAAGCCTACTAAAAATAATTACAAAATTGTAAAAGAGAATGTTTAATGTTTAAAACATTTTTGAGCTTATGATGCATTCGTAATAAAAAATAGCGTATGATACGCGTGTATAAATAAGAGGCCTTTAAAGCCCTTGCGACTTACAAAACACTCCGCTGCGCGTCGTGTTTTGAAATATGTCGCGCGTGCTTTAAAGGCCCTCTTATACACTTGTATCATAATATACTATAAACTACCCAGTTTGTTACTTTCAAATATTAAACAAATACATTTGGAACAAAACAAATAATTGCTTCTATCTAAAGTGGGATAAAGTGGGACACCCTAAAATAAATATTTATTTTAAATTTTAGTACATAATATAAGTAATATATTTTAAGTATACACCTGTTGAAATGATATTGAGTAATATGTTTTCTTTAGTTTTAAGAGCTAACTTGTTTAATGAATCATGAAAGTTTGTTTAAAATTTATATGCAGCTATTTAACTAGTATTTTTAAATAATAGGTTTCTCTGCTTTTCAGCTTATAACAGGGGGAAATTGTTTGTTGCTTCAAGACATATTCAACTTAGTTCAAAGGTATTTTCTCAAGAACTTCGAGTGGTAGATTTTCAACAGGTGAAGTCATCTACATCTGATAGTGATTCTTTAATTATTGATGTGCGTGAACCAGACGAGTTGGAAAAAACTGGCATTATACCAGGAAGTATTAATATACCATGTAAGTTATAGGTAATTTATATTATTTTTTAAATCATTTTAGTATTTCAAAAGTGTTGTCATAAACCTTACAAGTTTTTAATACACATTTATTACTTTTTTATGGTACACACTGTGACTTCATGAAGGAAGTCAGCTGTAATTTTTTAACATATTAAGTTAATATGTTCCTAATGTCATTGCCATTTAGCTATATTTACCATAATAAGCACTTATAAAACAATCTTAAATTATAAGGTGTTCAATACCATTTGCGTTTTGAAATAAAAACTACATTTACATTTCTTTTGTAAATATATTTGTACTGGATGCAGATTGGTGTTGAGAGAACTAAAAAGAATTAATATAACTAGGTACTACAATACAAATTATATAATGACAAAGCAGGTAAGAACTATATATTTTATAATACTTACATAACTTATAGTTTATAAAGGTTTAATAAAAGAGATATGTACCAAATAGTATAATTTCATAACATTGTTGTCGTTTTTCAGTGGGCAATGTAGAAGATGCACTTAAACTTGGAGAAGAAGAATTTAATGCTAGATATGGCTGTAAAAAGCCGTCTATTAATAATTATGCAAAGGTTATCTTTAGTTGTCAACTTGGTGTACGAAGTGCAAATGCAACTGCTATCGCCCAAAAGTTAGGAATCTCCAAGTATGTGATATTTATAATCTGTCATTTATAGTATTAAGGGTATAATAATATTTTTATGGTCCGAGGTGCTATTTTGAACCTGAGCGTGTCAGCATGAGGCCAACAAAGTGCTCTAGGACTATAAAAATCTGTTATGCCTGCAATGCATATAAGACTTTATGCATGATTAATATATTGAATATTTAAGATAAATTATAATATAACCTCTTATGATTTAAAAAAATAAATACCCTACAATTTTTATTTATGTTGGGTAGGCATTGGCATGTTATTATGGAAACGCATATAGGTAATAGAAAGCAAACAGAATGATAATTCATTTAACACTTTGGCAGTCGGTTTTCAAAGTGATAAATTATTTTTAAGCTACCAAAAAAGCGACCTGCTGGGTCATAATAACGTAATAACTCCCACAGACTATAAAAAGACGTTTAGATCAAGGAAATTTGAGAATTTTCATTTTATAATATCATCGTGCATAAACATTCATAAAAAATGTACTAAAGATAGTGTCAACCTTACATATCATTATATCTACATAATTTTGTGCAATTACCAAATTAAAGTAAATTCTAAGCTTCAAGTATTATCAGTAGTAGAGTAGCTAAGTGTAAGTAATAGACTTTGGTAATTGGCTTTTTATACTGTCTTGTATTTAAAAGTTCTGGGTTGCTTTGGATTCTATATATATGGCATTGCACCTGTTAATAGTGTGTGACCTTAACTCTTATGCAGTGCAAACTTATTGGTTTATATCATAATATTTTTAAACTCCAAACATCAAACATACAGGTAAATGGAGTAAGATATTTAATAAAGATGTGATAGTATACAGACTAGAAATGCAACAGGATCTGACTTAACCTGATATACAGCCAGATAACATGACTTTTTTTTACTGCAAACAGTACTTATGCATTCATAATTGAAAACTGATCCATTTCTAAAAGTGTACTTGTTCTAATTAATAGCCTTTTTTAAAAATTATTGTTTGAGTTTAACTTCAGAAGATGCAGATGCAAGCATGCATGTTCATAAGTTATGGCTCGGTCCAGGTCAGCGATGAGTTGTCGAATTAAAGACATGCGGATTGCATTTTGGTCACAAGTGGGCAGCACAGTAGTTCCGTCAGGTTCGCTGTATTTGGGCTGAATCGACAGCTAACAATATGGTACACCTGCATGCAATTAAAGCACCTGGCACGATGCTTAGAAGGAAATTACCTTTTTTGTAAAGGGATTTAAAATATTCACAGGCATATTGGTTGAAACTTAAAAGTAAAATATACCAATTCCAAACTGGATATCGAAACTTATGTACCATACAAATTATAAATACAACTAAAATAATATTGTTGTTTGAGTTTAAAACATTATGTAAATATATTTTAATTATTACGTGAATGATGAGAACACAAATTTTAAATCAAGCATGATACTACATCAGAAATTCAAATATATCCATTACTCTCCAGTAGTTACTGATTTCAAACTTTTGTATGACAAATGTATTTAATATAAATTAGTATAAATTGTGAAGAAGCAAATAGATGCTACTCACTAAGGTAGGATACTAACCACACAGCATTTAAGGTCGACGTTTGTGACTTACAAGTTTCAGTAACTGTTAGCTGTATCACAAATTAACTACGGAATTTATCAGGAATTTTGAGGACCTTCAACCAAATTCTAAAGTGGTTTATGGTGGTGGAGCTTGTTATGATGTCTTGACAGGTGAGGGCTGTGGATTGAATATTATGCACCTAAATATTCAAAGTTTAAATAAACATTTTGAGGAACTTGAAGTTTTTGTACATAGTTTTAAGAAGATTTTTGATGTCATTACGTGTACAGAGACATGTCAGTTGACAACAACAGGGTTGTGTAACTTATCAGGATATGACATGATTTACAATTATGGAGAAATAAATCAGTATGACGGAACCATATTCTATGTCAAGAATACGATGAAATATAAAGCGTCTACAGACCTGCTGGGCCCCATCTCAAAGTGAGCAATAACCCCATCACACTTGGTATGTACAGACCTCATGCAGTTGATAAACTCCTGTACATCAGGGAACTCAGCCGCTATCTCAGTATGAAGAGCTTAGGAGAGGTGATATTCCGTGGGGACATTAACATTGATATTGCAGAGATGGATGATGTTTCTGAATATTACCAAAACACTCTCAGTAACCTGGACCTGGCCTGCTCAATGCAAAATTTTTTTTTAAAGAAGACAATTATTTGTTTTTACTATGATTATTTACAAAGTTGCTTAAATATTACATATATGTAGGTATTTGTAGGMWTATTCATTATTGGTTTAAAAGGCTTCCGTGGTTGTTGTCGATGACATGTTGTTTTCCGGGCTGGTTCCCACGTTGGTTATTAGACCTTGACGTTTCGACACTCATGTCGGTGTCTTCCTCAGAAGTAGCTCTGAAACTGACGTGTCCTAGCCTGCTCGGGTATTTATACTCGTCAGTGACCCGGACGAGTATAAATACCCGAGCAGGCTAGGACACGTCAGTTTCAGAGTTACTTCTGAGGAAGACACCGACATGAGTGTCGAAACGTCAAGGTCTAATAACCAACGTGGGAACCAGCCCGGAAAACAACATGTCATATTCATTATGTTTGTAGAATTTTGGTACTTATTTGTTTTTTATGTGGGTTTTAATCATTATGCATATCGTTTAAATTAAAGTGACTTTTATAAAACTTAAGTTTGTGTAAATACTTTACCTTATTTATTTAATATAATCCAAGTTTTACAAAACTAACTGGGTATCTGGTTATGACCAGGTGGGCCGAGCACCTGTTGCATTTCTAATATGGCCTATTCTTTTGAAAGTCATTAATGGGATAGTCAACAACAATTGCAATTAAGAAACTAAATTGGAAACCATTTTTATGAAAATTATTCATAGTTCTTGTGCGAATACGTTAAGAGTATAATATTTATAATTATTTCTTTTTGCAGTTCTTATAATTACTTAGGTGGATGGGCCGATTGGGAGGAGAAAATAAAACAGTAATTGCTGTAGAGTTTTATTCAATATTTCAAACTGACAAACTTAATAAGTTGTTTACAAAAAGATTATTGTATAGGTCACAAATAGAATTTTGTACTTGTACTTGCTTCATGTGTTTGTGTATGTGTATTAGATAGATAAATTAGTATATGATGTATCAGACACAACATAATACTGTCTTACATTTTCTTGTTTTTTCCTTAAACCCTAAATTTTATCTTCAAAAATCTCGGGATAAAACAGGTGATTTAAAATCCAAATATATAATGAAGAATACATAAAAAGTTTTTCTTGAGGTGAGTAGATAGATGTTTCTGTAATGATTGTTTGAGTAATAATTTTATTAATTAGCAGTAACCTGTGGTTAGGTTTCTTTAGGAGAAAGAACCAAATCTTAAAAATCTGAATGCTAGATGCCCAGTTTAGTATTAGAAAGAATATTTGGAATTTGAAATATGCATTTCATTGTTTACACTTTCTGTTCCAAATAAAATTAACCATATCTTACTTTCAGTAGTACTAGAAGTTTTGTACACATTTTTTTATTAAAGAATGATAAAAAAATAACTTTTATTACAGTAGTGTATAACTGTGGCAAATAGCTTTACAAAAACAAAAAAATGGGTGTTATTGAAAACTAGAACAATGCGTTGCTTGTAAGACCCAAACAAAATTTACAAAATGTTTAGGGTAAGAGATAGAGAAAAAGTAATGTAGATATCACAGTCTCTTTTTTCAAGAATAATTGAGTGGCTCAAACTGATCTTGACTAACTAATTCGTTTTCGATATACAGACAAGCTATGCAAACTACAAATTCTTCTATGCCTAGGAATTACAGGCGCGTTAGCACATCACCAGAAGTGGGGTCATGGAGATACACCTGTTGGAAATGGAACACATACCAAAATATTCTGGAATATAAATAATAGCTAAATGCTGAGTGTGCAACTAGACAGAAGCAGCATGATGTTTGACTTTCTGAAACCAATCAGAGTGCTAATTGCTGAAGGAGTAGAAGTTAGGTTGAGTTCTACAAATGCAGTTATAGGCCCTCACATTGCTGTTTCCAGTAAGATTTTACAGCTAGTTCATCTATTACTTTATCTCCCTGTATTTTTTACAAGCTGCAGACAACCGCCGATCCATGCAATGATTGGAGATTTTGGTGCAACTAGCTCATTTGAACTTATAGTGCGCACATGTGGTGTGTTTACATAATTCCAGAAAAGCCTTCTACAGGAAGAAACTTACTTGAAAATTTAACTTATGCAAAAGGTGCATGATTTAAATATGAAAATTTTCAAGTTGAATCAAAAAATAAAATGAGAATTGTATTTATAATCTATTGATTTTGCAATTAATTTTGAATACAATGTCATTGCCCGTTTTTAGTAGAAAGTTTATATTGATTTAAAACAAAAAGTGAAAAAATGAATCAATATTTATAATGTTGTTTTAATCAGTTCTGTATTTTATTTGTTATAAGTATTGCTAATGAGCATTTTACAGTTTCCCTATTTGTCGTTATTGATTACTGCTTATTAATGAAATTAATTATGTTGAAAAGTTAAACCGAGTTGGTAATGAATAAATTTTATAATTAATTAAAACTGAAAAATGGTAACGTTAAATTATTTATGAACCACTCCTTTTTAGCCTGTTGGGATATAACTTTTAATATAAATTGAAGTTTTAGCGAACATTGATATCTCTAAAAAAAATTAGCTTTTATAATCAAAGCTTGAAAAGTACAGCCTACATGAATTTTTTGTAAAAACTAAATTTTATAAAGGGAATAGTGTTTGGGAAAATATCATTCAAGAGATTTCTTTTCAAAGAGTAAAGAAAAATTGAGAATTTTTATATGTATAAATCAGAACAAAACCAGTATAACTCTGTATATTATTGAATTTTACAAAAGTGAAATATTTTAAAACCCTGTCCGCAGATTTTTGACTGGAGAAGTAAGTAATTAAAAACCAGAACTGTTTATAAAGCGAAAACTAAACTTAAAAAAGCTTCCTGTTGTTAATTCATTAATGGACAGTACTTATTATTGTTAGTAATAACCGAAAAGAAGCTGATAAAATATGTATGTTATCTACGATTGAATGCTACAACAAATTTTGTAAGTGATAATGTATTATAATTAATCATATTTGATTACTTTCATTTAAATTAATTTGTTGCGTTCGAAAAGAAGTGCTCGATTTTCTTCATTTGGCATGTCACCAGGTGGATCTCCGTCTCTTTCCCCTACACAATATTATGTAAAATAGCAGTGGTAACAATTTGTTGTTCTTGAGTAGCATTCCTGAAGATAAAATCGGAAACCTGAGTTTTCACACTAAGAAACAGCTTAAAAAAAACTTCTTGTTCATATGTGTGACTTTGCCCTACAGGACAAAATAATTTTGTCTATAGAAAAATATATACATGTTACAAGTAATAAAAACAAATTGTCTTTTATCTATACTAATTGCATTAATACAAAAAATAATTTTGTGTACTTGTTAACCGGTTTTGGTTTCTGTTGTACAGCCACAGCTACATTTTTCTGTCTCTTCTGAAGAGTCAAACACAGCAATGTTCCTATAATAATTGTACAAATGAATAAAAAAAAATCTCTATGATCAGATGCGCACAATACACAATTCAAAAATTTGTTCAGGGTAAGAATCAACAACTACGCAATTAATTATAACTAATATAGATAACTAATAAATACAGTAAAAATTAAGCAAACACTGGCCTTTGTGAACGTTTCGGAAGTACATCTACTCAAGCTCGTAGATACCCCACAAGTTGTACCGGTTTTGCCCAATCCCATGATTGTAGAATGTAAATTTTGTTTTTATACCTAGAATAATCTTTTTCTGTGTATATACCCGAATTGTAGAACTGGACCTTAGTCAGCCAACATACTGGGGGAGATTGGGTGACATATGGTACACCGATGGTTCAAAAACAAAGGTGGGGCAGAAGGGTACAATATTAAGAATGCATTAGCGTTAACCTGGGATAGTCTGTCAACCATCTGTTAGCATTATTATGACACAAAGAGCCTACAATAAAAAGTAAATCCGAATAATGACCAACAGGCAAACAGCACTGAAAGCCTTGGAAAGCACATTTATACACTCCAAGGAGCTGAAATGCAGTTTGTATCTTAAGAGCACACAGAGTTACTCTAAAATGCACACCAAGAGATTGAGGATAATAAAAGAGCAGACCTACTAGCACTGGCATGTCATGGCATGGTGGGAAGTTAAAGCACAGCTGAGAACAGAACATCGCCTGCAGTACAGAACTGCGGTATTTAAACAGATGCAGAATTGGTATACCAAGTGAACAAGTGATGTTACATGTCTGAAATGCATGGAGGAGGATGGAACTCACTGCCATATTCTGCACTTAAGAGCAAAATAATTGAGTCATTAGCTGCACACATCAGGTTTCCATCTCCTATTCTAGTCTAAGAAAAATTAAAGACATCAGGCATGCGACGGGTATCTTCATTATTGAGCTTCAAGAAACCATTAAGACTTCATTAAACTTTACTTAAAGTACTATTGGAGTGGATTCACATTCTCTCAAAGCTTAAACACGTTGCTGAGTCAATTATTTTGTTCCCAAGTATATGTAAATGTAGCAGAAATATGCTTCTCGGGGTACCATTTCCTGAACCTGAGGAGATCACAGAAGTACCCATTGACTATTTGAAAATTTGTCCAGAATATGGGATTAATGGGGTACCACTTGACAGTTACTAGAGACACAATAAAAAATAGTTTTATTGTAGTGAGTTTTCTACACCTCCTACATCCCTATGCAATATTTTTCATATTTGACTGGTTTCTATTGATGCTCGTATATCCAGTAATAGTTGCCAAAAAGTTGGAATTTGTTTTAAATTTATTTTTCAATAGCATAAAAAGGTATTTTTTTAATTAACGTTTTCCGAGATGTGTCATAAGTCCGTTTTTTGAAGTGGAACATCCTATGAATATATTGAAATGTAAATATAGGCCATATGTTAAAATAACCCCCCTTTACCTTTCAACATATTATGTACCTACTTATTATTGTGTTAAGTAGTTTTATTGGCATTACACAATAATGTTTTTATATGCATATTATTGGTGCCTTGGTGTGAAAAAAGTCCATTTGTGGATTATGTAGTTTCAATTATCCCTGATGCTTTGGTGACAAAATCAAGAAAAGTTTGAAGGGTTTGAAGAACTTATATATGGAGCATTTCATGTGAACACCCATAAAAMATTTCATATTTGTTTTTGTTCTCTGTAAGTCCTATGTTTAACCATGAAATCATTTTTCGATGTGAAGTCTTGTTACCTAACAACAGGCATGTGAAAATTACAAGATTGAAACATCTTGTTATTTGAAAGCCTTTACTTCATTTAAAACAAAAAAAATGTTCTATGGTGATCCTTATAGGAAATTTAATGACCTTTTTGATGATGAACTCAAATGAAAGTAATTTTTTTTCTAGTAAAAAAAAACAAAATTAATATAATTTTTTCTCAAACTTGGAGCATAAAAAGTTTTTAATAACCACTCAAAAAATGAGCCAAAAGTTTTTTTCGATAACTAATATTATATTATTTGGTAACCAAGATAAACACGTCAGTTGGTTTTGAACGCCCTATATATCAAAGACGAATCAAGTTAGCCAAGACCTGTTTACACCACTGAACCATGCATGAAAGAGATGGTGGTACCTACATTAGTTTTTCTCTTAAAATAATATATTCGTTATGTACCATATATTTTTGAGTCTGCTCAAAATTAAGTAATAATTTGAACTTATTGAAAAATTGGCATGTTGTCTATCACATTAGATAGGGCGTGATCAGTCGCTAATCCCTTCCTGGAGTTTGATGAAGTCAGATGTTAGATCACTTTGGGGTCGGGAGTAGAAATCAGAGGTTCTAATTTCATCGGTTTTCGGTTTTGACTTCAAATAATTTTTTTGAAATCAACACAAATGCTACCAGGATATTTATAAATCGCGAATTTTATGGAATCGCTCTTCTCGAGTCCTATAAAAACATTAAGAAGATGGACCTTTTGCGAGTGTCTGAGAGACATGTGACCGGTTTGGAAAGCCCGTGACGAGTTTTTGCTAAAAAATTGAACGATGTGAGGCTGTGTATTTCTTTTATTTGCACGTGTTCTTGCTCTAAATTAGTAGAACACTGCCTTTTTCGGTGAAAAGATTACGAAATGTCACTAAATCTCAAGGTTTGACTTGTTATTTCATTTATTGTTAGCTATAACCATATATATGTATAATCGTGAAACAACGCAACGTTTTATTTAAGTAATCATTATTTCGAATTGATTTAGTTACATTTTAATCAAAATGTGGTTAAGTGTACGTATTTCATACTGTTGCATTTACTTCCAAATAGTTTTTACTACAGGTATATGTATATTTTTTAAGGCAAATAAGACAGGTTTATAGACAAAAGGCCGCTAGGCGCGCATTTTAATTCGAGAACTTTCACTTTAGCGTCGTTCGTCGCGCTGGCGAATGGCAGTTGAGGGCGGGAATGTATCATTTTCAGCTCTTGTTAGGAACATAAACTTGTGTTAATCGCCAAGATTTTTAGCATCTTGATTTTAACAATGACCTTGATGCTTATTAGTAGGTAATAATGACGATAGATGTTATGAATCTTAAGGTCCATTATCGGGTTTTCTATGTAACTTGATGCCTTTAGTAAAAGCCGACTCTATATAGTTTTGTAAGTTAAAGTGGGCTTTGCTTTAGTAAAATAATAAAACATTAAAGTTGTTCAAATGCATGAACTGAATTGAAAGGCTCAGTAAATGCAATGTATAAGTAATAAGAGAAGTGATGCMAATTAAATTAAAAAAGTATTGACCGAGGTAATTAGCAATAAAAATGTTTTGTATATGATGCTTAAAGGGTATGTTGACTGTGTAGTACATTGAATACTTCTACATTTCCAGTGTAATAGCCAAATAGGAAGGTATAATTTTAGTACAAAAAACCTTAGGTAGGTGGAGTATGCACCTGCAGTATACCAGTTTAAATTTTAATGATGACACAAATGAATTCTTGCTTCTAATAATCAGATTTTACAATTTATTCACCATGTGCGTATTTTGTGATGTTTTTTCGTACTATCTAAACAGTGGTTACGGTTGTCATAGGCAGGGGAATTGTATATTTCATTTTTGCTTTTTTATACTTACCAATAATAGATGCGATCGTTTCCAAATACATAATTAATATCAAAATGCTAATCAATAATTGTAGCTACTGTATTAAGGGTAGCTTCCGAGAAACGAATCCGAATACGTAGTAGGTACTGGTCGTCTTCAATCTTACACATGCACGTTTGTGAACATTTTAATTATATCTATAGGCAAGTAACTGTAGATTTTGTTGAGAATTTTTCAAGACATAGGTATATATTGCAATAGTGCACGTCCGTTTTGTAAATGTGCTATTACTTACTTACTTACTAAATTAATCAATGCATTCTTTACCATTTTCTTTGTATTTACATAAAGAATTAGGTAGTTATCTGGATCACTTATAGGATGTACTGGTATCGTAACAAACAGAGAATTCAATAACGCGAAAAACGCAATCGCCAGTTACCTACATTGATATAATTTAATAACTGTTAGGTATTACACGTTCTTTAAAGTTTAAACTATTAGAGGTGAAACATATATATTTAGCTCTTATAATAATTGCAATGCTTATCAAACCAATGCTTGTGTAAGAATGTAATTTAGATGAACATAATAGTAATTTTTGTATTAAGTGCGCGAAATGAGTGTTTTTTTAATGGCGCCTGAGAATGTTATTTTAGTCGAGACCGCCAGGTCGAGACCTAAAAGACATTCGAAGGCGCCATTAAAACATGAATTTCGCCACGAAATACAAACATCGTTTTTTCTACAGCCTCCAGATGAAGAAAAAAGTAACAGAAATTAGTTGGAACAAAATGATCTGAAAAATCGAGTTGCCTGCACAGTTAAAAAATATTATTTTTTCACTGTAAAACCGTGAAAAAATAATATTTTTTCACAGTCAAAAAACGTCAAACTTCGCGCATAGGTAACCATGCATAAATGTCACGATTTTTTGACGGCTGTAGAAAAATAATATTAAAGCATATGATGTAGCAGTGGTGTAGCAATGGGGGTGAAGAGAGTGCTGCAACACCTCTAAAGTTATTTGGTGGGCATAAAATGAAATACATACTAGATTGTAATGCCTAAGATTTTCAAGTTTGACATCTTAGAATACAAATGTGAGATCAGTAATACATACAAAATCACTTTGTTGACATAGCACCCCCGAAATATTTTTATGGCTACGCCACTGAGATGTAGCCAATGCTTCGTCAATGTACTTAGTCATCGAATTTAAACACATGCAGAATTAATAAAACCGGTTATTTTATTTCGTTTGACATCTCTAGGTTGTGCAGTACATAAACAATATAAGCAGGATTGGAAATGTAATAGTACTATTTACCAAACTGTTACATTTTTAGGTTCACCAATCGCTGTGCGGGTAGTTGACTGCGTAAAATAATAACAAATATCTAAAGTTACATAAAGCGTATAGGTATCGGAAATGTCTTTGGAAGAAAATACAGTGAATTTTCAGAATATGGTCGCCGCTATAAACGTCGATGACATTTTGATTATAGACGTCAGAAATCCAAGGGAATTGCAAGAGACGGGTGTTATTCCAGGGAGTATTAACGTACCTTGTAATTACTTTTTACTGCATTTTGTTGTTTATCTTCGTAATACCGTTGTCTTAACATTAATGTTCAGACAACGGTAATAACTATACAAATAGCGCGGCATCACTAAAAGTTTAACAAGATCTTTTTACTTGGTTTTTATGTCTAACACATCATTAGCAGTTTTTAATAATATTTTGAAAAATTTTGTAGGTACAGAGTAAATTATTTACCTTTAGTGTAGTTGGAGTTTTAGGTTCTTTTCTTTATAATTATTTCATACTCTTTTTAAAGCATACATACCAGTCAAGCCAGTCATTATTCTTTATAGTTTCATATCTTGTATACAAGATGAGTTATAGGTAAATGTGCGTATATGGAGCATGCCTCCTATGTTTGAAAAAATATAATATTATTTCAAACTCAGGCGGGTATAGTACAGGTACATATTTTAAAATTATTTTCAGTTTTATAGCTTGTTCTATGTGTGAGTACCAATATATTATATTAATAGCACATATTCTTTTTTGTTTTGAGTTTCTCTCAAAATTATAAGACCACCTTGTTCTAGTATTATTCTAATAATAAATAATAATAATAATAATAATGACAAATTAATGAATGTGTAAGGTTCAGTTCTAGGGGTCTCATGTGTCTCATTTGATTACAATTATAATATTCCTGTTAAGCCATTGTAAATCTGCAATTCTGTAAAAACGACATGGCACACAATGCATATGCATATGATTTGTGTAGATTGTAAGATTGTATAGTTGAAAAACTTTTCAGTAATATCTCATTTATTACCTACTATTAATATCACAATTTTCAAATAATAAAGATCAACTTGCACTTAACACTTATTGGCACTCTCTATCCTCCTAAGAAAGAAAAATCAATAAAGTATAATATAGTAAGCAATTTAGGTTTTGTTTATTTTACATAGATCAGATTTGTTAGATATTAGAGTACACAGAGGTCACAAAATATATTATTACCATATACTTTGTGATAGGAGAAATAAAAGTAAGAAGGCAAAAAGAGGCTTGCAAACAAGTAAATACAGAAGCAACAACTAAGGGACCAATAGAGAACATCAACTATATGAAAATGAAATCGCAAACAAATATCTGTATAATAAAATTAAATTCCGTACGGATATCCACAATGTCAACATTAGACGTAAAGATATGCTTTGTATTCTAAAGCATAAACTTACTTTGTACAGGAAAAGCTTTACATACCAGGCAAGTAAAATCTTTAATCTTATACTGACGGAAATTAAGGAACTGCCTTCACGCTCTTTCAGGAATCGCCTGCGACAGCTATTGCTGAACCGTTAATCGCATCTCGATCCCCGCCTGCTTTTCTGTTCTGTTTTGTTTATCTGCTTTTTCTTTTCATGTATATATGTATATATATTTCACTTCACACTTCATTTTTTTTCTTTTATGAAAGCTGCTCGCTAGATTGCATATTATTTTTTTTTGTTCTATTTTAATTGGAACTTTGGAAGCGCGGTTGAGTGGAAGAGMGGAACCTGCAGCACATACGTGTGCTGCAGTTACCGAACTCCGCCGTTTTGGTCTCGGACCTGTAAGTAGATTTTTTTGTGTAGAATTATTGTATAACATAATAATATTTTCTTTTTTTTTTGTTTTCTCTGAATGTATATCAAATGCCGTGTATCTCTTGAGATCAAATAAAGACCATTACTATTATTATTATTATTATATAAAAAGCTTGTGGGAAAAGAATTAAGAAGTATCACTGAAAAACTCTTGAGATTAGTATTAGACTAGTTTCACTGTATAACATGAGCAGAAAAAGATGAAGTAAGCTGACACTAGAAAACTGAAATTACGAAGGCATAATAATAATTATTTTAATCGAACAGGTTTCACCAGCGTATGAAACCTAAAATGTTTCTTACAATACATTTTATTTTTGGCACTGAATGTTCAATGGTTTCATTAAGGGTGGGATGAGTGCCTGCCTACATTTTATAGACAGATAGGTAGTAAGTTGACAAGATGCTTGTATTCAGTTGCTTTCTATATATACTCTTATTAGTCACCAGTGAATTACAGAATACTTAGAATAATATTTATTCAACCTTTAATTTATTACACAAATACTTTACAGTACACAACAATTTCAGTGAACGACTTGGAAAAGTCCCTGCAGCTAAAGGAAGACGAGTTTGTTGATCGTTTTGGACGAAGAAAACCTACCAATAATTATAAGCAAGTAATATTTAGTTGCCTCTCTGGAAAAAGAGCTGCACAAGCAAGTTTGATTGCCAAAACACTTGGAATACAAAAGTAAGTTTGGCATTTCTTTCTGTACCTATCTGTATTTTAATTTATTATATGTGATTTCAGTGTATTTACTTATAAAGGAGGATGGAAAGACTGGGAAGAAAACACAAAAAATAAATAAGAATGTTGCTTCTGACAATTAAGCAATGTGCTGTTTAAACTGATATTTAGGTTCAGCTAATGCACGTTATAAATCAGAATCGGTTACATAGTGATTCATAGAATGTCAAGCATAAATTTGTTACATTGCACATTAATAAACATAAAGAGAAACATCCATTATTTTGCCATCTTTTACAAAGTACTTCATGTACCGAAAATTCTCCTTCAATATTGATTTTTTTTTTAAATTTTAAATACAGTTTTATGACTTTGATTCATTAGATGGAAAACTGAGTGTAGAATACACTGTACCCATTTACAGTTTGAAACAAAATTCAGAATGAAATTAAATAACTGTTAAATAAAAGTATAATTAGCAGGCCATCTATCCTACCTTATAGCACACCGGTTTGGATGATACCTAAACAGGATGAAGCATCAAGAAAAAAGAGCTTTTGCATAGTCATCGATTATATATGAAATTAAATACAAAATTCGTTGAGAATAAATATTGGTTACCACTGATTGAAGAAATTCTTGACAAGTGAGTTGACGCAAATGTATTTACATATTTTTCAACAACAGATCTTTCAATATTTGATGGAAAAAACTGCATTCGCAGACAATAATATTGGACATTACAAATTCACACACATGCCTTTGGCTTAAAGATTTGCTCCAAGCACCTATAAAAAAGTCATGAATAATGTCCTAAAAGACTACATTTATAAAATGTGTGTCCACATCATTAAATTAATTTTTGATAAATTACTTGAATTTAACCTAAAATACAATTAGATGAATAAAAATTTCTGTGAAGATCCAAAATTGTTAAAGAAATTAAATCTTTTTTCGGCTTGATTGAGTATTATTGAAGTTTTTTTTTAAATTTCGCCAAAATGGTTTCATTTTTTACAAAATGTTTCGAGAAAATAAGAGATAAAAATGACAGTCCATCCAGATTATAGCTCAGTACTTATTGCGCCAATTTTGACTGATTTTTATTGCAAGCAATTAATGCCTTTATTGTTACTGTGACGTCAGTGCTTTCAGACGTTTGTCCGCGTTTTCTTTAGGTATATTTATATAACAAATCGTCTGATTTTACCCATAAATAATAACGATAAAACTAATTCACGGGTGGAATTTCCTGATCAGGTTATAGGTACAAACATACTATCCATTGCAGTGGAAACGAGAAAGATTCTTAAAAAATAAATCTATTAGGAAAACGAACTTCAAAGCCGTATTTGTTGTCTCGGCTAATTATTCACGAATCAGTGAAATCGTCGCAGGTCGATGTACGTGATTACAATCACGGTTCATGGTGAGACCAATAGTCTTTACCCGTGATTTGCGGTAACAGMTGGTATGAGTGATCMAMTCACAGTTCGTAGTATTTCTCGCACCTCTAACTGCCTCTAATAACCGTTTGACACTTAGGATTGACATGTGTGCCTACGGGACGTCCGGCAGAGACTGCGGGGCTTGAAACTTGGCCACAGTTGCCACTTTACCGAGTTGCTGGGAGAAGAAAAAAGAATGCTTTATCTGTGTGCTGTGATACTATTCTGTAGTAGAACAGATTCGGTTGTACTCGAATCACGGTAGACATGATGAATCAGACAAAGATTATGACTGGGCAATTACGTAAAGAGCCATTTATATTATCGGTATTCGCCACAATGTTCCAAATTATTTAGTCTACTCATATCCTTGCGCTCATAGTCATGAATACTGAATAGTGAATACATATCGAATAGTGTATAATAATTATTAATTTGAATATAAGCGACAACATTGTAAATTGTAACGACGTTCAAATTACGTCAGCAAATGTCAGTCTCGTTGACCAACAAGAATAAAGCACTGGAATAAAGGGAGACGACAGCTAAAGCTGCAGAATTGGCAACTGTTAAAAATAAAACGCAATCGTAATTCGTAAGTAGATGAGAATGTGGTGGTTGTAGCTGTCGGGCGTTTCTGAAACGAATAATTTGCCGGTTATATTGTGAATTCGGAAGGTTAGGTGTGTATTTTTGGTTCATTATGTATTTGCTATGATAAAATGGTATTTATATGATGTGTTTTTTCTTTGCGTGGAGGACATCTTTTTAGATCATACTTCTAAATTCACATGCCATCAGTGAGAATTTTTTATAATATACTGATGCAGTGTTGAGATTTACAGATTATCTGTTGGACCTGTTGTCCAGAGCCCATTAACAATGTAAACTACATGAGCATTATTAAGTGTTACATTCCCTCTTAAGTAAAGCATTAAGGTGTGACATTGACAGTAATAAGTTTACTCATCAAATCAATAAATATATGGCAGAGCAAGATGCATATGTAAAAAACACAAAGCACATTTTCTATCTTAAAAAAATTACATTTATTATATGTTTGTATTTGATTCTACTGAATCTTTACAGATTATTCGCAAAAATGTCGTCGTCAATCAGTAGTCGTAAGGAAGAGCTGGAACGTAAGAAAGCGAAGTTACAGGCCTTACGAGAAGAAAAAGATAGAAGAAGGCGTGAAAAAGAAAGTAAAGATGCAGAAGAAGCTGCAAAAAATGCATTGCTAGGAGGGGCGGGTGATAGGAAGCAATTGGATGAGATGCTAAGCTCCTTGGGGGTCGCACCAGTTTCAGATGTTTTATCAAGTATATCAAGTGCAAATTCTCTTACTCCTGATAACAGTATCAATCATACGCCCGACAGTTCGTTACAACCAAACAGCCTTCCCAACAAGTGAGTATATTTTTTTAATTTTTTTTTAACCTTCATTAAATTATTCTCAATGAAGACTCTTAAATGTTATAACTATAAAGCTTTTCCTTTGGTCGTGGTATGTCGTCTGATTAGTCGTGCCAACATACCCTTCGATTTCCATTTGTAGTGGTTTGAAACAATGACGTCATACAGCTAACCCGGTATTGATTCTACATACCGTGATCGGAGCATGGTTATTGCCAGAGGTTAGTTATCTATCCCCTTCTTGTTTAAGTTTAAATATTTAAGGTGGCTAATAACATTAAAGAAACAATAGTTAATAGTAACAAAAATTAAATGATTACATTCTAGTAGTAGCCTCAAACCACTGTTTTACAGGTAATGTGTTTATTTAGGGGCATTTTAAATGCCTATTTGTATATTAAACTCTTGTTAACCATTAATAATAATTATTAAATAGATATATTTTTTAAATCTGCTTGAAACATTTACTTTTAAATATGATTATAAGAAACCCGTTTGTGGGAGGTAGATTTAAAATTTTATTCTTGGTCCTTGACCACTGTTAGGTTCCTTTTTTTTAGCAAGTAATATTCAGTAAATTGCTACTTGTAATCATGCAATCAGTTAAATTTCTTATTACCTAATATTGCGAGCATAAGCAGCCAATTTCCCTTTTATGAAAAAAAGCGTGCAAAGCAAGGTCAGTCAGAACCAAAACACATCTGACATCTCTAACCATAACCATTAACCGCTTCGTTCCATTCCTCTGCCCTCGTGATGTCACTAGGTCCTGTTAGGTCTAACTGCCAACAAAATTTTAAGTAACAGCCATAGACAAGGGCAAGATAAATAGATGGGAAACTCTAATGGTGGGGGTAGGTTCATATAAAGCGCCTGCAGTGTCACTAGGCTAAACTACACACGAACATGCCAAGTCGATAACATAGGAAACTGCTTTAAATGGTGCAGCAACAATATGCAAGTCAGATTTTTTATTTTCTTTTAATTTCTTTCTTTGCACCTAGTTTGTTCCATTACTACCTCTTCGAAGTTACATGTCACATAACTTCAAACGGCGCGGGAATAAACTACTTGCAAATTAAATAAAAGATTACTTAAGAATAATTTGCAATTAAATGATGATAAACAAAACAAAAGCCGTTTGGTATTCACAAATAATTATAATGATCATAAATGTACAATTTATAAATATTTCAATAAAACAGAAGTATGGTAGACATCTTCGTTTAAGTCTTTTCTCCAGGGAGTAGAAATAACTCACCGAAATGCTTGTGACAAACCAGATAGCGTAAATAAGCTATCTTTTCTAATGCGTTTCAGTCATATTTGGTACACCTGAAACAAGTATGCATTTTTTAAACAGACCTTCATTGTAAATAAAAATGTTTCCAAAGCGTCTTTATTATAATATTATATAAAAGTATGTGATAAATAAGGGGTGGTATCCACGCAAGATTTCCCAAAGGGACTAGTTTGGTAGGTACATACACTACATTTTAAGAAACGCCAAGAGCAAAATGTCTTAAGTTTTGTTATTAAAAAAATTGCTGGTATACTGTACGATGTATCGTTCGATAAAAGTTAAAGTATCTTGAATTGTTGTCAAGTTAATGTTGAATTTGCTACGAGATATTTTTTGAGATTGTGTACGTCCTCGTCCGCTATCTAGAAGTAAAACAACCCATTAAACATATTCACATCGTGGCTGCTGCTTACTCAGATATAATAAATTACTTTACGGCCGCAGCAATATTTATCATCAGGACGCTACTATTTACTAGAAGTGTACTACCCTTACAAATATTTAAGTGAACCAATTTGCATTTGGATGGATAAAATTACATAGCTTAAAGCTGTAAACGAGGCTGTAAATGACTGTGATAGCGGATTTGCAATGCCCAAGTAGACAAATATAATATAATGAAATTGCTTCTCATCCATATAAGTGCAAATCGACTCACTCATTTAACTTTTAACAATTTTTTTAACTCTTGAGAAGAAGCAAGAACATTTAAACATGTTAAGAATTCATAATAAGCTTTTGTAGAACCAAGTGTACCTACATCATTTTAAGTGTGAACTACTTTATCGAAAAACAAGTCTATGTAGTAACTTCCATGCGGTTATTGAGGTATATTTTTACAAAAACTAGTACAACTCACCTCCTCGTCCGCAACTGTCACAACTCGCCTTGTAGTAGAAATGACTTGTAATTACTAACTGTTCGCACATTCAGCAGTTCAAGAATATTTTATGCAAGCTAAACATTATTGTTACTAACAAACTATAGTTTAAATTTGAATTATTTACGTGCTGATTTACGCTCTTGACAAACTGGTCCCGATGCAACTGTCAAATAAATAACTAAACCGCCAACCTGCCGCCAACTGTAAGCATAGTGACTTTATAAAGTCACTGTACTGCAAGCAGATGCTAGCGCCAAAAATTTGCTGTGTCACTAGGCTAAACTAATCCGTATGGTCACCCCCCACCACTGAAAGATTCCAATCTATTTGTCTTGTCTTTATCTATGGTAACAGCTGTCATTTGAAACTTCAACCGCGATATACATGGTTAGTCAAAGGAAAAGCATTTTAGTATTAAAATAATCTATTCTTTTTTATGAATTAAAGGTGAATGGCAATGTTTAAATACTTTTATTCATACATATTAAATTACATATATCGTATGGATTCAATTTTTTTCATAACTGCATGACGCTGATTAAAAAACGGCTTGTTGCACTAGATGCAATAGTGAGTTTTTATTCATCAACTCACGTTGTGTGCACGTTGATATTTCAAGAATGAGAAAAAAAGAATCACAGAAATTGAACCAAAACCAAAAACTGCCACTAAAACAACTATTTAGCGACGTTTTGACATTGGTGGGATGTTTTCTTCGAGGAATAAGAGTTAACTAAATACAATCGCACATGACATTCTATGGTTTCCTAAGTAACGAACAATCACCTAGCATAAGATGTAACAATTTTTTTCCAGACAGACACGACATATCAAAAGTTTTAATATGTCGTGGCTGTCTGGTGTGTCCATGTTTTAGCTTTAATTTCTAAATTGTTTTGCATATTTTATAGTTTTTGATGTAAATACACATATAGTGATCCTTTTGCCCTTGAGCCACGTGGAAATTGCCTGCTGGTAGGCACAAAAAAAAATTGTACAAAAAAGTTGACAACTTGATTGTTCGCTGCATGTGGACACACGGAATGTCGTGTGTGATTATATTTAATTACCACTTATGTGGAAGCCTGAAGAAGACGTCCCACTGTCTTCAAAACGTCACCAAAGAGGTGCTTTAGTGGTGTTTTTTTGTTTGGTCTGATTACTGTGATCCTTGTTTCCTCATTAAGTAGCATGGACGTGAAACAGAAAAAATAATTTCAAGAATTTTCAGAAGAGATTAACGGGATTTCTTAAACACGCACACACACACACCATTTACATCCACAAACAGGCGTTGATAAATGCATGTTTAGGCATTCGTGCACATGCACATATACATCTCTCCATGTTTGTGACTGTTAAATAAGGTATAGCCATAACGTGACTTCCATATAGATATATTATTTAAAATCTTTTTCTCAGCAGACTTTATTAAAATTATTTTAGAACAAAAAACAAATACAAGTTTTGTTTAAGTTTAGAGAATATGACAGTCGATTTTTGCGATATTTGGTGATATATTAAAAATAATCAAGTTAATCATATGTCATTGTAAAAAAAGGGGTTGTGTTACCCATATTACTTTTTTTAATTTTCTGCCATTTTGTTGTAGTCTGCAATCCCTTGTAGAATGAAAAAATATTAGAGATTATTGGTTCTTGATTTTGCTTATTTAGGTGTTCACTAAACATTTTCTTCCCATTTAATTTTAAAGAATACTCGATCAGTTTAGTATTTAATAATTAGACTAATGCAGAAAATAGATAATATACATTAATTCGGAATGTTTTGACTTTTTGAATAGATTTTTTTCTTCTTACATTTATATTTGACTTTATGTGGCAATAATTGTCAAATTGCCATTTGATCCATCATTGTTGTTGTTGGTTCATGACGTTAACACTGCACATATCTCAGCGTGATCACTACATATCAGAGGCAATACTCATAAACATTCTTCTTTACTAAAAATATTCAGCATACATTTAAACATTTCTAATGCTACCCTTTGCAGTTTTACTAAATAGTGAGTTCAGTCTAACACAGCTGCATCTTTATATAAAATGTTGTTTCTTTGCGGCAAAACAAAACAAAGGTATAAAACCAATATATAAATTAGCTGCAGAAATTCAAGAATAACTTCACACATTCAAAAATAAACCAGATCTTTTAATATCATATGGAAATCATATGGACAGGATTGTTAAAACACTTTGAAAAATACTTTAAATCAAAAGAAAACGAAACTGTCAGTAGACACGTTTAATATCCGAAAACAGGCACAAGGAGAAAATATAGACACGTTTGTAACGGATTTGAAAAAAGCTGAGTCAAAGCTGCAGTTTTGGTGAACTTGATGATAGCTTGATCAGAGATAGAGTGGTGTGTGGTATTATCAGTGGCGGTTTCTCGTAAGGGCGCAAGGGCGCGCGCCCTCCCTGACAACCATAAAATATTTAAAATATAACTATTAATATGTCTATCAAATTTTGTCGTATCATTTACCGCCATATCCTCAGCGAAAACACGCACAATAAGACAATAACTAATAACACAATATTAAAATGACTCGCCACGCCAGGTTGCACGTACGTACACTCGCCGCACCAGTATGCACGTACGGTAGATACTTTACCGGGGCCCCGCGTCTTAAATGCGCCCAGTACTAATACATTTCTTACGGGACGTTGCCATGACAACCATGACAACAAAATTTTTCGTACGTAATAATACCCACAAGATTTGTCCCGCGCTGGGCGCCAGCATTTTGCGCCGCGGACTCGATTCGGAATAGGCATGGAGCAGTTCGTTAATCGTCGTAAATGTCTTCGTGCTCGTGTTGTGACGGTGATTTGTAAAGTTGTCGTTGCTTCGTGCAAGGGAAAACGTTGTTTGTGCTTTGTGGCCAAAAATGAATTTAATTAGCGAACTTATTAAAAGTAATTTTCATACGTTGACTTTAGAAGACAAAATTAAAATCAAGAAATTAGGCAAGCCGTTACCTGACTTGGTTCTAACACAAGTAAACAAACGCAATGCAGAAAATAGAACCATAAAGGACAGAAGGATGGACTGTAATTTAAAAAAACCGTAGGTAATATATTTTTTTAAATTTAACAATTTGGTGCATTTTTTTTTCAAGAAATAAAAAAGTTTTGTTTGATGTTGCCATTATTAAGTAGGTGTAAAAAAGACGTTATTTTTTGTTGCTTATGCTGAATTTTTGTAAGAAATAATAAAGTTTTGTTTAATATTGACATTATTAAGTATTATTTTATGTTTAAAAAGAAGAGATTTTATTACTATTGTTATTGCTACTGTTACTTATGCGCCCCCCCTCTTGAAAATTCAGGAGCCGCCACTGGGTATTATAGACACAAAGGCAGGTCATTGACTTCTAAGGGAACCAAACTTGGATTTAACACAATGTGTTAACATATGCAAGGCTGCAGAACTAGCTCAAGCACAGTCTGAAAAAGTGGAATTCGAATGAAGAATGGTACAAGCTGTAACGAAAGTGACGAAAACAAATAACGAGGTAAAGAGAAATAWGCAAAGGTCAGACAGGAAAAACCCAGTGAGTGTGAAAACTACATGGTCCAAGATGTCCAGCATCTAGAAGACAGTGTAGAGTATGTAAAAGATATGGACATTTTGTTGAATTTGATTCAAGAAAACCAGGACTATGAGAGCAGAGACATTGATACAAACCATGAGACAGAAGTAGAAATGTTAGGAAGAATACAATGCGTAGGTGCAATTGGCTCTTTAGGCTGGTCACAAAAAATTACTGTTAATGCAAAAGTAATTGAATTTAAAATGGACATTGGTGCAGATGTGAAGCTGCAATGCTTATTAATGCTAATATGCGACCTTCAGCATTAAAGCTGCTCTATTTTGAAGGTTCAAACATGGGCATTATAGGCGAGACAATGGCTGTTTGTGAAATTCAAGGATGAAAACACGAAATAGTTTTCATAGGTGTCAGTTTTTTAGCACCATGTGCTATCGGGTTACCATTCATTAAACGGCTTGGTTTGTTAAAGGGATTGTATGCTGGTGGTGAAGAAACTTATGCCGAATGTGAAGGGCCAGTCTCAGAAGTCGTAGAAATTAGTCTACATTCCTCAGAAATTGATGACATGGTTAGAAAATATAAAAACATATCTGAAGGCATTGGTGAGTTAAAATAACCATATCATATACAGCTGAAAAAGAAATACAACCAATTGTAGAATCCCTCAAAAAAATTTCAATTTTCGTTTTTGAAATCGCCAACAAAGTAACTGTCATGCTTACGTGACTTTTTTTAAATCATTTGTAACTGGCGTGTTCTTAATAAAATTTCTAGATAGCCCATCCGTTAACAACAGTTCTTTACCTGGTTTATAACATACTGTAATGTTATAAGGTTAAAAACATAGTCTCATTCTTTGCAGCCTTAAGGGAGTATCATTTAATGGCTTTTTAAAAAACTAAAAGGAGGTAAACAAATTTCAACTTAAACAATTTTCAACTTAAGAATAAAGAAGGAAGAGCGACACAATGAGACAAATATCACAATGCAACTAATGGCGAGTATCGACAAAACTCCACCGGATTCGACCTTGTGCATGGAATATGGACTACTCTAAATAGGATTAGAATGGGTCACGGAAACTTAGACTCCAGCTACAGATGGAACATGACATCACTACCAGAGTGCGATTGTGGAACTGCAAGACAGACTATCCGTCACATTGTTGCTGAGTGTCCTCACAGAAGATATGTTGGGAATACTTTAGACTTTGTTCTAGCGACACCAGCTGCAATTAATTACATAAAGGAATTAGATATTAAATTATGATTTGTGACTTATGTACCATACCATATGCTAAATATCTGTTGCAATATTCTAGCATTTCTCCTTTCATATTTCTTATGCTGATCGGAAAATATCTTTTGATAATGCCTGCTACAGTTATCCGTGACATGCTACTTTCAAGAATAAAAATCTGTCCACATGTATTTTATAAGTTTAAATTAAAAATTGAGCTTATTTGTTTTTTTTAAACATTTTCTTATGTTGTAATAAACCCAAATGTTTCATGCAGCTTTTCCTGGTACACTCATTTTTATGTTTTTCTGGAATAATTGGCTGTGTCAGATTCAGTCATTTGCAGTAAATCGAAATTGTGGAGAATAGGTGCAATTTTAAACACAGCAATATTGTTCTAAYGACAGATCACACACATGGCGATGATATACTGCTATGTTAAACCAGCTTCAGCATAATAATTTGGTATTGCTCGTTGGCTAACTAATTACCAAAATATAACTAAACACACACTTGAAATGTTTTACTAATATTATTTTTTACTCTGCAGCCATATTGGTTTGCAAGCCCATCTTCAAGAGTACAAAGTATGAAGATGGACTCGCAAGCCAAAACAGTAGTCTAGTTAAAAATAAAATTAGTGAAACATTTCAAGTATGAATATATTACTTTTATTTAACAATGTTTCATCAAGTGCCCTGTGAGAATTCAGTTATCAAAAAACTTCTTTAAAACATACTTTTAGTGATTTATTGCCTATTTTACTTGTGTTATCAGAGAGACAGTATGATTGCATTTCATCTCTCTTGTTCATTATTGTGATTAAAATGATGCCTGAATATTAACTGTGTATAAATTTTTTTTTAATGTAATAAGGTGTTATTTTATTAGAAAACTAGGTAGAAATGTGTGGTGTTTGTAGAAATGCACTGGTGTTTTATATATTGTTTTATTGCAGTTTTCCAACTGCTAAAAAACGGACCCCAAATTTAAGTGTCGTGTCTGTACAGTCTACAAACATACCACCCAAGGAAACTGTAACCTATACCAAGCAGACTCAGACTAATACAACTGGCCATGAGCGTGATGGTAAGTTCACAGTTAGTCATTTTTAGGTGGATTTTTTGGCAAGTGCTGCATGCTTAGTTTTATTTTTTAATACATTTGCGTTGGTATTATTATTATTGTCTTTTGTTGGCTGCATTGTTATATATTTAGTTTTTATACCGGTGAGAATTAGGGGAGCACTTGATTTTACTGCACAATATTAGGTATCTTTAGTTTTATCAGTTAAATTAAGCTTTTTATGTTAGCCTGATGAAAATGAAATAGATTTTTTATGTATAAGGCATTGTGTGCTTATATTTTATTTTATTTCTTGCTGCTAGATATGTTTGGATATTCTTCATGGAAAAAGTGTGAGTAAAATGTGTTTTCTATTGCATTTTAATCAGGCAGTTACATTTAGTTTGAGAACAAGGTTAAAGAAAAACGTGGTGTATAAATTACATACTTTTATTATTAAGTAATAGCTCATAAATATATTCTTATATCATTAAATTCTGAACCATGTTATTATATTTTTTTGCCTTAATGCTACTTCTGTGACATTAGTTTATTCATGTTCATGTTAGAAATAATAGTTTGTTTTGTTCATTATTTGTATATTTCTCCAGTATAGTGTTGTCTTTATGTCTGTGTTTTCTAGTCTTATTACCATACCAAAAGTAGCATTTCAATCTTACATATGTTTTTATTATTGAAAACATTGTTTACTACTAAGATTTTGCTTTTTTCAATAACATATTTTTAGTACAAATGTTAATAAGATATATTTGCTTTTTTATTAACTTTAGATGTTTACCAAGTTTTTTGTGATAATAATGACTAAAATGAGTAAAAATAACAGTTACTTTACCGTCTGCCCTGTAACAATTTTACCTTGTTCTTCATTTACATGAATTATACTAATATCACGGAAAAACAAACAAACAGAAATGAAAACTTCTATCCAGTACATGTACATTTATTGGCTAGATTTCTACTTCGACGGCCATGTTTTCTTGATAAAGTTACAAAGCGCCAATGTTAAAAACACACAGCTTGAGGATAGAATGTAATAAGAAATACATGTTTTCTGACTAAAATTACAAACAAAGAGCTCCAAATACTTTGTAGATATTTTTTCCATATACATATGTGTAGTTTTTGGTTAGTATACCTACAAAACACAAAGCAACATACATAAAATAGGAGGTTAACGGGCCAAATTATTGTGTATTACCTTAACATAAAATGTGAAATGATAAATTTTATTGTTAGAACACAAACACAACATTATCCCACAAATTTTATTTCTGTTTGTTTGGTTTTTTTGTGCTAATATTATTAAGTAAAATATTAAAATGTTGATATATATACAATGACCTTTCATAATGAAAGAAAATATGTGTTATTTGGTTATTGAATGTATTTTGAAATATTGCATTTCCTTCCTTATCTGCACACCTTTAGCTCAACTCAAGACCAACTAGGTACATAATTTACTTTTTATTGAAATAAACTTTTTTTCTGGAATACTGACATTAGAAAAGCAATTTCTAAAATATGTCAGTTAAGATAGTGATATGTTGTTATATGTATGTGCTAACAAGGATCTTCTTCATCTTCTTCTCCACTTAAAGGCTACATGGAGGATTGGTGGAGACCTCGAAAAGGTACAAACTTGGGTGTTGCATGTTTGTGAATTAAGCATGTTGTATTTACTTGTATCCTTTGAGATAATCAGTTCAAGTACTATAGTCTCATAAGTAATGGACATCAGTAACTGTTTTAAATAATGTGATGGGGGTAAATGATACTTGTCCATATTGTAAAAACTACAAATACTTTGAAGCTATTAAAAAACCCTTAATCAGCTGAAACAACCAGAACTCTTTCCATTTTTGACTTTAACATGTTTATGCCTATTCCGATGTTAGTGAATATAATATAAATTCTCATGAATTTTTGCTATTTTGTAACAGCTGTAATCATAGGTTATACTATGAGATCCCTTAAACACAATGCTGTTGTCAATTTATGGTCGTCTTATTGTTTTCATTATACTTATTTGATTTCGTAATTTCCTATAGCATTTATTTGCATTCATCCAGCATACGGTTCTGTTTAGAATATTAATGTACTGCACATACATAGCCACTATTGTTTCATATCAATTGTTTTAATCAACGGTCAGCTTCTAACATTTACTGTGAAATAACTGTAAATATCATACATTGATAGCAGAAAATTTATCAATTATTTTTATTTTTGTAATTTCTAGTTTTTACATTAATTGTATCAAATTATACTGTTATAATAAATATTAGCAAATTCAGTACACAAAATAAGCTTAACATGAATTATTTTTCAAGTGTAAAAAGTGTTCCCCTAAGTATTTAAGTGCTAGACCGATGGAAAAAGGTGCTGCATAGATGTATGCCACAGAAGACACAGTTATATAGAATATACTAATCAGTTTTAGAATGTATTTGTCTTTCGTAAGTTTTATATGAATTATTTTTAGTTTTCGTTTAAAAATGGATTTTTTCCTCCTATTATTTTTAAATGACTGTTTAATTTATACAAGTTTTTGTCTTATTTGGTGAATGAAAAGTAAAAATGATTAGCTATCTTATAAGACCAGTGTGGGAACTTTGACTGATAGGTTTTTAAATAAAAAGTTATAAATATAACGCTATAGCGCTTGTAGCTCTCTATTTTCAAATGAATCACTGTATCTTTTTACAACTTATAAGGAATTCAATCAAGATATCAATTAAATTATCTGTTTCTCACTTTAATCAATATTCATAATTAATATATGTCGATATACATATTTGCGTTTCAATGGGCAGTGAATTGATAACTTAAGCGAAAAGATCCAATGGCCCAAGAATACTTGATCAAGATCAAAGGCTACTTGAATGTTAATTTTTTTACAGAAAAACTGAAAATTTTTTTAAATCTAAATTAATTGAATAATTATGAATATCTTCTAAATTATAACAAACGGACCCAGATATGTCTTAATAAAGTGGAAAGAGTATCAAATTCTGCTTTTGTTGGCCTAGAAAAAACTATGCTACTTTACCTAGGAGTTCGGAATTTCAGAACTATATGGTCTGTTTGTAATGCTTTCCACTGAAACACATAATTTTTTATGGGTATTAATGTGTCTTTATTAACATGTCATTTAAATTTTATGAGCAATAAAAAAATCAGTAATGTACAAAGTATTACCATGAAAATAGTTTAGCAAGCTAGTGAATACACCCTGTATAAAAATGTATCAGAAAATACAAAAAATGAAAATATTTTTTAGATCTACTGCTATATCACTTGACACTCGCAAAATTTGAAAAAGTTAACCAGTCCAGATTAATGCGTTGCAGAAAACTAAATGAACAGCAGAGGAAAATAGGTACAACTATCTGCTGTGCCATTGTTAAACAATAAATGTATTATGATTCATTACATTTATGTTAACTTAATCATTTGAGCATCAAAACAAAATTAAGTAGGTTGTTATTTCCGAACGTAAATGTAGGAGTTTAATAGTTTTTTTAATGTCCCTATTTTGTAGTATATACTAGGATTCTTGGATTATGTCACATTAGAAAGTAACTTCTTTTAGTGTTTTATTTTTAAAAATATAAAAAATCTATTGTAGCTTAACACTTTTAGAATCGAATTGAGTACAGATTTCGTATGTTTTTCATTTTATTGTTTGTACTTCGTAATGTTATTTTTATGAGTGATGTGTAATATCATGCACAATTCATTGTAATTTCATATAAAAGGTATTTTAGAAGTTTAAAAAATTAAAAAAGCAGACAAAGCAAAAATAAAAACACAATACCTTCTAATTGGAAATAATTGTAAATGGATATTATCATGATTTTCTATGATGTGTTCTATTACATGTATATTTCAAAGGTATGTCGAGGAACCTACACTCCCTTTATCAGATGCGAATAAATATGTGTTTATAATATCTCTTTCTAGGTAGAACATTATACTTTTGTCTAATTTAATGAAACTAGGGCAGACTATTTTTGCTTAGATACTTAATATCATAATCATGTTAAATTAATGCAAATTTTGTAATTTTTAAAGTAGAAAAAAAGTTTTGAAGATATTTTGGATTACATTGCATATTGTGAATTGCAACTTTTGTAATGAATGTTTACTAGTGACTAGTACTAGTTTGTGAATTCCGTATTAGTAATATAATGTCCTTCCTTTCCCTAGCTCATGCAACCGATTACTACGGTAAGTTTATGTTTTTATTTTTTTGTGCTTTTGCAAACATCTCCATCACTCTTATTTACCTTTTGCCCTCCTTACTGTGAAAGACAAATCAGTTGTGATCACTTGTTATTCATAAATGCAGTTTTCTGGTTACATTTGGGACACATATAGGTAAAAAAGCATATCTGTGGGTAAAAAATTGTATTGTTTCTTGCACACGCATTGACAATAACAACGTAGTGGTATGATTCTGCACGTATTTCACATACTAACACAGTCTTTTTAGTAAACTTTATTTTAGGTCATATATAGAATAAATAGGTAAAATAAAATTCATGCACATTGAATGTTGTCGGCTTTATGTAAATGTGCGTAAACTGTTTCTGTTCAATGCAATTTTTTTGTATAACCTGTTTTTATTTTTTGTGCTTTATTCAGATTTGTGAAAATTCAAAACTACTTAAAAATTAATTAGTTTTAAAAATGCAAGGTTTTCAAGCAAGATTTGATCCTTTTTTATTGGGTCAGAATTGTTMATAGTAATAAAATTTTTAGCAAGCCTTATTTATAATGTGAGTGAAAAATATGCATGTTCAAATTAACGTACTATATTCCAAGACAGAAGTCCTCTGGGATTGTTGCCCCGTATTTTGATAGCTTTGGGCTTCAATTATAAGTTGATTCCTTGGTAACGATGCTGTTTTAAAAATATGCAATTAAATTTGGGCATCTACAGGATGGTAAAACCACAATAAAGCCAGTTACTCTGTACAATAGCGACAAAAAATAAAATTAGTTGTGAGGGATTTATATGCCTGCGTGATTTTTGTACTACCCTCAAAATGGACCATCCCAAGTAATTGCTCAGTTATTCTCGTTGTGTTCGTTTTTATTGTTTATATTTAAAGAGATTTAAGTGAGAAGTACGAAACACACTAAAAACAAGATAAAAAAACTACTCAAACAAACCAAGAATTCGGCAGTAATGATACTTGATGAGTATTATTACAGAATTCAATTTAGCTAGGTATGTTTTTGAATTTTGTGCATTTAAACTACCAAATGTCGTGAACCACTAAAGCTGATAATAAAGGATTTCCGTTGTTCGTTGACACTACTGCATACGAAGTAAATAGATGTACTGTGGTAAAATGAGGATATGTTTTTTCTTTCTGTATTTGTAGCACAGTGTGGAATGCCGCAGCTAAAGCTAGATTTTGCATGTACATTTCTTCCAAAGTCTGTGTGTTTCATTTAATAATAGAGAGAATGTGGTTAATAAAAAATAGTGTTCAGAAAAGATGATGGGGCTACAGTTTGAGCACATTAGACGCCCGTGTTTCTGCTGGTACATCTCACAGTGCTCTAAATATTGGAAAAAAACTGTCTGCTACCCAGTAGATGTTTAAAAATTAAATTTGATTGCAAATCACAAAAGCAGCATTATTGAGAAATCAACCTGTAATTGAAGCCCAAGATCGTTAAAATCAGATCAGCAGTCTCAGAGAAAATTTACTTTGAAACTGTGGTAAGTTCTTAGTGGTGTATAAGGAAAAAGGTGTCTTAACAGGATTGTCAAATTCACAAAGCAATAATTTTGGTTAATTAAACTGACTTCGGATGAAAGGTAGCTCCAATATAAAGTTCCAAGATATATTTGGTGTGACAGTATAATTTCATTAAGTGTTTCGTAAGCTTTCGAATTCAAAATTAAGTTATGCAAACTAAAACAGCTAGGCTTGTAGTAGTTCTTTTTGAATGGGTTATACGGTAATATTAGTTTCCATGTTTATTATATATGATCTAAAATAGAATGTCATGAATTTTGAAAAAGCAGCTGTTACAACTTGTCAAATAAAATATTTTCTAATAGCATGAAAAAATCATTCAAACTGACATCGTCTTACATCAGTAACTAATTATTAAATAGTTCAGGGTAAAATGCTTAAAGTTCAGTTAGTTACTGACAACCCTGATTGTATTCTAATTAAATTCAATCCCTATTGATATATGTTTCTTTCCTCCCAAGACGAGTACAATCTAAATCCTGGGTTAGAGTGGGAAGACGAGTTCACAGGTAGGTGGCTTTTCCGTCTCGCTCTAACATAATTGCACATATTTTTTTTCATTTGCTTTAGTGCACTGTGTAACAGTTGCATCGTTTTTGTTAACTCATCAGTAATATAATTGATGTTAAATTGAATGTAATTTGGTGTGGCTTTGATAGTTTCGTCTGCTGGTATGCATATTTGTTTTTTAATAATTATATCATTACATACGCACATGAGGGCTGATAAACATAAATAAACAGTTTATTTGAGTAATTTGGGTGGTCTATTTATATTCATTAGCATGTTACTTAGAGAAAGTAATGAAAATAGTAAAGGGTAGATAAGAATAGATCTAGCATGTTATGATTTTAGTGATTATTCTATAATGCAAGGTTTCCTTTTTTCCCATACCTTACTCTTATTTCCGTTAGCTTCATTGGCATTTCTTGGAATGCATTGTTTGTATGAAAATGTAACTTGTTATAATGGTTGAATGCTTAATTACATAAAAGAAGCAATCAGTTGTGTTCCTTTATCAAAATATTTGTAACATCTGTTGATTAGTTGCTTCTTTTTACAGTACGTAATATGCCTGAATGTATTATACAAGTTCTTTAAAAAAAGGAAAAAACTTAAAAACACCCTTAAAGTAAAAATTTGTATTATAAATTAGCTTTGTGACTAACTTGCTAACTATTGTATATGTATGAGTACGCAAAAATAAAAATAGGATCAGTTATTTAATGTTTCTTGAATTTTGCATGTGATCAGTTAGGTTTTACCGAGAACATGCAATAAATATATTATTGATAGCACAAATTTAACACTATTTCATAATATTTACTTTACTTGAAACATTTGGGCAGTTGTGAATCTTATAAATAACAAATATTCTGTTGGAAACATTTTACATAGGTCAGTATTAAAGTACTGCCGAGACTTTCTTGTACAACACAATGAAAAAGTATCACATTCTTTTCTCGACTCAAACTTTTTCAGCATGTGAAGTTCTACTTAAAGGATGTTTTTTGTGCTCAGGTGTAAGATATTTTGAGATCAGATCTTTCTAACTTTTAAATGTCATATAAAATATAATAAACTAGAGGTTCACCAATTCTCAGTATCTCTTATATATGCCAATATTTTTTGAATATCATTTCTGTTAGCTGGTAGAGTTTGTCATCATTTGTATGATACCAATATGTGTAGGGGTGTAGTATGCCAGTTATAGAAGAAAAAAAGGATTTGTTTTACACCACAATGAAACAAACTGTTGGAGTACTCTCTGAGAACTTGCCGCAACCTAAAGATGCAATTCCGACTGAATTTTTTCCAAGTAAGTTGTGGTTTATTGAACAGATTTTGATTTTACAAAAATGTACGATTTTTTGTATGTGCATGTTTGCATATACAAAAATTGTAGGTATTGAAACAAATAAAAAGTTTGCAACTGCTATTATTTAAATAATAGGTATTCTTTAAAATTGCATAATATTTTGTATTGAATTTGTGTACTACTGAATAATACCAAAAAACAGATTTTGCAAAATTCTGCACTGTTACTCACCCCATATATGTTCTGCGTGTAGTAAATAAAAGTATTTGTTGTATCTGATAACTAATGGTACGTTTTTTTAAACTTTTTCCTAGAATTCCTTGAATATGTGTACAGACAGTGCTCTACTTTTAGGTGTGTGGAGTGGTGGGACTGAATTGCTCTTCCCCATCCTCATACCCCTCATACACGTTTGCATCTACAAATGATGACAAATTTTTACCGGCTGAGAGAAATGCAATTCAAAATTGCACAAAAACCCAATAGTTAATGGTGATGTTCGCCTAAGAGAAATGTCACTTTTGCACCTAAGGTGATGTCATGCATGATTGATCCACAAAATGTGTTAGCTACTTAGCACACTATTCTCACCATGACGAGAGCTGCTTATAGTGTTTCTCTAGGTGGCCCTAGTTGACATGTGATATATTTTAAATTTTTATTTCTATGATACTTTAATGTAATAATAATTTGATCAAAAGCATTTTTTAAAAACCCGGCCGGACTGAAGTTTGAGATCGTAAAAGTAGGACATGTCCAGGGAAAAGAGGATGTATGGTACTCTACTGTAGGATCTTATATAGCATGTATTTTTTTCAAAGATATATTCATATGTACATAAGTATAGTATGACATGAATTTGATGCGCTATCTCCCTACTTTTGAAATGCAATTGAAACACTAAGTTGCCACTTTAGTAACTTTTTTGACAAATATACATTCATTAAAATGCATGTCTATACTGTGCTGTCTACACCTCAACCAACTGCAGATAGTACTATTTCGCTGTCATTACAGCTCATCAGTGCAGTTTAGGTCTAGTGTAGACAACACGGCATAGAACTGGTTTTGCTTATATACCAAAGTAGTTCCCGTTAAGGCAGCTAGGTGGCTTTGTCATCATGTCAATGTAATACTGACAGATGGCATTGCCATCCTAAATTCTTACTTTAAATATACATTCACTTATTCAGTTGCAAAACTTTATACTGCCAGTTGTATTTCTGCTTTCAATCGATCATACTATTTTCATGTGTACATGTCATATAATCTAAACTACTAGGCTAAAAATGCTGCTTCAGTGATTACTTCCTTTTTTACTCAGAATTTTTTATTGTAAAGCAGGGCTCGGCAAGCCTCTCCCCGGGCCGCATGTGGCCCACCTGCTACTTTTGAGTGGCCCACCTGCTACTTTTGAGTGGCCCACACGAAATTTTCAGTAAATACAGTTTTCCAACAAATAAATTGCATCCATAACTGTTCTAGTCTCATGCAGTGACCTCTAAAATAACTGGATTGAATAAAAATATATACTTGTATACAGTTAAGGGGGTATTCTCATGTGAACGCATAAATTTTACCTCTTTTTAGGGAAATTCAATCATTTTAATTTTTTTACGTTTTTATTTGTATCTTGATCTGTATAAAAAAATTCTTTTTTCTTATTTAGTTTTGTCTTATTAGACACCAAAAAAAGCAGGTCACTGGTCATGGTAATATCGGCTGTTCATGTTGTCTTAAATTAAAAACCTGAATGGATTATTGTTCAGTAGGTCTGTCGCTATCGTCCCTACCAAAATTAATCAATTTCATGGAAAAAAATGCAAATGGCAGACTTTAGAAAAAAGTTACGAAAATATTGGGTTTTTTAAAAATTGTTTAAAAAAATAAGAAAATATTTTAAAAAATAAGCAATTTTGGTACGGACGTTAACTATTAATGAGTAGAAGTAGAAGACATATATAAATTTCAAAGCAATCGGTTGAATAGTTTCTTTTTTAGGACCATGACAGTTTTAAAAAATAATGTTTCGAGAAAAATGCGTTTAAAGTTTCAACAGCAGAATTTTCTTGGAAAATTTATACTTAGACCAGTCAAAACAATAGAAACATAGCAGCTGCAAAGCTGGCGCGCGGCAGTCAAGTTGCTTACAGCATGTCGACGACTATGGCGCAGCTGCACAAAGCGCGGTCAACAGGCAGTTGCCATAGAAACATTTCTTTTTAACCCTGTGTTAACCAGGGTCCGGTTGACCACGTTTTGTGCAACTGGGCCTATGAGTTGTAACTTATTTAATACTAGGAATTTTGGTCTGAATTTTTCACAGCATGTTTTCGATAGGTTTTACTGTTGAAATATGAAAAAAAAAATCGATTTTTCGAAATGGTCACTTGAGAATACCCCCTTAAACAATATAGTCCTAGTAATATTACTTACATATTGTCATTGTTAAAAAAAACAGGTAAAAATGTTGCCTATTTTTTTCTATTTTCCGCTATTCTATGACTAAGTTAAGAAACGGCGCTTGTTAGTAAAAAGGTTGCTGGTCCCTGTAAAGTGTTGGCAAAGGTGGTTAAAATGAGCTTTTGCATTGGACGTAATAACTGGAAGAAGTATGCCTTTTATTGCTTTTAATGTATTTAAAACTGTCATTTAGCAAATTAATGACTTTATGTAACCAAACCAAATACATTCAGACATGTTAAAGGTGAATGGTATATAATGTGAGTGAGTGCATGTGTGAATGAGAAAAAGAGCGGACAGCTTATTCACCACAGTTTTGACCTATGACGATGGACAAGGTGAGGATGAAGAGGGCAGCCTACCACATCTTGGTGGATTTGGGAGTAAATTGCCTCCAGGAATTCTTCCGCACGGTCTTCCCCAAGTCAAGGAAGTGCAACCTGCAATCACTGCCGTCGAGCAAGAACAGGCTAAGCAAGAAGTCAAAGAAGGTATTTTGTATTTAATAAGCGTATCGGTTTCAACAACATTACAAATTTCCAGTACGCGAGCTGAGTGAAGAGGAAAAACAGATGATAATTCTCTCAGAGGAATTTCAACGTTTTATGGATCGAGCTGGAAGAATTATGGAAAGAGCATTAGCAGAATCTGTAGATATTTATACAGACTACAGTGGTGGGGGAGGAGAGGAAGGCTTGTGAGTATAATGACAAACACATTTCTCTTGCTTCTTTTATACAGGGTGCCCCTTTTTTAAAGGACCATTGCTTGGCTCATGGGAGGGGTAGTAGACCAATTGAAAAAAAAATTAAAGCAAAAAAAAGATTAAATAATTAAATAATAATAATATTTATTATTATTAGACAGGTGATTTAATGTAACGGGTTGGCTAATAAGTTCACGCCGTTTATGTTGTGACTAAAAATTACACGTTAAAAATAAATATTTTTTTCCATAATGTTTTGTTATTCGAAAGACAATTTTTTGCTCTACAAGATAATGCATTTCGTTCTTTGTTTGGATAAATTTTTGTCAATTTTTAGATCATTTAAATGGAGTGTTAGGTCGCTAAAAACGAGCATTTTTGACACCATCTTCTTTTTGTGTTTAATCGAGGCACCAAAAACCACAGAGGCTGCTCATGAGATTTGCGCCATGTAGGGAGAGGGTGCCATAGCTTAAAGGACTGCTCAGGATTGGTTCACCAAATTCAAAAATTGCAATTTTGATCTGTTCCTGACGACCAACTAATTTTGATGAAGAGCAATTGAATCAACTTCTGCACGAAGCCACGCATCAAACTTCTGAACTTTTCCCATCGAGTGAAGGTATTTCTCAATAGTGCCGTGGACACATTCCATTTTCTCCGTAAATTCCCTCGTCGTTTGTCGCTCGTCTTCATGCAGAAGTTGATTCAATCGCTCTACATCAGTTGGTCGTCCAGAATGAGGCGCGTCTTTCAGTTTCAGGTGGAAATTGTCATTTTTGAATTGAACCAATCCCAAGCAGTCCTTTCAGCTATGTACACGGCGAAAATCTCTTGAGCGGCCTTTGCGGGTTTGGCGCCTCGATTAAACGCAAAAGATGGTGTCAAAAATGCTCGTTTTTGTCGACCTGACACTCCACTTTAATGATTTAAAAATTAACAATAATAATTAATCCAAACAAAAAAACCAAATACATTATCTTGTAAAGCAAATAATTGTCTTTCGAATAATACCAAACATTATGCCAAAAAATTTATTTTTAACATGTAATTTTAAACAGAACATAAACTGTGAGAACTTATTGGCCAACCTGATAAGATAAATTAATCAAAGGTATCAAAAGAAGAGATTAATTACATAATAATTTATAGGTCAAAAATCAAATAAAAATAAATAATTGGTAATACAAAGGAAAGACAGCATAATAATTATTCTGTGAGGTAACTCAAAAGTTTTCGTTTTACTGAGTGACATTTTGAAAAGAGATATTAAGGTCAGTGTCTTTAATATCATTGTACAAATGGAAACATTTAATGAGGGGTGAGTTAAGGAGATGCACAGTATTTGTAATGGATTAATAAAATGTGGAAGGATGTCTGTAACTTCATCCAACAAGAGCTTGTAAGCTTACCACACAATAATTTTTTAAGATATACAACACATAACATATTCCTTCTACATAATAACGAATGTTCAGTTATTCTGAAAAGTAGATAACCCTGTTCACAATATCTTACAGGATATCTTTTTTATTTATTTTAAAATATAATACATAAAAATACATTTGCAAATTCTTTTGTGTTCCTGCATACAAAACCTAAAGTTCTTAAAGCTACATTACATACACATAATCAGTTTCCTTTTTTACCAGTAGGGTGTAAAAGAGCTACATTACATATGTGATCAATGTGAGGAATGAATCTTAAAAAGCTGTCCATTATAACTCCTAGATCAGTGATTACAAATTTCAAGCTCAGTTCCCTTTATATATTATAATGAAAATTAATCAAGGTAGATTTTCTTGCAAAAGTTATCTTCTTACATTTTTTGGTGTTCAGTTCTAACCAATTTACATCACACTAAAAGAAAAAGTACCCAATGCAAAAGTTATAGATAATGAAAATATCAACAAATTCTGTTTATATACTTTTTAATATAACCTTAAAATTTCTGAGAAGAAAAATCGAACTTTTTCTTCTTTTATCGCTTCTTATTTTTCATTTCTACAAAAATAATCGAATTTTAATGAAACTTGGTAAACATATACCTTTCTGTGCCCGGAATAACTACAATTTTTTCAGATTAAAAAAACCAATTCGTTTCCTAGATATTCATGTTTTCCAGTCCAAAATACTTTTTCCAGAAAAAAATTATCATATAGAGTTCTGCCAGACATACCTATACTTAAAAAAAAATAAAGAAACCTATAGTCAGGATTTAAGAACATGCATTTTTTTAACATGTTCAAATGAAGCACAAAATGACTTTTGCAACTACGAATTTTTCAATAATTGTCAATAAATTGGTAAAATTATTAAAATAAATAAAATACTGATTACATCATTTGATTCTATGTTTAATCAAAAGCTTTATTCTTTTTGATAGTATTGATATGAACATTTAACTACAGCATGCTTTTAATAAAAATATTTTACATTCGGATTTTTTCTCCAAAAATATTAAATTTTTATACATTTTATATATACAAGCTTAATAATCCTAGGCCATTATTGGTCTCTGGCAAATTCTGAATTTGATCTTCAGTGTCCGATCCTTCATTAACTCCAGCTTCTTCTATTTCTTCTGATTCATTACTGGGTCGAAACAGGTTTTGGCTGCATGATCTATATCTTATATCTTATAAAAAAAATTCAAAGTTCGACAAACAAACTTTTTTGGTAAATGGAAATATGCCATACCACCAAATACTTTACTTTGACGATTTTTGTGATGAAAATACATTTCTAACCTGCATCACAAACATGTTGATCCTTAAATCCAATCTGCTTTTTTTCATAGGAATATAATGAAAACCAACCTGCAGTTGTAATGTTGCTTTAGAGTAGCAGCCATAGACAAAACAATATATTTTATTATTGCTTTCTACTTTTCTTTTTGTTTATTTACCTTTACAATAAAACTCCCAACTGCTGCTTAAACACCCAACAGAAAGCGCAGAGAGGTCATTGGTAGCTCAAAAAATTTAATTTTATGGGATCCAGTATTATGTAGAAATAGAATAACAACTGCACTACATACAATACATGAAATGAAATGAAATTTAATTCTGGGTTGGGTGATACTAAAATAATATGGGGCTACTATTTATGAAAACGAAGTTATCTACACTTGAAGTAAAAAGGAGGAGAGATTATAAAGATTAATATTAATTATTATTAGTTGATTATTTAGTACATAAAAAATCGTGTATTGTCATAACCAATACACATTCTTTCTAGGGATGAAAAATCACACCAACGGATTTCTTTGAATCGATGGTTCTTCGATGAAAGGTGGTCGAAGAATCGATCTATAACTTCATTAGATTGGTCATCACAACATCCAGAACTTTTGTTAGCGGCTTACAACAATAATGAAGATTCACCAAATGATCCTGATGGTGTAGTTTTAATTTGGAACACAAAATTTAAAAAGACTACGCCGGAATATGTTTTTCACTGTCAGAGTGCAGTTATGTCGGCAAAGTTTGCAAAGTTTCATCCAAACTTAATATTAGGAGGTACTTATTCTGGTCAAATAGTTTTATGGGATAACCGGGTGCAGAAGAGGACTCCAATTCAACGAACTCCTTTATCAGCATCAGCACATACTGTGAGTATGCTCTGTTTGGTTTTTAAACAGTTCAGAATATAGTTTCTATCATGTTAGTAGATAGATAGGTATACGCACGATGCTGTGTGGAGTAGTGCCCATTTTGTAGCCTGTCGCGTTAGAGAGAGATGGAGCAATAGTGGGAGTCGCTCCACACGGTCTTTGCATAAGATGCACACTGATAATATTTATTTCATACTTAAAAAACCGCTGCAAATTGAATCAATACTTCCACATCCAATTGTCAAAATGACATTTACGTTTTTATTTCTTATACTATACGATTAGTAATCAGGTTTTGAGAATTTTTCTCTCTACACATTTTTTTCTAAGACAAACAGTCCTCGTGATATTAGCAGAAATATATAAATATTTAAAATCGTTTTTTTTTCAAATAACTCAAAAATTATTAACTTAACAAAAAAATTACAAGAGTGCTTTCTGATCAGAAATTTGATTTTCTATATAATACCAAAATTTTAAAAAAATCATACGAGCAGGGTCCAAAATAGGTTATTTGGAAATATTTCGAAAATTTCAAAATTTTGGATAAATTTTCTGACACTTTTAGTAAGAAATTGTATTTCCTATCTGATGATATTTTCATTTTTTGAATATATTAAATATATTCGGAGATATTTAGTAAAAACTGTTTTCTTTAAGTGACGCTTTTTTGCTAATATCTACTAAACAGTCCTGCACCGAAAATTTATAAGAACGAATAATACTCGCAGTTATACTACTAATCACATACTAAAACGAAAAAAAAAATAAAAATTTGCTAAAAGGGTAGTCACCCCCCAATTTCGCCCCCTTCCCGATACCCTACTTACCCCACAAACAATAGGTCGCTTTGGGTAGTTGAGATTTATACATTTGCCAAATTTCAAGTTCATATATTTGTCTTTCGAATGTTATCGTGTCCACAAACAAAACCACCGACACACAGACAAGAAATTTTTTTTTGCTCAAATTTTGTTTTTTGCGTTTTTGACCATTTTAAAGCGAATGAGCAAATAAATATTTTGAAAATTTTTTTAGCGATACAATACTTCCCATCCGTTGGATCTGGAAGTAATTAAGTGAATAACAACGGTTCATTTATTCTTCGAAAAAGGGCAGAAATTATAGTTTCTGTTGTTATTTGTGCAACACTTTTAAAACAGATTTGGGTCAGATTTTTTATGTTATGAAGGATGAAGGTAATATTTATTTTACACCTTGCTTTAAGCTTGTGCTTGGAAACTTTAAAAATATTATTCTGATGGAAGTAATTCTGTGCCAAGCTAAAAGATGATGAGTACGGATACAGCTTATAGAGTCAGTGTAGCTATGGATGCTTTGTAGTGATGCTTAGAGCTTGGTGGCAGCACCTCCTAATAGATTAATTAAGTTAACTGAAATTTTTAGCGTAAACTGTAAATCTACATGCCTGCAAATTTTTTAAAATAACTTAAAAACGGCAAATTCAAAAATTAGGTACGTCATTTATAACAAGTCATTTCCTTAGAAATGCATAGCATATTTCATTACAATAATTGAAACATTTTGAATCTTTAAAGCAACACTAAATGCCAAAGATTAACCTTAATGTAGATATTTCAGAAATATTTCTGTAATAAGTATGCTGCCTACATGTGAAGCATTTTGATGATTTAAAGATTTTCTTGCTATAAATTAGGTTAATTAGTAATTATACAATGCTTGCTTTGTATGGATCGGAAAACATATTTTCGTTGGGTTTATCGTTTTCATTGAAGGTCAAAACTAAATCTGTCTGTTCTTGAAGTCTCTTCATATATTATTATCAGTATCAAATTGCTGAAAGCTATCAAAAGAGAATTTAGTAGTAATCCTACAATTTGAAACTGTACAATTTCTGGACGATGGTGGTTTTAGAAGTGTATAAGTAGAAAGCATAGCTCTCAGGACAATGCTAAACAAACGCTACAAGCTGCAATAAAATAAAAGCAGCAATCTGGGAAAACACCAAATTTCAAAGTAATTAATGATGTAACACAGTGGTTGCAATATACAATTTCACCTTTTTTGCAGAATAAAATTGCATATTCTGTTGAAAAGAGTGGAAGCGAAAAAGTGTAAGTACGTGCTAAATGTGAAGTTAAAATGGCAAGCAGCAAAAGAATTCAAATAAAGTGCTAACTTGTGCGAGCTAAATTGTAAATTTCCAGTCTTTCTAGGAGAAATATCCAATTTTTCTTTTCCATTTGGTGATTTATGTGGGGGAATAAAACATAGATCATTTGTCGGTGCCGGCAGAACCACTCTTACAATTCGGCATCACACAATGCTTTACCTTTTTAGTTATTTTGCAAAACTTAACACAAACAATGCACCAAACTTATGGTTATGCGTGCCACTGGTGGACTCTGTATCACACTATATTCCATCTCTTACTATACCTCTCTCTTCCATACTGACTGTGAATCTGGACTGCAGTTGTATACAGTTACCATTTTGGCGTGCAAATACCCTTCTCTCTACTATCGTGGTTTCTACGCTTATTCCTAGAAGTGATTTATATAAATAATCAATCAAAGGATTTGGTCAGTGACATATTGATTTGACGTCCTTGTTTATTTACCTATTAGTTACAGGCATTAACCTTTGTGTTCTTGTTTCAGCATCCTGTCTACTGCATGTATGTAGTGGGAACTCAAAATGCACACAACTTAATTAGTATATCGACAGATGGCAGGCTGTGTTCGTGGTCTTTAGACATGTTAAGTCAACCACAAGAAACTCTTGAATTGCACAGAATGCAATCCAAACCAGTAGCTGTGACATGTTTAGACTTCCCACATTCCGATGTTAATAATTTCGTTATTGGTAGCGAAGAGGGTGCTGCATATTCGGCTTGTCGGCATGGTGCAAAAGCGGGTATTACAGACACTTATGATAGCCATCAGGGACCCATTACTGGTATTAGTGTTAATGCTGTACAAGGAGGCATAGACTTTTCACACTTATTTTTAACATCGTCCATCGACTGGACTATAAAATTATGGAGTTTAAAGGTAGGTTTAAAAGATAAATACTTGTTTTTGAGGATAAATACCAGATACCTTTATCATAGTTTTATTTTCTATTCAAGTATATCATTTACTATTGGTAGAAAATGCATTGAAGATTGAGATGCGTCATATCTTATGTTGTTCAGTGAAATCTCTCTTAACGAACTAAGTAGTTACACAGTATGTGTTAGAGATAAACACGCAGAGTACCTTAGTTAGGTTAATAGCACATCAGATATCGCTAAAATTTTTCGCAAAACATCTAATTGATACAATCTTATGCTTTTGATAAGTGCACAAAAATACCCAAACTGAAATTTTTATCAAAACCTTGGTAAATTCTCTGCACAAAATCATATATTGCAGTTTCACATGATCTGTTTTTTAAATATCCATGCTGAGATATGCTAAACAAAATTCAACGAAACTTGTTAATCTACTGCACATTGCAGTTTCAAAGGTCCTACCAAAGGAAGATGGTAGACTTATGGGAGTATAATTTTATATCAAAGTTTGATCTCCCTTTTTATAAAGAGGTCTTATCAAAGCTACCTTCAGGCTCTCTGTGAAAATATTAAATTTCAAAGAGTTATTTATGAAGTAACAGCGGTTTACAAATCTTACAATACTTGTTGGGACTTCATCAAGTCCATAGCTCATTTTATTTTGCAGTTTTTTGATTTGTATGTACCACTTCCAACACCATTACCAGCTTTACATAGATTTTTCATTAACGACAACATCACAGGTTTTCCTATCACATTTATTATTCGATATTAAACTTGACACTACATTAATTATGTAATCATAAACTTATTTGCTACATCTTTAGGATGTCCATCTATTTGAATATTAGATTTTTTTGTATTTTCTTTAATGTCATTAACAATCCTCCACATAGATTTATTTTTAGTTTTTGATTTGTTTATAAAGTTACTATACTATATACTATACTATATAAAGTTTTCTAMAATTAGTTRGCAATTTGTTGTACAACTGTTTTGCTTCATTGTACTCTTTTGTATACCTAGGATCGCAGTTCCTTAAAGTACAGAGTTTACCTAGCTTAGCTTTACAGTTGTTTATTTCCTGAAAATTATAGAAACACTTTTTTGTGTACCCACATTTACTAACCGTCTACGAAACAAATGAAAATGGGCATATTTATGAAGTTTGCCCATTGCTCATTCACATCACTACCTATACACATATATACCTTTAATCAATCAACTCGAATTAGTTTTTCAACAAAACATTCTATACTAATACTGTACATACTCTTTCACTCTAAAAAGTTGGTCAAGTTTGTCCACAGTGTTAGCTGATGTGACCGCATTATTTTAGGGCATTTCTGTTGTGATTTTTATTGTTTTGAGTTAACTCATTCATTTGTTACATAGAATACCTATTGATAAACTCTTTAATACCTTTCTCTTTTCCACATACAAGTACTTACTGTACTTCTGTGGGTTTTTTCTGTTTTTTTGTATATATTTTTGTTATATTTCGAAAAAATTAATTAAGTTAAAAAAGTGCAATATGTAATAGTGGAACATGGATAATAGATAAATGTACTCTATCGATTCAAATGCCTATTTGTGATTTTCATATTGTGTTCTATTCTCAAAAAATATTAAGTTTATGTTATACTTGCTCAATTAATTGTAATATTGTAATGTAATATAATATAATGTAATAATCTCCTTTTTTTGTGGGAGGTTTTGGGGATTCGGGGGGGTGTTAGTGGCAAGAGAAAGGTTGGGCATGTGCGTTAGGTGTATTTCCGTAAAGTTTTTTGGGTCGGTTTAGTTACGAAAAGCATTTAAATTTTGTCGATTTCATGAAAATCCTGTGGAAATGGGATGGACATGTTCTGACGTTTTGGGATGGATCTGCTGTCAGTAAAGGGAATAGGAATATGGGCTTTTATGTGTGTGACAGGGATGGACGTTATTTTGCTATAATCTTTCTTCACCACATGAAAAGTGCCAAAAAAATTTGTCAGAGAAATGGCAGATTTTGCCGATTTTTGTACACAAATCCTGAGGTGTTTGGAATTTTTGGCGTGAATATGAGCATCGGGGATGCTGCGTCGTGGTTCCCCTTTCGATCTGTACCCCTACGAACGAGTTTTCAGTGAAAAATTGGTAAATTCTGTGAGGTCTGCAAGCGTGACTCTAGAGTCGATATAAAAATAATTTTTTTTTTTCGATAGAATACCTTTGTACGGGACCTCTGGCCTGTATCGGCTTTGATAATTCATATCTAAGCTACTTCGGTAGATTACAGCCGCTAAAAGACTACATTAAGGGAAAAACTTGCAAAACAAAGTTTTCATGTTTCTAACTTTTTTCACTTATTATTGCTTTTTTCTCGAAATTGAAGCACGTTCTCCCTTAATTTGATCAATTCTGAGTGATTGAGACTGGAATCAACCGTGTACGATGTGTTTTTAATAAAATTAAAATTATTCCTTGCGAATGCACTGATTTTGATCAGTCTGACAGCTAGACATCAGATAGCTCGAAATTTGTTTTGCAATTAAAAAGGATAAAACGCACATTTAGATGGAATCTTGGGCACAAAAATGCAAGAATGGGCCTTTCTTCTTTGATATGTGTCGGTTTCGAGGGTTTAAAAAGAGTTTTCGCTCGAATAACAACGAAATTCCATTTCACATAAAAATTTACAAATTTCGTTAACCACATACGATGAGTTTTGAGAACATCTAAAATTCGAGCGAGTAATACACGTTTCTGTCAAGCGCAAGTAGTGCACTTTTTGTAATTTTCTCGCAATAATTATCCTTTTATTCCACGAAAAGCATAGTGAAACACACAGTTAGTATTTAATTCGACCTATCTGTAGATGGGTTTCAATTCAAATGAGATTAGGTACGGGAATTCGAATTCTTCGTATACAGGGTGTCCCTGAACATGTGGGCAATATGTCGGGATCTGATAGCTGAGCTAAAAACATCACTATTTTACAGTATAACTTTTTTTGATATATCGTTCGCCTACTGAGATATTCACCCCTAAAGCTCCTTTGGAAAAGTGGTTTCTCCGAATTATCTTTTATACCGCTTGATATAATTTGATGAAATTTTCGCCATTAATATTTAAAATGGAGGCGGTTAGAATAGTGCAGACACAGTTTTTGTAATTGCACGGGGAAGTTGGGGGTAAACTACCCTTCACCGTTTTTTTCTCTTAATTTTAAGGCGGGTAAGATTTTTTCCCCGAAATAGGCGTTTTTCAATTCTCCCAAACTTAAGAAGAAAAAAAGGTACTCTTTATTCATTACCCTAAAGTTAACCGTTTTCGAGAAAAATGTACTTGAATAACATGGTTATAATTATTGTATTTATTAAATAATTACATAAATATAACATTACGAAGAACACTTAAAAACTACATGGAGCTACAAAAAAAAAAATTAAGAAGCTTCAACATGAGCTCCTCCAACTTCAATGCATTTTCGGGCCCGACGAATTAAAGACTGCCGGATTCTCCAAAAACACGGCAGCGTTATTACGTATTTCATCACAGTAAAATACTATACGTTCTATTAGATTATCCCTCGTTTCTACAGGAGTAGAGTAAACTAAGTTTTTCAGGTGCCCCCACAAATAGAAATCGAGAGGGTTAAAATCTGGCGATCGAGGAGGGCAAGCAACAGGTCCTCCTCGACCTATCCATCGATTTGGATACGCATTATTTAAAAATTGTCGCACAGCAATACTAAAGTGGGGTGGTGCGCCATCATGCATGAACCACATGTTTCTTCTGGTTGCTAATGGAACGTCTTCTAAAAGCTGTTGTAAGTTATTTTGAAGGAACTGCAAATAGAGTTCCCCATTTAATCTTGGAGGTAGCACATATGGTCCTATTAAATGGTCCCCTATGATTCCCGCCCAAACATTAACAGACTGAAACTGGAACTGGTGTCTTGCAACCACTGTGGAATTAGGGTTTTCGTCCGCCCAAACATGTAAATTGTGTGAATTTATTACACCGTTTTTCGTGAAACCAGCCTCATCTGAATAAAGAATCGAACTAATAAAATCCCTGTTATTTGTGTGCTGTTCTAAGACCCAATTTGAAAATTCCACTCTAGYAGGAAAATCTTCATGACTTAGAGCATGTACCTTTTGAACATGAAAAGGGTGCAGTAATTGTTCTTGAAAAATTCTGGAAATAGTGTTTTTGGACACATTGTGTTGCACCGCAAGTTTTCTAATACTATTGGTAGGATCCGCAGCCACGCTATCCAAAACGTTCTCCTCTAGGACCACTGTGCGTACTCTTCTTTGGACGCCACCGTTCAAGCTATCTTTTACAAATTTTCCTAATAATTACAAATTGATATAAACATGCCTTTATGGATAATTTTATGTCCCACATGTCTCCCTTAAACGTCTATCAACCCGTTCAAAAGTTTTCCGATCAGGAATCCTACGGTCAGGAAATCGTTCTGCGTACAACCTCACAGCTTCTGTACTATTACCAAGGGCTAGACCATACACTAAATGCATGTCAGCATATTCACATATTCAGGAAATGAATATTCCATTTTAAAATGATTGTTGGATAACAATCACACCAGGAAAATTAAATGGAGTGACAGCTAATAATATTTTTTAGCGCCTACTATAAAAATTAAATTGCTCGTGTGGACGCAAGTGAAAATGTGAACCATGTAATTCAACAGCATTTTTCTCGAAAACGGTTAACATTAGGGTAATGAATAAAGAGTACCTTTTTTTCTTCTTAAGTTTGATAGAATTGAAGAACGCCTATTTCGGGGAAAAAATCTTACCCGCCTTAAAATTAAGAGAAAAAAACGGTGAAGGGTAGTTTACCCCCAACTTCCCCGTGCAGTTACAAAAACTGTGTCTGCACTATTCTAACCGCCTGCATTATAAATATTAATGGCGAAAATTTCATCAAATTATATCAGGCGGTATAAAAGATATTTCGGAGAAACCAATTTTTTCAAAAGAGCTTTAGGGGTGAATATCTCAGTAGGCGGACGTTATATCAAAAAAAGTTATACTGTAAAATAGTGATGTTTTTAGCTCAGCTATCAGATCCCGAGATATTGCCCACATGTTCAGGGACACCCTGTATATAATAATAGCGTAGCATATATACCGGGTGAATCGAAGCATCGCAATTAATGAAATGAATGTGTGTAGGGGGAGTATACTGTACTGGCTTGATGATGATGACAGGCAGATGTGAGGTTGCAAAAAGGGTGTGTGTGTGTGTTACAGAAGAGAAAAAACGAAGGTGAAGTTAGAAGTATGCATAGAATTAAAAAAAAAACTTAAAAAGTTTTTAATTTCTTTTTCAATGTTTTTCTTATTCCTCTCATTTTGAAGTGTTATATTATAGATTTAACTTCTTGGGTGCGATATTATTTTTTTATAGCATGATGCTGGGAAATACTGAGAGATGACCGCTTCCCTTCCAAAGTTAAAGGCTTTTATCTTGCGTTCACTATATTCCCAAAAACCCCACTTTACCAGTTAGCTACATATCATCAGTCCCACCTGTCACTTCCTTGATAAGCTTTCTACGAGTTTGTTACTGAACACCAACTCCATTCTCTAATTCTATGGCAAGCTTATGACCAGAATTTGTTACTAGTAGTATAAACATCTGTGATCGGTAATAAAGGAATTTGTACTCGGCAATATAGGAATCTGTGATTGGTAATAAAGGAATTTGTAATTGTAATACAAGAATCTGTAATCGGTAATGTGGGAATCTGTGATTGGTAATAAAGGAATTTGTATTCTGTAATATAGGAATCTGTGATCGGTAATAAAGGAATTTGTAATCGTAATATAGGAATCTGTGATTGGTAACATGGGAATATGTGATCGGTAATAAAGGAATTTGTAGTTGGTAATATAGGAATCTATGGTCGGTAATGTAGGAATTTGTAATTGGTAATATAGGAATCTGTGATCGGTAACATAGGAACCTGTAATATGGTAATGTAGGAATTTGTAATTGGTAATATAGGAATCTGTGATTGGTAATACGAGAATTTGTGATCGGTAATATAGGAATTTGGAAAAATCGACGGTTGAATCAGGGCTTGACGGTTTAGCGATTTCCCTGAAATTTTTGGACTTGGCGTTGCCGGTTTGTGCAGTTTTTATGATTTTTTGGAGAAATCGACAGATGAATCTGGGCATGGCTGTTACAGGATTTTTCGAAATTTTCGAACATGGTGTTGCCTGATTGGGCTTGGGCCTTAGCTTCCGAATTTGGTGTGTAACAACATTCACACTCTCCACTTCCATGGCAAGCTTTTCGCCAGTTTTTTACATAACAATAACCTCACTCTCCACTTCTAGAGCAAGCTTTCTACGAGTCCCGAGTTTGTTACTGAACAGCAATTCCAATGTCCACTTCCCGGGCCTTTGCTCCCGAGTTTGTTACATAACCACAGTTTTTGCATCACAAGCACGTTCCACTTCTACTCTCTACTCCACGTCCCAAGTGTAGGCTTTAGTCCACTGTCCAAGAAATCAAAAATCAATATTGGGGCAGGTGCTTTATATCACAAAATAATTTGCACCAACACAATGGAGAAATTTGAGGTTCTTAKGAAATAGGTTAGGATGAAAGTATCAATCAATAGAAACTCTTAATAATGATTTATTTCCAATCAGACTACAATGTCTATAATGGACAGCCAGTAAAAAAGGTAATACAATAATACAAATAAGAATAGTATAGAAAGCAACAAAAAATACAATTAGAATTTAACATATGAGAAAATAAAGAAATCAAGAAGTTAGGGAGAAAAACATCAAAGAAGCTTGACCTTTACTGATTTAGAGTGAAATTTGTGAAAGAAGATATCCAGTTCTAAGCAATTAACGCTATTATATAATTTAAAACATTTGACGCCTGTCCGAGTTTAATCCGATTTCATATACATTTAAAAATTCATGTTTGAATTACGCAAATATCTCACTAACCATGCAATTATTTTTAATTTTGTAATTACCGCTTGTCATAGAATTGTATGAACAACATACTTCTGCTGTTTCAACAGTTTAAAAATTCATGGAACTTCTCCATTCAGCTGGACTGCTGAACATTCAAATACATGTCTCTGAATAACCATTTATGTCCATTCCGACATCCATCCTACAGAATGCATCCAACTCACTTGTAGCCCTGCGAACTGTATAATAAAAACTACTATCAAGTTCATACATTATGTATGTAATATATACCTTTCAGAAATAAGCATTTTATTTATTATTTTGATTACAGTTTATATCTACTATTACGATGTATTCATTTTCCATGTCGTCTTTATCAGGACCGTTCAAAAAAACTTAACCATCAGTTTCCGCCCACAGAGAGTTTTCACTGTATAAGTGGTCACTCAATAAGAGAAGCAAGACAAACTTGTCTATGATAATTGATAGCAGACCAGCGCCCAGCACAAAGTGTGGTTAACAAGACCCTCTGGTTGACACGCAGCTAACCTGCTGTTGCTACGGGCAGCACCAATGAAGAACGCTTAAAAAGAAACGTTACCATGACAATTGCCCTGATTAACCAGGGGGGCTTGTTAACCACGCTTTGTGGAACGGGGCCCAGGTGTAATAATACACCCATAATGGAATGGAAGGACTTTAATTAAACATCTTTATACTTTCGCTGTTCTTACAAAACTGACTGTAATATATTTAATTCTGTTACGCAAGCTGTTCGGTTTTCGACTACTTATCATTAAGAGTTATGGATAAACAATACCAGAACTCAGGCACAAGCTTCAGACATTTCAGATCATATAAATAAGATATTAGATAAATATGAATAAGTATATTGAAACATTTTACATTTCAACAATAGTCAGACAGGGTATAATAACATATGGTTACCAAAGAAAAATTTTAATACTAAGTAACTAAGAAACAGAAATTCCTATCCTTATAAATATAGTCATAAGACAGAGAATTTCCTGCAGTATAATGGCTTTTTGTCCATAGCTATTTCAGAGGTTTGGAGTTTAATTTTTAATGTCACTATTTATTTAGGAACCATAACCAAGATTTTGTGGGAAATTAACTATTTTGGTAATGAAATGATTTAGGCTAGTTTACATAATCTTTATTATAGCCGTTAGGCTTGCAGTAAAAAAATATATTGAAATGAGTGTTAATATTAGATTCTGTGTTAAAGTCGTTTATTAAATTTATTAGTCATTTATTAATATGTACAGTAGTAAACTTTTTTTTATAAAGTTTATGTATTAATGTGATATTATGTTCTGAGAGCGCCTATAGGTTTAATCTATTGTAATGCATTTTTGAAATCCATGTTTAAAAGTAACTTTAATAGATAAAGATGCTGTTCCCAACTCTTTAAATTTAAACTTGTGTGTTTTAGGATACAAAACCAATTTATTCATTTGAGGACAATGGTGATTATGTTCTGGATGTGGCCTGGTCACCTGTGCATCCTGCTTTGTTCGCTGCTGTGGATGGTGGGGGACGTTTGGATTTGTGGAATTTAAATCAAGATACAGAAGTGCCTGCTGCTAGTATAGTGGTTGACGGATATCCAGCTCTCAATAGAGTTTCTTGGACACCTTCAGGTTTACATGTTACTGTTGGTGACAATCAAGGAAAGATATGGGTGTACGATGTTGCTGAGGTATTAATATTTTAATAATAATAATAAGAATAATATAAAGAACCTGGTAAAGGGTTACTTTCAGTTACCTTTCTGGACCAGAARGGTACTGATCTTCCATGCAACCAAGAAATAATACCATAAAAATAAAACATTAATTAATTTGAACACAATGTACTAAAGCATAGTATGGGACTCAATTCAATGTAACAATCTAATTTAAAGAAGAAAATGAGGGAGACCAAAGAAGAGTGAAGAAAGAAAGGAAAAAAGTTGGAAAAAAACTTACTTTCCATCATCGTTATATATTTACGGATTAAGAAATTTTTATTGGGACACGATTTACCGTTTTACCAAAGATCTAAAATTCCCACAAGACATAGAAAAGTAGTGTATGTGACACTTGTTGATTGTGTTAGCTATGCAGAACGAAAAACTTCGCTTGAAAATTTCTTTACAATGTTTGGGTATTAATTATACTACACAAAATTAACTTCTATCTATAAACACACGATGTATATTAATTTTTGTGTTTGAAAGAACATGACATGTGCAATGAAGTTTTGTCTAATGTTTTGTAGCTGACATAAATGTAACTTCATAGTTTTGATAAAACAAATATTATGCATTTAAAATTGTAAAAGTTTAATCCTTGTGTATACATATTATAGTGTGCTCACCTACATTGCGAAAAAACGGACAGATTTTGGGGGCGAAATGCGAATGTTTCTGGGGGCAGACGTTTGATGGCGCTGTAACGAATTTGTAAAATAGAAGTAATTGACGTTACCGGCATTTTGAGTACCCCTCATGTCCCCTACTTTAAAATCGTTCCTTTGCCGATGTTGCCAAGTGATTCTATAGTTATGCGAATGCAGAATACGAGTTCCAATCATAAATAGTATGTATATCCATATAAATTTGTATTATAATACGTATTAAACGCAAAATCTTATGTCTTATGCAGCCGTACTGTCTTACAAATCATTTTTTAGTTCGTACAATGAACGTGTAATCTCCGTAAATGTTCATGTACTTATATGCAAAATACAAACTGCCAACATAGCTTTCTAAGAGTAACGCCTACGCCTATCCCAGGAGGCAGGATATCCCATTAAAAGATATGAACTCGGTTTTTTATAAATGCTTGGGTTGTTATTCCTCGTACGATTTATTGACTACCTCTTTATAAGTACTTTGTCTAACAGGCAAAAGAAATCAGATCGTTCAATATTACGTTTACTGTTCCGCAGCAGTTCAAATCTCAGATATATGTTTTATTATAACCAGACGGTCCGTGCGATAATACTTCGAAAAACAATCGAATAAAACAGTCTTGCAAGCCTTGACAAACGAGACTCCCGAAGATAGGTCGTGTGAGGGCAGGTCAGGCTACAATGTTTGTTGTTTCATCGACTATGTAGTAAATGAGATACGGTTTCGGACACCAAATGTAACATAATAAGAGATGTGCTGTGATAACTTTAATAGGATCAATAAGAACTTATGTTCAAAAACTTGAAGATAATTAGGTAAAGAGACAAATAATAAGAATAAATGGATCTGTTGTTAATGCTTTATAACCAAATACGTCTTTAAATTCTATTTCCAAATTAAATTTTCGCAAAACCAATAATACATAGGTAAATGCCAGCATTTCAACCTCTCCGCTGAACTCTTCAGTGGCTTAACAACTATAAATAATCAAAACAATAAAAGCCAGTCAAACATATGGGGAAGAATTTGTTTATATTACATATTCGGCTATTCTCTTGTGTTAAGTGAGTTATTTCGAGGTGTAAGATCTGTATTTAGCAGACGGTTTAAAATACGTTTCATATAGATAAATAGCCTCTAAGGGGATCAAGTTGAACACGTTTTACTAATGTGGACCCGGCTTAATACTTAGGCACCTATATTGTGTTTGGCCTGTGTACTTTTTTCATATGGGGAGCATTTAATTTCATAAATTCCATATTAGTTTAACTTTTAACACGTCTTCTTTATCCAAAATGTTACCTAATAGGATTGTTAATATACAGATAGATAGTAATCTTCAATACGTTCAATACAAATTAAAGTTAAAAAATCCCTTAATATTAAAAAGCTATGCTTTACCAAAAATTCATAAACTAAGAAATAAATATCAAAGTAGGTATAGTCGCAAATGTAAACGCTCCTACCTAATTAGCCAAATTAACAAAATTTGTCTATAAATTGCCAGTGATCTTTGTATGAAACAGTTTTTTAACATACAGATTTTATTAATAGCCATTGCGTATCGGAACTTTGCAATTTACATGCCATGATGTGTGAAATCGCGAAAGTCGGAAATGCTCATTTTTCGATGACTCGTGCAGGGGCACGTATATCGTATATCAATCACGCTGTTATTAGAAGTTGTATGATCCCCGCGTTCCCTCACCCGCGCTCCATGGTCCTGGTCGTGTAATGCAGACGTTTGATGGAAGGGGTACAGTCTGATATTCCCCTTTAACGAAATTCAAAGCTCCGATTTACCGCATTTAATACCATGTAGCAGTTCCGATGTTTACCGCTACGTACCGCCACCATACAGAGATAAATTAGCAAAATAGGTGTCCGCGATAAATCCCATAAGGTGAGCACACTATAATATGTATACACAAGGGTTTAATACAGGATTACTATGAATTTATTAGAAAACTCATAATCCAAATACAGATAAAGGGTTATAAAACTGTTAGAAAGTTTGGTAAGATTGCAAAGAATACAAGAATACTACTAAATACTAATAACACTCGAAAATGAAAAAGGGTATAGCCGGATAAGACTACTACTGCAACCCCCAAAGACTACCTTTCATTGAGTGTATTTGTCTTAAATAGTATTTGGTAGTAGTAACTGATTGTTGCTAGTTTTTTACAGTTACAAGCTCCATTTTTAAAAACAACGAAAATATTTTGTTGGTTTTTATATTTTCTCTCCAACACTACTTACTTATTTTGGGGAGACAAAATTCATATAAACATTAATTTTCACAAGTAACAGTTTTTTATCTTCCTGCGAAAGCGGTATCACAGAAGAAAAACCATTATTTTTTTGAGTTATCCTAAGGGCCGGTTACACAAACAAAGTTTAATCCGTGGTCGTTGGCTAGCAACGTCATGAATCCGGTGTTCTGATTAGTATTGCTATAGCAACAACCACGGATTAAATTTGATCCATGTTTGTGCAATCGGGCCTAAGAGCACTACTTTGCAAAAAACATATATAAAAGCCAATTTCACAACAGTTCCAATTATATATAAATCACTATAGTGCCCTTGGTGCGCCATAGTACAAAATGGCCTCAAAGCAACTACTGTTCTATACGAACCTATCTGCCATGCTAACTTTATGCTATGGTAAGTACCAATCATGGCAATATTCACTTCTGTATTTATAAGAATTTTGACGAATGCTGTGCTTGGAATATATTACCATCTACTTACAACAAGCGCTTTTGAAATTGTCCGAAAAAATTATAAACTGAAAAACAAGTAAGAAATATAGATGTAAGTAAGAAAATAGGCTTTCACGGAATAAGGTCGACGTTTCGCCCACACTTTTAAGGGGCATCATCAGGACAGGAATAAGGAGTATGTAAACGCTGCTTTAAATCAGGTCTCTTCACCCACTCAGCAGTAGCTGAACATCAACATGAAACCGGTCACAATATTTGGTTTGACAATGTGTCAGTTCTAGCGAAAGTCCTTTTTTTCACAACCCGAAAATTCCAAGAAGCCATAGAAATTTCCAAATATCCCAATAATCTAAACCGCCAAGACGGTTTTCATCTCTCCACCATTTGATACCCAATCATGCGACAGCTATCCCCACCTTCACAATCTCCCACCTATGCCGTCCAAGCATCCCCACCCCCCTCCTAGCACCAGGTGCAAGGATATCTACTTTTTACATTCTCTTTCTTCCTTGGGATTTGGTTCAGTTCGGACGTATTTCTCGCGTTAGGTTTGCACCATATTCCATACTCCTTATTCTTGTCCTGATGATGCATCTTACAAGTGCGGGTAAAACGTCGACCTTATTTCGAATTCAGATGCGGTCTAATCCCAAAAGACTAAGATTTCAAGAAATATAGACATTTAAAGTTACTGTGTATAGGTAAAGTTTATGACTAGAGATATGCTTTTTGCAAGCCTTATAAAACATGATTTCAACCCAGAAATCAAGATTTATTGGACCATGGCCGCAGAAGCCTTCATAAACAATTTTCATGAGGAGGTTCTTTTTTGGGTGAGTGGGCATTATACTATAGTATCCTAGTAGGAGTTTAGGTGTATTAAGTAAGTGTGTTCATAAAGTCTGTTAAGTTTTTAGCATGCTTCACACAGTCAATTTCTAATCAGGTAGTTTGAACAGCATTAATTTTTCGTTTACTAAAAAGCTGTAATATAGAGTTATTACAAATGACACCTAGACATGTTGCAAGACTGTTTCTCATTGACATAGAGGAATGATCTTTCATTGGTACATGCTCAAACCTGTATATGTTGAACCTGAACATCACATTACACGTTTATCCTTTAACACGAAGAAAGCATATAGAATATTTGCAGTGATGTGTAAGAAACTTGAAAGTGTGTGTCGTTCTACAATGTATCGTTTACTTTGCGAAATATCTATATTCATCCAAAACCCAATGATTCATGTGTAATCACTCTGTATTACAGGTTTTTACTATAAGTAAAATTAATGTTGCTTAAACTGTTCGATTAAAATCGAATATGCTTACTTAATATAAATATGATGGATTTTTTTCATAGCATATTCTAAATCATTTAAAAGATATATCTTTTTAGAGTGATTTGTGCTAAAAGCAAATTCAGGGATAGATCTAAAGCTTAAACCTTTGGAACGACCATGTACTTAGCACCTAAACCCTTACCATTATACTATAGTGTAATGTCTGTCTGAAAAAGTTATTCACCATTTTCAGTATTAAAGTGAATCTTCTCGGTTCCTGAGTTGCAATTGCATCTTCAGTCTTGTGAGTAGAATATCTCTAGAGATAAACTTTGTCTTTATTTCTTCTCTTATTTCTAAGTTTATAAATTTCTCAGAAAAATTCAAAAGGCGCCGGTGTAGTAAGCAGATATTAATATAACATATCTAAGCATAGCATTTCTCTAAAGTCTTATAAATGGAGAACTTAGGGATAGCATAAAATACACTTCTCTGTGGCAGATAATTAGTATCCTACAGATTAGTAGTTGCTATTTTTTTTTCAAAGTATTGCTTTTGGGATAACATGAAACAAATATATTTAAAAAATAAAATCTTATTCAAGCTTGTAACTCCAAAATACTAGCAGTAATCAATTACTACTGCCAAATACTAGTTAATGCATACACTCAATAAAATGTAGCCATTGGGAGCCACCATAGTAGTCTTATCCTACTATACACCTTTGGAGTTAGTGATGAGGTGTATGAAATTGTAACAACCTAGATACATATTAGTAAAATTAATAGGTTAAACTGTCATATAACTATTCAAATAATTTTTTGTGGAAGTATTTTTGAGTTACCGTGTGATATACAGATGAACACCTGGTATCAAATTGTGATATTGTTAATATATTATTTGTTTTGGTTTGGTTATTGGTTTGGCATCATTGTGCGTTATGTATTTATCCTTATAATATTGCATATTATTTAGTTGAAAATTATCTTTACAAACTCTGGTTAACATCTAACCAAACTTGAACAAAACAGCCGTCAATACCACATGTTCACAGCGACACTAATTTATCAATGCATGTGTGTTATTACTTTACACGGAATTATGTCACGGGAAAACTAATTAAATACAATCAAATTTCAATTGCAAATGTTTTTGATTACTATAAATGAACTCTGCAAAAGATTAAAATTCCTGAAAGGTGAAACAGGCCCATTGTAACTTGTACTTGTTACTATTGGTGTTGGATAATTTATTCTAATTTACTGGTAATATTTGACCTAGTATTACCATTGCAGTATTCTTTTGTCACTGAAAATGTGGTAGAAGGCTATAAATGCGAATGGTTAAATTATACAGTGCACATCTAAAGTCTTTGTTGGTTATGTTAACTTTTGTATATGTTAAATTAAAAGTTCGGACAAAATGCAGTAACATTGTTGATAAATTCCTTTTTTTTTTTTTTACTTTTGCTTAACTTATTAATGTCAGCCTTCACTTGATCTTCCCATCATATTTTTGATCTTGCCTTCTTCTAGTCTCTGATGAGGGTTTTCAGTTAAAAAGTCTTCATCATTGAGCCATCAATCTTTCTGTTTACCTGGCCAAACCAGCTTATGCACTTTACTTTTATAATCCTGAGTAAKGTTTGTCCATTTAAAATTTCTTCAGTTGCATCACTCTATCATCCTATATCCTTCTATACTTGCCTTCTGTTTGCACCATCTCACATATTTTTCTAATTATCTTTCTCACAAAGACTGCTAATCTCTCTTTTCTTCTTTGTTAAGCACATTGTTCCAGCTGGATTTTAACTATCGTTTTTTTTTATATTTTTATTTTAGATTTTTATTTCTCTTCGTAATTTTCATATATATTTTATATTTGTTAAAAGCTTTATATCTTCATTGTATATTTGTTGAATTTCCGTAACTTCCTTGTTTTGTCTATTAGAAAATAAAAATTGTTTGCTTCTTCAAACTTCAATTTGCCTAACATTATCTCTCTGTATGAATCTGTTTTCCTCTCTTCCAATTTTCATATATTTTGTCTTCGTTGATTTATTTCTAGTCCTTTCTTTCTGGCTTTTGATATTTTTCTTAACTTTTTGGTATTTTTTTGCTCTTTGCTATTAATGTTAGACCATCTGTATAAGCAGTAAATTGTATATCCCTTTTCCTTAAATTTCTTTTAACTGTGTCTGCCTTAACTGTCCTTCTAGAGCTGTATTAAACGATACTGTAGACAGTCCATATCCTTGTCTAACTCCTTTCTCTGTATATTCAATTCGTTTGAAACAGCATCCTGTGCCACTACAGCTGGCTCATGATCCTTACACTTTTTAATAGTGTGTCTTTGCAGGGACTCTAGATGCCTGCTTAAAATGTATGAATATGATGTGCACTTTGCTATTGCTTCCATAACTCTTTTCCATGATTTTCTTTAGAGTGTATTGCATCTATAGTGGATCCCCCAGGCCTAAATTCGTTCTGGTATTCCGCTATTGTTTTTTTTTCACACAATTGCATTCTTTGTATCCAATGTTAAATAGAGTGATCACTATAATTTCTGTGGCCTCTAGCATCTCCTTTTTTAAAAAATATGGTAATCCCTCATTAACCAGTCTGTAAATAGTGTTATCGTAACCCACGCTGTAGGATTTGCTTTCCAAAACACTGGCAGACAGTCTTTATTTTTATTTTTTAACAGCCGTGAGTTTAATGATTTGTAAACCAGCAATGGCATCACCAGAGGCGTTGCAACAAACAAGAGAGTTAATCAGTCCTTAGCTGCCTTAAACCCCAATGCAGATTTTTTCCTTTCCGATACGAAGGTGCTAGCAGGCATTCTTTTCCAAAAAATAATATCTGTCTCGTCAGCATTAAATACTTATATTCTTCACTTGCTATAAATTCTTTAAGTTTAGTTGGATATTGGCTAGCAGCCACGTCATCCACTGTGCCAGATTCTGTAACGATTTTAACGTTATGCAAAGAAAATCGTTTTTTAAATCTCTCGAACCATCCTTTACTCCCTTGGAATTTTGAATTATCAGCCATTAGGCTATTATAAAGTCGAATAGCCTTTTCTTGAATTATTTGACTACTCAATGGAACTCTCTTTTTTGTTTAATCTTTGATCAAAAAATACTTTTCCAAAGTTTGGGGCCGCGAAAAACAGGTAACTGCAACTTCAACCAGTTCCACACAAAAAGGATGAACGAATGGATTCTTCACTTTTTTTAATCGTTTTCACAGTTGATTTGTTCACTTTAAACTTCTTAGCAGCTTTGCATAAGTTTCACCTGCAGCTAAACAGTCTAGCAGTTGGATCTTTTTATCGAATGTCAAAACATATCTTTTTCATTTAACAAACTCTGAGACAATCTCTTCACTGCCGCATTTAGACATTCCGCAACTTTAAAACAAACACCTCATTTTAAATAAATCTACTGACCATTTGCACTTCCGATGCCGGAAGGCTTCGACAGCTGAACGGATGATGACGGAGGACGCGAGTTGCTTAAACGCCATCAGCGTGTTCTGCGCAAAGCAAAAATCGTGGAAAAGCGAAACTGCGGATATGCGAAATCGCAGTTTACAAGACTGTCTATAACGAGGGATTACAGTAGGTTTTATGAATCCATCCTTCAAGTTTCTTGTTGTTATGGTGATATATTTTCCTTTCTAATTCGTTTTTTTTTTTTTTTTTTTTTTTAATCATTTCACCTACTTATGCTATCCAGTCCAGCAGCTTTGTTATGTGTTAGCTTGTTTATGCTTTCATAGCACTCGTTCTTTAATGGCCTTCTACTCCTATTATTCCTTTGAAATACATCTCCCATTCCTCCCTATCCATAGTTGCTGTGGCTGTTTTTCTATACTTTTATATAATGCTTTCATAGAATTTTGAGTTTTTTGTTAGTTATCATGCTTTATCACATAATTGATCTTTGTGTTTTCTTACTTTGAATTAACTTCCTTTTCCATCCTCCTTGTATTTTTTTTGTCCTGTTAGTCTGTATTTAACCATCTTAATTTTGTTTAGATCTTTTGCAATCTTTATCTAGCCATTCCTTCCTCCTTCATCCTTTGTTTGTTCCTTCTACATTTTTAGCTACTTCTATCATACTTCTCCATGCTGATTCAATATCTGTGTTCTCTTTTCTACTTTGCAATTGTCTGTTTATTTCTCTTACATACTTTTGTCTCGTTTCTTCTTGCTTCAGTTCATCAGCTCCCCATTAATTCCTCATTTTTATTTCAGTGATAAAAACATATCTCTCGTAAAAGTGTCATCATTAAATGAAGTTATCACATTTTATCTGAATCTTGTAACTTAACATGTCCAAAAATTAGCTTTGGGAGTGCAAAAAGAAAGTACCTCTTTTATGATTCTATTTTAATAGGATGATTTTTTTAATGAACTAGTAGTTAATTCTAAGAATAAATAATAACCAATTTTAAAGTTTATCAAACCATTCTCAGTAGTTACACAGTTGTAAGGTTTTGGTAGTTGTTTTGTTTCTATATGGAAACTCATGTATATATACAATTTAATTAAAAATTAATAAATAGTTTAGTACTAATCACATAAAAATTGTTTTTCAGAATTTTGCTCACCCACGGCATGATGAGTGGAATAAATTCTTGTACACAACACAGGAACTGAGGAACAACCAGGTTGATGAGGAATTAGAGAAATTAAATTTGTCTGCTTCTAGTACTCCGCTATCCAGCATGAGCTCTATTTCTACCACACCTCTGAGATAAACTTAACGTATATTGAGGTAGCTAAAATGGATTAATTTATTTATTTATTCCGTTTGGGAAACTCTAAATGCTGCAAATTGTGTCATAATAAAAGAAGCTGGTATGGGTTTACTTCTTTACTGATATTGTAACTGATCCGAAGTGTACTAATAGCTGTTTACTGCTTGTATTTGTTAAATCAAGTTATCTCTTTTGGTATCTATGTACAGAAAAGTGAATATTTTTCGGCTGTAGAGCAATCAGATGTTATACGATTGTGCTTTAATGTAGTGTAATAAATATCTTTCAAAATGAATTAAAACAGTATTTCATAACCCATATTAAGATACCATGAAGATTGTTAGTTGATATCTTTTTGCTGTACATAGCTAAATTATTGTAATTTTGTTAATGATATTTTTTTTAATTTTACAATAAGTAAGGAATTTTTATAACATTCTTTTTTATGTATAATAATGTGCCGTTATATACATATTATTTATTATTTAATTTTTAATTAGAAAGTTGCATATATTAAAATCTTGCTGAAAATGAATTGTTTTTCATTGATTGTCTGCTAATCAAAAGTGTAAAATATTGCATTTAATGCATGTGATTGCAGTACATACAGCTGAGGTTTTGATTTTACAATGAGAATATCAAGAAATTAAAAAAGAAGGTTTTTAGCAGATACGTTTCCACAAGTCCTTTGACGTTTAACAAAATTGCGCCGTGACATTTGCTAGATGTTTGGAAGGGGGTGCCATGCAGGAAACATGAAAACATCAGTTTTTGCTTTTCATAATCATATTTTTCCCAAAATGTTTACATAGAAACAAGAACAGGCACGAGTCTTAGAACGGATTGCACTTTATTTGTCTTCATAACTTTTTTGTTACGAGCTTAAATCTCTGGCAACCACCAGCGAGGCAGTAGCATACTACAGCTTCAGGGTGCGGGTGCACGGCGTATGCCGCGATAGGTCGCGGAGGTGGGATGGTGGGCATATTACGGCGTTGGCGTTGGCTGGCGTTGGCGTCAAGTTGACTTGGCTAAGCGAGTGATATTACGGCGTATAATTTATTGTTTCTATTTAAAGTTATTGTTCTAAAAGTTAATTAATATAGTATAATATATCAGAAGTGGGATAGACCTGTGCGTCTGGTGGATACAATTTGGTGTTTGGAGTGGTGTTAGAGGTAGAAAACTAGCACTTTAGCACAGTTGCAGGCGTTGCGCAACTGCGTGTCACCCACTACCTGATCAAAGAAAAGCAGGCGATATGGCGAGTGCTGGCGAATTGAGAATGGAAGAGGACTTTCTCTTATTACGCGAAGGCGAGGTCGACTCCGACTATGTGGCGGAGTTGGAGGAGATCGCGAGGTCGGACGAACCAGGCGATGCGACCCCACGGCGATCGAAGCCTAAAACAGCCGAGAAGGCGGGCGAATCGGCTACAAAGACAGGCGAACTTGAGGCGGTAGTATTGCGATTATTTAGAGACACGCTGATGCCACAAATTGCAGCCCGGGTGCAAGGCGAGACTACTCCAGTGCGGAGGTAACTACAACTACCTAGAAGTTTGACGAATCAAGTCATTCATTTTATATTAGCGATTCTGTTGCATTCAAACTTGGACAAAAATTTAATTGCTTTTTAATGCATTTAATGAATGCATTAAATTTAAATTAATGAAAGGTAATGATCATTGACCAGATCCTTATTACAATTTAATAAACGGTGAATATCTGAAAAATTTGAGAGATTGTTTACGTCGGCAAGTACCTACAAAACAAAAGGTTATTTTAAGTGAACGAATCGCATTTCCTTTTTTAAGAATCAACTATATTCCTACCTATGTACAAATTAAAAATATACAGTAAAAACTCTCATGTTAATTGTTAATAATGCTTTGTTAAATAATTATTTCAAGGTACGTTCAAATAAACTGTAGCCTCAGATTTAAATATAAGAAATGCTAAATAATTTATTTTTAGAAATACTTATCTAAATATATTTATAGCTTCTCTCTTGTTATGTATGTACATATCTTAACATCTCAGGAAATGTTGCCAAACTGTTTGGCATATATCAGGTTTATTTATTGTTACTTCGGAGATGATGTATTTTATATTTAAATATACCAAACAAATTGTTTCCCAAGAAATAATGTAAGTACATAAAATTTCTTTTGTAACGTATGTGGTCGTTGTAATGCTCATAAAATAAATTCTTTGTCTCAGTATTTTAAATGATTTATAAAAAATAAAGCAGATCTCAATGTAATAAGTAAGTAAAATTCAACATTTACAGTTAAATTAATACTACGATTGTGGTAGAGTTCGCACGCCACGACATTTATCTGGGTCTCCCTAATCCACGAAGTGCTTGCCTTTGACCCAAAATTTTGTTCTTATTCGCGACAATTCCTTCGATGATATAAAATTCCACCCTTCCTGTATAACTTTGCCGCTGAAAGTTTTTCTGATTTTCAAAAATATACAGTATCTGGATACTTCGAAATAACACTATGTACAGTGGCCTTCAAAAGTAATGTCGTACAGGACGGTGGCGAAAATAACGATGCGCCCATTTTGCTACAACCCGATATTCAGTTGCGGACGACGTAGATGTCGCAAAAGAAGAGATACATACTGCTCCTTTCTTTAATCCTCAAGTGGTATACTCAAACAAGTTTAAGACTGCATTGGAGAGCAAGCTCGACTGTCTACTTGAATGTAAAGAAGTAGACTAAGCGGGCTTAGCAGTTATTAAAGCACAAGTTAACTCTTTAAATTCTGGTGAAGGAAGCCCGTTTAGTTTACCCTTTAAATGCAATATTAAGTAGGTACTAAAGGAAAAAAATTTTAATGTGGCCAGAAAACAACAGTTTTTAATAAAATTCATATTTTCTGTTCTACCATTCCACCTCCGAAAAATTTTTAAAATCAGGTTATGTTCATGTGATATCTGTTTTCTTTATAAAATAATACATTAATAAAATTGTATTAAATTCATTTAATACAGAACAGTACATGTTGCAACCATATATGTAGATGATTTCTCGCATTAAAAATTATTTAGCTTACAGTGTTCATTGCTTTGATAATTTCTATTTTTTCAACAAAAACCCATTTAATTTAACTTATTCTAGGGTCTAACTACTAACAAATTATCTGCAATATTTTTATAAGAACTATATAACTTATGTATTTGTTAATTTTACGGCAAATATTAGATATATAGACAAACTGCTATAAAACTTCACCAAATTCATTTTCAACGTAAATTAGTTTTTATTTATAAATACAAGTATACCTAACAAGAAAACATTGTCAATCAACTTGGACTACTACTCCAGGTGAAAATAATCTAGTTTACGCGCAATTTTTAAGCAAAATGCTTCCATAGATTTTGGACGTATTATTCAGCATTAGCATATCGTCCACATCATTATTTCATTGCCTCTCTAAATAATGATAATGAGTAACTTATTTCTATTTATAATTATATAATGTAATTTTTACTTAAGAAATAATATTATGTAAGTGTAGATAATTTTATCTTACATTAAAGAAAAAACGTTCATAACTGAAGATAGAGAGGAAAATTTGCAATTTTGAAGTAATGTGGTTTACTGTTAGGTCGACGAATACAGATAAATATTAATATTTATCAAACGTGCAATTAAATTTACAGTTAAACAATTTTATTATGGGAGATGCAACATAAACGTTCAACGTCTCTTTCAAAACAATTGTTTGAGTGTAAATCTACGTTAATGCAATTCTACAAAATGGCTAGGAAAAAATMCTGATTTTTGGAGGTAAGACGGAAAAAAGAATTCTTGTTCCCGCCATTTTGTAGTGTATATCTTATCTTTCCAATATTTTAAAACAAGAAGAAAAATATTGACAAATAAGAAACTTATAATGACACAATGATTTCTGCTTTTTGGATACAAAGCAAAATAATCTAAGATTTACAACCCTGTTCAGTATTATTTATGGCTTGCAAATTAACAACCGAAAGTGCAAATGCAAATGTAGGTGTTGGCCTTTTACTTTGGTTCAGTCTTGATATTTTTCTTTCACGATACAGAAATTACTTGATTGTTGTTTGATTTGGACTGAATGCAGATACCTATGTTCATATTCCAAGTGGTTAGTTACTCCTTGCCCTTTGCGTCAAGTGGTATTTGGAATTTTTATGTCTCGTTTCGTGGTTTATTGTTTATAAATTCAGTTTTTTAGCTAGTCTAAGAAGTTAAATATAAAATATAGTGCTTGTTACGGACAATAATTGTTATTTGTTAAGTGTTGAAATATTGGCAGTCTAATAGTAATAGTAATGCGAAGAGAAGAAAATTAAGTAGCAGAAAAAGAAATAAGAATTGTAATGGAAACTTAAGAAATTACTGGACTCAAAAAGGAAACACTAAAAATTTAAACCTTAAAAATATAAACATTTAAAATGAATTTTATAGGACGAAACAAGTATAAATAATAATTGCGGTAATATCAATGTCGCATCAAAAATGACTCCCGGTAGAGCAGATTTTATTGAGGACAGCTCATCTAGCCATAATTTGATGGTAAATAACTACACATATTTTAGAAATGTTTAGTAGGTAATAGACAATGTTTTTGCGATTATTGAGGTAGATATGATGGGTGAAAACAGGATTGTTGACTTTCAATATATCTTTGCTCAATTAAAAGAAATTTGTGCCTACGGCAAAAAAACTAGCTATATGTTTATTGCAAACACCGTAAGAAGTTTTTTGATTGACACCGCCATCAATATTGTTGAAGAATTTAATTTTATTGTCGTAAAATTTATTGGCGGAAAACAAATTAATTATGCTTTGAAAAATTCGTATGAAGCAAGATGTGCTGCAGTTGTAATATCTCACAGTACCAAAATACTTCATAGTAATTCAAAATAATATGGTAGTTATGGAAAAGTAGAGGTAAGACGACTATATTTATTAAAAAAGACAAAATCGGACAAGAAGAAATCAGTGACAAATGTATTTGCGAAGTAATTTACAAAAGAGTGATGGAAATTATTATGGTGAAAATTGTCATCGCCCGGGCATGAATGAGAGATAAAGAAAACACGAGAGATCAAAATGTAGCGGCAAAGACTTTAACTTAATGTTTTCTCATATCGGGCATAGACGGATCCGAATGATTTGAAATCTGCGTGACGTCAAGTCCCTGTTGGTGATTTTGATACGAAAAAAATTAGCTAATATTAATCGTGTTAGATTAGTGACAGCGATTTTCCGTTCTACATTGCCCGTGTATATAATTTAATGTGATTCTGCAAAAGTACCTCTACAATTTTTTAAATGGAAAAATGTTTGCAAACACTTATTTTGTTGTGTGTAGATCGTGCCCATAGTCCTGGTTGCATTTGTTCCCTAAATAATTTGTAATCGTCGCCGGAGATACCGATACCATTTACCTGAAATGCTTGGCCGCGTAGGCTGCTGTTTGGGATTTCATGGTGGGATTATTTTTGCACTGGTGGTGGAGTGCGCCCGTCGTCATAAACCCATAAATCGACCCTTATTTGCTTGCAGTTACTTTGTTTGAATTTTTACTCACTTCAGGTTCGGGAGAAACTGGCAGGCGAACAAAATTCTGAACATTTCAACACTGTTGATAATGAACACTCTTAATAAGAATACAAGAAATAAGTTGCTTGTCATTATAATTTAGAGATGTAATAAGATAAGGATTGAGTGAGATGCAAAAGCTGAATAATCAGTCTAAAGAATGATGGAAAGCTGCATATACATTAGTTATTTTTCACATTGTTTATTAATAGTGTTAGTGTAGTAAGGTTGATTAACAATGGTTTTTGTTATAGTTATAAATAAAGACTAATTTACGTTAAAAATTAATTTGATAAATTTTCTAGCAATTATTATGTATAACTGCTATTGACTGTAAAATTAACAAATACCTAAACTATATAGCTTTTATTAAAAATATTGCAGTTATTTCGTTAGTAGTTAAAAGCTAGAATATATTTAAATTAAATAGGTTTTTGTTAAAAAATGGAAATTAACAAAGCAATAAACATTAAAGATTGAATAATTTTAATAAAAGAAATCGTATATGTGGTTGCAACAAGCGTTGCTTTTTTACTAAGGGGACAGATATCATAGAAGATGTTCTTACAAATGGAAAATTTTACGCCTTTTATTAAAAATTGTTGTTTCTCTTTTCTTTCTGATTACATTAAAATTGTAAGGATAAACTAAGCAATTAATAAATCATAAGTTGTTAAACACACTAGTCTCAAGCTTTCGGAATTTATTTATATTCCTTCATCAGGATTTAAAGAGCTAACTTGTGCTTTATTAACTGCTAAGCCCGCTTTCTCTCCAATACAGTTTTAATATTGCATTAAATACTAAAACTTGTTTGAGTATACCACTTGAGGATCAAAGAAAGTAGAAGGATGTATCTCTTCTGTTGCGACATCTACGTCGTCCGCAGTTGAATATTGGGTTGCAGTGAAATGGGCGCATCGTTATTTTCGCCACCGTCCTGTACGACATTACTTATGAAGGCCACTGTACCTACCTCAATTTTATTTCGCTCCGTTTCAAGCACAAATGACAGACTTTATAGATTGGCAACTCTTACAACCAGGCTTGAATTTACTATTACTATTATTATCATATATTTTAGTTAGTGTACGCATCACCTGAGCGCTGATGTCGCTCCAAAGTATCTCGTCAAGCCGTAAGATGGCGCTCTAACTGTTGTTCAACCGGGGATTCTATTAAAATATTACTAATTCTATTTTTTGTGCCGAGGGTTAATTATTATTGTTATATTTCAATAAGTAAGCAGTGACTAACACATTATATTTTAATTTGCTGTCACTGTTTACATATTAAAATATAACAAAAACAATTAACACACAAGCAAAATAACACAACTGCAAATTTTATTCATTAAGGTGGTGTGATTTGCAAATAAAATATATTATTATCACTGTATCATATTTATTATAAACATAGATGCACATGAACATTATTTAATAAATACATAAGTATAATAAAGGTGAGAAATGGATCAGTATATTAGACACTTCCAAATTTAGTACAAACATAAGAGTGCTTAAAATGCAAACATGAGGAAGTGTCTAACATAGTATTAAAGATGCAAAAATTACCTGTTTTAAACTTGGGTGTCACTGGCGATGATAATTTCTGCCTTTTAGAACTTGGCTCTTCACGAAGATCTGTAGGAGAACGAGAAGGCATTACTGCTGCTGTAAAAATAAAACAAATTAGTCCAGAGAGGTCAACATGATACTCTTATTAAAAGAATATGGTGATAAATAGTGAAATCCTTGTGAGTATATAAATACATATAAACAAGGGTGAAACTGACTAGCTAAATGATCACAGCGATGGCACTTTTGAAAATTATAATTAACAATATATATTATATAATACATGTTAATATTTTACATTACCTGCTTGTTCTGAAGCAAATGGTGTATCGGGAATGGGTCTCATTGGAGAATGTTTCACAGTAAAACCTAAGAGATTACAAAGTTCCTGATGTTCCCGGTGCAGTCTCTTCGATATTGATATCTAGAAGCAAATATTATTCCTGCATTTGTAAAATATATATATATATATATAGCTGTAATACCTTCTGATATAACATAAACAGTTTTCGATGATTCTAGCGCACGTGGCTCCTTAACAATAAAATCTAGAAAACAATTTGTTTATTGATTTGTAAAATAAATATAAACAAAAGTATGTAGGTACCTTCTGCTTTCAAATATAGTGATGGTACAGCATCAGCCTTTAGAGTTGATCTATTCCTGTTGTCAAAGAACTTGGAATCAGGAGCAAAATGTATATCACAAACACGTTTGTTGCTGCGTTTGTCAAAGGGAAAATCCAAGTCCAAAATACTGCACCAAGTTTGAAATCTCTAAAACATCCAAGAAATTACGTAAATAGGAATGTTTTTTTTTAAATGCCAGTTACGATATCGTAAAATATGCTTGGTTAAATGCATTATGCATTGCAACTGACTTACTTTAGGATCCTTAGGAAACACATGCAGTTTGGTTGCGCCTCTCCGTGTTTTGCAACATTTTACCGCACACGACATTGTTCAGACCGCACTAATAAAGAAACACAAATACCTGTTTACTTTCTGAACTAAATAATAGTCAATATATCTTAACACCACACAAAATAACACAAGCAAACGACAATTCAGATTCGAATTGATTCAAATCTAGAATTCAAATGCGACAGTCTGTTATTTTGTGCTCTGCATTACCGAAGGAAACGACAATGCGCATGTCACAAACGATCAAAGGAACAGCGTTGACAACTTTATTAAACATAAATACCGTAAAAGCCTTTCAAATTACCATTTAATGGTTTGTGGTTCAGAGAAAGGTAAATTAGGGTTTCTGTCGGGGCTTTAGCATTTCTTGGAACTTCCCTTAAACGGTTCCACTGGCACCTAATTGCACCAATAGCCTCAGTGGCCATAAATAAGAGATAACCCGTCCTAAATACCCTATTGTAACTCATCATTTACTTAGGTCTACTGTCCTACCGTTTATTGCAAACAATATTTATTGTTGGCTCATGGCTCAACCCTCACTTACCTATTTGTAGAGAATGGAAAAAGAAAGCAGATAGCATATAATTACAAATGTATGACTGTGACTAGGAAAGCAGTGATGTGTTTATATTCGCCAAAACTCTTAAAATTACTCTACTTTTTAAGTACAATCTTATAAGTATATTCTGTTGGACCGCATTACGTATTGGTAGCATAATTACCTTACGGTAATTACAGTACCCTTGGCAACACAGGAAATTAAACGAAGTTTTGTCCCTTGTCCTTGTCATTATCGCGAACATATAGCGCCACAGGTGATGCGGGCATGTACTTCAGTGGTGTTTGTCTTTGCTGTGGTTTGAAGCTAAAATAAGTTCGATGGCAAAGTAGAGAGTTGCCACCCCCTGGTTTCAAGCGAACTTAAAGCGAATATGGCAATCGATTTTCATTTTCAAAACGGATGTTAGCTTTCACGAAATTTGAGGAATACTCTGAGAAATAATTACCTCAAAAGCCCTATCAATAAAGTAGGTTTGACGATAATATATTTTAGGCGCGCGACTTTCGGATCCCGGCGAGTCGGCAACTTGTGCTGCAACAAATGCGCTTTTGCCATTTACTATGGCCGCGGCCTGGTTAGAGGTGGCTATGTTTAAGGCAAAGTTTGTTTTTCTGCTGTGATCATTTTAATATTAGTTTTATTATTCATTTTGAGGTTATAGGTGTTTACCATTCAGTTTTCATTTTGTTATGGCTGGAAGAGGATATGGAAAATTACATGCGTTTTAAAATGCAAGTCTATGCTGTGCTAGGTGGCTTTGTCATCATGTCAGTGTAATGCTGACAGATGGCATTGCCATCTAAATTCTTAATTATATGCGTTTTAAGCACTGATCTCTAAATAACTGGATGTCGCATAAGTTATTCGAAACTGTGATAAGTAGCCACCATGCCGCTGGTACTCGTACTATCAATTTAACGGCGCGTTCAAATTTTAGGTTAGATCCTTAACTACATAATATGGTTATGAGTAAACGTAACATCCAGTTTGTACGGTACATGTTTCTTACTCAAACACTACAACGATCATCTTTTGGAAATCTGCAGACAGATGATGAGTTCACGATTTTAACCGTCAATTATTAACGTTATATTTACCGCAGAAGCGAACCTTTGTCAAAATTTTAGTTCAAGGACCAGCGGCTAGGCGCTAAAGTGGCGTAAATCTTTCACAAATAATTTACATGCATTTTGGTTGGTGAGCGACATCCAGTTATTTAGAGATCAGCACTGATCTTTAAATAACTGGATGTCGCTTACATTTTTTAGAGATCAATGTTCTAGCCGCTGGTCCTTGTACTAAAATTTTGTCAAAGGTTCGCTTCTGCGATAAATATGACGTTAATGATTGACGGTTAAAATCGTGAACCTTTATAAAAATTCGCATTAACATTATACACCTTTCTCAGTAAGTAGCAACGCATGTGGTGTTCGTTTTTGTTACTGCATACTGGATGACACGCATATTCGGCAGTCGGCACCCACGGCGATTAACGGCGATAACTTAAGTAAGGTGCATTGCGAATTTTCTAAAAAAAGGTTTACTACATCGAAGCACCTCTCATTCCACTTGTAAGTTTCTGATCTTTATAGTAATTGTGTGCAGTCAATACAACTCATCACCTGTCTGCAGATTTCCAAATGATGATCGTTGTAGTGTTTGAGTGAGAAACATGTGCCGTACAAACTGGACGTTACGTTTACTCATAACCATATTATATAGTTAAGGATCACAGTTTTGAATGACTAAAATACGACATCCAGTTATTTAGAGATCAGTGGTTTTAAGTTGATAAGGGGGAAATGTTATAACAAAGAAAGACGTTGTTCCCCATATATTTGGCTGTCAGCCAGACCGCAAACGAGTTGCAAGTGCCTCCGATTATAAATGGCAATTTATATTTATTCTGACCTCTAAAATAAATGTCAAGTTTAATCTTTTTAATTTAATTTTTTTTTAATTTTAATTTTTAATTTAATTTTTTAATCTCACTTTTTTATGTTTATAAATTAAATGTTGCCCACAACCCATTGTGACCAAATTTTGATTGCTACGTTAATTTGACAATAAGTTCACTTATGATGCTGTTGCTTTAAAGCTCCGTACTGACTTGAGCAGATTTGCGCGCACGAACAGCTTGCGCGAAAATATGCTCAAATCAATACCTCGTTACGCGCACGCGTATACTGTGTGCGCAAAGTTTGAGCACGTACGAACGCGTTTCGTGGTTTGTCGGTCTCGGCGGAAACATCAAAGGGTTTTACGCACCGATCTCTAAATAACTGGATGTCGCTTACATACCAAAATGCATGTAAATTATTTGTGATAGATTTAAGCTATCTTAGCGCTTCTAGCCGCTTCTTACGATGCATTTTTTAGATTTTAWAAGATATCACAGCTGTTTTGTGTATTAGATGCTACCTATTAATGCGCAATTTAATAAAATCATATAAATACATGGCAAAAACCCACTTGTGACAGCGATCTTCCGGAAACATTTTATTTTAGTATTTATTCAGGCCTAGGAACAGAAATCTGGCACCAATGTTCCCATGTCAATCACATGTTCACATGTTTTGCGAATTGTGACAGACAGCGCGACAGCGGTATCGGGCGGGAGTTTGACAACCTGTCAGGGCCCTAGGTTATTTATTTTATGGAAATACAGGACAGGGAGCTTTTATTATTGTAAAAATAATTTGCAGTTATGTTTATGAAGTTTAGAAACTTTTTCGTTTCTTCGGTAAACATCAATAAAACAAAATAACTTTATCAACCCGCATTAGATAATACGGCAAGTGATCTAACGATGTTATAAATGGCAGTGAAAGTAATCATTAACAAGTTCAAAACATTAATTTTATTCGTTATATCGTTATTTAGGAAAGCACTGTGTTGCATACGGCCTCGACGTCGTTTGTCTCGGGATAGTGTTCCTTTGACACATGTGGGTATTGTTCCTAATCAAGAATATGGCATGAACAGTATAAATGAATTTCAAGAATGGTCCGAGTGGGATAACAGTGTTGATAATTTTGGTGACCCTAAAACTAGGACTATACAACAGCAAATCGAAATATATAGGAAACAAGCTGTTGCAGCACGCCAAATGCAGAATGAGCAAGGTGATGATCAGCAAGAAGACCTTTTCGGGGATATGGCACCACAAATTACCAAACAGAAGAAGGTGTTTGTAAGTGTCGACAGTCCAAATAATGGAAATTCAGCCCGATTTAACATGGAACCAGATTTGGATGTAAATGTAAGCATATTTTTAAATTAAATACATTCAGCCACATTCCCTGTGAGCAATATAACATAATATAATAAATTAGGATAACATTTTATGAATTCATATACCGATGTTGTTCAACAATTTGTTATCAAATCGTTTTATAAATGGTTTGCCTGCTAATATCACATGTTACATTAGTCTTTTTGTGGTCAGTTTCTGCAGTGTCTTAGAAAGAGAATAATTATGAAGATGACCAGTCGCCTTTCTTTAGAAACGATGGTCCTTCTTTTGTAAGATGTCTGCTCTTTCAAAAAGTGTCCTCTTACATATTGTCCTTTTCCTATTTGCAGACTGTAAATTTCCATATTCGACGTTGTTGACATTTGGTAAAGTGAAGAAAACAGAGGTACAATATAATGAAGAAAATTTGAAAGTGGTAAAAGATAAGTAGAAATATTTAGCAATTTCATAAACGCACATATCCAATGTGAAATTTTTTTTATTCAATTTATGTTGTACTACCTTATAACTAATGCTGCTGTTCAGAGTTTTTTCAGTAGCTAATAATTTTTGGACGAGTGTGAAATTAAGATTGAATGATGATATAATCTTATCTGCAGCACTTGCAGGACAATACATTATAAAGGATATTTTTAGTTAATATGTTTTCAGTATATTGTTATGATGTGATACATAGCCAAAAAATATATTCGTTTGATGGAAAAGTACTTATTTAAATAATGATATTAATAGGCCTGTAAGCTCAATTTTTTAATAAAACTACATAATATATTGATATGAATATTTCAACTAATTTTTTATTATTGTATATTGTTTAACCAAAGAGATGGTTGGCATCCGAGTGAAATGTGGTACATACACTCGGGGATTCTAAAAAACACTCTAACACACGGACATGAAAGGTGAAAGCTATGCAAATGATGTAAGAGATGCTTTTGCAAATTACTACTTTATGTGTCTGGCAGCATCTTTATCTTGGCAAATGGCAAAAATTTTGTACTTTAGTAGTAAATAAAGTTAACAATCTTATCTGCTGTTAATTTGTTCTTCTCGAAGAAACCTGCATCTTTGTGTTTACATTTTTACGCTACTTTTGCCATCTTTTAAAGTTTTATCCCATGTGAATGGTCTCTCTTCAATTAATTCAATTAGATCCAAATGATCATAGGTTCATTCCACTTTCTTAGCTATACCTATTTGTCAGCTGTAACAGTGTTCTAAACTAATTGCTATAATAGGTAAGTTTGTATGAAAATTGGAAAGAGGCATAGATTTGTATGAGCTTCTGGAATGGTAGCAGTATTATATTGTGTTATATCTACAGGAAAAATACATCAATGGTTTATTCACTCCCAGTTTTTAAGGATGGAAAAAAATTCAATTGATTCTTTGATGGAACAAATGGAGATTAGGATATTTTTATTAAATATTACTTAGGTTAATAACTGGTTATTCGAACACATAACATAATCAGTTTAATTCTTACTTTCATCATACCATTGCTTTGGTATATAAGCAAAACCAGTTCTATGCCGTGTTGTCTACACTAGACCTAAACTCCACTGATGAGCTGTAATGACAGCGAAATAGTACTATCTGCAGTTGGTTGAGGTGTAGACAGCGCAGCATAGACATGCATTTTAATAATCAGTTTAAGTTTATCTAAATTTATAAATAATCAACATCCTCTATTCTCTTGAATAGTTTATGCCCTTTGAGAGATCTGTTATATAAGCTGACTAGATATGAGGAAGTAGCTAAATATAAAGAATTGTCATACACATTCAGGTTTAGTTTTCCAAAATTATTATATTCTACAGATTATTCATCTCATTTTCCACTTACCTGTCTGCAGATTGGTTTCACTTTTAAATATTTCAAACTTTGTATCAATATTAAAGTAAAATGAACTGTGCCAGTAGCACTGCAATACCTTACCCTAAATTGCAGTTCGCCTGTTACCCTATAAAATGATAGGTTTTTACATTTTTCGATTATGATTTGGACTTTTTACCTATTTCATTTTAGTTGCTTATTTTTATTCAACAACATATGTAGAGGTCTTGCATTTATTTATATAATTTGACCTCAACTATATCACTATTCTCATTGATGCAATTATACCTGATTTTTGTTACTTATTTTAAGAAAATGAATGTCAATGTTGTGATTTCCTATTTTCTAGATTCAAAGTGGAGAATTGGGTGAATGGGAAGAAGGCTCTAGTTGGGAAGATCAGACTTTAGATCATATTGCTCGTGAAGCGTTGATTGAAAAAAGAAGACAACAGAGAGAGAGAAGGGCATGGGAGCAGCATCAAAAAAGACAAGAGAAAAACAGGCATGTCTCGTTGGGTGCTCGTTTAAATGCTTAACTGTGAAATGATTTAGGTAAATATACCAAAGTACTGACTTTAAAAATTAAGCATAATCTGTATTTTATGTCGGAATAAATTTCTTTTAAGAAAAGAAAGTAGTTTGAATAAAACTGGAATTCTAGTTTTTAGGATTTATTCTATTAAAATATACAAATTATAAAAATTACGCTTACATGGGATTGCCATATAATACTTAGGGTAAATAGCTTGAAACAACAATAAATAAATAAAAGCAGTTTTACAAAATATTGTTCACTTGAAGTCTTTTATATTATTTGCACATGTTGCTGGCAGTGCCTATATTAATATACTCATGAGGTGCAGTCTTCTCAGCATTTGTACGTAGACTAGAAGTTGTGATGTTCATATACATCTGGTTGTTGCCAATGTTGCAGTATTCTACAGACTGTTCTGCTACACTTTGCTTAATCAGGTCTTCAGCTCCTGAAACGGTAATGTATAGATTTATGAATAGTTTTTGTAGGGGCCTTTTTCAAATATTTATGCTATCTATATGTGCCATCTGTGTGTCTTCCATGTTTTATATCAGAAATGATCCAGTTTGTGTGAAATGATTTTTTTTTTATTTTATTTTTTAAATTTAAAAGGAATTGTTTGGTGACTACAAAATTAGCTTTAAGAACAAGCATCTAACAAATCWGTAAATTTTGTTATTTTTATCTTTGTTTTMCTGTTTGTGCGATTTTTTTACTGTACTTAATAGGTATCTTGATCATTGWTCACAGACTGTGTGTTTTTAAGTATTTGCAGTAGTGGTTGTAGGTAAAGTATAGTACGTAATACATGTTGTAATGCAATTAACTTTCCCTTTCATGTGTAAAATGCTTTTTGCAACACTTATTACGTAATATACCATTAAATGGCATTATTTCTATAAACCTTTTTTGAAAACATACCTGGTACTGGCAATCCAGAAGGTGGAAACAAAATGTAGTGTTGTTCTGTTGAGGGTCCAGATACATTTGGAGGTCGGCATGGCTTTTCCTATATTATGTAAAAAAATGTTGAGATTGATACTATCTACTTCTTTCTAGTTAGGTTACCTGTATTGTTTCAAATGTCGGTGCCATTGTAGCAAGAACACCAGTTTTAACTGGTTTTGGAGCTGGAACTGTTTGGTAATTTAAATTCATTACAGCTCGTTTCAGTTCATTTCTGAAATCATCTTCACTGCTGTGATTTGCAAGGATGTGCTGAAAAAAAATTAAGTTCGCTTTTATTAGTGTTTATTTATGTATAAAAAAATTTTTGCTTTAATCACAATAATAGAAAAAGTTAAATGATTCTTTGTTTATACCTTTCGTTCATCAGGATCAGATTGTGTGCCACTGTCACCTAAGCTACATCCACTTATTGTGCTCATTCGACCAGATGATCCCGAACCTACAATATTTGAGCAAGTGTAATTTAGCACCTTRAATTTTTATACGCATATTATTTTCCACTTACTTGAAGTGCTTTGTAAACTCAAACTGCTGATAGGTCGCTGGCTAGATACAACAACGATGTTAGGTTCAGAACTAAGCATGGGTGAGGTAATGTCATTCTTCTCATCTCGTTGCTTATTCCTTGAAAACAGTTTCCGTACACGTTCAAAAGGGGTCGCTTTTTTCATGGAATTTTTCATATCCTGTTGAATTTTCTCATACTTCATTCTCATTTCATTTAGTTGTTCCTGTTTTTCTTTAAAAGATTTTTGGACATCGTTACGATTTTTCCATTCCTYCACGAKCTTCTCTACTTGAGATATTGAATGAACATTGTTTTTGAAATCATTAATTATCTCTAAYAGTKCTTTTTGTACTTTATCTTCACATATTATTTCTGAATTTTTTGGTTGTGGGCTCGAGTTGTTAGCAGAAGACTTGGTAGATGTTTCAGGTTTTGTACATACTTCATTATTTTCACTACTGTTTTTTGGCACATCTTTGGCTGATGGAGGAGTGGTTTCAGTCGTGGAAGAGCTGACACTGGAAGATTCAGATTTTCTTGCTAGAATTGAAAACAGGTTACCTAGAATTTTGAAACGATCAAAATTGTTTTTTTTTACCAGGTAAATTGTTCATGGTCATATATCCTGAATTGCCTGGAGCGGATGAGTGGCAAAGGGGATTTACAGGTCGTGGAGGTGGACAGATTTTGTATAATTCATTGAAGGTGTTTGGTGATAAATAGCCTTCGATATCTGAAAATTAAAAAAAATAATTTGAATTTTCTTTTTTAATTGTGTTCTTACCTTCAGGTTCTGTTTTGGAAGAATTTAAACTAATCTCTTTAAGTTTAGAATACATGCACGAGACTTCATTCATTTTCTAAAAAAAAAGAAAAAACATTAAATATGGTTGAGCAAACATCTTCAAATAATACACACCATGTATCCTCGAAGTATATTGGCTAGCTCTGTGTGACCTGCATTTTCCGCAATCTCAGCTGGTGTTAGGTCAGATACATTGTGTATATCATATGCAACCTCTGCACCTGGACAATCTAAAAGCTGCATAGCTAACTTTTCAAGACCAAACCGTGCAGCGAAGTGTAACAGTGTGGGATATTCTTCATGACCTGTGGGAAATAAATAATTTATATTACATACGAAGGTAGTAAGTTTTAGATAGACAACAAGAGAGGAGCTTCAGTTAATGATCAGTTTGTAAGGAGCAAAAGGTCTACGATGTAACATTATTTTTGAATATGGTGACGAGAGATATGGTTTGCGTATATGTTCAAGAAAATTTTAATATGTGTAGAGCTCATCGACAGTATCTTGAGATGTATCCAAACAGAAGGCAGTCGAATAGTAAATTATTTCAGAATCTTTTTAATCGGTTGGGGGAAACTGACTTCTTTCGTATCAGTTGAGATATTATTGGACGTCCAAAAACTATTGCCCCAGAAGTAGAAGGGGAAGTTTTGGTGTGTGTGGCGGATAAATTCCAGACGCTTGCCTATAAGCTCGGGTGTAAAGTCCTTTACCAGGAAAGGCTTCATCCATAGCATTTTTTTGCCAGCACACAATCTCTTAGATGTCGATTTGCCATTCAGGTTATAATTTACCCATTATTGCCGTGGCTGTCAAAACGATGATACATCTTTTGCAAACAGTGTGTTCTTTATGGATGAAGCTACATCTACACATTGAGGCGTTTTTGCAATAAACTATATTGTGACATAGAAAATTCTCACCTAGTTACAGAAAGACACTATCAACGTGAGTTCAAAATTAATGTTTGATGAAGGATTATTGACATTTATGTTAAGAGATAAATGAAGTTTCATACAATTTTCTTCAAATTGAACTTTTTTCTTATTTAAATGACCTGCCATAAGATAAAATGATATTCATGCAAGATGGTGCTGCAGGGCACTTTTGCAGATTGGTCAGAAATTATTGTTTGAATACATTATTTTCCTTGTCGTTGGATACTTAGTGGAATCCAAACAGTTTGGCCCTGGCGGATCCTTGATTTAAATCCCATGGATTTTTGCATGTGGGGGTACAAGAWATCACTTGTTTATGTTGTGCCATAGTTATAGCAGAGAATGAACAACTAAATGCTATCACTTCGCAACGAACATTAATTATTTAAAATTAGGTGATCATTTAATAAACAAATTCAAAAGTATATTGAAGTAAATGGAAATCAGCAATTATTAATTGTAAAATATTTAATTATGAAAATCAAACCTGGCATATTTGTTTGCATTCATTTTTTTGAATCAAAGCTTACTCAAAACATTACACATTCTTCAAACAATGGAAATACAGTACATTGTCAAAATGCAAATATCTCGAAACTGGTCAATTATAGCCACCCCTACAAAGTACACATTTTTAATGGATAAAGATTAGAAGAACAAATGTAGTAACAAAACAAATAGTTACAGGGTGATACAAAAAGTTATGACACTGTAAAGCCACGTGAAGTACCGTCAATGGCGTCAAGTGCAAACCCAAAAAGCCCTAAATACCAAATCGGCTATTAAATTTCAGCAGGCCTTGGATTTTCAGTACTTACTCACATCTCTTTAAACATCATCATTGACAGCATAAGTAAAAACAGTTTGAAGTTATCTGATTTGTTACAAATGATCATGCAGCGACTCAAAGAAAATAAGCGTCGTGAAATTATTGCCAGCTATATTGAGCAACACGGAAATTTGCCATCAGTCAGATAGCAAGATTCTGGAAGGCCCACTAGAAAAATGCCGAAAAAAATAGACAGCTCTGGTTGAACTTGCACATGGTAAACTTGCAGATTCTCTCAGAAAATTGGGTAGAAAATATAACATCGACAAAAAGTATGTCACCAACATTTTGAAAAGCGAATTGTTTTATTAGTACGAAGAAAAACAGCACTGAAGTATACGGAAAAGCAGAAAGTGGAACAAAAACCGAAGTTGAGGTGCCTAGCTGAAAACGAATTTACTCTATCGAGAGGGCTAGAAGTGATTATTAATGATGAATCATTATTTCTCTTGGGATGGTAGCGACACAGCGAATAACAAGTCTTACTATTGCAAAAAAGGTAAAGACGTGGACCCTGAGGTGTTTTTTAAGCGCTACAAGAAATTTTCTCCAAGGGTTGTTGGTTTGGGTGGCAATTTCTTCGTGTGGAAATTCTTCTTTGCATCTCGCACTTTCCAGTAATTCTGTGACAGCAGAAGTGTATGAGAAAGAATGCGTACGAAGCAGATTGAACAAATTCATCAGAGAAAACCATTCAAATCGCAAAATTGTGTTCTGGCATGATATGGCACCCGCCCATTATGCAACACGTGTAGTGGCCGTTTATCGCGAATTGGATATCACTTTTGTTGAAAAGTCCAGAAATGTGCTAAATGTACCCCAACTGCGTCCTATTGAAAGATTCTGGAGAATTTTCAAACAGAAAGTATACGAGGATTGTTGGGACGCAACCTGTAAAGAAGAATTGCGAAAACGGATCACTCGTAAAGTCTGGCAAGTGGATGTTAACGATCTTCTTCAATTTAATGTGATGAATAAAATCTAAAATCAGACAAGCAAGTCGTTTTGGTGCTGATACCGTTATTTAAGCTTTAAGTATATTTCTGGTGTTAGTTTTTTGTGAATTAGGTTATCCATTTTTAATAAATTAAAGTCCTGTGTTTGTGTGGATTTTTTGTCTCCCCACCCTTATTAAAATATTGCAATAATGAAAAATATTATTTAGAAATATCGAAAAATTAACTGAACTTTAAAATCCTGTACCTTTTTTGTTACAAACTTTTGGGCCAAAATAAGTTTAGTTAAATCGTAATATGGTTGTATTAGTTATCATTATTTTTGAACCACTCTAGGCGTCAATATATTTTAATTTTAATTTTAGTTGGGATGTATAATATAATAATAATTATCAGTTGTTATTATAATACGAGTATTACTTACTATGTTTATGACTTGTGTATCCAAGATTGGGAACAACTCCATGTGATGCAAGTAAGTTAAAGTTGGGTGGAATATTCTTCTGGAAAAGGTGCACCATCCAGTTATCCAGATTATCTTTTTCAGCTGGACTAAAACCAAGCGTCTGAAAAAAAGTCACTTTGATCAGTTAGAAGACACCTTACTGGCAGTTTAGTTGCACTTCATACAATATTGATTACCTACACATTACATCAAAGGCTTACCTGACACATAAACTCAATGGGATTGTTGCTGGACCGTAAAATTTGTTCAAGCTCCCTGAGTCTGCTCTCACACTTGATTGGACGGCTGCCTATTATACTGCCGTTTTTTTCAACCAATATGTTCACGATCGCCGATACTTCAGTTAGATTTTGCGGCACAGAGATTTTAATGGTATATGGGTTTCGTCGCTTTAAAGGCTTTATCTCGATCAGCTCGTCATTTTTTTCGATTGAAACCTTAACTGTGTCTTCCTTTTGAAGGGGGTAAGTTAACAAGATCAGCACGCTGTTCTGACCCTAAAATTCCAGTATGGCATTGAGTGTTATGTTCATTATTTATTAATTGTCTAATTGACCTGTCTTATTTTCTTTGGTGACACCGAAAATTGGGATTTTTCGTGAGTTAAAACTGAACTCTGCTGTTTCCATATTTTCGTGAATATAGACATTGCGTGACCTAAGAATTCTTTCGTAAAGTTTTCGTCTTGGTCCTGTCCAACGGCAAAACGCTGCCATTGCGAATACGTTGGTAATGCTAAAAGTCAATGCTATATATTAATAATTCGTCACTTTTATTACACTCTTACCATTTCTATGAACTTCGGTTATATTATCATCCGTGACGCCTAGCAAAAGGGCAAGGGTTCGATCCGGAAGAAGCAGTTTTCCTAAGTTTATAGAAGCTTCGGGGTTTTCAGATATATGCTCTAAGAGCCCAGGGCATACGACCACTAACTGTAGTTTTACTCCCGCGGTCTTCTCGGTTAGAAGTTTTACATCGTTCTCAGTGGCGGTTATTTCTTCAGCACCAATATGCTGCACTCTGTAATATTGACATGCATTTTATTGAGTAACTCATTTTATTTCTGCTACTATTGTAGAAACGACTGTGCATGAAATGGAATGTACCTACGTTTTCTTGTCTCTTATGTTACATTTTGGTGTATATAGAAGCCTTTACTTATTTTTCGATTTTTTTTGCAAAGAGCCTGTCCAAATGAGTTTTTAACTGTTACTACATTTAACCTTGTTCAGATTTTATTATACGTGTCATTGTGATTATTTTATTACTAATGTTTGTCTTTAGTTTAATACTTTGGAAGACGTATAACTGTTAGGAATAAAATACGTGCAAGAAATAGCTTTATCAGAAGTGCCTGCTATGCTGTAACAATTTTGTTTACTAAACATGTCCGCTTTCGCCTAGTACAATAAAGTTGCAAACACTCACGCGCACTTTTCATTTCTTTTGTATAATTTGCACCAGTTGAAAGAAAAATGCAGTAGATATAGGCGCATTTTGGAAATATAATTAAAAAATATGCGTGATGCTGTAATCAAGATATACCCTTATAATTTATACCTGGACATCGATGCTATTTAAACTCAATAAAATGTATTGAATTAATAGGAACCTGTGTGTAAAATTGTTGTTTAAAAATATGTATAATAAAATAATTTAGCTGTACGCAGCAAGACATTGTAATGATTTGTCTATCGAATGGAGAAAACTGCACTACCCTATCTTTTTGGCACAAATCTACCGACAAAAGTGCAAAAGACAACTCAAGCAAGCTACAAAGACTTGCATGCCTGGGAATGAAGGAGACGATGCATACAATGCCTACTGCGGCTATAGAAATGTTGCCCTATCTACCTTCGTTATTCCTTGTAAAAAATGCGGGTCATGAAGATACACCCTTTAGAAAAGGAACCCATACCGAAATACTCGGGAGGATAAATGATGCGAGAATTAAAATGTGGAAAACGCCATGCCATCTAGCGGCAATTAACGGTATTACCCACTCGTCTCTGCGGGGAACCTGTGATCTCAACACTAGCCCACATTGCTGTGCATGACCGTTTAAAAGCCGACAGAGATCCCCAACGTGGATGTCTGCAAACAGTGCATTTCTCAAGCATTATAGTAAAAAAATTAGGTCTTTGCCTTGTCGCCTACGTAAAAACAATCTGTAGACAGCTGTTTCGGCTTATAAAGCCTCCCCAGCACAGCTACAGTCCCAACGCAAGACAACACGGTATATATCTGGCTTTCCTTATATACAGGTGAGGTACCATGCCTTCTAGTGGCAATTAACGGTATTATCCACCCGTCTCTGCGAGGAACCTGTGATCTGACCGGTAGCCCACAGTGCTGTGGGTACCTATATTTATTATATTATTATAATTTTCTCATACACCTCGCCTACCTTGGCGTATATAAGGAAAGCCAAATCTATGCCGTGTTGTCTGCTTTGTGACTATAAGCTGTGTTGAGGAGGTTTTCGAGACCGAAACAACTGTCCACAGATTGTTCTGACGCAGACGACATGGCATAGACGTAATTTTGTTATTGTTATTCCTGATAACTGCACTTTTCGTAATCATCCTCGCTGGGAACCTTTGTCGGTTTTTAAACGCCCATAGCACTGTGGGCTACCGTTCAGATAGGAGGTTCCCCGCATAAGCATAAGCCTAGGCAATCACAGCATGTCATATGGCAATGAAACGGAGGGCCTAGAAAGCACAACTATACACTTTAAGGTTGTAAATGAATGCTTAGATGCACTTCGTACCTTGGGACCATGCAACAAAGTTATTCTGGAGTGGGTTCGTGCCACCAATGAGAGAGCAGACCTACTAGCAAGAAAAGGAGCTAAAGAACCTTTACTACGACCGAAGCTTACTTGTGGAGTGCCATATCAGACTGTACGGTGGGAAGTCATAGAACTACTGAGAAAAAAAACATTACAATCACGTATGTTCATATGGAGGTCGATTTAAGGAAAGTTTCAGACCTGATGCATTTAAATTTAAACAGGTCTCATCTAAGAACAGTAATTGAACTGTTTACAAAACATTGTTGTTTGAAGAAACACTTATCTAGAATTGGTTTAGCAAATCATACTACATATACATGGAGGAGGATGAAATTCTCTGACATTTCTATTATCGATGTCCAGGACTTTTGCAGAAAAGACAATGATCTTTGGGGTACCATTTGCGGAACCTGGGCAAATTTCACAAGCACCCATTGACTGTATCCTAAAAGTTATTGGAATCATGGAGTAACATACCAACCTCCTAGGTGGTATTGGGGACATCATAAGCTTTAGCTTCACTGCGGTAGGGTCTTAGCACTACAGCTATTTAATAATAATAATAATAATAATAATAATAATAATACTGATAATAATGATGATGATAATAATAATATAATAATAATCTTTTTTAACTTTGAAGATATCGGTGGCTAACGCAGTTTAGATTAAGCATATATTTAAAAAAGTTAGATTAAAAGTTAATAAGTGAAGGGTGTTTTATTCAAAATAAAATAATTTGTGAATATTTATGGCATCTATAGGCGAAAGTCGGCTGTCATTAAAAATATCTTTAGAATATGCTGCAAAATAGCTTAATATAAAACATTTTACATAGTTTTCTTCTTTTGGTACGCCAGTCGCCTTATAATACCTACTTGGACAAGTAATCTCTAAATAAGGCTATCATAAGTCTGATGGTCTGATGTGAATTTTATACTTACTTGAAAGGCTTTCTGTTCGCCTGTTTGCTGATCTGTTGGAAGTAGGAAGTGAAGTATTCAACCCAGAGGCTGGCAGCTTGGCTCAGTTTGAGTGAAACGATAAGTATGTCATCCATATGGGCGGATCTTGTTGGGGCACCTGAAAATTAATTTGTTATGTTGAAAATGGTGTGCATACAAAAAGCTTAGTATTATCGTTGCCTGAATAATTATTATTATTATTATTATTATTATTATAATTATTATTATTCAGACAAAGGTAATATCGATCAAATAGTTTCTTCAACGTGAATCTGGTACAAAGTTTCGGGTTTGTGGATTTGCAGATTTTAGAATTTTTTCATACCGACTATAATTCGGAAACAACATTCTTCAGGAAGTTCGTAAGTTGCTGGAGCTAGTAGAAATTGTTATATGAGCTCATCGTTATCAGAAACTAAACCGCTGACAGTGGTTGATTCATAAATAAAATCCTTATCATTTTAATGTCATTAATCAGCTTACAGGAATCCGAATCCAAGCTGGAGAATATAGGACAAATTAACACTGCAATTTGAAGGTACCTACATACAATTACTTTTTTAAACAAGGCTTCAGGTTTGACTATCACGGCCTCGAAAAGCTTGCAGAMAGTRAATAATTCAGGAACTAACTCTTTATCTTAATTTAATGTAAATTAAACTCGTATTTGTTTTTAACACAATTAACGACACTGGCAGTGAAACGAAACAAAACTGATCTTTCTATTAGACGACTACCGAAAATGATTTTGCAGTATTAATTATATAGTTGTTAGATGTGGTGTGGTAAATATGCACATTGTAGGGCATAATACTCCCCCTCTCGTATTAGCTATTAAARGTGTTTAGTTAAAAGGTTTAGATAAAATGCGGAAAAAACATTGAGAACTGAATTCTATTTTTTTCTCAAAATACAAGGCGGTGCCACAGTCGCTACGAAGTCGAAAATTTTACACGGAGGGTATGTAACATTTCTTTTACAAGCCATGTTAGTTAAACAGATGCGTTTATAAAATTGAAATCTGACAATCCATTCTAAAGTTATGAGTGTTACAACCTGAAAACATTTGTGTAGGTCTGTAGCCCATTCTCATCTAATTTTTGAATATCATGCCGAGTACAACTGCTATGAAATATAGACGTAAATAAGTATATTGTTGAATTTTCAGATTCAGTTAGATATTATAACCCTTTGTAAGGGGTAAACTGAAAATAATTTTTAATGATGAATGAGTAATTTAGAAAGATATAATTTTAATAGAAATCACTCTGCTAAGGTAATGTGGTAACAAAATATTTCAACAAAAATAATTAATGCGATTATTATTATTATTATGACGTAGGTCATACATATTCAAAAGTAAAGATGATAATGCAAAAGAWAAAATTAATCTTGTATGCGCATTAGTGACGAGACTTTATGCACAAATACCTCTTGTACAACAAAGGCTATTAATAATTCGATATAGAATAAAAAAAAGTCAGAATGCATTGGAAAATACATAATAATAAATACATGCAACTGAGTTGATTGAACTTTTCATAAACAGTACTGTGTACACTGAATACCTACTTTTCCTGCCAGACTACACTTACAAGACTTTATACGAAGAGCAATAAAATCCTACCGTCTGACTTTGAGACGCCCTCCATCCTCCGTGAATGATTCGTTTATCCAAAATATAATGCGGTTTAAAAGTACACAGGGGCACTTGAAAACAGAACCTTTTAAGATGCACTATTAAACTCCGTTAAAGTCCCGCGCACAGCGTATGTTGTTTGGCTCTATGAGGAGAATAGTCATTTGTTCAACAAAAGGAAGTCCCGACCTTACCAGATAAATGATAACTCAAATACAGGGGCGTATTTCATTCAATTCACATTTACATACAATAATTATGAACATCCGTTTGAAGGAGTCTGGTAAGGCTGTGCGTAATTTTGTCACTGCCTGCTCTAGAAAAAATAGTCGTGACTTATTTACGCAAATTATGTTAGGAGGCGTCTTACATTATGACAACTTACATTTTATGACATCTCTTTTTAGCACCGGGACAAATTTATGCGGACAGAAATATGTTTTATGCACGTACATTCACATTTAGTTTTATTTATGTATCTATTTCACTACTTTGCGTTCGAACATTTTCGAGTTGTGATAATACCGAAGGAAGGCTGGACATACCGCCGAATGCGCTTAATAGATAGGAATTAATGTCTAAAATTATCAACACTAATTAGCTTATTCAGCATTTGTAAACAAATGCAGCAAGATTAATTGCAAAATTATTTAACAACCCATACAATTACTGAGTAAATTATTTAATATGATTGCTTTAAACACGTCTAGCTTCGCATAAACTGATCTCACAGTTATGGAATAAAGACGCTTCGCCTCTAAAAATATGTAAATTGTAAAACCAACACATTTTGTGGATACATCCCAAATTAATATATTGTACTGAAAACGCAGTGGAAGTTAAAACATTGAAATCAAGTATATTTAGGATTATACGATTACTGCCGAATATAAGGAGCTTACTTTCTATTTGTTAATCATACAGTGCATTTAAAATTCTGAAAAAATCAAAGTAAAAAGAAGTAAAAAAACTGATCGTTCGCCCTCCCTCCCCCAACAATCAAGTTATAGAAAAACATCAAAGGAAGAAAAGTAAGAAAATGGGAAACTGCAACTGGTGAAGAAAACATAAAAGTTGGAAAACCAGCTTGAGGAGAATGAGAAAGAAAACGAAATGTAATGTTCTAATACTTGACAAAAGAAAAATAGCTGCCAATCTAAGAAAGATAGTCAAAGAGGGACGGAAAAGTTGCAAAAAGGTTAAGATAAAGTATCAATGAACAATAAGCTGTATGCGTGGGATGGCAGATTATAAGCATCGGTAGAAAAAGACGAAATAAGTCTACCTAAGACAAAAAGCTAGTGTGCAAAGTAGGAGCAGAACCAGAAACATGGAGAGGAAAAGGACAACGAATTAAAGGAAATTCAGACTATGGAAAATTGGTACATGGAATATTAGAAGTATGAATAGCAAGAATTAGGAACTAAAAATGTAATTTGAAAAAGCAGGATTGGACATTATGGGCCTGGCAGAAACGAAAAAGAAGGGGAAGGGAATTCTAGAGCTAGAAAATGGACACACGTTAATGTACAGTGGAGTCGATATGCATGAAAGGCGGCAGCATATACACAAAAACAATGCAGTACATACTGCAAAATGAACACCATATTCTGAGAGGATAATAGAAGTCGTAGTACACTCAAAGGAAGAGGCGCATAAATCTATTGTAATGATTTATGGACCTAATGAAGATGGCAAAGTCAGTAATAAGGATAAATTTTGGAAAACGCTAGCAAAAGTTGTTGAAGGATGTAGAAAAGAGGTTTATGTAGTGGGTCAGAAACATGAAAAGACAAATAATGTATTGGCAACCTTGGAGAAACGGAGAAAATTAAAGAAACGGTAATTGCAGAAGGATATTAGACTTTTGTCTAGTAAATGGCTTTATTGTGACTAATAACTTTTACAAACATAAAGACATTCACAAATTCACCCGTGTAGCTATCAGTAGAAATGAGTAGAAACAAACATGCTGGTGGACCGATGAGGTAAAACGGCAAGTAAAAGAGAAGACAGCATGGAATGCTTACATGGGAAACAAAGCCGAAGATGCATACAAGACTAGCAGAAAATAGAGAAAGCAAGTGAAACAAAAACAAGCAGAAAAAGAGAAAACTTGGAAAGACTTTGGAGACAAATTAGAGAAGGACAGTAAGGGTAAACGAAATTTATTTTACCAAGTGATAAAGACATTAAGGACGGACAAAGTGGAACAAAGCATTTCAATAAGGAACGACAAAGGTGAATTATTTACTGACGAAGGAGACATAATGGAACGATGGAGGCAATACTTTGAAAATTTACTGGCAACACACGATCAAGATAGAGAAAGGAACTACAGTAAACTGTGCAGAACAACAAAATGAACAGGACGAGATCACGATAGCGATGTTGAACAAGGCGGTGCTGGCCACAAAATACTAAAAGATGGCGGGTCACGATCGGATCAATATTAGGATGATAAAGAACATGGGAGAGGAAGGTATGCAATTTCTCCTGCATATAACGAGAATAGCCTGGAAAAATGAGAATGAAAAGGGTATTATTCTTCCATTGTTGAAACGGGGGACAAAAAAGAATGTCTAAATCACAGAGGAATCACAGTGAAATGCACAGCTATGAAGATATATGAACGAATAATAGACACCACATTAAGAACAACAGTTGAAGGAGAGCCTCAAGTGCGTTGAGGAAGGGAGAAAGTGTGCAAGATCACATATTTACTCTTAAACAGGCAATTGAGAAAATATTGAAGCAAGGAAGGTAAATGTGCCTCGCTTTCATTGATCTTGAGAAAGCCTTCGATAGAGTGTCTCGAGAAGAAATATGGAAAACAATGAACGAGATGGGAGCCCGCAACAAATTAATAAGAGCTATACAGAGCTTATATAAAAGAAATGTAAATTTCGTAACATAAAAAAAGGTGAAATCAGAAGAATGTAACATAAATGAAGGTTGTCAGGGAGGAGCACTAAGCCCATTGCTGTTGATAATTTAAATAAAAAAATAATTAAAAGATGCACTGCAAAGAAAGTATTAATAGGATACTTCAACATGAAAATGATTAAAATGTAAGACTGTAAGACGATATAATGATTATGGCTAGCAACAAAGTAACATTACGGATAGTATAACGACATGGAACATGGTTATAAAGAAGGTGGAATGTAGATAAACTTTGATAAAACAAAAGTAATGTAAGTAGTACAGTAACAAACTGCGATAGACAAAGACAAAATAATTGAGCAGATGCAACAGTACAAATACTTAGGTGTGAACATGGAAAGGAGTGGAAATGAACCAGTGAATTCAGAACATAATGAAAGCGCAACAAGCTTTGTATAAAAGCATCATATACAAAAAATAAATTTCCGTACAAACAAAGCTAATGGTCTATAAACCAATCTTCCGGCCTATATTAACGTACGGGTGTGAATCATGAGTGTTGACAAGGAGTTACAAAAGCAAATTAAAGGTAGCGGAAATGAAATACTTCAGAAGAGTAATGGGAATAACCAAAAGAGATAGAATCAGAAACGACCAGATATAACATCTGAAGGTGCAGGCATTATAGGATTTCATAGAAACAAGACGAGTGGTGGGGACACCTCCTGCGAATGGATATGGACAGGAACACATGGGACAGTAACATTGTTGAAATTTTAAAATTAAACATATTTTTTTTTATCGACTTTAGACGTTTATTATCTTAGTTATTCGTCCTGAAACTAAAAAAAATCTAAGACAAAAATGTTTATTTTAATGAGTACTGCCTCTCTTCATGGGTGGGGGGAGGTAGAGCACGCCACTGGCTGTTTAGATATGATTTCATGTGCATCCTGAAGTAAATATACAATCATGATTAATCTGAATTTAGTTGTTTCTAGAGCAAATGGGACATCTTATGTAACCGAAAATAACTTTACATAATAGAACATTTGATTTGGTGCAAAGTAATCCATTAATTAAAAAAATTAATATTTATGTGTTTATATTTACAGTTGCATGTACATTTACAAACAAACGAACATTAATATCGGTATTTGTGGATACATAAATAGGCAATGACGTCCTCGAATGGTCTTGTGATAAAAATGAGTTAATGTCTAGAAATTTATCGGTAGAAGCTAATATGTGGGAGAATTGCGTGGTTTCGGAAATTGATTCTATATTTAGTAGTAAATACACAGCTTAATGGGTGGTATACTAAACCATGAAGTTGCGTGATATGTTTGATTCCTAGAATTTTGAAAACGAACCCAAACGAATATAAAATATTAAATTTTCTTTAAGATTGATTGCTGTGTTATTATGAAGCATGTTTGGGTAGCTGTAATCGAATGAGCACTATTCCTTTCCGCCTAAATTAGAGTTGCGGTTTACTGACTTGCAATATTCAGAAAACACTGCAGTGTAAGAATAGCGAAATATACATTAACTGGCAATGGGCAGTTCTGTAGTTTAGAGAGGAGTTTATAAATCTTTATTTTTGTGACAAATGTTAAAGTAGTACAGTAAAAATTGCGATAAATCAGTAAAAACGTTATCGCTTCCTTTTCTTTCTAATATGAATAAAACGAGCTCATTTGTTGCTTGATTCGACTACATCTACAAGATGTTGCATAATTTTTGAGCTTGAGCATATAGTATGATTATTTTGCAATTATATTATTACTTTTAGCCTAAAAAGACCTCAATTTACAACCAAGTCAAATTCTAAGTTTTGCTTGACTCTTCTTGTTAAAGCCACCCTTATGTACACTCTGCGCTCGTCAATAATACATGCACCTGAACGTAAAGCAACAAATTCAAATTTGAAAAGTATTTAATACGGCCAACCCGGTTTTTCCCACTCTAGGAAAGCTGTTAAATAATAAATAACTGCAACAGATATCAACAAGACAGTACACAGATCACGATTAATTCAACTGTTAACAAAATGAAATCAAAATCTTATCTCAAATGTATACATATTTATAGAAAATAGTTTCTTGACCTAAGACTTTTTCTCATAGACCGTTTGGCATTTGCTTTTATCCACTGCAAAAGATAAGTAACTATTACCTACTTAGTAGTGGACTATAGAGTTACCAGAAAAACAATAATGTTTAACAACAATTCAAAACGTATTAGTTTCTTTACCATCTATATACTGAGACACGTCGGAAATACTACACGGTAAGTGTTTGCGATGGGTCCTCGAAATACTGATTCATAAAGCATACAATAGCAATGCACAGAACTTAACGGCACATTGGAAACATTATGAAGATGTTTACGATAGGTTTTTTAACACATTTAGAATTTCAGAAAAAGCTTTATAAGGCACGACGAAAATACTGCTTTATACAAGTACGTCATTTACAATGGACTTTAAAATATATATCAAACTCAATTGTATGTTGCAAATAATATTAAATTTGAAATGGTTGAGCTCAAACGTTCCGTTTTCACACTTTGCATATTGCATTATTAATAACAGTATTAATAACAGACCCGATGGGCACATTGCCCGTAGCGTATGTTTATACCAGGAGTTGTACTAAAAACATAAACGATAATAGTGGAATAAAAATTATCTAAATCCTTACGAAAGTTTAATTTCACATCTATAGCTGATTGTGGTGCAGACAGCATAGCATGGGCATGCATTTAATAAAAATCCTTGTCTAATGAGTTGGGAGTTGGGCATCAACGTAACTATTGGTTCTTACAACACTTATGACTTTCTTTTGACCAAATGGAGAACATGTGGTTGTTTCTTTGCTTCGTCGCATTTATATGAAAACTGCATTTGACAGAATCCATTCGGCCATTGTGTTGAATTTCTCGAATCGACCCTCAACATTAATTATAGTTCGTATGTATCTCTCGAAATGCGAGCGTCTATATCCGTAGCACGTGTTTCGATCACAAAATTCATTCATAAAATTTTCGTGCGTGTTGTTCCGAAGAAAGATCAAATTCGTGTTTAAATTTATTTTGACAAAAATATTTTTTCGCAGCTCTTCCTTTTAAGAGCATAGCATTATGTTTGCAAATTATAACTTGGTATTTGGATATAACAATGAAATCAAAATCTGCTATATCATCAGAGCTTCAGTTACGAAACGTCCTTCATGCATCTAACAATATTTGTGGATATTTTGATTTATTTAGCCATTTTTTACTCCGGAGTTGTATAGCTTAGGTATATGATTAAATGTACATACAGTCGGATTGGAGAATGCGCGTTTAGTATTACAGATTCATCAAAAGTTGTTTAATTTTTGTTTGTTAGTACCGAACAAATAATAAAAAGACCGTTTAATAAAAAAATGCTGGTGTGAAAAGGTTGCTGCGTGACTAGTGAACATTTAATTAATTGGGAAACCTTTTTCGAAAAGTAATTAGGGGAATTCTTCAAATGTATATTACCTACTTAACTTATAATTTTGCTTAGTCACATACGTCGACACGACGACATGATAAAGTATTTCATTTTAAGTATCTGCTATGTTGTTAATCGATCTATATTAAACTATTAGCCGCATTTTACTAGCGTATACGACAAATAGAGGAAAAGGTTCACAAGTTAATAATAGGGTGCTGTGGTTCAAACGATTATTCATTGTAATAAATAGAAATGTCTCGTAACCGTACTAGGAATGCAATTGTGCTGAGATTCTTGGGAGCGAATTTCGGTGTTTCTTATTTCTGCTCGCTGCTTCATCATGCTTTTTTTAATCCTAATTTTAGACCAGAGGAGGATTTCTAATAAAGAGATTTATGTTTATGAAGCTAATGAAGCTGCAAAATAACGCGTCTTCAGAAAAGGTTCTTTTAATAGATTTATAGGTATTATAGTATATAAATAGAGTGCCCTACCTTCACGCCGTGACAAATCTATACAACAACAACTAACTCCAGCTTTTCGTGTTCCTTTCGCCCGTATAGTTTAGAACACAATAGGATTAAGACTGATATATATTGAGATTAATTTGTATGAAATGCTATTATTGTATCAGCCTTTATAAAGCACCACAGTGTGTGACTTGTGTTTTCCAGTAGGCCAAGAATGTCTCGTATTGATACGTTTTATTATGTAGGTAGTTTCAACGTTTTGTACGTGTGGCCCCCTCCAATTTAAGCGTGCTCCTTAAGGAGATTTCCACATGATTCTTTTGTACTTGTTTGCACGTCAGTTACTGATACCTACAATATATGATAAAATAATAAGTAAACATARCGTAAGTCAATTTTTGGCCATGTACTTTCAATTTTGMARAACTATAAGCACATCGAGTAGGAATAGATAACAGTAATTTTTCTATTAAATGAGATACTTATGTAGTACTCATATAACTTCTGAATATTTTTAGATCACCTATGTCGTTGACTTTTGTGGAAGTAACTAAACAGAAGCACTTATTGTTTTAATAGATTCTTCCAATGTTTATTGTATCAAAGCCAAATGCAAGCACTTCTACCGCCAACTGGCCTTCGTCAGTGGCGTAACAAGTAAAACCAAAAATGCACCCACGTTAAATTTCGCTGTTTGAGATTTTAGTTATTGAGTATAATTTAAACTTTAAACTTTAATACACGCTGGTTTATTACGTATAAATGTATAATGAGTCGCTTCGGTCGGATTCGTTCCGAAGAAATGAGTCCTAAGCTGGAATGAATCACTCGGATTCTAACTGCGACCACTTATTACAAATTGCATTATCGCTGAACCGCTGGTCCAGTTGTTATCACATAATATTGTCAGAGTTCATATACCTAGTCCTATATTAGGTAACTCGTACAACAAAGTAATATTACAAATCTACACAAAGAAAAGTAAAATTTGCGGAACAACAATAAAAATATATGCACATCTAGCTTTCAGCTGAATAAATTTGTAAAGCTACATCAAGAAATAAATGCCAATAACGAATACTTAAATAATATTATCTATCACTGGATGACATCCATGTATATACATAAATGTATTGCTTAATCAAATAAATACTTCCTATATATTGGCATGTAAGTTCAAAGAAACGCATTAAATTTTTAAGGTACATCTGGTATTGCTTATGTTGCAATTAAAAAGGCTTTGCTCTCTGAGTACTGTTATACACCCACGATCGTGATCGAGATGAGTAGCTTCTAAATTGTAAGCACGTAACATTTTTTATACTACTTGACGCTGGAATAATAACATTCTATTGTATTCATGTACCTCAAATAAAGATTGTTTAGATACAACAAAATTGCGAAACATCAAATGTATTTATGTTTCCGTTGAATCTGATAACCGCAATAATAAGTACCTACTTTCTGACCAGATACAGTTTCCAGTGCAACAGCAGCAAATCTCTTTTGTTATTGAAATAACTTCTAATACAACATTTTGCATCGTGCTATAAAAAAATTGTTATTTTTATAGCTCTCTGCACAATATTAAAAACAATGTATACTTTAGGGAATGAATATAGAGAATGAATGAAAAAGTGCGAAACAGAACCAGAATATGATTGCTTGCTTTTTAACATAATTACTGAATAGACAAGTACCAAAGACACAGCCATAGAATTAGACAAGTACCGACGAACAAAGTCAACTTAATTCAACAAAAAATTGGAATTTCTCACATCAAAGAAATAGAGGATACACTGTTCCCGCATTATGTTTAACTAAATTACGAGATGTATAACAAAATAAGGTTTAACATCGATATCAAGAGAGATATCTTAAGAATCTCAGAATATATTTAATAAGGACTAAACAATAGTTGAACAATCAATAACTGGAGCAATGAGCGAATAGCGTAAGTGTACAGACACCAGTAGTAGGTAGCAATGTAATAGTTGTCGACATCCAAAATATAAAAAGGTATAATTCATACATGGGCATATGTAAAAATCTTACGGCATTTCTTAAAAATGTGCCAAATTATTGTACTAATTAATATAAATATATAATTTGCCAACTAAAGGATGCCGTCATATTTGATAACATAATTCAATTTTAAAAATTTAATAAKATATTATCTTACTTTTCTATAAATGTTTGTTTGTATTAAAGAATATACAAGTAATACCTTCAAATTTGATAAAGACAATACTTTCTGACCAACCAAAAAAGCTTCTCTTTAACGCTTTTTATTGACTAATTGACATACAATTCTATAACATAAATGTTTAATAAAAAATAGAAAAAAATAGTAGTTCGTTTAAAATAATAAAAATTATATACATTTTGGGTATTACTGAATATACTTTGTAACTCGAATATAATATATATAATATTCCTCAATATGGAACAATTGGGATTATTATATTTGAATACAGGGTCTTTTCATTGTTTTATGTTTCAGTGATTTAAAATCAGACTAATGATATAGCACTGGTATAGTTTATTCTAGAAATACCTAAATAAAAATAGCGCCCTTTGGCATTCTGCATATACTCATTAGTGATACATTTAGGATAGAAATTTGACAATCGTAGCTAATCTGCCCAGATGAGAGGGTGCGATCCCTCGTTTGTGATACCCAACACCATAAGGGTGTGAGCTATTACACATTTGGTTGGATACAGTCCCTTTTTAAGAAAACAGGGATAAAATGACGCCCCCTTGAGATAGAATTGAAGCAGAACATTTCAGAAGGAAGCGACCTGTTTATCTCGACATATAAGTAGTCGTTTTAAAATACACAGATTGCTGTGGGTCTAATTTGTTATCGTTAGGGTAAAGAGATCGGGATTAGCATTCTATTAAGATAACATCTGCCGATGTTGCATGTTAGGTAATTATTAAATGTCTAATTTTTAATAATTATTGTGATTACACTGCTATCTTCATGATAATATTTTTGGGGATAAGGACATTGCAAAATAAAGACAGTTAGCGATAATACTGTCTATTTAATAAGATTACTAAACATTCGATGAATAATTTTTGCTTAGTTATATAATTGATATATCTTCTTGAACGTTACTTATGATGCTTTAAGAATGATATGCTTTCATAATTTGGTTAATGTTGCCTTCATTAAGTTATTTCTTAACGAACAGTTTTTGGATCACTACTACAGTCACTAAACTACAGCTCTTATTTTGGTCGTTTACGGAAAGGTTAAATGTTTCAATGCTCTAATTGCGGGCATAAATTTGTCACTGGCAAGAAAATCACTGGCCTATAAATGTTTCTGTTCACATGTTAATAAAAGGAAGGCAAATCAGAATACCCAAGAAAAAATAGTAGCTCTGGGTGAATGCACTTCCGGACATAAAAATATATCTCAGAATACGATTATAAAGGATTACTATTTCTATGCGTTCGTCGTAGCTCTGTCGCGACTTAGGTTCACGCCTAATATTTTATTCCTAGTTGTAAGGAAGAAGCCTACTCATTGTACAACGGTTTTTCGGTTTACACTAACATTTTGTTTGTTAATATCTATAAGGTAGGTTTTGCTAAATTGGAGTATCAGCACTTATCGTAAAATACTTTTGGCGAGAAGATTACTCACGTAAAAGGGCAATTTTAAAGAAGCTCCTTATTGCTATACTTTTTGTACAGTGATTCAGACATGACATACGTTTTTGGTTAAACACGACTCGTCGTTACGTTCACCGCTTTATGCACAATGGCAGTTATTATTATTGTTTATTCGTCCACATTGTTGAATGCCATCTGCCATATTAATTTGGCTTATTAATGGTTGCTGCAGATAAACTGTTTTTAAAAATCATTGGCATCGGTTTAGATTAGAATGTTGCAGTGATATATGACTGATAATGATAGGCACTTACAATTAGGGCTGCGAGATTCAGCAACTTGTAAATCGAAAATCCATTCATCGTCATCATCGATTTTACCAGATTTATCGATTTGATGCGAATCGATTCACTTCGAATCGATTCACAATGATTCGATACGAATCGATTCGCAACAATTCTATTCGAATCAATTCATACGATTCTATTCAAAGTGAATAGTTGCCCATCGATTTGGAGGAAAGCGCATCAAAATGATTTGCTTCGATGCAGTTGGAATAAATTCAAATTGAAATTGACATGAGTCTGTTCATATTCAAAGTCAAAGTCAATTACATTTTTGAACAACCTGCCCTTGATTTATCACAAGCTTTATTTAAGTGTAAAGTGTAAATGTTTCAGTTCATTAAACACTTATGTAGTAAAAATTAAAATTTGTTTTGTACACTGAAGGTTTCACAACTGCACACCTGCGCATTTATTTACGTGGGTATTTATTATAGGTTTGATGGACGGTCATCTTTGAATTCTTCGATTATCTAAAAATCGATTCAGATCGGCACAGATCAATCGATCTCGATTCCCAGAACATCGAACGAACTGAATCGAATCTAATAGAATCAGTCGATTCAAATCTAATAGAATCAATCGATTCAATTTATAAATCGATTAAATTGCTTGGCCGAATCGATACTACGATTCGGTGAAAAAAATCGATTTGAATCGATTAATCGATTTTAATCCGTAGCCCTACTTTCAATTTCATAGCATACCTATCTGAAATTTTATTAAGTGGCTAGTAATAATAAAAGAGAAAATGAAAATGATTTTGTGAACTCATAGTAAAACGCATTTTTTGAATTAATCGTTGAATTAACGGTGCCGAGGATTTACGGCAATATGGCAGTCGGCACCGTTGCTTTTTTGAATTCGCCTAGTCTCTGCCTACAATTAAGGTTCACACTGAAGAAAAACACCCCCGATTATTAATTAATATTAAATGCTTTCGACAGTATATGCGCCGGCACCGTTGTAGTTTAAAGAACATATTTTCGTGACGAACCGTTTAGAAAACATTAGAATCGTTTGAAGATTCAAAGTAGTAAATCTAACCGGGCTCTAGAACTATAAGTTGGTAAAAAAAACCATGTGAAATGTAATAATACTTAATGAGCAGTATAGCTATGTGGATAAGTAAAATCACTTGTGACGTGAGGTATTTGCATTGTGCACCTTTTTGGTTCATAATTATGGAAGTAAGGCTAAATTTAAAGCATGCAGACATTTAAAGGCGGTCTATTTTCGTAAGCATTAAGTCGGGGGCAGGTACTGGGGTGCCGGCACGTGTTCGTTGCTAAATGATACGCAAATATAAGTTTACGATAAGTCAACTTTACTGAAGGGACAGGTGTGGCACACCACAACAAAGGGGATGTTGATACATGCAAGCTTCGTTTCACCTTGCATGTTGCGTTGCTGCACCTACGTGGGTGTTTTATATAGCACAAACAATCATGAAGCGCAGTTGCAGGCAGGATGAAAATGAATAATCTTGATAATACCTGAACAATGATGTATTCATCGTAAGAAATTTTTATGAAAGTAAAGCACTTAGAAACAATGTCTTGTAGAATTTGGGTAGATATATACCAAGTGTAGATAAAGTAACGCATAAAATTCCAATTCGAGAAACGCTGAAACAGGTAACTTAAGATTTGTCATTCAAACCCGTATTACCCAAAGAATTCAACCATTATGTTGTTTGACATAAAAAGCAATCAAAATGGACACAACTTGATAAATAATTACTTAACAAGTGCATGAAGTAGGCAAGCAAATGTTCAAAGTGTGATCAGTAAATTTAGAATTTGACAATCGAACTAACGAAGACATTTCAAAAAATAACAAGAAAGGTCGATTAGTAGCAATAGACTAGAAGTTAGCATCTGTAGATTCCTGTGAGATCGAAAGCGTTCAGAATCTACAGCTGCTGCAATCTAAAAATGATAATTCTGTGTATAATGATACCAATAGCGTTTTCAACGTTTTTAGCACATTTTCCATTTCCTTTATGAACCCCTTTAGTGAGAAAACGTTAATGACAGGTAGCGTATACAAACTAGGAAGCCGAAGTATAAGGCTGACAAACAAAATAAAATATCTGGGAACCTACATAACAAGCAAACTCTACTCCAGTCAAAGAGGGGACAAAAAGCGCGCATAGAGTGATACGAGTTATACTATCATTTGTAGAGAAACAAGCCGGAATGGAGCATCTTGAATAACATATACACATCGGCAATCCTGCCCATCATGACATACGGAGTCAATAATGCCACTACTACCAAAGCCAACAGAACAAGCTTGAGAAACGCAAAAAGAAACATTGTACAATTAATGGCCAAAGCTGTCAAACAAACCAGAACTCCTAGAGGGAAAGACAATCACAAAAAGAATAGAAACATATGTAATGAAATACTGGGGCATATTCAAATAAATGAAAAGGACCATATACTACAAAAAGCGTGGAAAATGAACGGCAACAGTAGGACGTCCGTGCTACACGTGGTGAACAGCGGTGGAGGGAATCATAACAAAACCAAAAGTAATTGAAGAACAGTGATCAGAAACCGCAAAAGACAAGAAAACAATAAATAAGGAAGTCCTAAAGCTATATACAATCTCAGATAGCAGCTCGTCAGAGGAAGAACAAGAATAATGCAGACGAACTAAGCTATACCATCCAACACGGAGGCTAATAAAAAAGTATCCGGTAGTTAGATGCCCTCAAACTCCTCTAACATGCGCTGCGTGGAAGCCCACTGGCAACAAGCGTGTGAGCGCCCCAATCCATCGTAGACGTAGCCGGCCCGGCGGTATATACGCGAGCGGCAAAAATTCCTACCGTACGCTGGTTCAATCAATCCCATTTTTCATTTCCTTTACAAAAAAGGTCCTATTGTCCGTACTCTGATATCTGTCACACTCGTAGCTAGGGAACGATTTAACGGATCGGGCTCATCAATTTGAATACGTCTTGGCCTAACGTTGATCAACATGTAGGTACTTTCTTTTTTCTTTCCATAAAAAATGTATATTCTATACTCAATTAATTAAATATATCTCGACGATACAAGCAATATGCGCTAAAACTCTTTCCCGGAAAAGTTTTCATACTTGTTTTAAATTGTAGATGTTCAATAAGTACTTGCTCAAGTCTGAAGTAATGTTGAAATTAGCAAAAGCGCACTTAGTAAAAATACATAAAAAAAGAATTTTACTATTTAAAATGCCTAAACTTCTATCAGCAGTGTTAGTAGCTTGAAACTATTTTTAGTTACTTTAGGGTACCCCATTCCCTAAAGAAACCCTCCCCCCAGCCTCTAAGGCAGTTATTTGGAGATACAGTCACTTACGGTCCTTCTTGCAACACCCTTTATATTCGATAAAAAGTCACGTTCTGGGTTTATAAATAAGAATCTCTTGAATTTAATAATCACCTTCGGTGGCTGTGGTAAACTCGAGAACCTGTCGAGTTTTCCCAGAAAAATATCTAGATCGCCCACGATCGATTGGGGATTTTCTAATAAGACTGCAGATAATTGCACTTGTTATGGATTGTTTTTAACAAAAAACAACCAAAGATAAGTTAGTGAGTGACGATGTAGAGATACAGAAATAACAGTAGAAGCATACCTAATACACACTTAATTAATTATCTGATGATGTAAGATATGGAAAGAGATTTGGATGGACCTAAAAATAKATACACGGAGATCTGCAAACGAACAAACTTAAACAAAGAAATCTTTAAGATTGTCGAAGTTTCAACGTAATTTGCGCAATTAGAAACAATAAAGTACTCGTACTATACTTTTACGAAGAAAAGCTTGATAAGCTGGCATACTTCACCAGAATTTAAAGCTTATAATGTATGGTTTGATGGTATCAATGGACCGTATATATTTGCATTTCAATCTCTTTAATACTCTTCACTGTTTCATTTGGGAATATGCAGAGAATTATGTGTACAGGGTGTCCCATTTTCGTTGTAATTGTAGGGTATCTCGGTAACTATTAATGTTAGAGCGTTGCGGTTTCGACATTACTGAACTGAAGAAAAGTTACATTTTTCAAAAGTTGGCTATGGCTTTAAAACAAAAGACGATACAATAATAGCGATGGTATATCTCAACTCACAACAAAAAAGCAATACAGTAATGTCGAAACCGCAACGCTCTAGCATTAATAGCTACCGAGATACCCTACAATTACAACGAAAATGTGACACCCTGTACAATAATCCTGTGGCCATTAAGACGATTTGAAGAACCGAGTACGTGAGGTGTTCAATGCTTTGGATGGTGAAGCAATTTAGCGAGCTAATTGAAAAGGGTGTATTTTAAAATGGTTTTTAATTTGAATATTTACTTCTCTTTATAATATGTTTTTAGTTATTGGCAATGCTGTAGGTTTGTTCTCACTACTTTTGTCCCTATTATATTCTTATTATTGTTATTACCTACTACAGCTTTATTTTCTTCTTAATGTTTGGTGTATTACCCAGTACCAATATTGATTTTTGATTATACCTACGGTTCCTTTTTATTAGCTGCTGATTTAAAATAATGCCATTAGAACGGAAAATTGTAAATATCCTTGAGCCTTTTGGAGTAAACTCAACCATGCGTTAATAAAAAAATTTGAGGAACACAAAAATCACGTTGAACGACACCAATGCAATGAAGCAAAATTACCTATTAAATTAGATACATATACAATTTTGTCAAAATTAAGTTAAGCTGCCGAAGAAAGTTGCGCGTTGAGTTTGCCTTAAACGAGATCAATTCCATCTCTAAAGCTTAAACCGAAACTTTCGCCTAGAGCCGCTATTTGCACTTGGATTTACACGCAGAGATGCTCTATTTACCTGCTCTTCAAACAACGCCGTTAGTCTTTCAGGTTTACATGAACGAAGAGTTCATTAAAGGTTTATGTGCCATGTGTAATTTGTATGCCAGTATATGGCAAAGTTATGTTTAAAAAATAAAGTAAACGATACATCCGGTGCATCCAACACTTCCTTTATCCGTTTATTTGAACTTTCGTTAAAGTATTGAACTGTGCGCCATGTGCCACAGCATGATGCTAAATCGTGACATTAGAGACCCACGTGCCAGTTGTATACAAAATTCATAATAAATATTTTAGTGCGGGTTAGTTTAAAATTAGATGTTCATAAGGGCGTTTATAAATGCAGTTTGGATGCTATACTCGTATAGGCGTTTGCTAGTTTTATTCGTTTGTTTTTGCTTTTATTGGAACTGTGTAGCTTAAAGGAATATTTATAGTAGGTACCGTTATTAAAAAAGTAATTTAGCATAATTACATAGGGAAGAAATTAGAAGAGCTACGTAAAACTTTTATATTTTCTTCCCGACACTTAAAGTTTTTTTGTAGCCACATTCAGTAAGCAAAAAGGATCGGTAATACAATGGCTAATTTTAACAGCCTATTTTACTAAGTAAAACTGTTAAAGTTTAGCCAATTTTATAATCTTTCGGAAACTCAAAAAAAAGTAAACCAAAATTTTCTAATACAATAACTGCTTATACGTTCTTATGTCATAAAAATACATATTACACTTGATGATAAAGAAAGCATCAAATATTATGAAATAGATATGAAACTTAGAGTTAGGTATTTGTTTCGAACGTAGAAGAGGCAAGCATAGCAATCACCGAAAACTTCTGGAACGAACCTAAGAAGAAATTCAGCAAGCATACACATTGTTTTCTAGTTATGAGAGTTATGACTTTTCAGTGTCTGGTACTGTTATCGAGCAAATTGAAGAAATAATAAGAAAATATATAAGCATTTCTTGATAAATATTTCTATTTACAACACAGTAAACTGATCAATTAACTTCGCAAGGGAAGGATAATTTGTCAGGTAGAATTTGGAAGTAGAAATTCCATTTCTAATACTTAGAACGATTCATAAGCTGAGTGTGGTGTAAGACCATAACTAACAGCATGTTCCTTTTTAAGATCGAAGTTACTATTGTCTTGAACAAAAAAGATATATCATTCTACGTACGTGGTACGTCAGACCTTAAAATGCGTGGTAACAAACTGATCGTCATCAATTTTAGTTTTGTCGTTTAATTTTACTTTTGATGATGCAAAAAATAAGGAATACCTGTAAAACAATGTTGCATATAAGTATGCCTTTTTATAAAAAAATGCGTTACTCAGGAATCAAAATTATGAACCAAAAGATTACATTAGGGAATGACCGTGAATTTTTCCGAAGCCGTATTTCTTAGCCTGCATGTGTTATGAATGAAGCGGCTTTTATTTTCTATAGAGTACCAAAAAAACAACGCGTCTTAAAAGTGCTACACTCTGTACGATAAGGATGGTTGATCAAAATGTTTAAATCATTTGTGAATCATGCAATCTGCGTCATAACTTCTAACTCGACATAGACCATATTAAAATTCCTTGGTGTTTCAATAAACAATTAGCAATGATAACATATGAATTCACATAATATAATATATATTCGGGAACGTTACTGCTGATTGCATGCCGTAAATATTCCAATTAAAACAGAAACATATCAAATCACGTCAATAACTAAATACATACGTATATTTTGTAAATAACGGTGCAAAAATAACTGCTTTCACAAATCTAGATAAGCTTAAAAAAAGGTTCTAACAGAGCTTTACCCTTTTTTATTTAAACATCTACACTTTAATTATTTATACAGTCCGAGTGAGTGATTTGGAATAAAATCAGTCACACAACTATGTCTACAGTTAACTCAATTGTGAAGATGCTCACCACACTAGTGGGCGMAATWTCAGCGAAGAAATTACCACGACCACGGCCAACCTAGCACATTGATCTAGCTATTAAATAACTTAAAAAATACAAAATCTGGCACGTATTTGAATTTCAGATTTAGTTATACGAAATAATATCACTTAACATAAGCTAACCAATCTTAATGCTATTTCCTGGAGGAAACGTGAAGGCATTATAACTTGGACCAGTTTCAGTTGAAGTGTACAGTAGCTAGAGCTCAATAGTAAAAATGTTATGCATTATTGGTTGTGCCACATCTCATCTACGATATAGCTATGTAGGAAATAGTCCAAATAAAAACAGGGTTTTTGTTGTACAAAAATTCATCATACGTTTAATGTAAAATATAAAAGTGTAGTGTGTGTTCTTCTAACACAAGCAAATATTATGTTAAGCTAATAATTTTAATTTCCATAATTATAATACCAGGCGTGTAGTCATGTTTGTAATCATGTAAAAGTACACCACAGGCTTGCCTTTTACCATTTTTCTTTAATGCAATAATTGAAATAATAAAACCAGATTTACTTTTTGCTTTTTGGGGTACAGCTAATTAAGTTAACAAAACAAAAATTGAGAAACAATTAAAATTAATAGCAAATAATGGATAACTTCTAATCATTATCATTTGATTAATATCACTATTGTCTGATACGTCCGTTCTGTTTTTAAGCGTGATCCGGTCAATCCGTCCTATTGCTTTTTTAAATACGTACCTATCCGTCTCAGTTTTCAGTTACCTTTCAATACTCCTTCAAACTTAAATTTCGTCGTTGTAAGCGTTGTACACGTAAACATATACTATATACAATTTTGTTATGGATAGTATCCTAAAACTACGTTACAAAATGTTCTTAAGCACATATAATTCAATAGTTGTAATGTTGTGCTTTTGTACGTTGGAGGACTTTTTAGTACTTTGTACACAAAAGCTACTAACCACAATATTGTTTCATATAGTATCTGATAATAAAGCAATTTTGTAAGTTACATTGTAGGTAAGTTTCTGGGTTTAAATCGTGTGGCCTATTTTCAATAAAAATACTGTACAGTCTTAAAAGATGCTAAAGCTCTCAATTTACCAATGTTTTTAGTATGTTTTGGTATTTTCTCTGTAGATTAAATAATTAAATATTTAACATTAAAATATTTAAAGATTAAATATAGTTATTATATAGGTATATTTATAATATGTATACATTAATATAACATCCAGTAAACCTTCTGCATTCACTTAAACTTCTAATTAGGTATAGCTCACTTGTAATTCTGTGGAGTTCTAATAATAAGAAATGTGCAAACAGCAATTAAACTTCGCTAGCCAAATGATTAAAGAGCAGGTATACGAACGAGTTCATCAGTAGAGACGCTGAAATGTTATTTCCGGTCATTAGAGCGTTATGCCTCGTATCGATTAATGGATAAACTAAACTGCGACCTACTTCGCAAGGTTCAATGCATTCTGGTGAATGTAAACTATCCCAAACTTGCGCGTAAAATATCATATCTTGTAAACGAACTAAACACTACAGTTTAGCTCCCTCAATTTGCACAGTGTAATCAAGAAAACAACAATTTGGGGCATTCTAAATCCGGTGTGCCGAACCTAAGCTATTTATTAAAATGAAAATAGGTTGAGATTATTGCAACATGCCTTAATTTCATGCCACGTTCTTAATAGTAGAGGCACCTACAAATAAAAATATGTGCAGCTTTCGAGACTTTATTTCAACCCAGCTCAAATGAACCGTAATAGATTTAAAGTAAAAGCCCAAGGCAGGCTACAAAGTTGCTTTTAAGTGCTCATAAGCCTTTATTAACTTTAGAATTAAGCTTTAAAGGCAAAAGTTTGCGTCTTACGCTTAAAATATCGCTTCCTATCTCTCCCTCCATTAGTCAGCCGAGCTCGAGTGTGACCCCAAATTTGTTACTCCCCAAATAAATATTCCCGCATAGTATACCATACCCGTAACAATCCAACAGCGACAGTCCTCACGTGGCATTTTTTACAGATTGGCTTTTTTACGTTTCCAGCATGTCAAGTGTGATTCGCTTGATGATACCTGACAGGAAAGACGCGTCGAGACGCTAACGCTCTTAGCTTCCGGCGTCGTCTTCAGCTATAGCAAATGACATCTACAATCATTAACTTCCTCAGCGCAATAATACAGACCTTTGTAATTAACTGTGGGTAGTTTACATTGAGCCATACTTGAAACGAATGCAAACAGCTGATTTTCAGTTTCTGATCAAAAGAAAACAAGTAACTTCCCGGAAATATCGATCAGGGTGATGTGGTTGGATTTATATTTGGACAGCCCGTGATGTTAAAAATGTTAAGATTCTATGAAGAATATTCTTTATAGCTTGATTTGTCGTTATACAAAGATTTCGTGCGAAAAGTAATTGCCGTAGATAGATAGATAGAAATGCTAATTGAAATCAACAGCTGATTGATATTTTACCCAATTCTTTAACGTGTTTTTTAAAATTAATAATTGGAAATTTGCCATAAACGAGGGGCAGTGGATTCCAGTATTTCTTGGATTGCCAGCATTCTACAGTTGTCATATTTGTAAAATTTGACATTTTTCATTTATAATTCAGCAGGTAGTTTCGTCTCAACAGGATTTAAAAAATTGAGTGAAAATGGAAATTTCGAATCGTGATTTTCAAGTGGGGATTTTTTTACGATTTTTCATGCGGTTGAATACCAAAGCAATGTAAGGAAAAACTTAGTTCGATATTTGGGAATGAAGCACCATCCAAAACTATGGTTTACAAATGGTTCGCAAAATTTTTGATGATGATCTTCGCGAAGGAGGCGTCTGCAGGCACCTCTGTTGCGAAAAACCATCTGACTGGTATACATAAATTATTTCTTCACAGGAAGTTATTGATGAAGTCAGAAAAACAACATAAACTCATTGTACATTATCAAGGATGGATGGGGTAGTTCCAATCAGCACTAGCAAACAAAAAATGGCTATACAGCCCTAACAATACTATATATGTTTGCCAATTAAACAATAAAATGAAACTGAATGTAGGTACATAAAAATAATAATATATGTAATAAACAAGAATGTTGGTAAAACAAACATTTATTTAAGCAGTCAAAATTCCAGGCAATTATGAGAAAGGTTTACTTCTGCCCAAGCACTTTAATAATTGCTTAAATCTTTCTTGGAAAATGTGAGATTCATAAATAAATACCTACACGAATATCTGAATAATCCTTATAAGGATTATGAAMTGGCATTTACATGAATCATAGATGTATTATGTACTTGCAAACCACTCTATTTGTATGGAGGATTGAGTGAATGCAACGCGTTTGTATTTAGCAGTGTGTGAAAAAGATTTTTTTCGTCAAGACTTGTTAAAATGACTGTATTGGACGAAAAAAGTCGTGGTTTGACCGTGAAAGTTATTGCATTTATGAAAGACCCATATTCGCCCGATTTATTGCCCAATCAATTCTTTTTTCTTCGTTTTTCATTGCCTGAAAGAGAGTGGAAAAAGTGTTTTGAAGATTGATTTGAGAAACAGTCAAGGGACTTACGTAGCATAATTTGTTTTATTTCACAATATCCGCGATTTTTAGCAGTGCATTCGTACAAAAAATCACCTCCACTAGAAAACTATACAAAGCAATACCACTGCCATGAATCATACTTACATATTTATTAAGTAATGTCTATTTGAAAAATGTTCAAAAACAATCGGTATAAACTTTTTGACAGTTATTGAATCTTGCTTAATACATTTTTTTTATTAAACTAAGCCGTTTGCATTTATTTCACAATGTGTTGGGTGTTCAATCCATTTTGAAACTGTTAGGACGGATTATAGTCCATATTAACCCTGAAAACACGTTYTTAAAAATAATGTTAATTTTGGAAGTAATTACATCAAATAAAATGTACAAAAAATGTAACATTCACTTGTTCTTTGAACTATTCCCAAAAATTGTGAAATACCCAATTCTTAAAAAAAAAAACGCTTATCAGTATCTATAGTAGGTACAATATTCACACGTTAATATATCTTACATTCATATACGTACGAGTTCCTTAAACATTCTGATTATTTATTAGTATACATTTCACGCCTAATAAGTATTAATTGTAATATGTTCAAATTAACCCCATTAAAAAGATTCAAAAGAAATTTAAATTAGCTTATTTCCTGTCTTTATTCAGTGCGTCAGCACCAATAAAAACACGTTTGAGCGCATGTCAGACGCTTCGAAATAAAGCTACGATTTGTAATAATCGTGGATTTAATTTACCCCGGAATTTTAAAACATGGCCACCAGATGTTTGCTTCTAGGTACCACAAACCTTGTCCGCAACTATGAATGAAAGTTCGACGTGAGCCTCATCCAGATGTTAAATTACGGGATGACTTGGCCTGGCATAACACAGGACGAACATGGCAAAGTATTCGAGGGCCGACGTTTTGACCTGTCGGCTATTTTATGAACACCGCACAGAATCTGGAGAGGATATTCACTCAAACGCGAAGCAGAAATAACCACTTGATGTAAAACGCTGCTCTTGTTCATCTTGAGGTGCTATACAAGAATGAGTGTAGCATGAATGCTGCTGAATCTAGCTAGCTAGTGAAGAATAATGTCAGAGTTCAATAAATAACGCATTATTAATCACATCGTTTAAAACAGATTACGTATACAGATGTTTTCGCTTTGATTACGTAAGAGTACACCTAAAAAATGAACGACTGTGTACAAGATTCGATTACAACTTTTCCAGTTAGTTTTTCTTTTAATTCGTTTTACTGTAAAACTTTACAAATTCTCTATTTATATGAGCATGCAAATAAATTAAGATTGATTAAGATGTACCACGCTTACATTTTATATAAATACATAAAACAATATGCCAAACTAATATCTCCGTAAAGTTTAATTAATTTAATAATTACCTTAACTTACGCAAAACCAATGTAATAGCTTAATTTTTGTTGACTTTAGTAATCTTTTGAAATAAATACAGGTTTTAACTCACGACCATAACCCCTGTAAACTGCTAAAGTCGATTCGACCAACCACGTTAGCGTCATATTTTTAGTAAAATATATAAGTTGTGTGAAAGTGAAAGTTAAATTTACTCATTTTACCAAAAAAAAATATTTTAAACTAAAAATTAAAAACAAGATGGTTCACAATCATCATCCAGTGTACCAGTGTGTTAACTGCAGTGAAGTGCAAACTATTATGATATAATAAAAAATTAATAATAAATTTCCAATTTTAGAATTAAAATATTATAAATGCTGCAGACTATAGGTAAATTAAAATCATCTTTTGGTATCAATGTCAGTGTAGGGTTAAAAATTAAATTTCAGCTTTTTTCATTTCTTTGCTACGGGGTACTTGTATCTTCCATATGACGGGTAAAATTTCTCCAAGAAATATAAGAATTCGTTATTGACTTGCGATTTTTTGTAACTTCTCCGATGTCGGTGATGAAGAACCATGCCTTTTAATTTCAAAACTCAAAGCATAAAATAGAGTGACAAAATTAGGCTTTGGCTTACAGATTTTGTTATAAAATTTGTAACGCGTTTACTGTATTCGACCAAGTGATTGAAAAAAAAGTATTGGTGTTGTAGTATAACATTTAATAAATAATGCCGCACTTTCCTTTAGCTTCTACAAAACAAATTTGCGACAACGTATAGTTCTGGCAGTTCCTGTAATCTGTAATCGTATAATTTATAGTGTATATTTTTATATAATATGAAAGGACTTAATGTTAACTTGATTAACTGATTAAGTCTAACGACAGAAAACTGAAATTTTAAAATCTATTAGGAAAAATAATTTAATGTTTATTTAATTTATTATAACAATTACAAACAAGTTAAGGTAAACATCATAGGCTCATAAATACAGTACAAAGTTCATATAATCCAAAAGCAGACACCGGTAGGAGCCGCTATGTTAATAAATATATAAATATGCTGCAGGGCTAACTGGAAGACTTCCGTCGTTTCCTTTCTTAGAAACAAGATGCACGTGCGCAGGATGTCACGCGCTGACATAAAATGGTGGAAATCATATAGGTATAATTTGCACCTATATTAACCAATAAAAATGGTCAGCATTGCTAACAAGTAGTTTGAATTCAATGAAACTATGTAAATGATAAGTACTTTCTAAAACATGATATAATGGCGTGGAAGATTTTTTATACACTCATTATCTCGTATTTTTTAAAATCTCGCATCAGCATAGAATGCCACGTGTATTTTTTAAAACATGAAAATTTTCTCAAGAGTGATAGCAATTAAGATTAAAAATAATCTCTTAAGAAATTATGTCTGGTATTTTGGACCTCTTTCTGTTTAATTTCGAATATAATGCAAATGATTTCAGCCTGACAATCTGGCATGCACTAATGTAATAATATATTTCTTATCAGGAGTCATGAACTGTTTGTAATTTTGATTCACTTTTATCCTTTTGGAAAGCTAAAATTCACACGCTTTGTTGTAGTAGCAAATTTCAACAATTGTTATTGTTATACTAAGGCAATGAAAATATATATCATGGGAGCAAGTGAGTTAAGCATTCATTATATATATTAATAGGCCACTTAATTTACTTCACCATGGGGAAATTCACCTTACACTTGTTTTAGCAAAAATTACATTTCGGGTCTGAAGATGAGAGTGTATTATACAATACAAAACAAAAAAAACTTAAATACCAATAAATCTTTCTCCTCCTTTAAGTGCGTTATCGTCTTCGCAAAAAATTTCTGCTATCTGACTATCACTAATTTATAGAATTTTCCGAATTACACGGTTTAACACTTTCTGCCTGCATTTAATAATTTTTTTTATTTTACTATTTGTCTTTAGTTAGTGCATGCTACTAATCTAAACTTTACCTAAAATATTTTCTATTTTACTCGAATAACTTCATAATTCTGCAAATATACGAAACAAGTAAGTACAAATACTCTTGTTTTGCACTGCTTCCATTACTGGAAAGGTGAAAACCACTTACATGCTGTTTAACTTTTCGTCTGAATTTAACCCTTTGAGGGTTTATCTTCTTTTTCAGTTTATGRGAATAACTAATTATATAGATTAGATATGCATGTTGTGAAATTTACGCTTTATAAAAAGTGGTCTGCACTTACTTCGCTTTTTCTATGCAGTCGATATAGCACTTGCAGAACTCCAGATCATACGTATCAACAAGACACAGCACCACTAGCGACAATAAAAAAAGCAGCGGTTGGCAATCGAATGCTAAACTGTACACATATTTAAATTTAACTAAACAAAACAATAGATGTAGTGGGGAAAGTAGTATGCGAAAAATGGCAGCTCGTTACGTGACATGCAACGTAAATATTATGGCACCCTATAGATACCAATGCATTAAACCTGTGACTACGTTTAACGAGTCCTAGCACATACATACTGTTACGTTATTGTCTATCTAATTCAAGTATTACTATTACTATTATTTCATGAGTTAGTCACAAGTAACAAATGCAACATTCCCTACCACATCATTCTAACAAGATTATTCATTATTTGTCTAGCGGAATAGATACCTATAATTTTTGAGATAATTGAATCGTATTCGTTGAGATAGTACAACAATAAAATAAAGTTGATTATGGTAATACGTTGTATTGATCATAGTTATCATCTTAATGGCAAAAGCTTTAATAATAGTTACAAATAGTAAAAAAAAAATTGGATATCGATGTATCCACATCGCATCTCATCCAAAAACAGAATTCGATCAATATTCAATATATCGCATGAACAAACATTGATAGTAGTCCATTTAAGTAGCGGTTTAAGTAAAAAATAAAGAAAACTCGGAAATACGGTTGTATTAACAGTTTAAGCGTAAATAAGCGGGATTTTGCAGTAAAATTTTTCATGTACTTTTGAACTTATAAAGCAAATAAACATTTTGTATAAATTTATTTGATTTACATCAGCCCAGAAACAAAGAAAACCTTAGATAGAGCTCGTAGGTATTTATCAGCCTAGAAACAAAGAAAACCTTAGATGGAGCTCGTAGGTATTTATTTATTTATTTATTTATTTTTGAGTGATTCAACTACTAGTTCCCCATATTAGAGGTGATAATCTAGTTTCTAACAGTAGTATTTGTAATAGCTTCCTGTTCAGCTGTAAATTGCGTCAAAAGAACAGAAAATACCATGTTTGCTTTTCCTAAAAATCCTGGAAGAGCACACACAGTTAGTAATCTTACTGTACGTGAGCATCGCCCTTTATATATGATGGTTCAAAAGTTAGGAGTTTAAAGTTTAGATTTCGTCTTAACTTTTGGAAGTAATATAATATTTGATAAAATATGGTATTTGGGAGTTATGTGAACCAAGAAATTTAAATATTTTGGTAGAGTTGCTGCTACATGCACGTAGCGCTATCTGCAGTACCTACTTGACATGGCATTCAAACATCATAACCTGTTTACCCGTTTGTATTTCTGTATGATATATATACCTCTACCATATAAAAGTCTTCAATTTTCTTAAACCTGCCTCTTTTGAGACAATTTAATTTTTGTAATATATGTACCTAAAGCTTGTTCATTATTTAAAAAATCTGCTATGTTTTAAGTAGGCTTTGAGTCAAAAGTAGTAGTTTCTAAGAAAAATTTCATATTAAAATGTCAAGACAAGACATTTTAAAATAAAATTTGTAGATGAGAGATTTAATCTATGTGAACGCTTAAGAAAATTTTACTTGTCTTTTTTTTTGGAATAGCTCTCATCTACGAGTTCTAACATACATTACATTTAGGCTTTTTAATTTTAAATCATAAAGGTTAACAAAACAAAGCTAACAGTGACATGTGTTTTTTTAGTTTTAAACCAAAGTCCACATAAAACATTGTAAGGGATATACAAAGGCACAAGTGTTTTTTTCGATAAAAGGACGAATATGGTCTATATCGTCCAGAAAATTAGACAAACAGTTCTGGCGTTCTACTTAAGGAAAATATGCTTGCAGTAGGTATGTGCGTTTGAACCACGTCATTTTGAAACATATTGGAGATAGTATGTTTTAAAATTCATTCTAATATTATATATCATTTGCATGACGTCACCAGACTATGTTAACAGCAAATAAAGATATAAATGTTATGTTAACAACTGACTACATCTTCAAAATTAATATGGTAATTTTAACAGATTGTAGTTTCCAACTTTACTACCAGATGGTATCTTAGAAAACAATAACCACTGCAGGCCGAAAGCTTATTAAAAAAACATTCTACTAACTTGTAGGGTACAAATTTTATCATATCAATTTTTCTAATTGTACTAGGGGAAAGCCCTGGTTTACGATAAGCGTAAGTGAATTTGAAAATTACCCAGGTTTTCTTATTTATCTTGTGCTACGGGGTAGATATATGTACAATTAAAAACCGACCTCGCTGTAAAAATAATTCACATAGATTCTCTACAGTAGCTACAATACTTTTATTACTAATAATAATATAAATTCATTTCCAGGCAGACTTACTAGTCTATAAAGGAACAAATGCAATTCAGATATTAACAAAAAATACAGAGAGCTACAAATGAAAAACAAATTACTCTAGAAAGTATGTTGCAAAATAACAAAATAATTATTGTCATTTATGACATGCTATGCAAAATAAAAGTTCCTTTTTAACAAACCGGTAATTACAGTTATGGAAAAATATGTCAAATTATCACTAATTCTATTGTATTTTAGACATTAAAGAAGAGGGCTACAGCCGCGATGGAAAGTATTAGGTACCTACATTATAGTAAAACGTCAAATGAGATCTAGCATTAAACCGTGGAGTTACAATTAAAATTCGATTCAATATGTTCGTACTTTTCACTTGACTGCTAATCAACTTGTGCAAAAAAAAATCAAAGATGAAATAGCTCTGCATGCATACAAGGGGTATTCATTAACTATATTAAGTAACAGCCGTAATCTAAATGTAAATGTAAATTAATTTCGGGCTTATCAGTGGTATTCCTTCAAAAGTACTTAGGTACTATTATTGTTGGCGTATTCGTCTATAATGAAGGGATGCAATTACAAGTAGACTATTGACTTGCAATACCAAAACAATATTTGCGACACGGGTCAATGGTTTAGTAATCCAACGCATTACGGTAGTGTTTGTGGGTCTAAGCATGTTAATCGTGCCAATGGCAATCGTCATAATAATAAAATTCTACTTTACATTGTCGAAATCTAATGAAAACACGAACATAAACTGTGTTGCTGAAAAAAAGCTTTGAAACTCTGTTGCTCTTAACTGTGTAATTAAGGATTTAACAGTGCAAGTTTTTGCAGATTTAGATACTTTATATAACTTAGGTTACCATTTCTTTTTTGTAGGCATACAACAAAATTTTGCAACATATAGGTGTTACTTAGGTGATAAATTATTCACGCGACACGGCTTAACATTAACAATTTCAACTACTATGATCAAACGCTATCATGTAGTTATATCTCAGAGTAAAACTTAATAACGTTATTGTCTCTATTATCAAATCACAGAACATTGATAAATTGCCAAGCACGCCTTTAAGAAGGAAGAGACGCATAAACAGAACACTTAATTTAATTGACTCACCTCTCGTGCAGCGACTGCAGCGTTTTCTTGGGTAAGAGCCGTGCCGTAAGGAATGGTCATCGATGGCAGTACCACCTGGTTTCAAACCATCGTCACCACAAGCTATTCCCTCGGGAATGTCGTCTTTGAAACTCCTAGAGGACGACGCTATGCTGACTGTTCTCTCTCTTGTCATGAAAGTTCCAATGGAATGCCTCCTTTGTTCTGGTTTGATTGCGCTGCAGTTGTAATACCGCGCCGAGTCTTCGGTGATCAGCACTTCTTCTTTGCCGTACATTTCAGCAGCAATTGCTGCTTCTTCAGACGTCGGAAGTGGGCAGTACATGAGATCTTGAAACTGAGATTTCGTGTTCTTCAGCGAGTTGCTTCTGCGGGGTTCTTGAGAAGCTGGATGCTTGTAAGCCAAATCCGGAGCGATGTCGGACAGTCGGGGCTCACCCATTATGAGCAGTTCCTGATTAGAATCCGCAGAAGTAGAACTGACGGAACGCAAGAAACTTCGCATTCCTGAGAACTTTGGTTGGCCCGCGGACCTGGGTGTCAATTGGCGGTTCAAGGAGCAGTCCGACGAGCTGGACACGCTGTCTGTATTTCCCATTCTAGACGCGCATTTCAAAAAACTGAAAGTCGTCTGCGTCGGAGTATCAGAGCCAGCCGCGACGGTGAAGTATGACGGATTATCTGTAAACATGAGTAGGTAACTAACAACACTTTGTAAGCACAAGCAAATAGTGCATCACGCTGCATACTAATTTCGCGCTAGCTTTGGGTGACTCTCGGCTTGGAATTCTAATAGAAGTTTATGGTGGGGACGGGGTTCGTTTTTATGGGGGAGGACGGCAAAGGAGGAAGCCGAAGATCCGACAGGATGTTCGTGGAGACAGAGGTGCATTTTAATCTTTTCGTTTTAGTTTGAGGGGCCAGATTCTAGGTAATTACGCATGCGATCCGGGAATTACTATTGTTGCAGCTGTTTACAAACAGTGMACGAATATGGTAAATTGGAACTGTTCGCTTCGATGGGTGATGTTAGTGCATATTCATAATCCAGTACAACTAATTAAAAAGGTTAATGGATTAATGCAATTACGCAGATCTACTTTCATTCATGCAGCACAGCTGTATTATGAACGTGGTGTATTTACTCCACAATTTGCCAACTTGTGAATGGCCTAAACCAAATTAATGATTTTAACACATTGATTACTTTTTCATAGCTTTGTAGACAGATAATTAGATAAATATATTTAAGGAATAATTCAAACTTATTACTGATAACAGGCAAATGAAAGTTTGGTGATCACATATTAAGTGGTCGCTATTACAGTGTATGTATAGGGTAGACCATTTTTCGATTATATGCTAGCAGTTAAACTGTGAAAAAATTCTAATGGTGGTAGCAAAATCCGAGTTTCTGAGTATCGTTCAGTAGCCCAAACAGATCTTAGCTAAGTCGGGCCGTTTTCGATATACATAGTGTTTTTCAAAATTACTAATTTCTGTTCACACTCGCATCTCGGTGAAATGAATGTGTTTTAACAATTTTTTTGCGTAGTATAGAATGGCGTAATTCATATTTTCCTTAAATCAACGTTTTCTGAGACTGGACATATAAGTTCGTTTTTTCTATAGCCTTACCTTTCCAAAATGGAGTACATTCCATAGGGTAAAACAACTTTTTTATAAATGGCTGGTGCTGGCTTTGCTCGGAGCTTCTTTTTCATAATATACCATAAGGTTTTTTTTGCTAGAAGTCCAATTTAAAATGAAATATTATTTTCCAATATTCAGCAATATAGTATAGCAATTAACACCATCCTGCTAGAAGATGCATTCTGTTATTCAAACGTATTTGGTCGTATTCTGGTTTTAAATTATTTTTAAGCATTAATGTATTAATAATGAGTCATTTAGTTGACACTGATCCCCAAAAAATCACAAACGCCGAAAACTTATTTTTAAGGCAATAACTTCATCTTTAGTTCTTATGACACGGCTTCGACTGTCGCCAACAGTAACTTCAAATCTGGCCTTGTGGTTGTATATTAACCATCTTCCACCGATTCTACGACCACAGAACTCTATTTCTTTTTTGCCTTTCTGTTAATAAGCGCTTTTCGTTTGCTTTAAGTTTTAAATCCTAGTGTTTGGGCAGCCCCGTGACAAGTAGTACTTCCACAGTATTTTCAAATCTTGGTAATTTATCTTGGTACACTGTCGTAGTAGGTATCTAACCAAAATACGAGCGTTAAACGAAATCGGTAAAATTTGAAGAACACCCTGCATATTAAAAACGAATCACGAATATATAGATCTGTTTGCGTCACTGAGCCATACTTGAAAAAAAAAGATCATGACACTAGTCTTCACCATGTATCCATCTGCAGACCTGTACATCTCTTAACTTAAAATAAACTTAAATCAAACCTTTGGTTTCTGTGTTACAATTTCTTAATAATTATATAATAAGAAGAAACTAAATGTATACTTTCATATTTTGATATTACACTTATTAAAGCGTTTCTATGTTTGGTAGAGATCTGTTCAGCTCAACAAAAAGACAAATTCAAATTCAACAATGTACGAAATTTAACCAGTGGATTACAACATGCCTCAGAATTGCGTTCTACGGTTTTGGTGTGTTTAAATATCCCGTTACAACATTCTTTTACTGTAACATTATGTACACATTATTCTGTATAAGAATTTATTAGTGAAATAGTTCAACTTCATTGATATGTATAGTTAAAAGCTTATGAGGAGCCGTTCCCCAATATAAATAACTAAACGGAGATAATATCCAAATCACATTAAATTGTTGGTAAAAATTAATTCTAATATTGAGTGTGCAATAATCAACACTATCGGACCAAACTAAATCAGATACTTTGACTTTTCGAGGAAAGGAGAAAAATCTGTAAACTGTATTACTGAGTACTTATTATTTATGACGATTTTAGGTCATCTTCTCGGTATGGGGAAGATTAATATTTTTAATAATGTATTTTCGGGAATGCTGTTTAAAATTTCTGCGATTTTATTGACCAACGCCTGCTTGTTCCCAAACATTCTTGTTCTGATGTTCCTCTCAACCTCTTCTCATTGGGATGAAGTCAGATGACTGAGCAGGACAGTCCAATGTTTTAACGTCTTATTGTTTTAACCATTATAGGACTATAATATGTCATTTGAGCTTTAGGTCATTATCGTGTTAGTCAATGAAGCCCAAATACATTTGTCATTCTGTATAATGAAGCTTTGTGCTCCATATAATATTCCTGTGACACTATCTATAAAATGGATCGAGCTAATGCCATTCCATTAATAGAAAAATCATAAAAATACGTTTTCCGTCTGTGATTTTCAGTAGATGGACTAAATATGCAAGTCGTTATTCACTGTTTAGGCAAAATCCAAGATGGACAATTAAAAAAAACGGTTTTCTTGCAAGTTTTCTACCGTACAGGCTGTCCCATTTTAGTTGTAATTGTAGGGTATCTCGGTAACTATTAATGCTAGAGCGTTGCGGTTTCGACATTACTGTATTACTTTTCTGTTGTAAGCTATATCCAACTTTTGAATAATGTAACTTTTCTTCAGCTCTCAATATCTCGTTCGGGTATGTATATACAATAAAAACTGTGTTGGCATTTTTACAGATATTTTTATTCTGAATCCAGTGGCGCCCTCAAAATTTTTAAAGGGGGTCACAGTTTTGATATATAACACAAACTTGCACTTTTTTACATGGAAACCATAGTAGATTTTAATGTGGTTAAATAGACCTATTTTTTTATTAAGAAAATGGATAAATTGTTAGGTTTATTTTTACTAATTTTGGTGTTATTCAATTGTTTTTTAATTTTGTAATTGTGGTGTTATATTTTATGAATGTTATTTGCTTTAAGGCACTGTACAAGGTGTTCTACTTACTGATAAAATTGCTTAAAGCGTGTTTTAAGTGAGCTTTCAGGAATTCCATATTTATAATTATTTTCAAATACCGTACGGAATCCGATTAGAATAGAATTAACAGCAGCCTTAATATTATGTTAAAACACTGCACATTAATCACAAAAGTTCAAAGTTCTTGATCAGTGTATATCGTATCTATGTTTGTAGAATGCTACGAATGTGTTTTGTTTGCGTCTATGGGCGATGCCTAGATAAGAGAGTGTAAAATAGATTGGAGCTCTGCAAATCAATACTGTCAGAATGTCTTTAAACAAAATTTCAACAAGAAGACTTTTAATAAAGCAAGAATTGAATGTAGATGAATGCAACGAAATGTTTCATTTATCAATAATATTTTTCGTATTCCATAACCTATCATTACAGCAATAATGTTCGCAAAGAAGTAGCTATTAGAAAAGAACCTGATGATGGGCATTTTCATTAAAAAAAATGTTTCAAACAAATGAAGCTTCATAAATACATATGCCTATTCTCGGAATGTATTAAAATTGTACAATGGTCGTGAATTCTTGAAACCCTGACGACATAATATTAGAAATACAAGTGCGATGGGTTGTAGTCAATGATGATGTATAGTCAATTTCAAAGAGCGTTGAGCAGCAATAAAATGCTATCTAGATTCAAATGTTAGATAACTTGTGATCTTTTTTAATTAGAAACAACAAAATAAAGCTCAATGCAGTTTATTGTTTATCAGTAGCTACCTAGAACTTTTTGCGGATTCTTCGAAAATGAATCCATAAACAAAGTAATAATGTTTATATAGAACTAAAGAAAATAATGATTTGTTGCAAGTAAGTTTCCTCTCGTTCTGCATCTTGTAAAGAAGGATCGGAAATATGTTTCCATGCAAATATAATTGAATATCAACTACATAAATCAAGCTGTACATGATACTAATGGGAAATGATTACTTATTGATTTGAATTATACGACAGCCATACCGGTGCTTGAAAACTAATAGATGGTCTCCTTAGTATTTGTATGTTAGAAGCATAACACATGCTATGATAATAAATTTAAATGACATTCATAATCTACTCACCGAGATCCATTGTTCTTTGACGTTTCCTCGGCTTGCTTGCCAAACATCAAGACGCCAGTTTTCTGGCTGTGACAAACGTGAGGTGAAAATTCATTTAAGCTTGCTTCCGTAATGGATGTCAGCATACACTTCCACTCTGGAAAAGAGACACAACATTAGATAACGTTTCTGGTTTCTATGCGGAATAAAGTAAGCTTTCGATTAATTTAAATTGAAAATATGTTGACGAAGAATAAATTATTACGTATTCCGAATTTTTCTAGGTGACTAAATAGGGCTTTGTCGTCTTTATATAAGATGTTAAATTTATGTTCCCGATATGGATATGTACGTATTGTGCAAAATGCAAGGGTGAAGTATTTTCGTTGGGATTGCAGGGTACAGGCTACAAGTGGTAACAGATAGCGAAATATTCATATTTTTTTTAACATAATTTAGTGGCGCTAAAAGATCTTGGCTAACTTGTACTGTAACTGTACCCCGATCATTTATTATATCTATCGAAAAAATGTTTTAGAATTTCCAAATTGATTTTTAGTAGCATAAAACTGTTCATTCAGTTTTTCTTGAAATAACTTTTTCAGGGATACAACATTAATGTTCGTTTTTTTGCGTCATCAAATGTCTTTCGCCATTACCGGTCCAAAAATTTATTGAGGTTCATATGTTAAAATAACTCCTCTTTATACTCATATTTCAATTTCCCTCATATTGCGTTAAATAAATCGTTGTATGCGACGACATAACRGGTTTTTATAAGTATATTTCTCGTATTTACCCTTCTTAACGCAACCTACAAGTTCTCAATGCTTGATTTTCGGTCCACCCGTCCGTGGATAGTCGGCTCCTAAGCGTCGGATTGACCTCAGGTTTTAGCTTATGGCCTGGAGGCGTGACCAAATAAGTTTTTTTAAGGTAGGTTCMCTGGGATGCTGCTCATGGGCTCAAAATGCCCMTTCTCGTAGAAAATTTAATACATTATTGCTTCGTGGTTGTTGAATGTGGTTTTTGATGCTGAATATGATAACGCACCTTCAATTTCGATTAAGACTATGACGAACATCCACCATGGGTGTCGCTAAAAGTGAACTTATCTTGCGACCCCCAATTTTTATGATGATATCAAATACTGATCTGTGATGCGTGTTTGCGTTGGAGTTAAATTTCTAACTTTAGTATAGAAAAAGAAGCAAAAAATCGTGTTTTGTTTCTTGTTTCTAGTTTTGAAAACATATTTAACTTCTGGTATTTAGAATACTTGGCAATATAGGTGGTTTTGGATGCTTTCTTGCAGTGTTTTGTCTTTAAGTATTTTTGTTCCTTGTTCTAAAGTAAAATTAAAAAGGGTAAAGGAAATAATTTCTTTTAGTAATATACTTTAAAAAAATCTCATTAAGGCTATATTTATAGGACTATATTTAACACAATTCAATAAGATATATATAGTACAGTTTATTGAAATAAAAAGTTATTTTTAAATATTTTATATTATATATTTTAAATAAATTTAGGATAGAAGGCGATATTATTTAATAGCGCAAACACATACAGGGCGTTCAATTTACAAAAATCGACTTCTATGTTATATCTCGGAAAACGTTAATTCAAGAAAATAATTTGCTGTACTACTTTATGTTCGGGAAAAAATCAGKGAAAAACTTTTTTTGGTATCTTTGACAGTAAGCGAGATAAGGGTGTCAACAGAGGTCAATGAGATATAAAAAAGCCTATACGTCGAAAACAAATAAAGTAAGCTAAGATCTGTTTGCGAGCCTGATATGCGCTCGAAAAAAGATATCTTGATACCTAATACATTAGTCTTTATCTCACACCGATTAGTCGGTCGGTACTCTGTGGGTAATCCTAACGCAAATGCTCCACCATGTACAACTATATTAAGTACACTTAACATTATTAAGCTTTTGTATAAACTTTGAGTTGTACTAGATACTACATATCTAAAATGATTATCAATGCATAGCATCTCTCCGTTTGGGGGTAATAGCTACTGTTGCTATTTCAAAAAATTTCGATAAATACCATTTTTAAAGATTTGCTGTGCGAGTCAAATCTCGTTTGGTTCCAAAACTTTTTGGTAAAAAAGCATCACGTTAACATCTGTGAAACACTGATTTCTGACTACCAACACGTCATGAAATGCATCATTATTGGTTCACCAAGAGATGTTTGTTTCCATCCTTTATTTGAAATTCAAATTCTACCCCTTAGATTTTAAGGAGATAGAGGAGTAAGAAGTGGCTCAGTAAGTCAACAAACACGCATCATATCGTTTCACTGATCGTAATTCAAACGGTAACTGCGCAAAATTTGCTTTAAATTGTTCTAAAACAAGTGCTAAAMAGGACTGTGTTATCATCTTTGACTTTAACAGTGTAAACATTTTGTGGCAATGTGTGTAATAGTTAGAATAAGCGCACTATATATATTAGTGACTGATATTTAGTATGCCAGTTAGGTCGATAAATTCAAGTTTCTTCCGAAAAGGTATTTAGATTCTTATGCATGAAGCGCTTTGCCTATTAATTTTGTTTTAAGTTTGTAATAAAGCACCTTGGTATTGGTTTACGAAACCATTATTAACAAGGACCATGAAAAAACTAATATAGGAGGATAAGTTCTGTTAAAAAATTTAAGTATAATTTGAAACTAAACAGACCTAGAAGCAAAGTCTTGGAGGCTAATACACAGTTGTGGTACAGAAGTAGGTAGAACTTATCTCCTTCCTCTGATAGGAAGTATCAAGATCATAAAAAAATAACTCAATACATATTGTACCTATAGCAATTATCATAATTTAGGCTGTGTGCACATGAGGGCTTTGCATCCTGTCATTATTAACATACTGTACCATTAGTTTTTAATTTAACCCATAACAATAAGTAACTATTTATTTGAAATTCGAATCAACCGAAATAAAAATTTCCAGAGAGTAATTTAGTCCCTGAAATATTAAAAGGGTATAAGGCTTTTAAGATTACGCTTCGTTCTATTTATTTTACTTTCGTAGTATAATTCCACTTGAACGTTGCACTTGTTCCAAAACAAATTTTTGTCCTACCAAACAAGCTGTAATTTCGCTCTAGACATGTTTATTGTACATCATTATACAATGATTTGGTACAGCAATCGTGTTCGATTTTTTATACACTTGGCAACACTTTATTTTGACTATATGCGTCTATTTCTAATACTAAAAAGGTTCTACGCGTGGTGTAGATAACATGTCAAAAAGATATTGTCAACCATGACATGTTTTCCAAGATAATATTTTTTTATATTAATCAAATGTAGTAATCGAAAGACTCGGACATGTTTGAGTTTATGGAAAAATGATAATTTTTGGTCACTCGTTAAAAGATACAGAGCTCTGAGTCTCTGATCGCTCGTCGTCGGCGATAATCGTGCCCCATTCAATGAAACTTGTATCATTGGCCTCACACCCATACACGAAATCATGGACATTTTCATGTTATACCAAGCGTCATTTTAACAATAACTCTATACATATAAAAATGCACCTTTAGTTTGCTTTAGAATTAGTGCTTCTGACGATAGTGAGATTAGTCACGTCTCGTAGCAAACTAAAGCTTTTCATGTTGAATAGCAGCGCACCATAGCATCACCCTCTATCACAATAATTACGCATTTTCTTACAGKGCCTCGATTCCTCTGTCATTCCTTAAATTTTCAAAAATTGTTAACCTAGTTCATCCTATTACGGCATTATCTCAAACTTTTGTAAAAGGCATTGCGCAATCTTTTATCTCACAAGACCAATGGTAGTAAATGCTGTTTTTGCATTGTAATTTACAGCATCTACGAGCTAACTACTTCATTTGTTTAACACAGTTCCATGTTTTTGAAACTTATTAAGTATAGATTATTACAGGAAATTTGTGATTATCTGTCCTGTGCTTCTCCAGTGTATTCTATAAGGTTGATAATCCGTACAACAGGTACAATTTAATGTTTCTATTTATTTCTATTCAATATTCAGGTGGTACTATTGATGCAACTGTATTAGAAGTTCATATATAGACTCGCTTTGTACTTTGTACGTACCATCAAGCTATACTTCCGGCATATGAGGAATATGTGTATAAGTATTTCCGCTAGTGTTTAATGTTTGCATTCAAAGATATAGATTTATTGTTAGTTGCTGTATACCGTTCATGCATCAAATATTTAATTAACAGTATTTGCACCTAATGAATATTCAGTACCAACCACCCACGATAGAATCTGCAGCGTTGTTGTGCGGTAGCAAAAAGTTTACGCTGTTTAATAACCAAAATAAACACAAACAAATAAATAACAACAAACAATGCGATGATGAAGTAGGGTCAGTTATTATTTATTACCAATGTTGATTTGCTGCACGCGCTGTTTCTTGTAAATATTCGTACAAATAATCTAAAAACTATCCTATCATTTCCTAGGGACCATTGTTTTGTGTGTAGTTGCGAGACAGGTAGCTAATTTTTTACAGTAGTAGTGTACGCTATTATTGTCATTTACTAATGTGTCAAAAAATAAGGTGAATTGTTTAAAATTCATTGCTATTGTGAGAGCATACAGTTATTTCTTGCAGGTTGGTAATACTGTACTGTCCTTGATATCTGTGCAGAGTTTCGTCAATATATTAAATTGCTACACGTGTTTTTGTAACATATGAGATTAGATTAGATTTTTACTATTTAGGTACTATGTCTGATTTTGTTGAACAAAGAAATTGCATTAAATTTTGTTTGCGGGAGGAATATTCTGTCGCGGAATCTTTGAGGATGTTACTATAGGCCTTTGGTGATTTTTTTGTTTATTGCAAAAAACATGTTTATAACAGCGCCCCGAAAGACCATCAACTGATGTTGATGTTGTCAACTGATGTGCATTAGACGCTTAAACCTTGTTTGGTTCAAAAACGCAATTTTTTTGAAAAATGATTTTTTTTTGACTACCAAGATGTGATGAAACGTCTCATTACTGGAGAAGAGACTTAGATTTACGTATTCGACTCGGAAACATCGAGTGAATAGCGTACAAAAGGTTAACCAATACCAAAAAAACACATCAAAGTCACTAAAAAAATCAAGGTCGTGTTGACAATTTTTTATGAATGTCGTCACGTATGAATTCTTTCCAACCGGCCAAATGTTAACAAGGAATATTACTCGTATTAACGTTAAGCATCGTTTGCTTGATGCCATGCACCACAAAAGGCCGGAATTGTGGACAGACAACACCGTATCACACAGCATTGATAATTCGTGACTATTTTTCCAAAAATGCAACTCATATCGTTCCGCAACAACAGTTTTCATCTGAATTAGCTCCGAGTGATTTCTGGCTTTTCCTTAAACTCAAAAGACTACTTACTCCGTGGATACTGTTTCGACTCGATCGAGTAAGTAGGTAAGAGTCGAATGGATGAAAGCATTGAATGCCGTACCGGAAAGGGGACTTTTCAGACTGTTTCGAGAGTTGGAAAAAAACGTTGACTTTAAGGGCAATCGTATCGAATGGGGATTATTTGGAACTTCAAACTTGCATCGAATATAGTATCGAACACCTGTATCTTACATATGTATCGAATATATGTATCTAATACTTGTACCGAATACATGGATAGCGTACTTGTATGGAATATGTACTTGCATCGAACACCTGTATCGAATAAATGTATGAAATACTTGTATCAAATACATGTAGCGTATACATGTAGCGTATACTTGTATCGAATATTTGTATCGAATACTTGTATCGAACACTTGTATCGAATACTTGTATTGAATACTTGTATCGAAAACATGTAAGTATTGAATACTAATCGTACTAATCTGTCCTGTCCAAAGATGTTAGATATTTACATCATTTAGATATCCAACATGCTCAAATGAAAACACTAGGTAGTGCATAAGCAGTGCACAAGAAGAAATGAATTCTCAGTTTTATTCGCTTACGGTTTGTTGTCTTGGTACTAGTAGCACTTTGKCATGCATTTGGCTCTCCGTCATTCTCTTACAAGTCAAGCGAATTGGCTTATATTAAGTCCTTGTTTTAACTAACAGCATACAATCACTTAGGTTGTGTAAATTGACAGTTCGAAACATTTTATTGTTATAGCGTGTAGTTTTGTACCGAATTGTAATTTTTCTTCGCTGAATTTATTAGATGTTTAGATTCTTCAATTTTTAATTTTTTTAAACAAATTCACCTGATTTTTTAATACAGTGTTATGCCTCTTCTAGAACATATCATACAAGTATTTTGCTGTACTTTAGACATATATGAGTATCCCGTCTTCACTTCATTTTTATGGCTGCATTTTGAAAAAAGTATACTATAAACTTTTCTGGTTAATGCAGATAACAAAATAAATAGGATTAACATTAAACCTAGAAGAAATAAACTAAATGTAAATTACTGCGACGAAACAAGATTTAAAAAGAAACAGCATGGTATAGGTATATCGAATACTACACTGATATTCAAAGTAAAAAGTAAAAAACTAAAATAATAATAATAATAATAATTTGAATAATGATGTAAAGTTTTTGTGTAAGTATGTATACCGTTATACGCATATATTATGTCAGTGATGCTTAATATAAGTATATAAATGCGGCGATTTGAGTGCAACAGTTTGTAATTGTGGTATTGTGATTATTTCTAAAAGTAATTAGTTGTAACTATGCAGCTGCTTATTTGGGGATTTTCTATTTACTTCTCCATTTGAAGAAATAATTAACAGAAATTTTGTAACATTAAATTTGATTAACGTTTTGAGTTTTCCGTCCTTACCAACAACGTCGGTCTTAAAACGTTGCCCGTACCTACAAGAGTCAAAATACTCATTGAGTCTCCAGTCGTCGTCACGTGCGCTAATTCAGAGACAGAATCGTCTTTTTGAATGAAATTCTCGCGCACATTTTATTGCATTTATAATTAGTAGTTGGCAAAAGTGTTGGCTAAGCTGCTCTTGCTCGGCCAACTAGAACATGTTCTTTAACATCGCGTTCACTGGAAAATAGAATACTCACTAATTATTATAATTCAAAGCTCAATGAGGATGCAAGGAATGAAAATTTTGTACAAACACCCTTTAAACGAGTTTTTATTTTTACATATGTGATGCAGAAGTAAGCTTTTTTCTTCTTAGCAAATGCGAATAATAGCATTTTTTCAATATTTAACCACACGAACATGTTAAAATTGATAAAATAAAGTAGGTTTAACTTGTATAACCACGTAAAATGAACACGCGTAGAAAATCAATCAGCTTTTTTAAATAAACTCCAAAACTCTGGAAATTAAAAAGCAGGGACTTTTAATTGTTGCACGAACAGCAGTAATAATTTAATTTTCAGAAATGTCTTTAACTGCGTCATTGATTTTTTTAATCTTCTTATCCCGCATAGTTGGTTACGTTGGAAATTATTATTTATTTCGCCTTCAAGAAAAAAATTGGTGAGATTTGGAGGTTTCAGTTTAAAAATATTCTAGCGTTATCTGAGTAACTTGCCTAGCCACCCACCATGGTGAAATCACATTTTTTCTAGTTTGAAAAGGTATACCTTGTAGCAGAATTTTTAACATTCGTTCAAGCACCATCTAAGTGACCGTTGAAATAGTCCTATTATTTTTTCTTCCAACGCCAAATTGGAAACTCATGCAACTCGGCCCACGTTGATGCCAATTTATGGTAGCCTACTACCAGTAGTGTTCGTTGTTGTTGTTCATACCCTGACAATTTACAAATGCTTTATCTGTTTTTTTTTTAAAAAAAAACATTACCYAGTGTTTGWTGTAATTCCACATGCTAAAGATTAAAATATTTCTTTTATAATTTGATGTTTTTTGTGTTCGTGAAAATAATATGCCATGTGTAAGTACGWCTATTACGTTGCMTTCWTTTGGCGTCCTACCTCGGGTCTTACTTGTCTCGTCATGCAAATACTTTACCACACTTTCCACACTGGTGGACCTTCGTGGAATAATGCATCCTCCCGGGATACCTTGTTGCATATTCCCATACTCAACAACTATGTTGACTATTAATCTATTAAGACTATATAAGGAATAGTGAAAGATAAACAATCAAATAAAATTGAATTTCTAGCTTACTGCTGTGATATCCTCAAGTACTAAATATAGGATTAAAATATTTCGAATACTATTTCAGATGAAAGCTATATCGAAAAAATTAACGGATTCTTAGTCGCATAGAACGTTATTTTATAATGCTAGCTTATCAGACTTCTGACTATACATCATTCCATTGAACATTCTTAATTCTAGTTGCTATATGCAAATTTATATTGTGCGCATACAGTTGACCGTAATTGTAAACGTATATTCAATGATAATTACACCAAATATAGTTTTGGTCTTGCTGTTAACCTTGTCATTGTCAAGTTGCTCGGTGCATCTTAATTATGTGCACATTGAAAGATCTGTTGATTGCGTTTCGCGACCGTGCATTTTCAGCAACATTTAATTTGTTTGGCACCTCGGCATTAAATCGATAATGTCTTGTTTAAAATGTATATCACCACCATTCACCTGGGCGTAGTCGTCTACGAAAACTGAGTAGGGATTTAATTACCATCCACCCACTTGCAAATAAGCTTGTTAATTTTGTAATTAAAATCGTAATAGAGATCCGTAGTTGGGCCTGTGGAGACCAATAGGAAATATTTATAACAAAAGATTTTATTAAACAGCCTAGTATTAAGTTTTTTACAAGCATTTCTACTCTTATTCAGCCCTAACTGGGCGTGGGATAGCAATTCTGCCATTCCATACTGTATAGGGTTGTTACTCGTATAGCAGAAGCTGCATGAAATAATGTTTTCAAATAAAATGGGAGAACACAGAAATTGTTCATGTTTCATGTTATGTCAAAACTGACGTTTCTAAATTTGCGAAGCAGGTTTCTCTGAAATCTATTGATGTTGGATGATGTTCAATCACGGCTTCCTTAATTATCGAAATTTACAATTGTATACTCCGATCACCGAATAGATGGAGTGATCACGTGAATTGTATGCATCTGTTTATTCGAGTCCGACTTAATCTTTATAACAAATTTTTGATTACTGAACAATTAACTAAAAAATTATGAAATGATTATGGTTTAAAAATTACGTGAAGAACACGCATCATGATCACTCCATCTGTTCGGTGATCGGAGTATAGAACGAGTGATCATGGTTTTATTCATTAACTATTGATAGCTACCCCTCGTCCTTAGATGCAGATTTCGAAGAAGCGTGGAATATTGAGCGTTCCACACTAATTCCCAGCTAATCAAGGATGCGATGTGAACATACAAGATTTTCAAGGTGTGGTATGAGTCAAAAGACCAACACATTGGCGAGAAGGTTATGGTGGCGTACTTTGACCAAAGAACAAAAATTAAAACCGCCAGGAAGATAATTTTTGTTCATGACTCGCTCGACATTTACAAATTTTCAACTTTAATTGGCCTCCTCAAATGGAAAAATATTGGTTATTAACAAAAAAGACCTTTGTATTTACCAAGAAAATCATGTCCAGATTCTTAATGATTGAGGTAACAGTTGACAAGTATTTAACTCATGCGGTAAATTTGGATGACTAAGCATTATATTTATATACTTAAAATATGAGTAGGTGTTAAAAATGTTTTTGTGTTTTAGGTAGCAATGACCAATGATATGTAAAAGGGAAGAATTATACAATATGGCCATTTACGACATTGACGATCAAGAAACATTTCACAAACAAAATAAACATTCAGCGAACGTTTACTGTTACAAACAGGTAGGATGAAAATATTCATTATTTAGAAATTTATCGCCGTACTTCAGCCACCTTTCTAGCAGTTAGAAGGAGGATGTGCTCGGGTTAAAAAGGCTTGGGGGATGGAAATCCTCGACCGTACTGAGAGTTACGTCGAAGATTCCCTCCGAAACAAATTGCAGTATGCAAAACAAATCACGATAATGCAACCACATGATCCTCCAACATTTCTGAATCTGAATGTTTTGAACCTTTACCTGCTACTGCAAATTCTACTTCACGGACATCGATAGTTTAGCCTTTAACCTTGTTAGCCTTAGCATTTTACTGTACTAGAAACAAACATAGTGAGTGAACAAATTAAGCTTGATCGCAAAAAATAATCAACCGTGATATTACAAGTTGTTTTAAGTTCAATACATTCATTTTTGTTTATGTCTCCTTGCAGATGTTTATATGCTGCATGAAAGCATGAAAATAATTTTAAATGAAAATATAATACTTGCTTTATAAGAGAGAAACGAAGAAAGATATCAAAAAATGTTAAGGATGCAATAAAGATATTCCAAGTCAATTCCCACAGCTTTATTAATAAAAAGCAAAGGGCTTTCGACCACTGAAATAGTTATCTTCAATGCAATATTGTGACTGGTTAAAGAATATTTAATTCTACATAAAATATACAGTAACCATCACTAATAACGTTACACTAAACAAAATTAAGGAGATGAGCTCATATGACTCAAAAAAACTTTTTCACTGGTTAAAAGCGCTTTGCCTTTTATTAGTAAAGCTGGGGAATTGACTTGGAATAATCGCATTACTTGCTGGACTATCTACTTACTCCCACTTGGAGATGGATCAGATCATTATCTTAAAAATGTTAAGAGCCAAGAAGACAATAGAAAGAACCAGTAACTATTATTTACTCTCACCAAAATTTTTAGCAAATGGAGGCCCGGATCTCTGTAGGTCTCAACCCAAATCTTATCGTTATATCTCACGCAATTAGTTGTTAAGAAGAAAAAGGTAAAAACTCTAAACTTTACCGCCCTTTATCTCCGAAACAAAACGTTCTTTACATAAAAGATGTATAGTCAAACCAAACTTATTTTTGAGTGTCCTATCGGTACTCGTTTACGTTTTAGTTTAACAATAATTTGTACTTTTCTAATAAGAATGTTGTACTTTTAATGTTGTTTTTTCAAGTTACTTATTATTATTAGTCACAAGTGCAACCCTGCCCTCTTCCAATCGTAACGAATTCAAACGTGTCTAGAACTTCATTTGGAAGCGATACCGCAACACATTTTGCCAAAATAGTTTGCTGCAGTGACTAACGAACCTCGTCTAAACCCTTGGCCTAAAAGATAAAGTTTCATGTTTATTCCAAGAAATACGAGGACGCAACAGCTCAGTCTAGGCGGGAATGTGAAGCTACGGTTTTCACTGCCAGCATAGGTGGGCAACACATTCATTTATGGATACTTATTTTTGTAAGTTCGCATATAGTTCGATGAAAATTCTATTATTGACAATAACTTGTGTGGATATCCGGAATCCTGCAACCGTGTAATTCGGGATGTTTATAGTAGCAATGTAGATCACTCCGTAAATATCCTAGTTGGTGTATTTTGAATTCCTACAAGCTTCTACATTGCGGTAATTTGTTTAACACTAATGACCAACGGTTTATTTGTAACACCATCCAAGTTTATGAATTCAAGTATTTCGGGATACCGCGCGTATGTATTAATGTCACGCCGTTAAAATCTTGATCGCTGACTACACGAGTGAGAAATAACACCAAATAACATATACCGAAATAGGTGATAACCATATGTTAGCAGTATTTATAGTAAGTGTATGCTTTACACAAATTGCTAATGTACTATTCAAGGACGAGATTGCGACAACATGATCTGCCAGTACAATGATCTTTACATCTAACAAATTGTGAAGAAGAATGGGAATAATTTTACGGTTTTATTTTGCAAATAAGATCATTCACTCATTTTAAAATACATTGGTAACTATGTCTACATTGTCTTTAGAATGATTAAAAGCTTCCCAGAGAAGGGTGGTATCTAAAAGCTCACAAAACTTCTTCTGAGCGTCAAATTTTATTTAAAAAATAATCGATAAATCAATTATACTCTTTCCGTATATACACTGTCCGCAAATGCAAATCCAGAAAAAATACTCTGCTTATAGACACTTCTGGTGAATGATCTTCGAAGAACAATGGTAACGACTATACAGGTCTTACAATTAAATTTTTATGTGCATTCCACTACGGAGGCAGGATGTTAGTTTTTATAGTTGTACGCAAATGTTACATACTTGCAGTGATCCGTGGACACCTTTCTATTGAAATCTTGCATAACTTAACATGGGAACTTAGTACGTTTAATCTTTGTCGGAAACTAAACTAAATTGTTGGAATTCGTGTTACAGTTTTCATAAACACAAACGTGTTAAGAAAACTACGAATTCGGCAACAGCACGTKCTGAACACCATCACCAAGGGTAAAAACTAGCAAACTACTCGTGCGAAAGTAAAATATTTATAGAAGGGCATGCACATGTTTATTTTTATTCTCACTTACTTATTTATGACTCAGAAAAACTCGCGATAAATCAGCAAGTGCTTCTGCGAATAATTTGTTAATTTTAACAGATGTGCCGCTTGATCACTGCAAATGTGAAAGAAGTATGGCATTACAACTCACCCTGACGTGCACACTGATTTTAACGAGACGCAGTGCACGGCCCGTAAAAATTATAGCCTCGATGTAACACAAACGAGTCTTTATTTCCGACGCTAACTGTTGTACAACCGTAGAAACTTCGAACTATTACTATGCCCGCGTAAAGCTCAGGACTGCGCTGATGTTAAAAGTTTTGGGATGAGCGGTCTGGAGTAGGGGAAGAGACGCATCTGTACATCATTTAAATGTTTATGACAGGAGCTGAAAGATCGGAAATGCCTTGGTTTACACGATTCCCCAGTGGAACTACTTTTGCCCTGTGCTGTTACCCTTCGTTCAATCATTGCTGAATGTTTCAGTCATATAAATTTCATGAACTGTCTGCTCTGGTATGAAGATTCCTTTCCAATTCGTTTTATTGCCTTGACCAAAAACGTTTTTTTTTAATTTAATTAATTTATTCATCTTGTACCTCCTTTACTGCAATAAATATGAAATAAGGTTTACCAGTTTTACTCAGATTTATGTTTTATGATTTCAGTTTATACCTTTTTTATACAGTTTATAACTTTGTTATTTTAAACAGACCCTCTATCACAAAATTGTTTTCTGATATTTTGTAGATTAGGGCACATTTCAGGAAAATAAGTTTGATTATACCAAATGTTTCAAAAGGTTTGACTTCATAATGATACCTACATTTTTTTAAATGACATCCTATTATTTTTTGCGACCACCAGGATGCCATTTTAGTTAATTGTATAACTCCATTTTTTCCATTTCGATTCAGGGATTGCTATAAACAAATAAAAACAAAAAAAATCGGTTTTATATCATTAGCTTTAAAAATTAAGAAAAATACAAACAGCACCCCCTTGATAACCTTAATACTGTGAAGGTACTTTTAAAATAAAGTCTTGCTAATTATGTTTGATCGATCCGAATTACTACAGCGTGTGCATACTTTATTACCAACTTTTGAAACTTAATAGTTAATGCTCTCAAATACGCTCTGTAACATTTGTATCACCTCAAGGAAATTCTTTTTCCGTCTAATTACTGTGAACTTCTGTCAAAGAAAATTCAAGTTATTTATGTACGAAGTTGTCCAAATCAGAACTTGTAAACTTTTATCTGTCACAAAGGAAAACTGTAATACGCTACCTTTACTAACTTTTTAAATATTGTCGAGTTAAGCAAGTCTTGAGAAAGTAATTGTTTGCCAATATTTCTTACGATAAGAAATGCTTTAAACAACAGAACTTTAAAACGCATGTCTGTACCGCAACGAACTGCAGATAGATCTATTTCGCTATCATTATAGCTCATCAGTGCAGTTTAGGAAGTAGATCCCATTACGCAAACTACGGTGTGTAAAATATGCGTTGATTCAGTTTTATACAGGAAATAATAACTTTGATACAATAATAATTTGGGTTGTAATTAGCGCTGGTCGTCAGAAATTGGCCACCACGGACCACGGCAGAAGTCCGCTCTGAAGCTTGCAAATAACGAGCGACGACTGACTTAGCTAATAGCTACAAAAGCGCCAGATGGCGTTCAGCAGGGTTATATTTTGAAAAACTTTGATGGATATATGCCACTTTGACCTAGAATTTGAATAGGGCTTTGATGGTGCAGTGGTTAGCACGTTTGACTGGTAATCAAAAGATCCCGGGTTCAAAAATCCTGATCAAAGCTGGCAATACTTTTTATTTCATATATTTGCGTGCAAAAACCGCAATTAAATCTTCTTATAGTCATTACACAGGGTGTTTTATAAAGAAAATTGAAAACATCACCACCAATAAAGTATAAGATATGAAAAAATCCACTAAAAGAAGTTAGTTGGAATGCCATTTTATACTTCCATACCAAATCTCACGAACACACTATTTTTTTTATTGAAATATATTTTGAATCAGGTATGCACATAGATATGCAGGTATACAATAAACTGCATTATAAGAAATAAATCAAACTTTAAGTAACTTCAAACAAATTAATTATTGAATAAATAATAATAGGTTAACTATATATTATAACAAATTGTAAGGAATAAAGTTTAAACAATGAGTTTCTACGAGAATTCACCCATATTCGCATATCTTTCAGTTCTTTGCCTAAAATCCTTAATATTATTTCTAACGGTATGGATTTTAATGCATTAGTAATTTATTGCTGTAAAATTGCTACATCATTAGGTAGCTTTTCAGGGAAAACCATTTGCTTAAGGCGAACCCATAAAAAAGTCTAATGTTGACAGGTCAGCTGGTTTCGATGAGCACTTCATTTCCTGGAAATCCAATTTTCCCCTAAGTTTGTGTACAACCATTGAGTATCATTTCTATGGAGTGATTAGCGCATCAGCCATCCAGTTTTAACATTCCTTCAGTAAAATCAGGTCCTTTCACTTTTACTTCCGCATCCAACGGAAGGAAAGTACTGTATCGCGAAAATATTTTTTTATTTGCTCAATTGCTTGTCTGTGTGTCCGTGGTTTTGTGTGACTTTCGAAAGACGATATATGAACTTGAAATTTGGCATACATATAAATCCCAACTACCCAAAGCGACCTATTGTTTTTGGGGTAAGTAGAGTATCGGAAAGGGGGTGAAACTGAGGGGTAACTACTATTTTTTTCGTTTTAGTATGTGATTCGTAGTATAATTGCGAGTATTATTCGTCCCTATACATTTTCGGTGCAGCAAACTGTTTAGAAGATATTAGCAAAAAAGCGTCATTTAAAAAAACGGTTTTTCCTAAATATCTCCGAAAATATATTCAAAAAATGGAAATAGCATCACACAGGAAAAAAATTTCTCACAAAAAGAGTCAATTTTTTTCCAAAATGTTGACATTTTCGAAATATTCCCAAATAACGTATTTTGGACCCTGTCCATACGATCTTTTTAAAATTTTAGTACTATAGTATAGAAGATCAAATTTTTGATCGGAAAGCACTCTTGCAGTTTGTTTGTTAAATTAATAATTTTCGAGTTATTTGGAAAACACCGAATTTTAAAATTTATGTATTTTTGCTAATAGGTATCACGAGAACCGTTTCGCTTAAAAAATGTGTAGAGAGAAAAAAATGCTCAAAAACTGATTACTAATCGTATAGTATAAGAAATAAAAGCGTAAATGTCATTTTGACAATTGGATGTGGAAGTATTGATTCAATTTGCAGCAGTTTTTTATAATACTGTCTTCTAGAATAAATTCTAAAGTTTAGATTTTTAGATACACAACATTTTGAGGCGATACAACTAGTTGTAAATACCGATTCATCATTATTTTTCCTCCAATAGTTAGACCACTCTACGGCCGTCAAGTATATCTTTAGTATGTGATTTATATGCCTTAAGCTGAAACTTTCTTATATTGATAATACCTGATCTCTCACTTAGTGGCTTCCTACGTTAATCTCTAGCCGAGTCACGAGCTATTATAGCCCCAAAATCGTCTTCATGATACGTTTTCCTTTTTTCTTTGATACTTTGTTTGTTATACGTGACACTACACTGTATGGAAATTTAAACATAACGTTTTCATGCAATGTAAGCACAATTTCTTTTTCGTCATATCTGGTGATTACGAGTCCGTAAACAGTTTTACACATAGATGGCTTTACATAAAAAATATGACTAACATTGACAGTAGTCGAGAGTAATGTCAATAATGAATAACTGTTTGTTTTCTCATAGCCGTACTTAAATATTACAAACTCCTCAAGCAAAAAAAATGGATATTTAGAAAAATTATTGTAATTGGGAATGAGGGTATAAAATGGCATTCCAAATTGTTATTTGGAATAATAATAAATGTTTTTTAGTGGACTTAAAAAATAAAAATACTTTATTGGTGGTGATTTTTTCCATTTTTCTTATAAAGCACCATATATAGTTCATATTTTGTTTATACACAAAAAGCAGTACACGAATACCGAATGTCATTCCAAAATTCGACATATTTTGTCAATTATTTCCGTTGTTTATCCATGAACATATATCCCATAAATTCTCCGTAATGTTTTTTTAAGTGACTCGAACCAACCAATGTCTCAAAATTTCGACTGTATTAATCTTGCACATGCTTTTTTAACATGCTATACGTAATGTTTCTGTAAACAATGAAATTAGGTAGATTAGCGAAAAATCTATTTTCAGCCATCTCCTTATTAAAACTGCCACTACCAGCGTGTTGAGAGCTGATATTGAAGACTACACCGTATATTAATAAAAAAAAAAAACAGGAAACATGTAACTTGTTACCTGTTCCGCCAAAATAAATATAGAGCTACCGTATAGTAAATAAATATTCTCACTTGTTAATTAAAATTGTTGATTGATAATGTCATGTTGTATGCTGAGATCTGATATTGCAGGGTACGTTGTACACTAATAAAAACAGGAAAGATTTGCTTGTTCCGCGTTCCGCAAAAATAAATATAGAACTACCGTGTGGCAAAAAAAATTCAGATATCAGAGGTTATCAAACTCTTCGGTGCTATTACTAAACGTTAGTTATGTGCAAGTAATTGGGATTGCGATTTATTATTATATATAAATAAGCCATTGTCATTTAATAACTGAAACAATCTTATGTGTTTGAGTTTATTTTGTTTGCACTGGAAAGAGTTTGTGGTACCTTGGAAGATGTGGGTAATAGATTTTTGTTGAAGATTAACGACGTAATAGATCGCACTGAAAAGTGGTAAGTCTATTATTATAATAAGAGTACTAGCAACCGCACAGTCAATTGCAACAAATATTCGTTTAGGATGAGTACTAATTTATGAGGATTTGTTTACCCTGACTGTAACCTGTTGTCAGTTTATGTTATATGTAATAACCGACCTAATCCGCCTACAGCGGAGAAAGAACTGTATATGCCGCAAGTGTTAACGATACCTTTTGATGCTGGCCGAGTGGCTAAATGCTAACGTTCTAATTTTTGGTGGACTTAATATGCACAAAATGTGTTTAATTATAGGGACCTCCGAAGTCAATTGCAATTTCAATATACAAGACATATTTAATTTTAATAGGGAGGGGAAGACTTTGGAGCCCACTTTCAGAAGCCTACCCTGAAACATACTCATCTCACCTACATCTACCTCCATTTTAAATTCAGTTTGAACCTTTACATCATGAATGTTTCAGTGTCGCTGATATTAATTAAATGTCGGAATAAAATGTTCCTTTAGACCTTTTCTACTCATCAGTTTCTGTAAAAAATATAGGGTTTATTTAGAACTAGAGTAAACTGTAAAAGAAGGAGTTGGATTTATGGGGCTTTTCTACTCGACATTATCGTGGAATATCTGCTTAGTCATGATACTAATGAGTGGTAACGCGTTGCAACGAAGTTATAAATTTGCGTACTTAGTGTACTTTAGGGGAGCGTGTATCATTCTTGTAATGTTCTTCGCTGCTATAGATAATGCGGCAGCTGTTCCCTCATTTAATTTTCTAGGCAGGTGGAGGTTGCGGCTATAAAATATTTCAAGGTAATACTTAAATAAGATATTTTACAATAATTTCTGAAGTTATTAACATAAACCTGTTAGCTTAATAAGAGCCTTTAGGGTACTAACTTTTGACGAGTTCTTTAGTTTAGAAATTAAGTTTTGATGTTCTGCCGTTTACGTAATAATTCCCTCCAGTGTAATAATAGGAGGTAAAGATATGTGTATATTCGATGTACTTTCTTTATAACAACATAATGCAGTGTAGGCGTTGTATTTAAGTTAAATATAAATATAATATATATATTTTCTATTTACACACATAATAGTGTTTACGTTGGTTATTTACTTTTTAATAGGGTGTAAGAAAATCTAACCAAGGTAAGTTTTTGTACTTAGAATTTACCAGAGAATCCAAATATGCAAAAATATACCAAGAGTTCCATTTAAAAATGGAAAGTTAGGGTAATTTCCGGTGAAACCTAAAGTTGTAGAAAGTCGTTCTTTATGTCAACAAACGCCAATTTTCTGATTTATTGAAATATTCCAAATTTCGTTTTTCTAGTTATAAAATTAATAGCAATTTAAGGGGTGACCCAGGTTTCATTTACACCCAGTATATTGTACAACATGTTTCTTCTATTTGATAACTGAGTCATTGAAATGACTATGTGATCGGTATATGAGCTTAATCTCAAACTAAAATCAACATTTTAGTGTTTGAGGTTAGACTTGCTTGTTCCATTTATTGTGATGTAGTTTGATAATAGTGAAACAATTGTTTTTGATCGTACTTTCAAACTTTTATTTTTGGCTAAGCCAATTGTGAGTATTTCTTGTTTGGAAGTAGGATGAAAAACAAGTGTTTCACTATATTATTTAATAACTTTTTTAAAACTACTGTTCATTATTGATATGTGACGTAATTTCCTTTTATCTTTGTATTTGTTAGTTACCTACTGATGGTGATGGCTTTATACCCGAATGTACGACCCTATCTACTAGTTATAAATATAATAATAATAATAATAATACTAATAATAATAATAATAATAATAATAATAATAATAATAATAATAATAATAATAACAATATGCAAGTTTTTCGCATTTTCTCAAAATGCATCGTTTTACGAGAGGGGAGAGTTGAAAGTCAAAGTTAGCATCGCACAAGGAACAGAAAAATGGAGAAAAACTTCTCTTTAGAAGCAATGAATCTTATGCGTAAAGGTTTATGTATTTTCGTTTACATCACTTTACAATTTAAAATGGAGACTCGTTAAAAATAAAAGTGAAGAAGCATTATCGTTCACTTTGTCTTTGCTGTTTATAATACATTTGCAGCATCACCTGTTATAGCGTTATCTTATTTGCTTCTCAGAATTGCGCACCTATTATGTGGCTGCACCGTGTTTGTAGAATAGCAGAATTGCATTATAACTGCATGCTGCGTTCGCAGTAGACGCCGTATTTTGTGCAGCACAAACAATTACTATATTACATCAACGGTATCAGTTTGTTACAATGGACGCTGTTATCGCATACCCACTCCAGGCTAATAAGTCAACACGTTATTTACTACATGTAGTCAGGTCCGTAATAGAATTAATCGTAGGGCTCGAAAGGTATTCGAAAGGTATCAGTATTTATAAGGCGCTTCGACGTGGACAGACCGTATTAGTAGATCTCAAATCCTTTTGAGAGAAATGACAATTAAGTGCGATTAAGGAGAAACCGCTTTATGTTTACTAAATTAGCACCAAGTCTTTCTATATCTTTTAGTCAATATTATTTAAGAAATTAAACTGAAAATAACTTTAATAAAATGTTTTCTCCAAACCATAAGTAAAATATTCCATAGTCATAAATGCTCCCAATAATGCTTCCAAGTAAATGTCAGCATTCTTCAGTGCTATCTTTCTACCCCTAAATAATAGTCTTCTTCACTAAAGTTTTCAACTTTGGAATTATACTATACATTTAAATTGTATTGGAAAAACGAATCTTGGTTCGTGGACCAAATGTAGTGTTAAAAATATACAGAGGCTGCATAGATGCAATAGATCAAACCATTCGAATAAACCCACCGAAATGTTGAAGGTAGATCACTAAGCAGTACCAGACAGGGTAGGTACATAATGAAGTAGATGTAATCGTTACATAGTTTGCCAAGGAAGAGGTTGTATATTTGACGTAGGTTGCGCTACTTGAAATTAACCACAAACAGCTGTGGTTTGTGGTTTTCACATTCTGGCATACCGAGTAGTCGCGGTTTGTATGCAGCTTTCGCATTCTTAAGTAACTAAACACTTTCGCMACGACAATTTTGTTTAGAGTTAGGTCTGAAAAAATAGTCACTAMTCGAATACTTTTTAGTKCATAATCATAAGCTTTGTATACTTTGTTAGGTCTTTGGTTTAAAGAATTGTACAAACTATTACGTAAACGATATTAGTTTTTAACTTTATGATAATCTGTTAAATCTTATCCGGAGATCATACAGTAGCATCATGTGAGATTTTCTGTTAAATGTTGACTACAATAAACTCTCGGAAATATGGCATGATGGAAAAAGTCCTAAAACCTACAAAGACATTTCCACTGGGCTTCTTTTGAATTTCTTTATTTTCTCACTGAAAGTTAAATTGCAGCTCAATTGACGGCAAAATTATTTAATACATTTACTTAATGATTATTACGTAGTTTGCAAAATATTAGAAAAAAACCGCTGCAAATTGAATCAACACTTCCACATCCAATTGGCAAAATGACATTTACGTTTTTATTTCTTATGCTATACGATTAATAATAAGATTTTGAGCATTTTGTCCCTCTACACATTTTTTCTAAGACAAGTCCTCGTGATATTAGCAAAAATATGTAAATTTTAAAATCGTTTTTTCCAAATAACTCGAAAATTATTAACTTAACAAAAAAATTACAAGAGTGCTTTTTGATCAGAAATTTGATTTTATATACAGGGTGTCTCTAAATTTGATGTCATAATTTCTATTGCGTGTTCCTAACGTGAATTTATGACGAAAAGTCTATATAAACATATGTCCGAAAATGCTTCATTTTTGATATACAGAGTGTTGAAGTTAAACAAAAATTTTCGAATTTTTTTATTTTTTAGAGAACGGTTTTTTGAAACTTTACGAATTTTGGCAGAATGTTATAATAGATCACGGCTAATAATCCGGCATAAAAGATTTTTTGCTATCTTTAACAGAGGCGGCGTAGGGGGAGGGACAGAGGGATTTACTCTTTGAAGAAAAGTTATGTGTGAAATGTCAAAAAGCTCGTTACTATTTTCAGAAAGAACAACAAATAAGGTACAAAAAAGGATCTCTTATTGCATTTCGCTAGAACGAACCGTTTTCGAGAAAATATGAATTCCTACAGGTTGGCGCAAATAGACCGAAAATTAACTTTTTTTATTTTCCAAAGAAATTAACGTTTATATGGCAACAACTTTTTGAATTATATCATTGCAAATGATCAGACATAAGGATTACCTCCATATCTAAACAGTGACGGCAATTTGGGGAGGGGGAGCAAGAAGTATTTTTTACAAAAAGATTGTTTCCACATTTTTAAAGTGTTTCAAAAATTATGAAGATCAGTTAAAAACATTAAAAGAAAAAAATTACTTTTTATACTGCTAAGACAAATCATAGTTGTAAAATTAAGAAAATGCATTTTTTAAAGATTTTTAATAATGCCAAATGCAAGTTGCATATTTAGCTTTAACAAATAATTAGTTTAATTTAATTAATTAATTAATTTAATTTTTCTTTTTTATATTTTACTGGTCTTTATAATTATTGAAACGGTTTAAAAAATGTGGAAACAATATTTTTATAAAAAAGACTTCTTGCCCCCTCCAAATTACCGCCACTGTTTAGATATGGTGGTAATCATTGTGTCTGACCATTTATCATGATATAGTTCAATTAATTCCAAAAAATTGTTGCCATATAAACGTTAATTTCTTTGGTCTATTTACGCCAACCTGTAGGAATTCAAGTTCTGTAGATTTTTTCGAAAACGGTTTGTTCTAGCGAAATGCAATAACAGGTCCTTTTTTGTACCTTATTTGTTGCACTTTCTGAAAATAGTCACGAGCTTTTTGACATCTCACACATAACTTTTGCAAAGAGAAAACCTTTCTGCCCCTCCCCCCACATCGCCTCTGTTACAGATATGAAAAAATGTTTTATGCCAGATTATTAGCCGCGATCTATTATAACATTCTCCCAAAATTCGTAAAGATTCAAAAAACCGTTCTGTAAAAAATAAAAGAAATCGGAATCTTGTTTTTAACTTCAACACTCTGTATATCAAAAATGAAGCATTTTCGGACACATGTTATATAGACTTTGCGTCATGATTTCACGTCAGGAATACGCACTAGAAATTATGACATCGAATTTAGAGACACCAAAACTTAAAGAAATCGTACGAGCAGGGACCAAAATAGGTTTTTTTTGAAAATACTTCGAAAATTTTGAATAAATTTTTAAGAAACTTTTTGTGAAAAATTTCATTTCCTATCTGATGGCATTTTCATTTTTTAATATATTAAGTATATTCAAAGATATTTAGAAAAAACCGTTTTCTTTAAGTGACGCTATTTTGCTAATATCTTCTAAACAGTTTGCTGCACCGAAAATTTATAAGAACCAACAATACTCGCAGTTATACTACTAATTACACACTAAATCGAAAAAAATATAAAAAAATAAAAATTTGCAAAAAGGGTATTTATCCCCAATTTCGCCCCCTTCCCGATACCGTACTTACCCCACAAACAATAGGTCGCTTTGGGTAGTTGAGATTTATACGTTTGCCAAATTTCAAGTTCATATCAAGTCTTTCGAAAGTTATCGCGTATACAAACAAAACCACAGACACACAGACAAGAAATTTTTTTTGCTCAAATTTTGTTTTATTGCGTTTTCGACCATTTTAAAGCGAATGAGCAAATAAAAATTTTTGAAAATTTTTTTCGCCGTACAAATACTTCCCATCCGTGGGATGTGGAAGTAATTAACATTCCTTTCCCTTTTCTCTATCTCAAAAGGTTGAGAAGTTGAGCAGTAGTCATGTATTATTATTGGCTTAAGATGTACGAGTAATTGACTCTGGTGGTCTTTATCCCGGATACCGTTTGCTTAGAGCAGTAGTATGCAGTACCATGTATATAAAATGGTATTATTTTTATTTCCTACAGTTGCTTTTGTACAATAATTATTCAAATAAAAAATTATTTTTAATTTACAACCACCCCATGGGGTTATAAATCTGTATGGGGCTAGAAGAAATTATTTTAAACTTTTTAGTCCAATTTAAAAACCTGTTAAATTAAAAACAACTTTTTACTTGAATAATTATTTTCGTTCTTGAATACGAGAGCTGATGCCCTCAGTGCCATCTAAATCTAAGCGGAACTTTGCAAGCTAGGCGGTCTATAACTGTGATAGATACCGACTTAGTGCAGGTTCCTGTCGATGGCATCGTTACTCCGTCGCAATATGAAATAAATTAAATCTAGCTATTTAATTTGCTTTAATACGTTTTAATGCAACTTTCTGGAGTTAACAACTTATCTTTACTAGAGCACAAAAATTAAAAGCAAAAATAAAAAGGGTTTTTCTGAGAAACACTCCTTAGCGCATTTCCTTAGGCCTATCCAAGTCGAATCTATTGAGCCGTTTTTGAGATGTTAAAAATTTGAATGGGAGATCGAGGAAGTACGATTTCCGGAGGGTCAAATACATCATCATCGCTGGGTCAAGCCCTATCCAATGAGTCATCGACGAGCCCGATCCGTTGAGCCGTTCTCGAGATATGAGTACCTGTATCACAGATATCAGACGTTAGATAGATGGACAGTAGCGGGCAGTAGCTCATTTTCTTCATAATTAAAGTGGAAAATGCGCTAAAAACGCAGGCACGTCTTTCTTGGAACTAACATTTCCATGTCCGCAAAAGAGTGGATATACATCTATAACTTTTACGTTCAACACGAAGGCTAACATTTTGCTGACGAAGCCTCTATGTGTCCTTTTTAAACTTATCTGCATAGGGATTGTGTTCCAATATGGAAGAAAAGTTTTATTAGACCGATCTATAAAAATGGGACAAAAAAAATATCAAGAACTACAGATAGTTTCGATCCAATATGTCATTCCAGTCATTTCTAAACTGCTGAATGGCATAATGTATGGTTATCTAAGTTTTATGTGTAAGGAACTAACTTTTAATACTTGATGCTATGTAGGATGGGTCGCAGGTGAACAGTATCTAAGGTTCAACGAAAGTCTTCAATGGGGTTAATTACAGATTGCTTCTTCATAAGTTTTACTGGTGTAACATTGGGTTTTCACAATATTTGATTAAGTCGTCCGAGTTTTCTTGTAGGATGCTTGTTAGGGTTGTAATACGCAACCCTCCGTTTTTGTTTTGTTTGTATAGTAGGTAGCAGTTAAAAGTAGGCGTAAGTGTTTGGTTAGGCAGATGTGTATTGTCCGTTGTCCGCCGCGCGCATGCGAGATAGGGGCAGCAGCAGTGGAGGAAGAAGATGGCGAGCTAACCTGAAAAAGTGAAGGGTTTGGAAAGTTTCTTCCGAAAGGAACCGTAAAACGGCCGTAACGTCACCTAGAGTGTTCGACCTGGGTGAAAATATAACTGATCAACGGATTCGTTAGTTCCTGCTCCTGGTGTCGTGGTGTGACTGCATTTGAGGTTGGAAACTGAAACTAAGCGGACTGTATCCTTGGTGTGCAGCGAACAACACGCAGCGAGGTGGTGTTGGACGGCTGGGTATGTTGGAGGTTTTTATGCATGGTGGTTTTGGGCGTCGTTGAGACGCATCCTGCGAGGTATTGATGTGTGGGGTGCGTGTTTCCAATAACGTAACGGAAAGTTCTATTCGTGGCGTTGGCGGACATTATTTGGTAAAAGCATTTTAGCAACAGGGGAATTAGTTCAGTTCACATGTATCATTCTCTCTAAATGTGCGCTCGGCGTAGTTCTTTGGTGTTTCTTGATAGGTATAAGTGCAATATATTTAGTTCATTTGAAATGGTGTGTTATTTTAAGGTTCGAAATACTTACCTGAAGTGAACCCCCCCCTGTTTGTTTTTAGAAATAAAAAGAGTAAGTATTACAGGGTGAATAGCTTTCCATCTAGGTAGATTACAGCATCGTAGGCGTTATACAGTGAGCTCATTCTTGCTGCTTCCTTTTAATCTGTTTATGAAATCAGACGAACCTGACGGATGACGCATAACCTTCGAGCATTATCGATCGGTCGAATGTACTCCAACACGTTTCCAGGCTATTCGGGAGTGTTCGTCGGTTGGTATAAAAATGAAACGCAGATCAGGTCAGGTCAGGTCACGTCTGATTTGAAAGTCCGTGGAGTAAGCGAACAAGTGTTTAAGTGCTATTGAGTGCGGAATAGTATTTTGAATACTGGTTTACTGAATTAACTGGTTGTGTTTTGGATTTACTGTATTTCGATACAGTTTTTTAATAAAAGAAGTTGAGTTATATAACTGCATTTTCCGAACCCGTACACTATTTTTAAGATAAAAATTAGAGCACTTCGCGGCAGGGATGGATGGGGTTCTTCCAACCTATCCTGACAAATAAATTTCTAGGCAGCTCCAATAATAAAATTTTATATTAAGGTACTAGGGTACCTAGTACCTTGGCATACCTATGTATGCCAATTATGCAATGAACTTAATGTGGGTAAGTACATAAGAGTAATATGTGTAATAAACAAGTAGGTTGGTTGGTTGGCATTTAAATGAATCATAAATTATGTACTTGCAAACCGCTCTAACTGTATGGTGGATTTTGGTTCTGACTTGACCTTTGACCCCTTGAGTGAATAAGTACAACGCGGTTGTGTTTAGTAGTGTGTGAATGTGATTTTCACCTGAGCTGTTAAAATTACTGTGTTGGACGAAAAAATTTGTGTCTTGGCAATGAAAGACTAAAAAGAAAATTTCGGACCCACAATTCCAATGGAATTTTATGTAAGATATAGTGCTAACGTACTTGCCGTTTTCGAAAAAACTGTCCGGAAACACGAAATGGATATAGCAAAATGCCCACACCATCTTTTAAGAAAATTAGAAAAAAGTAAAAAAAAATGGTTGACTTACCAATTTCCAACAAGGTTGAAATTAGACTACAAATGTATGAGTTGCTTAAAACCAACTTACCAGTAACAATGAGCTCGTACTTGGAAGCGAGATAGCTTTACGATGACAGTCTACAGAGTTTGAAGAATCTGGTAAAATGTCTGGTTTCAAATATAAGAAACATCGCAACCGGCGCGGCGGTTTCTTGTCAAAGACTGATACTGTGTGAAAAAATAGAATTTTAAACAATGTTTAATAAGGAGCTAAAGCAATCAGGATCTACAACTTTTCTTTTGTTGAAGAAACTTGGATTTTTTCAGGTGAGGGAAATACATACGTATGGCAAGATGACTCGTACTTTCTTGAAGATGATGAAAAAAGATATATACATGTTTGTCGGAAGTGAAAAAAAGATGCAAGTTTTATTTTTCCTTCAAAAAAACGAGTCGGATTATCACGATAATATGGATGCCAGGGTATTTAAAAATGGATTTCAGAAGCACGAGAAGATCAGACAGTTATTCTTTGTAGTCAATGCTTCGTATCATTCCCAAGTAATCTTATAGATCATGTCATTAATGCGGGAGAAAATTTAATTGGACTAGGATTTATAGGTATTGCAGATCGACATAAAACTACATCTAGTTGTATGTAATACCACCTTACTATTTGTCAATACAATCCGAGTGAATATGTATGGGCAATTGTAAAAAAATAGTACGACCGAAACATTCGGACAAAACGGGATTGTGACGAGGCAGTGAAAGAAATGTGAAGGAATGTTCTTTTAACAATTACGGCGAAATTTCGAAAAATTCTGTGCTTCACTGTGAAAAGTTAATCGAAAAAACAAATATGTACTATTATTATTAATGTAGGGGCGACACTAAAATATCTCTATATTGTATTTCAATATGAGCAGGTGTTAATAATTATGTTACATGTTTCTGTGTAACTAAGATGAATGAAACAATCTGACAACAATCCGAAATTTATTGTAAAAAAGATCATGACAGCTTAAAATCCTTGTTTACCTTACCAACGAAAAAGATCGATAGCATTGAAGATAGGTAGGCAATTGTAATTGCTCTAAATTGTGTTCAGGTATTTTGGTGTAGGGTCATACAACTTGATTTGGATTTAGGTAATAGTTTTATTTGTAGGTGATGGGGATCATTATCTCTATCGGTCATAGTTTGAAGAGACGCTGTAGTGTCCGCAGCCCACGATGCAGCTAGTTGCTTTCGTGGTTACATGGGTAGTGCACACGTATCAAGTGCAGGTTATATATTTATAAAACTCATTATTCTACCTACCTATAATAAAGTATGTAGGCTTTGATTAAACAAATAAAACAAGTGATGAATCATAAAACTTATAGTCGCTGCCGGTATGTTGCATTATTATTTACGTAAAATCTAAGCTTTCAGCTTTCATAACGAATTAGGGTTGTCAAGCATCCAGAATTTCGCAGGACATGCTGAATTAAAGCCGACGGCGACGTTCCCTACGTCCTTTGACGACCTCTTTGAGATCGCCAAATATCATGAATTTTGTAGCAAAGCGGTTTTTCCCTTTTATGTACAGAATGTTTGTCAATGTGTCGGGCGGCTGATACTAAATCTCAGTCGTGAATATCAGGTCTATAGATTTACGCAATTCTAAAAGCCTTGGGTAGAGTACAAAAGAAGTGTTGCAACTGTCATTGGAAACTGGAATTCTGCAATGAGATATGCTTAATAAGGGATTAGGGTTCTAGTTAGGGTAGTGTTTAATTTACCGACATAGGTAATTGTTATCGGTAAGTAGGTAACCTATTCATAGTAACTTCTAAGCATATTATTTTAAAAAGTAACTTCTTTGGCAGTTAATTTGCATTCAATTTCTGATAACCCAGTGTTAAGAATTAATAGACTTTAGTTATTTAAGTTGCCTCTTCTAATCGAGGACCATTTTTTGAGTCATTTTGAGTTTTGTTCGCGATTTAAAATTCGCGTTTTAGTATTTATATTGTTCGCCCGCCTACGTTCGTTTACACGCGTACGCAGGCGTGTCTTCAAGAAATAACCAGTACCTAGAAGCCATAGCGATTGGGTACCACGCTTGGAACCTTCCTCGTGGAAAAGTCGCTTACCGCACTCGCAAAACCGTATCGATCACCGCTTACGTAATAGTCACCGCCAGTTCGCCCGCTTTGACAACGTTGGACATTGTTGGATTACAGGTAGGCGAACAATCTTTGTTTTTTGACGAATCTTTTAACCGCAACGAACCAACACCGCCTTTTTTTTATAATTATACAGTCCATTTACGTGACATCAAATTTTGGTCCTTCGAAAGCCGCATTTAAAAAATACCGCATTAAAGCATTTACAACTCATTTTCTTGAAACCGCATTTTTAAAATCAATATTAGTAAGTTTAACAACGCTACCATTTTCTGGCTGATCAAACCGGTCAGGCAGATAGCCACTTGTTTTTGCGCGTTCTTATCTTTCCGCAAAAAGTCAGTAGCGCACCCAGCTGTTTGCACTTCTCGTCGTATTCGAGGAACACATTCAACCTTCAATTTAAACTGCGAAGTTTTCGTGACAAATAATGGCAACAAATGCAGATAAATTGAAAAGGGCTAAACAGTGTAGAACCACTGAAATTAATCGGTTGAATGAATTATTAACTGTGGCTCTAGCTGCTAGACAAAATGTTTCAGAACATTCACAGTTTTTGCAGAGATATAAATTCATAGATTCCATCAGGGACAACTTCAACAAATTGCATAATACCGTGTGTTCTGTAATATCCGCCGATGCAGACGATGAATACCTTCTAGAAGATAAAGTTCGTGCAACGTTTGACGAGAACTTTTTCTCGATTAAAACAATTTATTACGATTTATTTGAGAAACAAAAATCGATACCAAAGATTGATTCCGATCTACCGCGCCCGAAACTTCCAGAATTAAAATTGACGAAATTCAATGGTGACATTAAACATTTTACGTCATTTATAGATGTTTTTGATGCGCTCATTCACAATAATACGCAGCTTACATCCATTGAAAAATTTTCTCACTTACTTGCATCTTTAGAAGGTCCCCCTAAAAATTTAGTACAGTGTCATACACTATCGTCTGCTAATTATCTTGTAGCCTATAATGCTTTAAAAAACCGCTATTCTAATACCCGCATTTTAGCAACGTTCCATTGGAATGAGATAGAAAACGCTCCGCGCTTAACTTCGGAAAACCCGCCCGCATTACGAAAACTTTTGGACACTTTTACTGAAAATATTGCCGCTCTTAAAAATTTGCAATTTCCTACAGAACAATGGGACTTTATTTTAACCCATATGCTTCTTAAAAGATTAGATACCGCTTTAGTTTCCAGGTTTGAATTGCAGTATGGCTCAACAGATATGCCTAATTTTGATACTTTAAAGGAATTTGTTTCCAAACAATGCATTGCTTATGAAACAATGAGTATGGGCTCTACTTCATTCACTACTAGCATAAAAACTCGTACGAGTCCTGCTACAATTAATTCGTCACATCTTTCACGAAAAACAAATAACTTGCTTGCATCCAAGGCAACACCGTCTCGCCCGTGTGTTTTTTGTAATACCACGGAGCATTTGATTTACAATTGCCCAGTTTTACTTAATAAACTTCCACGTGATCGATACAATTTAGTAAAACAGTATAAACTTTGTGTGAATTGTTTAAGTCACACACACGCCTCTCAGAATTGCAATTCAGCTTCTAGCTGTAAAATATGTCAGTACCGTCATCACTCACTTTTACATTACCCGCGTTCTGACAATAATAATCCTCCAAACTTGCTTCTCAATACTTCTAATAATGGAGAAAAAAGAAACGAGTTACGTGCTTCTTCAGCAAAACCAAACCGCACTTCTATTTCGGCTGATAAACCTTTAGATACTTCCGCTGAGTCTACTTTGTGTCATTTAGGAAAGGCAACCCAACCTAATGTACTGCTTTCCACAGCAGAATTGCGAATACGTAATAGTTTTGGTTATTTTATTCCCGCTCGTGCTATTTTGGATTCAGGAAGTGAATCATGTTACATTTCTCGAAATTTAGCGATCCGCTTAGGGTTAAAGATCAGACCGTACTCTGTTAATATTTACGGGTTAGGAGGAATGAAAACTAAGGCGCATAGTGGAGAAGTTCATTGCACAATTCACCCAAGATGTAAAACGTATCCCACTTATGAATTTCCCGCAATTGTATTAGATAATATTTGTTCTGAAATTCCCGCATTTAGCTTCGATGTTGAGAAATGGGAACACATCAAAGCATTATGTCTGGCTGATCCAGATTTTAATAAAACTCACGCTGTTGATCTGATTCTTGGAGCGAATGTTTTTAGTAAGATTTTATTGGATGGTTCTATTTCACCCAATAATCGCGATTTACCCCCCGCCATTAATACCACCCTGGGTTATGTACTTATGGGTGAGATTCAGCATAAAAATAACTCATCTCCTGATCATTGTTTTTTTACTACATGTACAAGCGATTCATTAAACAATACACTTCAAAAATTTTGGAGCGTAGAAGAAGTTCCGCAACAAAACTTAATGTCTAGCGAAGATACCGAATGTGAACATAATTTTTTGAACACAACTTATAGAAACCCGTCTGGGAGATTTGTTGTCTCATTACCATTTCGAACTAACCGTTATCCTAAATTTGAAAATTCTAAATTACCCGCTCTACGTAGATTTTTCTCTTTAGAAAGGAGACTGAATGCACAGCCTGCTCTTTACAAAGAATATTGTGCCGTTCTTCAGGGGTATCTAGATCACGGGCATATGGAGTTAGCGACTTATTTCGATCCTAACGGATATTACCTGCCACATCACTGTGTTCTGAAACCCGAATCGTCTACTACTCAGGTTAGGGTAGTATTCGACGCTTCTTCGAAAGATTCTAATAATCAATCACTCAATGACATGGTTTTGCCTGGGCCTAAGTTGCAAAATGACATTGCTGCTATTCTTCTTAAATTTCGATTGCATTCAGTTGTTTTGACCGCTGATATAAAGGCTATGTACCGCCAAATTTTAATCGATCCTTCTTGCTACACCTTTCAGAGGATTCTTTGGAGATTTTCTCAAAATCAACCGCTTCAAGAATATTTTTTGAAAACCGTTACCTTCGGCGTCAATTCATCGCCATATCTCGCACTTAGAACTCTTCTCCAGCTGGCTGACGAGGAACGTGAAACTTTTCCTGTGGCCGCAGAAGTATTAGCTTCCGATATTTATGTCGATGATATCGTCACAGGATGTGACACTCCGCAAGACGCTTTGCAATTACAACGCGATCTTACTTCTTTATTGTTCAAAGGAGGATTCGAATTAAGAAAGTGGATGAGTAATGATCAAGAGGTATTATCTCAACTGCCACAATCCATTTTACATACAAAATGTCTAACATTCGATGAGTGTGCTGAAACTACAATAAAAATCTTGGGCCTAAAGTGGGATCCGGCTCAAGATTGTTTTCTTTATTCCATTGGTGCTGTCGATAATCATGTATGTAACAAACGCCATATGTTATCTCAGCTCGCGCGCATCTACGATCCTCTAGGGTTTTTAGCCCCTGTAACTTTGGTTTCCAAAGTATTAATTCAGAAACTATGGTCTGTCAAGTTAGATTGGGATGAATGTCCTCCCAAAGACATTATTAAACGTTGGACGATTTATACCAATCAATTACCACATATATCGTCCATTTCTATACCGCGCCATGTTTCTTTACCCGCATTTGAATCCGTGGAACTGTGTGGATTTTGTGACGGTTCTTCTGTTGCGTATGCCGCATGCGTTTATATTCGCTTTGTGTTTAAAAACACTGTTCAAGTCGTATTACTATGCGCAAAGTGCAAAGTAGCACCTTTGAAGCAATTGTCTATTCCTAGGATAGAACTCTGCGGTGCTCTTTTACTCACAAAATTGATGAACTTTGTTCTTAAAGTATACTATTCAAAATTCACATTCAAACAAATTTTTGCATTCACCGATTCCACGATTGTTTTACACTGGCTGAACTCTTCCCCTCACCGGTGGAAACCATTTGCCAAATTTTGATGTCACATAAATGGACTGTATAATTATAAAAAAAAGGCGGTGTTGGTTCGTTGCGGTTAAAAGATTCGTCAAAAAACAAAGATTGTTCGCCTACCTGTAATCCAACAATGTCCAACGTTGTCAAAGCGGGCGAACTGGCGGTGMCTATTACGTAAGCGGTGATCGATACGGTTTTGCGAGTGCGGTAAGCGACTTTTCCACGAGGAAGGTTCCAAGCGTGGTACCCAMTCGCTATGGCTTCTAGGTACTGGCTATTTCTTGAAGACACGCCTGCGTACGCGTGTAAACGAACGTAGGCGGGCGAACAATATAAATACTAAAACGCGAATTTTAAATCGCGAACAAAACTCAAAATGACTCAAAAAATGGTCCTCGATTAGAAGAGGCAACTTAAATAACTAAAGTCTATTAATTCTTAACATCTGATCTGACACTTCACCAAAAAAAAAGTGTAAGAGAATGAGCATCTAGAGAAAAGAATGAAAACAGGCATATTCTTGGTTCACTGACGAAAAATCTCATGTGGTTTATCAAAAGTGTTCTGCAGCATGTTATGTAGTAAATCCTTTTAGGAGGGAAAACGATAGTGCTGTGATATCGTCCTTTGGCGTGGGTAAGGTCCTGGCTTTCCGCAGTATTCTCAAGATATAACTTCGTATTTCCTCAGCCTTGTGTTAAGGCAGAGTGCAAATGGCGGCTTCGACACTTGCGATGATGTCCCCCATCGGTATTTTTCTCGGCACGATGGCGTAGTTTACCCCTTTTGCTAATACTGAAATCTCGTCATCAGTGAGCATGTGATACGTCAGATTAACCACTGTGTGTTTAGTGTCTAAGGGTGGGTGTGGCTGTCGGGTGTTCTCGATCTCTTGGTATTTTCTTATCTGGAATTCGTTGTTTATCTCCTTCCTTTGTGGCTTACCTTCGAAAATCAATTTGTTTACCTTCTCCCAGTCATGGTGCTTCATGGCATTGCTTGTTTTAAGATGAACAAAAAGTATCTCTTCATCCACTCGTGCAAGTTTCCTTCGATAAACCTTGTTCTAGTCTATTGTAGATTTGGTGAGCCTGTGCAGAGGTGTAGATTCTCCTTGCCCTCAGGAATTTCGGTGTAATCTTAAAATTCCCGCAGCCTAGTAGAAAAGTGAGGGAGCTTAGGTGGTCGGCTTCTTCCAGTAATCAGCCAGCAGTTAGTGTGTTCACCGCGACGTTTATGTCCACGGCCACAAGCTCATCACTGAAGATGCCTGCCACACTAATAGGTGAGATGTCAGGAGAAGGAAGAAGACATCGACCACGACTATCAACCCAGGAGCTTTATATCGTCTCTTGGTAGGTCTTATTCTCTGATACAACAGCGCTACAACTATTGTAGATTAGTTTCCTTGTCCAGCATATTGAGCCAAAATGTAATAGCTACACTGGTACTTACTGTGACATCTTTATTTTTAACACAACCTGATAGCCGCAAAACACCAAGACTACTTTTTATAKTCAACKCAGATATAATACGCGCAGGAGTGGCATCCTCCTCTATGGCTGAAAATTGCTATTACAATAAGGTACATTATTCTTATTATATTTACCTCGCGTACGAAACTCGGCTATGAATATGGAGAAAATAACCACATATTACATAAATGTACTGCTCAAATAATAAGACTCGACTTATCATAATATATTGTTTTTGTTTAAAACTTACCACCATTTTTCTTATTGATTTTTTTCCATACTTTGTATATGCCCTATGAATTTGATATACAGGGTTTCTATAAATGATTCATGCCTCCAGGTCGCTTATGGAAATTATCGATTAAATCAATTTGCCGCCTCTCAGGAAAGTGACGTATACTTGTCATATGTCGATTTTTGCATTATTTTATATATTTCAATATGAGAAAACGCCTGGGAGTGTGTATTTTCAACATATTCTGTAGTGTTTTGTAGGATAATTAACTTTAAGGTTGCAGAAAGCTTACATTTCGGAGCTATGGTGTTACATTGATCTGCCACCTTCAGCACTATCGCTGTGCATATTGTAGCTTGGCAGCAGTTACAAAAAGGCGGCACAAAGAATTCAGAAATCAACGCCGCTCGCGTTGCATGAATCATTTGTAGCAACCCTGTATATTGTAATATGGTTTAAAAGACAAAATGCAAAATGCTAATAGCTGGTAGCTGTTATATATATTCGTAATATTTTATTTTGATATCGATGTGGTAATTACCAATTTCAGTTAACCCTATAAAGATTTCAGCCAAGCATACACCTTACTCTCGATTACAGTTTCACACAGATGGTTAAAAGGAGGAAAAATTAATAAGAAATAAACGTTATCCCACAATCTTTTTTTTACTGTGCACATTCTTTTGACTTTTGCAAAGGTACTTGTTACATATTTTTGTTGTTATTAACCATAATATTAATATTCTGTTAACCACAAAACATGGCTTTCCGATCCACGCGTCTCTAGAACCAGTATTTATGGTCTGATCCTGTAGTAGGTCAAACAGCAGGTGTAAAGTGTGTGCCCTTCTAAAGTTCTAAATCTCTTCGCTTAGCAAAATTCAGCATCGATTTGTACACCGGGGGTGTAGCCACACCGCGCAAACTCGTCTCTCTTCAAACCGGGGAGGCACACTAGCCGATTACTTTGTTTAAAATCTGCGCTGTTATATGCTATTAAGACAACCAACAACTTTCACTTCTGAGCTGTTAAACCATAAGCAGAACAATTCTCAGTAGCTTGGCCAGTCTCCGCGTCATATTACAGCTGGACATTCCTAGAAGCGCGCGCGTTTTACGCCAGTACTACCCTGGTTTTCCCTTCTGATTTTCCCCGACCTGATAAATTTTCGAGGAGTTACATTGCGCCGGCTGAACCGTGTGGCTGTGTCGTAGGTTGTGAGTGAGAATGAATAAAGTTGATGAAATACTTAACTACAAACGCACCGCAGATGAGGATTACTATGCAATATTAGGATGTGACGAAAATGCTACCGTAAGTGTTATAATTGTTGCTGGCTGTTGCTCTTCATTACTCAAAAGTTGCAATATGTGCAAATAATTAATTTGACTGCTGTCGCCTCTCAAGAACACCTTGATTACAGGTGGAACAGATCACGGCTGAATATAAAGCGCGTGCACTTCAACACCATCCCGATAAGAACGACGGTGATAAGGAGGCGGAACAGAGGTTTCAAAAGCTAAAAGTATGTATAAGCCGCGGTTACCTGTTGAATCTACGTCTTTTTAACAAATAATTAAAGAAGTACAATCTAGCTTTGTAAATCCAGCAGTATATCACGGGTGATAAATTATCTTCGAAAATGATGACCTCTGTCTCAGGTCAGATATCTAATTGCACATTTAAGTAGTTTGTCTGGGTTGAGAAAGTAAACACTGCGCTTGTTGTATTTTATGAAGGTCAGCCTGGCTGCCTAATAATTTTTAAGGTTGCAGCAGCTAACTGTGCCCGAGGTAAAAAATACAATTATATTTCATAATTCAGTAAATACAATATTATCACTTTACCTACATGTTGCAGACGTCCMTTCTAATACGTTGCAAATACTTACGAACATTGCTAGCAAAATAACAAATAAGATGTTAACCTTGATTCATAAATTCAAATTATCCCCACCATTATGTGAGATGACTGTGTTCAATAATTGATAGGAATTTGGAGAAAAATGTTTAATTACTTGTATATTTTGGTAAAGATACTGGATAGTAACTGTTCCACTTAAAATCTGTACCTGGTACCGCTTCACTTTTATTGATCAGTTATATATTTGTGAAATTTTGCAACAGTACTATTTATTTCATTTTGATATTAAGGAATATGGAATTATTTTAAAATGGAGTTAATTGTGTACATTACATGACTTTACACATGATTTTACGACAGTCTGCTTGTGAAAAATTAGACGTTTACAGTGCTTAAGAAAATCGTGAATATCTTCTAAGATTTGATATTTTCTATTTAGCGATTATTATGATATATCGATTACGGTACCAGTAATTTTACTTCGTTAGATGCAGAATTACAATCCCTTTCATGTGATATAAGGTTGTCGTTATGCCATGCTTTCGAGAAATTTACGAAAAAGCGGAATTTATGTCTTCTATAGACATCGCTTTGTAATTAATTAAATTTGTCTGTTTTTGGCTCGTAAATGTAAGCCTGTGACCCGGATTTATTTTTGGGACTCATCAGGTTGACGTACCAATTGGCAAGTCAGAATATACTATAATATTCCCAAGAATGCTGCACAGGCTTAATTTTAATTAAATTATCTCTTATATTAATAAAAGACAATAAATGACAGTAATAAATAAACTACATACATGATCATATAAATAAAAACTAATGGACAGCGTAATTGTTTGAGATTGTTAGATATAACACAGAAATTATGAAGAAATACGTAAAGTAAGTTTGATAATTAATCATATAAAAGTTCAAAAAGATCGCAATTTCCTTGCAAACACATTTGAACCGTTCCGAGAGTTTCTATCTACATTAGCGACCATATCTAGCGAGACTTCTTGAAATGCTAAACGAATTCTGTTTTTCAAATAATCCGGTGTAGTTGGGAGAGTGAGGTAAACTTTTGATTTTATGTGTCCGCAGAAAGAAATTTTTTTTAGATCCGGTGTTTTGTTTGGAAAGTTTTCCTCGATCGTCTTTTACGACGGCGACGTCGCAATTACGAGCAGAGGTCCATCGTGTTAAATCCACATTATCTGAAGTGTTGCTAGTGAAATATTCGTTAAAAGTTTATATAACTCTTGCCTAAAAAATATAGGTAGGTTTGTTCGTTAACGTAGCCATCGAAAAAGAGAGCTCAAACATTTAATGACCAGCAATGTTTTCGACCTGCAGGTCAAAAATAATGCGGATAGTAGTAAAAATTATGCGTCTGTTCACAAACCTATTGCGATGAATTGTTGCTTCGTCATACAGCCCACTGGCAAAACGTTCGCCTGTTTTGTAAATTACTTCCTAGCAATTCCTGATTTAATTGGATGACGTTACGAGGGTACCTGTGCTGTTGGGCCTTCTTATGTAGGTAATGTTGATTTTCCAATGTCTCGCATAGCAGTTATTTCACGAACACTTAAATGCTGATTTGTAGAACTAAAAAAAATCGTTTCCCTCGGTACCCGCGGTTTTATTTTTGAGTTTTTTTTTCAATATAAATCGTTAATCTACACATCTGAATATCGTGATACTCCATATCACCTATCGTTTAAAAGTTGTGATGCAAACATCAAAGCATTAGTAAAAAATTGTAGTATGATTCAATTTAAGAAAAATGAGACAGTATCATGAAAATCTCATACCACGTCATAATAATTGATTCCCTACAATTTTTTGTATCAGTTGAGCCGTAAAGTATCTTATTATGAATGCCAAATCGTCATAAATCCTGAACCATAGGTGGCCGATTGCTGTTGAAAAAAATAGGAGCTGCTACTCGTATTAAAAAAATATTTCGGCGACTTTATATCTCAAAAAACCTTTGCGTAACTGATTCATTTAACTCCTATGTGGATTAGTTACAGTTCATAGATTTTTAAAAAAACTCAAACCTGAAATTGTTATCCACTTCACTTAAAATATAGGTGAAGCGCTTTCGGCTATCGGTACAAAATAAAACTAAAAATTGAATGACTAATTAGTGTACCTAGGTTAAGGTGAATGCGGGCTATATATGGTACTTTATTTAAAACTCGCACTTGATACCGTCCTCAAGAAATTATGAACATAAAACAGATCATTTCTCGGAATTGCGGCTTTGCAGGATCATGGACTGAAAAACAGGACTGTCTCTCATAGTGAAAGACAATATAATATGTAGTTGCATATTTTTTTTTCGTGAATTGCACCTAGCTGAATATTTGCGAAATTCTGTAAATAAAAAGAAAGGGAAACTATAGCCAATGAAAGCTTGCAGTTTCTCAATACTGGTATATAATACCCATTAGTGTTCTTACAGCTAATTAACTGTTACTGTTTCGCAGCTGAATATAAACCGTATAGATATCTATATTTTGTATTTCTTATACATGCAGGAAGCCAAGGAAATACTATGTGATCCGGCGAAGAGAAGTAATTACGACAAGTGGAGGAACAGTGGCATATCTATAAGCTATAAACAATGGGTGGGAATGAAGGAGCACGTACAACAAGTAAGTCTAACATAAATATACTTATATTTCGTTGCTTATGCCACAGAGCTCTCAGAATACCTACCGTTTTCTAAAGCTTAGTTTGGTGCAGAGCTGTTTGCTCAGACGATGGTAGCTTTATGTAATTAATGTATCTCAGTGATCGGAGTTTTATTATTGGCTATGATGATCGTCGAAAACTTGGTTTTGAAGAAGGTAGTAGGAGCATTAATTGGAGATAAATAGATTTGTTTCCAACGTGTGTTGTTTGACTTTTATTAGCTTCCCATTTCGGGTAATTATTTATGTCGTACCATGGACGTGTTTTTTAAATGCATGCAGTTGTAACTCAACAAATCAGGTGTACCTCTTTAGAACATAATATATTTATGCAGGAATTCTAAATATCTCGTTGAAACGAGTATTATTTGCCGACGATTGGCGGCGAAAATTTTGGGTATTCTGGAGTGGTAGGTAATTATAATATACCACAGTGCACAAATCTTGACGTGATTTTAATTAGTTCATGAATTGTCTGTAGTGGTTGCGCTGTCTTTTATTTATTACGAAGTTAAATCTTGCACCAAACTTACGAGTTGTATTATGCATTTTATTAACTATAGAAGTTCCTAAGAAGCTAAAGCTAAAATTATTTAAAAAGATCTCAGCAACATGACAATATGACATTAACAATAAACTAGAATCATAAAAGATAATTAATTTCCTGAAGTTTTTACAGCCAGCGGTCGTTCTACTACTGTTATTTTCCGAGCTGTTATGTTGTGGTTCGAAGAAGGAAACTTCGGAGCACGGCATAATAGCTCGAAAAGAAACAGCAGTAGACAATAATCTTTTTTTGGTAGAAATTAAGGTGCGGAAGAAGGATTTCTGTTAATTGCGAGTTTTTGTTTTACTCTACTTCACACGTGTACCTACTGTGTGACATTAACTTGAATAAAAAAAATACCTAAAATGTTTTTCTCTCTCTAATATAGATACAAAATCACAAATACGCGAATTMCTTCCTTTTGCACTGGCTGGCTGGACTGGCTGAAATTAATTTTGCATATACGGTGRAAAGATTTGTTACACAAAATATAAAAAAATATTTTATATCAMGTTGGCATTGAAAACATAATTGMAAAGAGGCAAAAACAGRCACTATTTAAAATAACGCGGAATCTTTCAGTGGGAATAAAGAACTTTAATGGTTTCATCCAATTTTCTCTCATCTTTCTGGAATTGTATGTTACACAATAGGAATTCGTATATATGCGGAGTACAATTGTTTAATCAACTGTTCATTTCAGTGCAAGATACTCTGAAATGAAATACTTCACTAAAAGTCAGTACTATATAATGACTGACACCGCAATGTTACTCAACTAACTGTAGTGTATTCTGTAGACGTTGTTCTAGACTTTTCCTAACAAGAAACGTCGGTGTGTATGCCTCCTTACAACTCTTGATTTTTCGTCTTCAATAAGTGGGTTCACAAGTTTATCGTTTCAAAGAATGCAACAGAATTTGCGAAGTTTGAAATAATGGCGCAGTAAAGCAATTAACACCTATAATATACCAGAGTTGTAAGAAGAGTGTGTTGACGCCCAATTTTTAGATTTAATAATACAACTGACAGGGTAATGTATAAATTTAAGTATGGAATATAAAATACAGTGGCTAGCTTTTATGTCCAAACATATTGCAATTGCAACATCACTTCATTGAATAGTAACATCTTGAGGTGTCGTAATGGATTAAGTGCACTAAAGTTAACTTACTCATGCCTTGTAGTAAGACCATAAGACACACTTTTGAGGTAAGAACAGCTGTGAATATAGAATGAAGATAGCATGTTGACGTGTATACGTCTTACCCTTCGTTTTGGGGTACATTATGTGCATTATTATAGCAATCATCTATCGGTGCCCATAGGGAAACACCATGTAACGGTAGGAGTAGAGCCTTGAAACAAACACGACGTAAAAACTAACTGGTGAAATAAAATGTTCGACATGCTAACAGACAATTGCAATGATGGTTTATAGAATTATAGTAAGTGTAAATTAGAATCGAGTGTATTACTTTAATTAAGGTAACAATTATCAATTACCATTATTTGATTCCTGTACATTATAACAAAATTTTTAGTTTTAACGTCAATGTGTGATTGTAATACTCAGACAACGGGAGAATGCGTGGAATTTACAAAGGGATACAGCAGCAGAAGGGTTTATAGGAATATTTGGGAAACACCTGCACACATTTTGTATGATATCTTAATTTTAAATTAATAATCATGCCGAAAAAGTGTAATATTGCAGAATGTAGTAATATAGTTGAGTTACGTTAAGTTCATTATATTGATAGTGCAATGCTCTACAAATGTGATCTTGGCAATTTGACATACTTACATTGTAAGAAAATAATATTATATAAAAACTTTAACAACCAGCATTTGATTATATTGTTCAAAAAACTTTTGTAATGATGTGAATAATGCCTACTTTTTTATACTTACTAATATAGAGTCAGTTTCTGTATTGCAGCAAGATTCAGTAAAAAGCATTTAAACAGAAAATTTTAGATATATCCAATAAAGTCTCCCAAGAATATATTTAATGGTAAAAGAAATGTACTCGAATGTACTTGAGTGAGCCTAAAAGATTTCGAGTACATTTTTGGTGTAGACTTAAAAAGTCATTAAATAGAAATCCAAGAAACTTTAATGGACTTCGAATGTCTGCACGCAAAATACAAAGGTTTTGTATACTTGTGCTCGGCTACCGTATAACTATATCAACACCGAATCGATATATAATCACTCGTTAACAAGAAATTATGTAACTACTCGTAAATATACGAACAGTAATAACAGGTTTACACTTTGGAAAATGTGTTTATCTTATTATGAATAGGTAAGTTCTAAAATTAAAAAAAAAGAGCAGGGAGCTCTATACGTACTAGATTCCATTCACAACAATAAATGTGAATATAATACTATAATCGAAATGTCAGTTGTTGATAACCCTTTATCAGAAATTTCTAATATTATAAAGCATAACATATTCACTCTGAAATTAAGTCAGGCTAATCTTACGTACAAATTCTATTAATTTACTGAAACGTCAGGGCAATGGTTATTTGCACAAAGGTCTAAAGTAATGCAGCTTTATAATTACCATACAGCCGTTACGGAGTAAAAATATTGACGCAATATAGATGCAAATGACATCATAACATAACATCAGATTATACTTTTAAGGGCTATCGTGTTTTTTTAAGAGAAAATGAGTACTTCACAATTAAAAGTAAAAGCGTTTAATAACTTCGAAGCTGGACTACTATAAGGGACATTATAAACCACACAGTTTTAATACATTTTTGGGAAGACTCCACTATTCACATTTCAAGGATTATAACCTATATTCACAATACCACTAGAATTAGGTAAATTATTTCTAAAAAGCATCTATATATCACAAAGAAGTAAAAAATGCGTAGAAATATTATGTACCTAGTTAAACTACAAATACTTTTATGGAAAAACTAATGATTCTTCAATACGTCCCCCCTTCTGTTTTAATAGAATGCATATAAACAATATCCCATGTTATAAAGAACTGTTTCATGAAGATTTTCTATTTTATAGGGTGCATGATTCACTAAGCGGACTGTATTTTGAAAACTCATATGTTATCACTTTGAGACAAAATGTGGCAGAGAAATTCACTAAAACTTAAAAGTRCCTAAACTTTTTTAAATGTCATTTTCGACTTCTCGAARAAAGTAGTACGATATACACTTTTGCACTTTCTTTTATAGGTAGACTACAGGTATTCTGTAGGAACAACGGTGATGAAAGCCCGGAACTGATAAAATTCTTTGTTTTGAAATTATTGCCAAAATAGTATATACAACACACATAAAAATGTTGTGGTTCTCGATTTCTAAAACTAAAAATAAAAATAAATATGACGACGTAAAATTTTCCAGCTTGTTCTCTGCATTCTATTACCTATTTAAGAAAAACGGTGATGAGGCTGACTAGTTTTGCTGATTTGTTTTGAAATTATTGCCAAAACAGGACCTACTACTTTTAACCGAGTGACCATCTCATTTATAAAGCTTAAATAGCACAGCTAAAAATTAACCACAAATTTCATTCATGTTTAAAGATGTAATATAGACATAGTTGATTATTGCTTTTAATAATAATTATTTAATTGCTAAAAATGATGCATACCCTATGTCAGCGTTTATTTCAATCCTAGACAAGGAAAGAAGATGGACACCGCATGTAATAAGCCAGTGTTACAAATGGCACCGATCGGCAGTGGCGTACTAGAAGCCTACGCCACTGAAAGCMTGCCGTGAATTGAAATGAAAAATTAAATAGTGCAAACAAAATTAAATAAATCAGGTTGCTGGGTTTTGTGTAGTATAGGTAAGTATACTATTTTGCCTATAACTACAACATTATTATTATTATTATTATTCTTATTATTATTATTATTATTATTATTATTATTATTATTATTATTATTATTATTATTATTATTATTATTTTCTATCACACTGTTGAGTGGAGTTTTTCAGTAGCCGGATTTCTCAAGGCTACTGAAGTTAACGCCTAGAGATCGTTCTTCGGATGATCGCAGTGGTTCCAGGAACGACTGCTTTCTGCATCCACGTTAGGGCGTTCGATTGGACTTGAAGTTCCTCTAAATGTCGTCGAGTGTTTTTATTATTATTATTATTATTATTATTATTATTATTATTATTATTATTATTATTATTATTATTATATTATTATTGTAAATAATGGCCTACAATTTATATCGCCCTATTAAATGATATTTTTAAACGCCGACCTCTACCGTTATTTAGACATTAGTTTTGAAGCAGTTTACGAAAAATTTCATTTTTTTTTTAAATTTTTTGTTAGCTATAGTTCTAGTTTAACTGAGACGTCTAGCATCTAGAAATTTCGAGGTTATTTGGCTTTGCAGTATTGTTACCATGGCGACAAAAGAAAAAAGTAAAGCTTTTAGGTAATTAAATGATACGGATTCTTAATATAGGGTTTCTATTAATGATTCATGCTACGTGGGCGGCGTTGATTTCTGAATTCTTTGTGCCGCCTTTTTGTAATTGCTGCCGAGATAAAATATCCACGGCGATAGTACTGAAGGTTGCAGATCAAGTTACAGTCAAGGAATCGATGGCTTTATATAGATTTTCCAACAATTTACGGTTCAATTTTTCTGGCAAGGTGAGCAATTACAATAATGGTAAAATAGGTTTGTGGTAACCTGTACAGTCTACACCCTTGCACTGTCGAAGTCTTGGGTAGTGCAGCTAACGCTACTACCACTTAGTTTGTGTATTTTACCAGTGCGGCAGGCTAAAAACATCTTTCAGGCCATCATAGTACAATTATTCAACAGGCTTACTCTAGCCACAACCTCACAAATACGATACATAACCTATAAGTTATACGAAATCGTGTTACCCCACAGCTCCGAAATGTGAGCTTTCTGCAACCTTAAAGTTGATTATCCCACAAAACACAACTATGTTGAAAATACACACTTCCACGCGTTTTCCCATATTAAAATATATCAAACAATCAAAAATCGACAGATAATAATTAATATATGTCAAAGCAATTGTTGTATTCACCTTCCTGAGAGGCGGCAAACTGCTTTAAGCGATAATTTCCATAAGCGGTCTGGATGCATGAATCATTTATAGAAACCTTGTAGTATGTGATATTGGAGCACAATCGACTATTTAGTACGCGTAGAAAATTTATAACGTTATGACTGACATTGTGGTGGAATATGTATATTTTGCCTGGTTATAATGGAAAATTGATTTAAATTTTGGGAAAAAATATTTTTCTTCTAAAATAATCACTGGCAGTAATTATTGTTAATCTAAATTAAATTTAACTGTTCTACTAAACCATCTTGGCTATTTGTTACACACTTTTTATATCTTATCGGCGAATTTCGAAGTTATTTGTGTTTTAAACTAACGTGATCGTGATGGCAAATATGACCCCTAGTGGAAGTTTCGGAGCATAATTATATTATTAATAAATGTCTCTTGAACATTTTTATCCACATTTTTTTAAAGCGATAGCGTCACCGACATGTTCACATGTAAAGAACTACTGTCAGCAGTGGCGTGCCCATGGCGGTAGGGGGAGTCATGTTAGAACCCCCTACAAAAACCAGTTTTAGAATAAAAACGCGGAAAATACATTTTAGCTTTGAATAACCGAAGTACTGTATTTTTGTGTTTTATTAAATTGCAGCTTTGTTACTGTCAGTAAAGTGAATTTGTTTCTACTAACTGTAGCAGTTGCTTACTTTATATTCCTTGTAAAGCGTTTAAAATCAGCTTTGTGTTCCAGGGCATATGGGTTTCACAAAAATAATATGTCCTCAAATCAAAAATTCTTAATTTACCTACATACAAGACTAGCAAGGCTAACAATTTTCCACTAAATAAATAAGTTAGCGCTGAACGATGTACTTGGCAACAGCTCAGCCCAGATGAGCTTTGAGTTATTGATTCGCTTTGGGAAACTTATTCATTTGCAAATACTGCTTAATTCGCAACTCAGACAACGCTTATCGCTTAGTATAAATTCACAGAATATAAAAGAACTCAAAGTGGAAAGAATAAATTATTCACTTTTAATTCAAACACGTAGCTGGCATCAAGGATCTGCATTATGCAGAAAGAGATTTTTTTCTTCAAAATAATTTAAAAAAATGTTCCATAAACGTGTCCTGGAAATAAGCTAAGGATTCATGCCATGCAAATATCATATACTGGCTTATCAGTTAGGGGTGCTCATTTAAAAAGCAGCGTAACTGTGAATGCATTCGCTGTCTGTCTTTTACAAAATTTATAATACTGCTTCTATGCATTTACTAAAAATCGCTCTAAAGGGTACTTACGAATCACAGATGTCATGTATGAAAATCTATTCTAAAATACATTGTGTACCCGGCTTGCGATTTTTTTTGTTACAAAAATTATTTATTAATAGGGCCCCTTAAGAAGTATAGACATACATACCTTTTTGACCGTCTCTTGACAAAGATAGATATACTAAATTAATATTTTCTAAATTATACTACTATACTCTTAATTAATGTCGGTAATCGGGTGCATTCCTATCAGACAATTTTTTATATCTTCTCACTGGCACGGGTAAGAAAAAAATTGTAAATGAAGAAAAAATAAGTTTATCAAAATTTTGATTTTTTAAAGCAAAAAATCAAACATAAATCGAATGTCTTAAAAATTACTCCGATGAAAAATATGAAGAATTAGCATCATCAAAAGCTGTTAGAGAGATTCCCTAAAAGCAATTCTTGGTCCAGAAAATTCTTTAAAAAACGCAAGCACAATTAAATTCTGTGAAGTCTCTGCAGATGAGACTTTAGCATTAAAAAATATCAAACTTCTTATTACATAAAGTGACCTAGGTTTGTGGCCAACACAACTACACAAAAAACTTTATTGATTACGACCTGACAGAGGGTACGACCTACTATGAGTTAAAAAATTTTAATCCAGGTTTAGTTACATACAATAAAGACCAAAACAGATGATTTCTTAATAAATACTTCACAAACGAGTTTCAAAGTTACTCTATGATGAGTAAAGACTAAAAAATATTTAAGCTCTAGAATGCTTTGTTGGAGTTTTTTTTATTTCATATTTAAGAATGTTTTCTTCTTGTTTTATTATTTTAAGAATAATTCGTTGTTTACCTAATTTTTATATAGTAATGTAAATTATTAGACTATTTATTGCCTTTTATATTATCGTGGTATAATAAAGTATCAAGATCAAGTGCTCCAGCTACCAGTTTAAATATTCAAGATAGAATAATTGCTTCTTTTAATGAGATTACTTCCCAAATCCCTTGTAATGTTAACAATGGTTTTAGCACTCGACTACGGATTTGTACGGCCCGCTCCAGGGATTTGGCTGCCCTGGACAACACATAATTGCTGCCCTTTTTGAGGCTTCAGAGGATTCTCTCAAATATTATTAGATGGCTTGAAGTTTTGTAATTAATGAACAATTCTGTAATAAACACAGATATTTTTATAATAATAATAATAAATTAAATACAAAAAATATGAAAGTGGACTTGGCCGGATTTTGCACCAAGGTCTTCAATTATTTTTCAAATTTTTGAGGCAAATTTTGTACTGAAGACATATTTAACTACCTCCATTTGTTTATACGCTATTTTTGATGTTACACTTCAGTTGAAAGCCACTTTCATTATGTACCTAATAACGTTTAGTACAATGAAATCAGACAATCTATTATGTTATGAGAGTTCCAATACAAACATTTTTCAATGTTGCTTTTGTATCCCTTATAACTGTGAAATCGATTATCCGATTTCCGTTTAGTAAACGCATTTATGTAGCTAATTCAAGTGGCTTCCGAACGGCATATTATATCTCCCTAGCTATTTAAAATTTTTGGGCTGGTAGCGGTGGCACCATCTTGAACTGTGAGGAAAATATGTTACCTCTAAACTCAAATCACTATTCAACGATCTTACCCACACTTTATCCGGACCTTCTAATTTAACGCGTTCGAAAGTTAATATGTAGGAGAAGACTCTATACGCGCACGGAATACATGTTCCATGTAAAAAATTAATCAAAACCTACGTACTTGGGTGATGCCGGCGCAATGGGCTTGTTGCCCCCATTTTTTTTATTGCAGAATATGAATCTACATGAAAAAATATAGTTTGTTGTTGTTTATGTTTAAAGTTTGAATCTCTGATGTCAGCGTTCCCTGGCGCGCTTAGTGCGGTGTAACTGAGTGATGTTGCCACGCCATTTTCTGATCCTGAAATCGAAGTCGCAGCAGCGTTGCCATTTTATTCCAAACTCGCAATCGTAATTATGAATTATAAAAACCTACACGCGAATGGATGTGTAAAACGCGATTCGTTGTTAGTCGTTATCACTGTAAATATTAAAACGTAAAATATATTAAATTAAAATTATAACTTGCAGTGGAAATATCGCAAATAGAATTCATTTTATGGCAGCCGAAGGATAAGTTCATATTTCAAGTGATATTAAAACTGGAACAACTATTTATTAAGTAGGTAAACTCGTTTAAATCTAAGTTACAGCATGTATAGCTGTCATTACATCATTTTATTCAAGTCGCAACCTTTCAATAGCAAAATCGGCTAATTTGCGTAAAATCGAACGATCTGGCCACACGAGTTTCCATTCATGTAAAATTCGTCAATCATGTGTAAGTCAATTTTTGGTAAATTGTCCGAAGATCCCTTCACATAATCTTGCACAGTCTATGTTTGAAAAACAATGTACWAAGTAAATAAAAACAAAACTTTAACGCGTCCTCCGTTCTCAAACCAAAACGTAAACAAAGGTACAATGGCACAGGACCACAGAACATACGCGTGTTCAACAGCGACAAAGGTGTCAAGCATACAACAGGGCATCCGGCGCATTGGCGCAATAGCGGAGTGCGTCTCCAGGAACGGTGACGTATCACGAAATATTTGAATTTGGCGGTAAACCTTTAAAGGTAAAAATAAGATACAAAAACATTCAAAATATTTTTCTATTGCCAGCTTCTAACTTCATTAGGTCCAAGCAAAGTCGCACATGTGTTATAATAACGATTTATTGTCAAGGGCAACAACCCCATTCACCGTATTTTTTGGTTACCAAGGTGCATGTCCGTAAATTCAAATTTGACATGTACCATTACACTCAGCGTTAAAAACAATGACCATCGACACTCATGAAAAATCGTAGCTTTAGGTACCATACTGCATGTCCGTCACAGCCTTAATCAAAATTTGACACAAAACATTATATTCAGCATAGTATTCAGCATGAAAAATAACATTCGACGACATTCATGAAGGAAAGTTTTAATCCACATTTGACAGGTACCTTCATATCCAGCATCAGAAGTCACGTTCAATGATAGATAGGAAACTAAATAGATTTTTTCCATCTTTAGGTACCTACTAAGGTGTATGTCCGTCACAGTTTTAATCCATATATGACATACGCCATCATAATACTTAATCCAGTTTGAAATAAACCAAAATACTCTTCAAAAATTATTCTCAACGACACCCACGAAGCTAAATCGAATTTTTGAATCCTTAGGATTCATGGTGCATGCCTTTTAACTACCTTTGTGAGATAATTTTTTAACTACCAACTACGTTCTACTAGTTGAAGAATATTTAAACAAAAAGATTTGTAAAACACACAACACAAGAATACAAACTAAAAACGTGGAATAAGGATAACAAAAATATTTTCTTACAATAACGAAAATACTTTCTTTAAGCTATAAAAAATATTTGCTTTGATGATCACTAATTGCTCAAATAATGTATAGGATGGTTTACCTGATTACGCCTCGGAGAATTTATATGAATGGCAAACGAAAAGTCTCAACCTCAGTTGACGAGCGTAGGCAAAAGTTGTACCTAACAAATATATTTTGTATAATTTTATAACCATTCAACATATCAATGTAGGTGCGTCTGCCTTCTACACATTGTAGCACAGTTCTAATTCTAATTTTTGTTGTAGTCATGTAAAAAAATTGAACAATAACATGTACCTTAAATCCCCAATCCAGTGAAAATCAAACAGCTATGGAAGAATCATCGGACAATATGCAAATAAATATACTAACACTGTTCAATTTCGATATGTAATTGTCAACTTTCTTACTGCAAATATAGTAGTAGTAGTAGTAGTAGTAGTAGTAGTAGTAGTATAAGAGCAGTATATAGTAGCTAAACCAGTCCCCTTTATACTGGGTTTCCATTAATGATTTACGCAACGCGGGCGGCGTTGATTTCTGAAATTCTGTACTGTACTGAAGGTTGCGGATGAAGTCATAGCCACGAAATTGATTGTTTTATAAAGATTTTTCAACAATTTACGGTTATATTTTTCTTTTAAAGACAAGTAATCACAATAATTTTCTCGTACGAAACTTCACATTACTTCAATATGCACAACTACGTCCGTCATGACTCCCGTTTGTTGCGGTTACCGACTTTCAGACATGGCTTTATAAGTTAAATAAATTTCCGAAAATTTCGAAGACTACGCAGTTAATCGCAACCTTTTTCTATTTTAATGTTTGTACTTCTTTTGTAACTAGCATTGCTCCAAACACTACAGCAAATAATAAAAATACACGCTTTTACGCATTTTTTCACATTAAAATATATCAGAAATGAGAAGTATCTGTCAATTGTCAAAGCAATAATTATGTTCACTATCCTGAGGGACGGCAAATTGATTTAATCGATAATTTCTATAAGCGTCTGGATACATGAATCATTTATAGAAACCCTGCAACTTTTAGTAAGTTCATAGCAAGTATATGCAACCATTTTAGTATACTTCATACCGAGCTCCATACCACTATTTTGCTTATTTTTTTATAACTCTTCTAGTCCATGCACTGGAGTACTCCAAAGACGAAGGATCGCATGCTTCCGGAGAGTGGAGGATCATCAGGTCCTTCCAGTTTAGGTGCAGGTGGTTTGACATCTGCTCAGCGTAGAGCTTCAGAAGGCGGTGCTAATCTGCACTGGGGTGGAAGAGCAGCAGGAGCAGCCTGGGGCAGCGAGGCACCTAGCGAGGTGGTTAGCAAATTTCGAAATTATGAAATATAAATGTTCTTCGCCCTGTTTACAGAGGTTTTATATGTGCTGCACGTGTAGCTCTTCTATAGCTAGTGTCCTTAGTGTTCATCGTACGATCATATCAAGTATTACTGTTTTGTCTTATGTTTAAGTATCACCTGTTGTGTTTTCTTCATTAAATTGGGGATGTTATGCACAGGAACGTGACAATCGAGGAAGAAATTTTAATAAAACCTATAAGTACGACGATTATGTGATATGAAGAAATCAATGGTATTATATATAGGTACTAGTTTTGATAATTCATTTTAAAGTTTGTATGTGTTTGGGAGATATTGCTGTTAGATCTTAAAGCCTTCTGTACTTACCGGTGGAGAAGAAATGCTAATTCTGTGGAGAGATGTTTTCGTATTAGAAATGAATTTGACAATTTTTGGGAGCCTTTCTAATTGGTCCACTTTCTATTACTCCAACTAGCGCTGCTCTGATATAATTTGTGAGAATAAGGTGCCAATAAATCTTTCCAAACATATTGCATTTGAATTTATCTATCTTATATATATTATATTAAATTGTATTTAATGGTCATCAAAGTTAGGTATTTATGTAGAAATTTTTGGGAGTTATTATAATTAATTTGAAATGGGCGATACTAAGAACTAAAAGTGATATCGAATAGTCATGCTTTTAATTAAAAAAACAACACCTGTTGATTATGTATTCTTTCTGTATAAAATAATTATTAATTGTATTAATTAGACTAGGCATAAAGTAATCTCGATCCCTTCAAACTGCCCTCATATTTATCAGGGTACTATACAAAATGCACAATGAATAAGACAAAATATATATTTCCCTATACATGTTGTATTTTGATAAGTGTTTAAAACTTTATTCGAAACTGGCGAAAAGTACCAAAAAGTATTTCCCAAGATATAAATTATATATGTCTGTAACTTTAATGGTAGACCCAATAAAGTTCTCTGTTGTCTTCCTGCATTACCTTCTTTCAATATCCAAACTATGGTTGTTTTCGAACAGTACCGAGGTACACATTTAGTAAAATGTTGTGACTTTACAAGTGAGCAAAAGTAAAACAAAGTCAGATAATAAAATGTATGTACATAGTCAAAGATGTTTTTTTTTATTTTTAAAACCTCATCGAACCAGATTATTTTTAAAAGTTTAAGAACTAATCAGAAATTTGTTGTACAATAATTTTTTTCTAAAGGTAAGACTATATTGATATCTAAATAAGCTCTGACATTTAATGTAGTTGTTCTGATATGTCGTAAAATATGATAATCTCAGTCACGGCACAACAGTGTAGTACTCACGTACTTTCACAAAGTGGATTTTACATTTTTGCCTTTAACTAGACCAGTTATGTTGGTTTTAGTTATCCATATTCTATTATTAGAAAATATGAGTGGCTTATATGAGTTTCAAAGTCTCATGGAACAAGAAAGTCTTCGACCGAATTAAAAAATTCGCTTAAAATGCCTTGTTATTGGTTAGCGGTGATTGCAGCGTCACGTGTCATATAAACAGACAGCTTTCAGCCTCAGTTGGTCATGTGCTCGTTAATCGTGAGCATTTGTGTGTGCTTTCTGCATTCATACTATTATGAATTGCGTTTTCTTTTTTATATAAAATAACCAGAGACGGCTTCAATTTAAAATCTATGGACCTTCGTATGGTGACGGGATTAATAAAAAATGACAACTTCACAGCAGCAGAAATCAAAGAATCAGTGTGGAAGAATAAACGTAAGTATGTATTAAATCAAATAAATATGAATATGATGAACCAGGAAATAATTAATGAACTAAAAGAGCAACTTGTGGTCCCAAACATTCTGGACTTGTGGGTCTTTGTATGTGTGGGTTTTGGCTTTGAGCTTATGATAATAAATGATGTACTTATTTAATGTAGGAGGTAGATGCGTAGATCTCTTACGTTAGCGCGTAATTCAGCAGTATGCCATATTGCTGTAATAGTAATAATAATAATAATAATAATAATAATAATAATAATAATAATAATGATAATGATGATAATAATAATAATAAATAATAATAATAATAATAATAATAATAATAATAATAACAATAATATAGATATAGATATATGAGTAATATATTTACCGAAAAATATAAAACAGGCTGAAAAAAACAGTTTTGAAAACAGAACTAAGTGCAAAAAATAAAATTAAAGCAACAGCTACGCCTTTCATGTGCTGATACACTCTTTTGGAATAATCAACTGGAGAGACACAGAGCTGGATGTCTTGAATACTCTAACAAGGACAACATGCAACAAGTACAAAATCCATCATGTATATTTAGCAGTTGAAAGTAGAAAAGGAGGAAGGACTAGAGGAGAAGAAGAAACTATTTCCAACAAAAATCGGAATCAAGTGAAATGCATAATGCATAAAGCTATAACAACATTAGATACAAGCGGAACCCCTCTAAAAGTAAAAGATAAGAACTACCATCAAAGTGAAAACATAATATCAGCAGAGAACAAAAAGCACAGTGGAAAGAAGACACTACACGGAAAACACTGGGGCTTAAAATGCTTGGCTGACACATGGCAACATCTTCGGCGAAGCTCTACAAAATGGCATTATTAATACGCGGAGCTACAGGAAATTCATCATTAAAGATCAATCTGCGAACAGCGACGAGTGTAGACTGTGCCAAGAATAAACAGAGAATAGACCTCATCATCATTGGATGTAAGGAACTAGCTCCGAAGGGTTACACTCGTAGATACAATACACCGAGAACTAGCATTAAAATATAATCTTAAACAACGAGCTGTATCCAGTTACAAATATTATGCACTACCTGCGAATATATTGGAAAATGAAACGACCAGAATGTATTGGAATATGGACATCACAACATATATATACCCACACAACATAACAGGCCTGACATAACAATTACGCATAAAATAGGCAAAATAACACACCTTGTCGAAGTGTCGATCCAATTTAAAGAAAAAACAGTTTGAAAAATATCGCCAGCTATCCAAAGAGATTATGCAAATGCAGCACCAAAAGGAGGTTTGTATAATACCTATAATCCTGTCGGCAACTGGCGTCATACCTAAAAATTTTCACAAGACATTAGAAAAACTAGAGCTACATCGAAACGTTTACATAACTTTGCAGAGATCTGTGATAGTGGATACATGCTCAATAGCACAATTCCTCAATATGAAATAGTGGGAAAACTGCCTGACCTTTGCATCTTCCTGAACTATACCAGGATAGAAAAATCCTGAGAATCACTCATAATATAATAATAATAATAATAATAATAATAATAATAATAATAATAATAATAATAATAATAATAATAATAATAATAATAATAATAATAATAGTAATACACTATTCCAGTCAGGCAAAGCTCCTCAATAAAAATTGCAAATGATAAACATGCAGAAATAAATAAGTGGTTAATTAAGTGCTATGTAAAATATGTAAAAATATGAATCCTAACATTCAATTGCAATTTTCTCCGAAATGGTCAATTTTAGCCGTATGAGCACAGAACCTTTTTTGTTTAAAATTCACAATGATTAAAAAAACACATATATTTGAAAAAAATACTTAACCGTTTTATAGTTAGGGAATGAAATGTGGGTAGTTGGCCCCCTCCCGGTCCTGAAAACATTTAGTAAAAAATGTGCACATCATTTTAACGGCTTCCACTTCAAATAATAGTACCCAAAATTTGATTAAATTATATCAATCGGTCTGAGAAATTTATGAAAAACTGTTTCTATTTCCCCACGTTTAAGTCAATATCTAAGCAGGCGGACGTTATTTAAAAAAAGTTATACTGTAAAATAGTGTTATTTTTGCACTAGTTTTCAGATTGCGAGAGGTTGCCCACAAATGCGGGACACCCTGTATATTTTACTTGCACAATTTTTGCAAATTTGCAACACATAATTCGAGTAGTGATAAAAATTCGTTTTGATTTGCCTGTCATTGTTTTATTAATTTATTAATATTAATTTATTTGAGTATAAGTTATGATAAGAAATCTATCGATTCCCGGAAGAATTAATTTACTACTATTATTACTGCTATTGCATTTCTGTTTAAATATAGTCTCATAACTGTTTTTTGTTTTGGTTGCTATAAAACCGTTAATCATAGCCGCTTATCCTCTGCCAGGTCATACCTGTCATATCACGAATACAAAATTGGTCCCTAAAGGTGGTTGAACCAAAAGCGTAACCTGATACAGTAAGGTAAATATGTGGTAGCATTTAGTCCAATATAGTTGAGTGCATAAATTGGGCGGCAAGTACATTGCCTAAACCTGAACGGCATGTCATCGACACAAATGAAGAGCTCTCTTGATTTAACACCAATTAGACGCAAGGTGCTAAATTCGCTATGTAGATTATTACTTTAAGTATACTCGTGCACGTTCGAAGTAAGTTCATGACCAGTGATGGTGCACTCGAATAAAATTTTTGGATTAATTGTAGTCGTTAGTTTAACCAACTTTTTGACCGGTGATACTACTTCGAGTTTTCCAGTGAAATCCAGAAGAAGAAGGTTTTTAGTTTGGCAAGAAGGTACCAACTGGGTACAGGTAAGAGGAGGGATTGTTCATGCAGACACAACCTTTGTTTTAGTTTGTTGCAGGTATTGGGTTACCTACCGAAATAAGAGACCAAAGTATAACAATGGGAGCAGTACTTAAAGCTTTTTATTTGTTACCCACCAACTCTAGTTATTACACTAATCCAACGATAGAATATGCGAGGAGGAAGCGATCAACAACCCGTTGGGTGTTATATTCCGTAATAGAAAAATTTATAGAAAGGTAAGATACCTCAGGTTTGTGTGGAATTTTCAATTGCTCGACAAAATTATGCACTTGTTAGAGAAGAGGGGGCGACTAATTGCTTGAGAGTTTCAACGTAAATGCTATTAGGACGGTTTCTTAGGGCATTTTTTAAATTAAGTTGTAAGTTTTTTTTAGTTAAAAATGCCCCATCCTGCTGACAACCCTAGACCGACCCAACGCCCTATTCCTTGGGCCGCTAGTATCTGTCAAGTTATAATCAGTGAGCAGGAACCCCTTCTTTGTTTCTTTAATTCGAGAAAATCGAACGTAAGTTACATTAACTTTTATTGGCAGCATTTTTTAGTCTTAATATTGAGTGTAACGTAAATTTAATAATAATGTTAAAATTATCTGATACAGTTTGTTGTTGGGAACATTAGAATAAATCGAATGATTTATTTTTATTCAATTAGTGAGTCTGAATAGCTCTTTTAGAAGCACTGTTGATCTCTTCTAGGATTTAATTCGTGCTCCCCATGCTTTATATTATTTGTCTTAACACCACACTACACAGGGTGCCGCAACAAGGACCGTAAGTGGCCGTATCTTCAGATAACTTTCTGTTAGAGGCTGGGGGAAAAAGTCACTAACAATAGCTTCAAGTTTCAAAAGCTGCAGTTAAGTGGCGCTTTTGACATTGCCAATAATAAAAGTCAATTTTTTTGCCAAAAATATCAAATAAAGGTATGTTCAAATTACTTGAATTGTTAAATTAAGAGATATACTACAGGTAGATTTGTGAATGAAAAAGTATTGTCAGCTGTGACCAGGATTTGAACCCGGGAGCTTTTGATTGCTAGTCAAACGTGCTTCCACTGCACCACATTAGGGACCTATTCAAATTTCTGATAAAAGCAGCATATCATCAAAGTTACGAAATGTAACGCTCCTGAACGCCATTTGGCGCTTTTATAACCAAGATGGCGTTCAGTAACGTTACAGTTTGAATAGGGTCTTCCCTGATGGTGCAGTGGAAGCTCATTTGACTAGTAATCAAAGGGGTTCAAATCCTGGTCAGAGCTGACAATATTTTTTCATTCATAAATCTACCTGTAACATATCTCTTATAATCATTACATATAATATGGAACAAAATAACTTCGTCTTTAAAAAAATGTATTGCAATAATACGTGTTTTACCTTATAGTTTTCCCGCTAGTGGGCACAATTGGGTAGTTGCCATAAATTCCATTTCAAGTGAAATAGTTGGCAATTGGTAGTGATGAATACTGACACTAATTTAATCCATTATAGAATACTGCAGCATAACCAGAACAAGGTATTTTAATTACGTAATTAAAACGGTCTGATTTAAAGAGCAACCAAAACGTCTGCTCATTGGCCGTCATTTTGCATACCAAGATGGTGAGCGTATCGCATATGTAGTGGCTTATTGCAATGAAAGTGCTTGTGAGTTGTCATTTAGTTTATTAAAGGCTTATGATCACCTGTAAAGGGTTTGCCAAAGCTTTCATGAATAATTGCTCGCTGTAGATATGTTTATGATAATGGAATACATTCATTTAATTCAGTTGTACTAGTAGTTGGTGCGAATGAACTTGACTCCAAATCATCAGCCTAATTACTTTAGCTTACTTAAAATAATGCCTCTTTTGTGTATTCAATTCTCAGATAGGGTGACGTAGAAGTATCTTCATACAGTACAGCACTGGAGACTTTGCCAAATGCTATACTACACTACTGTTAAGTTACACTAAATGTGTTTGCTGCGAGTTGAATGCCAACGCCAAAAACTATAAAAGTTTTTAACCGGAGTAATTGCATTCATTCTAATTATTTACTAAATTTGATTGAACCGAAATCGAGCATGCGTTAAAAAGTAAATAAATGGTATGATTAAGAGTGTATGCAATTTCATTCCGTATTTGTCACCAATATATAACTAATACATTTTTTCAAGTAAAGAAAGAACAACTGTCGCGTATGCATTAAGACATGGAAACAAGGCATCTTTATTTACTTTTTAACACTTTTAGTAGTGTGCGCTTGTAATTTAGTTCGGTTTTAAATTATAATTTCCAATATTTAACTTTACATATTTGCAATTTATTTTCATTGTTTTGAAAACGCTTGTACTATGGAACCTGATAGTGTGATAGCATGCATTTTCAGAGGCGGGATATTAATGAATTAGTAAGACGCTTTCGATGAACTGTGTACAGCCAAAAACACCTAATATGGGGAAGCGACCAGGATTTATTGAAATATTGGTGTAAATGTAGCTACTTGCTTATCTAGATACAAATACAGAACTAAACACTAGACAAATTGCGTTGCCCCTTGGTTTAACCAAAGTTACTGTTTACTGTATATCTGTTGACAAGTTGCATCCGTATCATATTTTGTTTCATCAAGCTTTTTCTGAATTTGAATATGATTTAAGATTAAATTAATGACATTGGATAAGACAGATGTATGAGAAAAATAAATTCTTGTCTAATGTGTTGTGGACAGATGAAGCTACATTCCGTAACACTTTCGAAGTAAACCTGCACAATTCGCATTATTGAAGTGGGGATGATCATCATTGGTTGCGTTAAACCATTAACACCTAATTAATTATTTATAACGTGCCAGAGTCTTTTTAGTAATTTTCCTATGTTCTGTTTATATATGTAACAAGAAAATTACATTTTCAACATTTTTTTTATTATCAGCACAGCAAAGGTATTTTATAGTCAGAAGAAAACGATTTCTTCTATAGAATTACTTATCAGAATTCTTCTTTATGTCGTCGTTCATATCCCAAAACAGTGGCTTTTCTAGCTTTTTCTGTGATATACTAAATAATGAAATGTTGTCCTAATTCGGGTCTAAAGGTCGTCGTCGCGTCGGTTAGAATTGCTCCCTAAGGTTTCGCTAGCACGAGTGGCAAGCTTCTTCAGAGGTCCTTCCATCGGCGGTGCTGAATGTAGAGTCTATCACCTGGCCGCGAAAGCTTTAATCATTTCGTCATACTCAATAATTTCGTCACTTATTTATAAATAACTCAAATATTTCAGTGCGAGACATATTTTGGTATGCTGATTAATATGCTGCAGAAAAGGTAGCTGAAGATTTTTTTTTAAATCACCGCTTATCCATAATTGATTTGGTTTAGATGCCAATCTTTGATGAATCCTTTCGTCTTCGTAGGATTGAGACTATGCAGATCTTGAAGGAATTAGTTGTGCGATAGTAGCATCAATACGTTCATTGTTGGATAATTAGAATCTTGTATTATTTTATTTGATTATTTTTCCGACCCAAATATCGACCAATAGAATTGCACCATTCGACGTCACGTGGTACAACCTACATGGTATTATACTGATAATTTTTTGAATATTTTCTCTGGTAGTTGCTATATATACAAAACAAAACATGATCCAGTCAAATTAACCACACGTCAAACTGACAGGTTGAATTCAATTGTGAAAATTGGAGAAAAATCGGAAAAATAATCCCCCGAATACCACGCGAGCTTCAAAATTATAGGGTATTTCCCTCAAGGTTCGTTGCAAACAAATAAAGTCGCTCGTGATTTTTTAACCTGAAAAACTTGACGACTTTATTTGTTTGCAACGAACCTATCGGGAAATACCCGATAATTTTGAAGCTCTTGTGGTATTATAAGTGAAAATTTCGTGTAATTTGCAAAATATATTAAATATCTGAGAGCCGCGCGCTCTACCGTAAAATAAGGATTTTTTTTAAGTTGACACTTCTACATAATGTAACAAATCGGACTACAACCAGACTATTCAAACGGAAACAGGGGTCGTTTATTTGCATCAATGGTGTCATTCCCCTCAGCAAAAAATTGAATCCTAGTATTGGCAGTGTTAGAAGCTTGAAACCTTTAGTAACTTCAGGATACCCTATTTTCTTTAAAAAAAATTCACTCAAGCTCATAGACAAAGTCTTCCGGAGAAAGAACTCCTTAGATATTTGCAGCAACGTTTGAAGTTAATCTGTTGATTAATTCATAAATTCCCACCATTGCATCATTGGGATGGAAAGAGCCGTTTATTCTTTTTGACCACTTGGGTAAAAAAACAGTAGATACTGTATTCTGAGCACACCATTACTGAAATTCTTAAACAATTATTATATTTGAATGCAATTGAAATCCGTCGACAGGTACTATATCATATAATCTTTATATCCTAGAAGTAAAAATCTATTATTAAGTTAATTTTAATTGGCAAATATTCTTCTTCTACTCCTTGGCCACATTATGAAAGTAAAGGACGTTTATAAACACCACTTTTGGTTGCCACAGTAGCAATACGCACTTTACTGTCTTTGTCGGACAAAGCTTCTTGAATCACATCTAATTGCAATTAAGAAGAGAGAGCGATTATAAACAAAAACCCCTGGTTTTACAAAAAGTTATAACGAATTCAATTTCTGATGAGACTAAGAAATGTAAATCCTCAACCAGCCATCTCTTCCAGTATGACTACGATTTGATCCAGAATGCGTAGTGGTCTTGAATATAATATAGCTCTTCTACTTTAATCAGTATAGTAACCAACTTAAACCAACTCCTCATACGTGAACATTTTATTGACCTATAACTTTCGCCAAATGATTCTTTACAGACTTCATATTTCCTTTCAACTGCGGGGCACTTGTTTAATAAACATAAGGACCTTGACGTGCAAGAAAACGCTTAAAGAGCGCTAAAAACGCCTCTGTAGAATGACTGGATGCTACATGTTTTGCCATACAAACAAACAGTGTAACGAGATGTGCATATTTAGAATATGAGGATATATTATGAAAAGGCATTCTATTTTTTTTAGAGTTTTCTGGTGAATCACATTTATCACGAGTTGGAATAAACGGTTTGTGTTCTAAAAACTTATTGATTTAATAACGCGATTTACATACGTGTTACCATTGGTGTCAAAGTGGGATAAAATTAGGATGATGGATTTTATTAAAAGAATACAGATAGATACTGAGCAGACATTATTATAACGAGAGAAACTAGAAGAATGGAGTAATGCAGGACATAATAGAGAAGTTCCATGAAACAAAGGTTGGACAAGATGAACTGAAAAAGCAAATTGAGGTAAGACAAAGCGAAAACCAGCTTGTACGAAACGGAATTGAAACTGAAATTAAGGACGTACAAATCATGTCCAAATAGAGATAAAACGAATTAATCAGTACCTAGAAACTTCGGTATCGTTACGAGACAAAGAAAATGTCATATCCGGTACTAGAGGAAAATTTCATTAACTACAGGTTGGTGGTATTGGTTAAACCACCAACAGAAACCACCTACTTACAACGCCATATCGGCTTGTTCTATCTACTTATGCCAGTTTGAAGCTTCTGTACTGATGGAGTAGTAATCAGAAGGCTATGTCGCTCATCATTTCTCTACGTGATGCGTGGGGATGTACTTGACGTTTTGCAGTGTTATTCTAGACAAGCAAGCGGACTTTATCTCGTCAAACACCTCGAGTGCAGCTTCGGAAACAAGCGTATAAAACTGCTCTACAGGATGATCCACGTTCGAATTAGAGAAGAGAACAATTATCGCTGTGACGATAACATGAAGAAGATACTCGCCTCACTGACAGATGCAGTTACAACGTTAAAAGATATAATCATCAACAAGAATGCAGCACGAGTGGCACTTGAAGAGTGTATGGCTCCTCCTCGTTATCATGACAGACAGTCACGTGAACAATAGAACAGAAGCTGGCTAGTCTTCCAGCCAGTACTGTTTTCAGCTACCGTTTCATCTCTCCCGTAGTAAACTAATGCTGCGTGGTGACCCAAAGTTATGCAGTGTTCGCGAAAGACCGACGCACTAACAAACTTGCAGTTAAAGATCTACCGTATTCAACTAAGCTTATCTGAATGAAAGGCGGAACAACAACTTAACACTAATGTGAAACAAAACTCGCTATACCGATATGTTGCAGTACGTGTTTTCAGCAAATTAGTTTGATGACCGCCCCAAGATTGACAGAAATTCTGTAACGTGTAAGAATGGTAAAACGCGTGTGACATGCTTGCTAGTTACCACTCTATGCAAAGGGCCAACCAATGAAAATAGGTAATATTTAGAAGCGGCGCTACATTTAGCGTAGTGATAGGGTAGCTTAAGTTTCCAAGAAGTTGCAAATCAAGCGGTGCACAGCTGCGGCAATAAAATATTGCATGGAAAGGTGTTAGGCGCGTTGTCACAGTAGGCAATATAAGATAAGAATAAAGAGTTTAGGGTTCGGGACTGAATAGCTACATAGCGAGAAAATCATATTGCTAGAGCCAGTGCAAAAAAAATGTTCTTAGGGCTTTCGCTGCGAACATTTTAGACCCGGTAATTATAGAGATGGATTTTATGGAAACACAAGGTAATTTCGAATGTTGCCCAACGAACTATGATGATTGGAATTGATATTACCCTGAATACAAGTAGAGAGGTCACTCATTCGGTGAGACGGGTTCCTTTTTTTCCTGTAGAGGCTGAGAACAGTTATACGAAACTGGCTCGAGTAGGTGTCAACTTCTGCATGAAATGAGATTATCCTTGGACAAACACTTATTACCACAAAGACCATTGAAGCACCTGCAAGGCTTCTTGGCGTTTAAGTATATATCAAGGAAAAGGACTATATGGAACAACATGAACGTCTGGAGTAAATAGTTAGTCAAGGGAATCCACTTGCTTTCTACAAGCTTAGGCAGATTTTATGTACCAGTCCAACCCTTGCATATCCAAGACGACGATTAGAGTCTGTCCTGAACACGAACATCAATAATACGAGACTTGGAGGTGTGCTATAATTGTAAGTGCAGGACGTTAAAGGACTTGTTATCGCGCCATTTAACAAGCTCGAAAGGAATTAGTGCGTGACTAGGAGGGAACTGTTGGCAATAGTTAAAACTGTGAAGCATAAATACTTGTAAGGACGGATCACACATGTTTCACGTGGTCATCAAATTCCAAGACACCGGAGCAGTAGGTATCTCGATCGATCGATTACTTTAGAAATAGTTTCAACTAGAACGTGGTAGAGCGGATCAAAATGATAGTGGACACTGTAGACAAACTGTTTTATAACAGGATTGAAGGTGAACTTCAGAAATTTTAAGAGAAAAGCAAGTAAAGGACGAGGATACCGGACCTATCTTGGAGTTTAAGAAGAATGGAAATGGAAGGACATAATCGTTAGAAGCCAAGCTTTGAAGTGCTATTGGGCGCAGTTCGGGTTTGGGAAAGTTCAGACGCTATAAAGAGCGAAGAAACGAGGTTGTTCTGCGTTGTTAAAAAATCAGAAGTACTTCGGGTAATTCACGGAGAGGTTACGCCAAATAGTTAGTGGGTGGGTTATGGCGAAGACGTGACGGAATGGTGTCGCGCGTGCATAAAGAATAACCTAGTAAAGGCCACAGGACGAAAACTCGGGCTGTGATGAAACAATACAACGCCTTCTGAAAGAATTGCTATTGACGTAGCAGACCCATTTTCAAGAATAAGAAGGGGAAACCGTTCTATTGTGGTAGCCAGTGACTCTTTGAGTAAATGTACAGAAGCTCACGCACTCTAGACCAGGAGACGACAACAGTAGCCGAAGCCGTATTGAAGAATATTATGTTTTGATTATTTAGAATTCCTTTAGAACTACATTCTGATCAGGGGCAGAATTTTGAATCCCAAGTTTTTCTGAAAGTTTGTGATATCTTGGTAATAAAGAAAAACTAGAACAGTGCCCCTGCATCCCTAGTCTGATAGAATGGTCGAACGGTTTAAAGAGAAGAAAATCATCTCAGGATATAATGTCAACGCACAACAGGACGACTGTGTTGAACATATCCAGTTGATGTTTATGGCCAACCGATCGGTCACGCATGAAAGAGAGAGCTACGTCTCCCCAGCTACATGTTCGCGACCTATGAACCTCCGAATTAGATTTTGGCGATTTTTCTGAGGAATTAAAACGTAAGATACATGTATTGGTTTAGAATAAAATTCGCTTAGGGAGCGACATGATGTAAGGATAAGCGGTAGGATGTCTGAAGAGAGAAATAAAGTTTGGTTGTACAATTTCATAAGAAGTAATGGAAGGTCTCTTCAAAGTAATAGGGGAAGTCCGTAAGCGATTGTTAAAAAGCTCAATGATTTGGTTTATCGAATTCAGCGAGGAATAGCACACTAAACTAAGTAGTCCACCTGGATTGTTTGCGGACCAACATAAGTCAATATAGTGGAGCTGTTCGGGACGAACAGGTTTAAGGAGGGGCTCACTGCAACAAGATGTGCATATTTAGAATATAAGAATCTAGTATGAAAAGAGATTTTAGTATTCTGGAGTTTTCTGGTGAATAACATATTGGCCAAGAGAGAGTCATTTGTTGTTATTGGTTCGTTCTTGTTATTATTAGGTAATCAAAAGTTTTTCCGGTTGTTGGTCGTAAGTGCCAGTTGCTGTCTACATCATACGTACCTACATAGGTGACGGCTTCGCCGTCTGCAGGTTGACGGCGTAACCTTGCTGACACATTACATTTTTTACGTCCTTTGGTACGATATCAAGCTATATACTCCGTGTTCGCTATTCGATTGCTAGGTCTGCCTGATGAGTTCCAAAAGGCTGAAACTCAAGTCATAGGTTCATATAGACCAGCTGAAGCAAATTAATTATTCATTGAAGAAATGTAAATTGCGCTTTTTCGTAATTTCTCAAAACCATATTAGGTAGCGATAACCTGATTAACATGCAAGTGAATTTAATTATGCATCTGCAGAAGTGAGTAGACATTTATTAAATCGGTGATCAATGTATAATAAAAGCTTACGCAGCTGAAGAATATTTTGTTTCATGTACATCAAACTGCGAAAACTGCACCGTCCAGCCTTGTTTTAGATTTGGAGATATTCTGACAGATATAAAAGAAATGCAATCTATTTATTCCTGGTATAACCAGAAGATCGCCATGCTTCAAATATCTGTAGAATATACAGCTGCAGCTAAACAATCCGGTACGGTAGAGTACGGCACAGAACATTTTTCTCATGTTTTGAATGGCAGAGGAATTACAGAAGAAATACAATAGGATGGGACATCCTGCATGAAAGCTTTCAGAGAAAAGAGAATTTTAATAAATGGGAAAAAGCATATTATTTTTATAATATACTAAATATCAAACAAGAGGGTTAGATAACATTTATTTTTTCCGTTATTTTGTTTGCCCACTCTTAATATATCTCTTGATCAGCTTAACCGTGTTGTTCCAGGTTTGGATACGGCGATGGAAAAGCTTGTTTGCTTCGAACTATATGCGAGGCTGCATCAGTACCGTTTGACGCCAAATCGGGTTTGTTGGCAGAAATAGCACACGCCCTTCTCACGTAAAGCCGATTAATGTTTCCACGTGGTGTCTCTCGAATAAAATTCTGTTTTATTTGCAGACCCTCGTCCACCGACGACACGGTGGATAATCACGTCGATCATGAATACCATGCCGCTGAAAGGCTGGGCAGGAATTTAAATAAATGCGAAGCTCTATTTCCAGAGTGCAGTTTGAATGTGATTAATCGATTTAGTAGGCTGCTGACGTGATATTATTAAGTGCAACTAAAAGCTTTGAAACTCGATAGTATTTGGAACAGTATTGTAGTTGCTAGGAAGTTCACCATATATTCAATTAAATAAAGCAATTATCGTAACATATAAAATATTAAATTGAAGAAAAGCTAAATTGAATACTTTATTTGTAATTATTACTTATAAGCCCTTTTTAAATATAAACGAACCCAAAATCTGCCGCTGGAATTATTATAAAGAATTTGTAAACTTGTCTAATATAACGGTTAGATTACAGAAAAGGAACTATCTTAATTATATTATTTTTGTTTATTTTTGTAGGTATAGGCTCTTAGTAATTATATTAAATCAAATAAGTTTTATGTTTATATGTCGTTTTGATCTTTTTATTCAGATTTTTTTTTCAAATATACTATTTACATATAATTGACAAATTAAATTGACATTTACAATTTTGATAGCAATACAAATGTACCTTGGGGTTTGTTCCATCGCTGGAATAATTTGAATAGTAAAAGTTAGAGTAGGAATATTTTTGTGTTATGTAGTGTTCGTATGTATTACATAACACAAAAATATTCCTACTCTAACTTTTACTATTCAAATTATTCCAKCGATGGAACAAACTCCAAGGTACATTTTGTATTGCTATCAAATTTGTAAATGTCGTATTAATTTAATGTCAATTTAATTTGTCAATTATATGTAAATAGTATATTTGAAGAAGATCTGAATCAAAAGATCGAAATGTCATATAAACATAAAACTTATTTGATTTAATATAATTACTAAGAGCCTAAACCTACAAAAATAAACAAAAATAATTATCAAAAGGACTCTACTAAATAAAACATCTATAAATAAACTTAAAACATACAAGCTGTCTCAGCTACAGTTCCCTAGATCCAGATTTCTTAAATGGTGACAGATACAGCAACTGCTAAATGAAGCAAAGTTTCTAAATTTAATTGCAGTTTTGAATCTGAAAAGAAATCTACACTGGCTCATAGTTTCTAAGTTTCTTAGGAAAAACTGAAAATTGTAACTTTTGTTTTTTGCTCATAACTCCTTTAATAAGCAATATATCAAGAAACTGAAAAAAAAAACGTTTCGAAGACACTTTTTTTGAACTCAATCTACAGGTTACAACATAAATTTTCTTCAACGTTTTGGCAAAAAGTAACCATCAACTTTGTTTTTTATTACTTGGTTGGTTTTAGACAGATGCGCACTGCAACGTCATAGCTTTCTGAATGTACCTAGGTACGTAGTTGAAAATAAGTGCATAAAAAAGAATACACACTGACGTATATAAATAACATTGGTATTTTATTATTAATGTTATTTATTACCTGAATCTATTAATAATAATTATAAGAAGTAGTAAAGTGAGTTAGCCGTTACTTTAATTCTTTAGAAGTGCGTCCATTAGCTGTCACATAACTAAAATTAAAATCTGTGATAGTTTCAAAGATATAAACAAGATGTTTACCGATGAAAAGTGTCACGACATGACAAAAGTGTACCCTGCATTGTTATTGTTACGCCGATTTACTCACTGGCGAGCATATAATTGTGGTAATTTGTTTTAAACGACTAGATGCTACATTTACATTACAATGCCAAATAATTTTGTCGCGAAAATGTTACAACTGTCCAGGAGAAAGTTTGCATACATTTTGCGAACTTCACAAAAGGTCTTGTTAGTGTTTTGTCTCATGGCGTCCAAAACAAAAAAAAAGTTAATGATAACTCGTTGCGTCGTGGCCGAAACGTCGAAGCAAATTTCTGTTGGAACAAGTGAATAGATACTAATAAAAAAATTCCTTTAGAAGTGACTTCCCGTTTTTTGATATCTTAATGCCTATCAAGTAAAAAAACTAATATTAGATTTTTCTGTTTTGTTTGACATCTGTTTAAATTCCAAAAGGCACTAGTCACCAACTTTGCGTTGGTTTTACCCTGGCTGTATTTTGACTGCTTACGAGATTTCAAGTAGAAACATGGGCGTACCCAGCTTTTGGTCTAGGGGGGGAAGCAAAACAGGAACGTCCTGTAGAGTATAATTTAACATAAATAGAAATAATAAACGTTTATAAGATACAGGCACTTAAGTAATTAATGAAGTATTTATTCCATGAATAATCTTCGTGGATTTTCTGCAAGGCGACTTAAAACATCTTCTGTGAAATAAAGACCCAAATTATTTATATGTTTTCTATGTACACTGATCATACAAAGCCCCTTTATTACTGATTCAGTTATTGATGAACTCAGTTAAGTGAGGTGCATTCAGTTGCATCGCTCTCGCGTTTAACAAAAGATGAGTTGATACATTTTATTTGGGAGAATAAAGATCCGTAATCCACATAATGTATAATACCATACGAAGTACCAAAGAAACATAAATTTCACCTTAAAAGTTCTACTAACAGGACCGCGTTTTCTGATTCAGATTTAACACATATCACAAACTATAATGCATTAACCGATGCGCTTTTAGTACAGTTTCAACTTCTCACACGAGAAGCTTTAGAAATTTAAGCTAGGAGTTTATATGTATAGGTGCTAAAGATACAATTGTAGTAATTTTTACTCCCCAGGGAAAGAGACTCGATGGATAACTAACAAATGACAAATGCATCAGCATTATGTGTCAAGCCAACCTTCTTAGATCAGCAGTGCATTGCTTTCAAAAATTAACCGACTACTTCATATTTTAACCAAATTAAGCTTCATTATTTAAATAAACTGGAATATATTTAATTGCATTTTTAACAACATACTACTAGGTCCTAAAACTTACATTAAATAAATTGACTTTCATAAACGTGAGTTCGGATAGATTTTTATTTTTTTCTATTAATTGTTATAATGTAATGTGAATTTAGAAATTTGGCACAAAAGTTAGTTATCACAGAATATGTGACAGATTCTGATGTGATTCCATATAACAGTAGTTAGTTGAACAATCTTTATAGGAAAAGGTAGAAGAGCTGAACTAAGTAGAAATCGTGTTATGACTCATCCTAACCAAGATAGTCTTTTAAAGCTATATACGTCCTAACGATTCGTAACAACAAGAATGTTGCAGTTACAGCTTCAAAACGCACATGGTATCGATTAAGCTTGGAAACCATCTGACAACGACTTATTAAAGAAGGTCATTTGCAAGAGTTAAATATGAGTTCTGAATGAAAATTGTAAAATACACTTGCCTATAAATTTTACTGGATTTACAATTTTGAAAATAAGACAATTTTTATGTGTACACACATAACTAACCAACTAAATGTATGGGAAATGGGAAGGGTCCAGAATTGGCAACCCAGGTCCAATGACAGAACACAACATAAATATGGCTTTTCCATGGCCAACTTGACTAAAATCCGGACTATTGTTTTGTATTAAACTCTTATTTTATTATTTACAACAATTTTGATTGCTTTGGGTTGCGTTGTGAGTGGAGCAATACCAATGAGCAATACACTGTATTTTAACAAAAACAAAAAAAAGTCAGCCAACGTTCAAAATAATGCGATTAAGAAGAAAATAATTAAATTTTATATAGTTCAAAATAAAAACGAAAGTATGTAGTGTGGCACATCCTGATGTTATGTACTCCGGTAGAGGTACTCTTTATTGTTCGACAAAATAGTAATAGTAGTAAAATAGCAGTAGCTAACTTGATATTCGTAGAAACAGTGAAAAACCAGTTTTTTTTACAAATTTCCCAAAAAGTATTAATAACGCCTAGATGCACCCTTATATCAACTGAAAGGAAATTAGAAGATTCATTTAATGACGTAGAAATAAATGTATATAAAAATCAGAGTAAACTGCTGTACCAAGTAAATGGGACGCCCTGTATATGTCTGGATAATTTTAGGTTATGTAGCTTTTTACCAGGAACATTTTACGTATAAACCTTTTTTCTTTACTTTAACAACAAACAAGTTATTTACTTAATCGAACTAATTGGCCACCCTGCATATATAGTTACGAATTGTTATTGTCGATTATTGGTCATGGTGATGGCCGGCGTCCATGATGCGCCTGACGCAAGAGAGAATGTCGACCTTTGTCCTAGCGAGTCTAATTAGCCTCACTCTTCCTCGGCTGACGGTGTCCACTAATTCGAAGGCTCAAGACGTAAAATTGTCAGATTGGAGGATTTGGTTAGTTACCTTCTTAATGGACAAGCTGCATCCTCGAAATCCCGAGTATCGACGAGAATGAAGCCAAAATGCATCCCTGCATTCGAACCAGGTAACATCTTCCTAGTGAATTTGCAAAATCGAGCAGCTGGGCCGGATGGGCTGGGATGACGAAGTCAAAATATAGCCTCGAAGGATTAGCGAGGAGCTTTTACGAAAATCTCGACTCGTATGATATACCTTGAGCTGGAAATGTTTTTGAATCAAAAAGACTATGCCACCATGATGCGAAACACTTTGAACCCATTCAAAGAAGATAAAGAAACATGGAAAAGGTACTACTTTGGGAAAAACGTACTGATACTGATGGCGTGCAAGCCGACACGAAGAGACGCTGATGTGATTTGCTCGATAGACGGAATTCGCGGTCGTTAGATTCAACCAAGTACAAGAGGAGATTTATTCGCCAAGTTCTTGTCGACGATAGGACTGACAGCCTCTGTCCCGACTGCGAGCAACCAAACGAAGACCGGAATAGTTGGGCAGCGTTCAGATCGACGTTTTGGGCAAAAATACTACAATTGTAAAGGAAGCGGTCATTTTGCAAGTAAATATCCGAAATGTACCAGGTGCAAGCGACTTGGACACATCCCTCTGTACTGTAAACGTAAAACAGTCCATAGCAAAGTCGTCGAAACGAAAAGTCCTAAKTATAACGAACGTTAGTTCTTCGACTGCCTTGTGGATGGGAAGAAATTGTAAGTGTTATGTAGTTATTGGTTGTGGAGCTGTCTTTATCAATGACGAGACTGCTAAGCTATTAAACTAAAAGCTAATCACTAGCAATCATTCCATAAGAGAAGTATCGGTGTTGCGACTGTTGATGTCTTAGGATAAGCAGACGTGATGATTGGTTAAACTTACCAAATGTGACGATGGTCGTTGTGATCGGAAGCGTCCGTGTGTTAGTCGATACCGATGACTTGAATGAAGTCCTGAGCAAATTATCCAGAAGAATCCCCCCATGAGCGAAAGAGTTCAATGTTATACCTCTCAAAACTGCGATGCTGGTTGCGATTACCTCAAGAGGCGTCAACGAAGGGGGGCCAAGGACTGTTCCCTAGCACGAGCACTTTCTCGAGGAAGGAATAACGAAAACGTCTTCATGTGCGTGATAAACGAGTCAAACGAATTGGTAGAGATGGGTAATTTGTGGCGAAAATCTTGGCTCTGAGTGTAACGTCACTGTCAATACGACCACTGTAGCTGGCAGTGAATCCTTTGAAACAGTAAATTTGATATTTGATCGTGATCACCAACCCGAGCAAGTTTAAAATTGGTAGCCTTGGTGAACGACTTGCTTCGCTCAGAACCAAGAGATTTGGGTAAAACCGGGGGTAAAACGGATATTCTCAAAATGCAAATTCTTTTTACCGCTGACAAACCGATGTACGATCTGATGAAGAACCACATCGTATAAGAATCGTTGTCGCCTTATTCGAGTTCCACATCGTTAGTTAAGAAGAAAAATGGGAAGCAGCGAATGTACGTGAATTTCTTAACTAAAAAACCGTGAATGACATACTTATTTCCTCTTCAACGGGTAGATAAATTCTTCGACCGTTTACAGGATTACAAGTATTTCAGGAGTTTGGATCTCGCTAGTGGATACCACCAGTTCGAGATGGACGAAAAATCTATAACTAAGACGGCATTCGTCAGTCGTCACTTTAGCGGTCATTATTATGAATATAAAAGGAAGCCTTTGCAACGTTTCTGCCGTCTTTCACAGAATGATAAAGCGGGTATTAAGCAATTTGCATACATGGATGACGTGTTGTTATCCGCAAAGGATTTCGGCTCTGGCTTGACAAATCTGAGGAATGTTTCTATGGTKTTCCGGGCTGCAGTATTAACGTTGCCTTTAACAGTGTCATTAAAGTGGAGTATCAGAGATCAGAATGGGTGTAACCAGGTATTAAAAAAAACTGAAGCCTTAAGTAAATTCCTTGAACCTAAGGACGTCCATATCGCTCAATTCTTAGAACTGGCAAGTTATTTTCAAAAATACACAGTTCAAAACTTTGCAACAATAGTTAAGCCCTGACCATACTAACGATAAAGTGTCTCATTCGCTTATTGGGGTCCCGAGCAGCAACAAACAGCAAACTGGTATGTTAATATAAACAAATATTAAAATTCATATTAACTCGTTTTCTGAATAATAAATAAGCATACCTTTGATTTTAAAGGCACACACATTATAACAAACTCATAACTAATAACTTACAAGTTAGTGCTTTGGCTGTTGATAACCTATTTGACAAATACGATTTTGAAACGTTAAGTTGAAAAAATGGTAGAAACAATAAACTTACTATACGACGGTGAATGCTTTAAGCGTCCATAATATTATATTTTCCCTGAAAAATCGCTGTCTTTTCAAAACACTGACAAAAAAATTGTTTGCTTTTGTGTCAGACGAATTTTTAAGGTCTTTCGTCTTTGACAAAGTTTACATGTGTAATCGAAACGGCAGACTAATAACTTTTTGCCAGTGTTTTAAAAAGACAGCCATCTTTCCGAGAAAATATTATCTTACAATTCACTATAGTTTTATCTTATCATTCAACCTGGGTGACAACGATCCTTCCTGGCATCATCTCTTATTTTTTAAGTATATCTGAAAACGACCACGTATTATGTAGATTGTTCTAGTAATAATTTTAAATTAGGTATTGTATTGATGGTATTATAATACTACTCGTTATATTTATTAATGACATATACAAACACAAAAGAATACAATTATTTACATTTAGATACGAGTATAATCTTTGATATTCTATATTTACATACAGAAAAAATTACTATGCATTAATTTGTTATATATCATACTTCCTTTTGAAAAAGAAACTTATTTTCTAAGATCACCGTGCAGTCAAAACAGTCTTATTTATAGGATAATCATTTTATTTAAGCTGTAGCATCTGGCGGAGGTGGGGTTAGATCACAGGGTCTTCTGAATTCCTGACCCTGTTCGTGAATCCATTTATTGGATACTACAATAAAGTTTGTAAGTATTTTGTTCCAAACACTTTGCACGATTTTGTCTTACCCCATTTTGAGCCTGCTAGTACCGGACAAGCAGCATGTCGTGTAAGCTTGTCACCTTCACCATTGCTGTGTAAATTGTACCAGAAAGCAGCCGTTCCTTTTTTAGGCCACAGGGCTACATTAATATTTGGAAATACAGTTGCACCTCCTTGGGCAACATCACTCATCTGCAAAAAAGACCTTTATGGTGGCACACTGCCCTACATGAGTAACGGATACTTACATAAAAGAGAACCGTAGCAATTCTATTTCCAGTTCCTAAAGACTTAAAAGCGTTAGCTTCTTGTTTCTGTAATTCAGATAAAGCATTAACTGCAAGATTGGGATAGGTACCTACTTTTATAATGAAAATAATATCGTTACGGCCGGTTGCACAAACGTGGTTCGAATCGAGTTTAACTCGAGATCGTTGCCTGGCAACGCCATAAATAAGGTGTTTTGATTGGTGTTGCTACAGCAACCAGCGCGGGTTAAACTCGATACAAATTTGAACCACGTCTATGGAACCGAAGCTTTAGAATATTACTTCGCAACCAAATATTATAGCTACCTATATATGATGGTTAAGCAATTGTTTAAAATAATCGACTTATTATTAAATTCTAAGAAATGCGTGCAGTTCAACAAGTTACATGTGCAGCTGGTAAAAAATGAAACACAACTGAGCGTTTTAATTCTGGGTATAGACGACATATACTTCTTGTCGGGCTTTTTCCAATTATTAATATTTTTTTATGATAATTTTATAATAATTTATATTGCGTATTCATAATAAAGTGTGAAAATATATTCGAAAAGAGATATCTGCAGAAAGTTACAGAGAAAGATGTCTATTAAATGTTTAGAACGTGTGTAATAACGGAAACTTTAAAACGTGCAAAAAATCGTTTAAAATAGAGCAAAGATTGCTTTATTTCACTGAAACTGCATTAAGCCGAAAAATCAGTTTCCTATATGTACATAACCGGCTTATCAATTCTCTGAATAATAAACGAGAATACCATGTTGGGCTGAAGCTGGAAATATTTGAGAATAGGAGTACTCATGTACTAATTGTTTACGTTATTTCTGTTTTGATGTCTATCGCCAGTGGGCTAAAAATTCATCTATTTGCAATAATATTGCGAAAAACCCTATGTGTTTCCCAAGAACTGTTAACTTATAAGATCTCTTTTCATACACATTTGTTTAACGTTGATACTCGTAAATAACACTACTGATGCTAATATTGACACATACTATAAAACTTACCCTAGCAAAGTCGTAATGTGGTTCATAATGTCCACCAATACCATAATTGACAACCTGCAATTCTTCTGCGGTTTCCATGGTGAGCCCAGTCATATCCGCTACCCTCTGGCATACATCTGCTATATGCTCATGCTCGTATTCTTTCAGCCATGCCGATTTGCTGATTCGATATTGGGCCACTTCCAGTTCTCCAGTAACAGAATTCTGTACAGTTGCCCGTCTGAACTACAAGGACGTATATTAAAAAAAAACTACATTACGTAAAAAATTGCTCTTACTCTTGGATGGGCAATTTTCTTTATCGTTTCAATTTCCCTATCCCCCATTACGTCATGGAATATCAGAATTCTCGGTTTATGATAAGCCTCTTCAACCTTAAACGGAGCTAAGTACAGATATGGATTACTATTGTTGGTGTAGTAACATTTTAGTTTAGAAGTAATTTCAATTGGGGGTGTTACTTCTCCCCTACAAAGTTGTTCATACAATTCCTTTCCCGCATAATCTTTGCTTGTTGGATTCTGGAATAAAGGTATAGTTATATATTTTTTAAATATAACTAGATAAATCGTCATTTACATCGTCAATGTACGCTATGCTTTCGTCCTCTCCTTTGCGTTTGACATTTACTTTTTCAAGTTCGCTTTTGTAATATTCTATATTGCCTAGTGCCCTTGGATGGGTGGGGAGCATTTCTAGTAGTTTATTAGTTAAATCCATGGCTAGCGGTAAATTACCTAAAATAATGAATAAATTTTGTTCAATACAGCTGCCTACTAATAGTTATTTTTAACACGTTTTTATTAATTCGCTTTGGTGTCTGCCCGCTCGGTTCGGTACAAATTTTGCAACCGATTTTAAACAAATTTACTGATGAGCTAGAGATTTGAAACTTTAAACTTGGAACTGGATGACAATGCAATGTTAATTTCCTCTTTTGTCAGTCTGATACCTAGTTTTTATAGTACTGATAATTAAAACGGCTCCTACATATACCGAACAAAATTATGAACATAACCTCAACGGTCATATTCACAAAACCATTTTTCATCCTATCACAGAAGTTAAGCAACGTTGGGAGCGGTCAGTACTTGGATAGTGGGGAATACCGCGTGCTGTTGACATTACTTTCTTTCAGCAAACTTTTGTTATTGATAAGCAGGTGTAACAGATACTGATTACAGATATGATTAGATGAAATGAAAGTAAAATAAACCAAAATTTTTGCATATTCGAGAGTGAATGCTTTCAGCGTTCATAATATAAGTAGTTCGTGTATATCTAGTAGGTAGGTAGTTCCTTTTTCGTCATTAGGTTCATATTTTATCATGTTGGCACGTTGTTTCTATGACGTCTGGTTTCCTTGGTGATTTGTTTATTTACTTTCAAAATTTTGTTTACTCCTGTGACAGACGAATTTTGAGGTTCTTCGTCTTTGACAAAGATTACAGGTGTAATCGAAACGTCAGACCAATAATTCTTTGTCAGTGTTTTAAAACGACAGCGATCTTTCCGAGAAAATATTCTTGTTTGCATATTTTCCGAAATTTCAAGCTTTAAAATTGATTGCCAAATTTTAAGCTCACAATACTAAAAACGAAAAAGCAGAAATAAAAATTCAAATAAAAAAATTTTAATTTACCACATCTTAAATTGCACTGAAAAGTATAAAATAATTTTTCCTAGCCCCCATACAGATTTATAACCCATACATATACATACATACACTCCATACAGATTGTTCAGAAAATTTGTGATAATGAATTTTTTAATAGCTATGAAAATACTTGTAAGATTTAAAACAAAAAACGTTGGGCTCACATAATAGATAACTGACGCATGAATATGCGCCCCACGTTTTTGAATCTTACAAGTTTTTCATAGCTATTAAAAAAATCATAATCGCAAATTTTCTAGACAATCTGCATGGGGTTATCAATCTGTATGGGACTAGACAAAATTATTTTATGCTTTTTGTGCAATTTAAAAACGTGGTAAATTAAAAATTATTTTTTATTTGAATAATTATTAACCTAGAGGACGGTAAAATCTTTGAATTAGATTTGTGCCTAGTACATTAAATTGTTGGCCGTGTAGCACTCCCGTGTCTAATTAAGTGTAGACTTCTAGACCAATAAGTTTCAATTTCTTTTTTTTAGTTATTGACAATGGGACCTTTTGATGAAACATGTGCTTCTGCATAAAGTATTTATTACTTAAAAATCGTAATTGAGCTTTATTAGTTACTAGTTAAGGCTTAAATTGCGTAATAATGCCAGACATGACACTCGGTGGGAAATGATAACGTGCCATCGGCAACACTTAAATGATATTACAAGATTGGGCAATTTATTGTAAACTGTATTCCAGCTCTTTCATTCTTCAGACAATGGAGTTCATGTCACATAAAGTTAAAGTAGTTATGGTTAAATAAACGAAAACACTTCCTCTAGAATTTCGCTTGCCCGCTATTTGAGGTCAAACAAATGTATCTAAACAATAAGTAGATATTAATGATAAAAATCTGATATTAATAATTAACATAGCATCGATGGTTATGAATACATGACAGAATTCTTGAGCTTCATTGTAATGCACAATTTGTTCCGCTTAACCAAGTGTTGAACAATCGCCGTATTTTAATGTTATAGGTAAGTGTACGAACTCAGGTATTTAAACGTCGTATATGAAGTTGTATTGAAAATAACAAACTGATTTAACTATGAAGAGCTGAAGGTAATACTAATCTTAAGCAAAATGATGTGCAATTGTAATCTATTTCTGAAACCTGAACACGGCAGTTTCCATCCCTTACCCTTATTACTCGTACTCGGAGAGTTCCGCTAAGATGGCATTGAGGGTATCTGCGCCGGCGACGGTCTACTTTGGTCAATTTACTCTAAAACCCTGCCTAATGAGCCCCAACAGGGCGAAACTAGTCGTAAGGTGAGAGTGTAATAAACTGAATTGTTACGACTGTCACTTGTGTCGATTGTCAAAAGAGCTTAGTTCGCAATTTACACAGACGTTGCGGCTATCCATATGGTATTTCGCTATTTCTATACATTTTCATAGAACTAACGGTGCCCGTATTAGTAACAGTAATAGCGTATTATTTTTATTAATGCAATAAACGACGAATACGCCAAAGAGGCGTAACGTCAAATGTACATCAAATTATACGAACTAATTAATACGATAGGCGCTGCATTAGCGTTAGAAAGAGAATACCTGCTTTTTATTTCACGAACTACGTTATTTCCAGAGCAACTTTTTTCAAAATAATGAATATAGAAAGAAACAATCCTCTTAATAGACACTACAAGCTCTAAAAGTCAAGCATTTACGAGTATACAAATGTGAGTGATATGAAAATCGTGCATTTTATAGTGAAAACAACTTTGAACTATATACTTCGGTATTGTAGATTGTGGTCCATTAAAATAGTAAAATAAATACCAAAGTGATTAGTTGGAGTAAAACTGAACGGTGTGTTGTGTTTGTGGTTAACGAAGATACCATAGCAGTTTATCCACACCCAGTGATGGGGTGTTACAATAAATGTTTTTGTTGTAGATTTAATGGTTCCGATGTAATGCTGGCCGGATCCAGATTATTTTTCAAGTAAAAATAATTTGTACTGAAATTGTTTAATTTTATTACTAAAAAAATAAGTGGCAAAACCACAGATACTTGACAGTTCTATAAATATGAAACTTTGTAACCGTGATAACGCGGACTCACGTTGAAACAACCAATCAACATATAGCTTCATTTCAATTGTAGGAATAGATTAAACATGCAGTAAGTGCAGTAAGAAGTCCCAGGAAAATAAGATATGTACTACTTTATTCCTGCTAAACGGTGTTGATGAATACATGTTTATGGCGTAGTTAAACTTATTTTGATGCAAATAAACAAATCCTATCTTCAGAATTTAAACTTATAACCAAATGTACCTAATACCGATATAAAAACAATCTTGTGGGTTTTCCATCGACTGTTACAGGCTTAATGATAAAAAAACTTTATCAAGGTATAGGGTCAGTATCCCAAAATTTCAAAACCATATCCTTCAACCTTGTCAAAAAAGCAATTAGTACCCTTCTCATTAAATTCTTTATATCGCTAGTATTTATTTGTCAGATGTATCAGAATTCAACGAACTTGATTATTTATATGCTTCAAACCAATTATTAACCGTAGCGCTTCGCGGTGCGGTGGTTTAAAATAATTTGTGACAAAATCACAAGTGCACAAGCGAAGCCTTAAAATGCATGAAACATGTGAATAAATAAAGCGTAAGTAAATTTTATTTTTAAGGAAGTATCATGCAGTCAGACCTTAAAGCAATAACTTAGCAATGACACAATCCTACCAAATGAATTTAAATGTTGACAATATGAACCACTGTGTTCAACATATACTTAAAATAAGATAATGCTGTTACTATTTCAGTTCTGTCTAAAAACTAGCATGTTCAATAAATACCTTGCTTATATGTGGAAAATGCCAAGTACTCCAAAATGTCACTTCGTTCCACAGTTTCGTTGGCATCCCTTCCTAGTCTAGCATCAGCTTCTCTCATCCACAGCAGCGTATGATAATAGTCTCCGTTGTTGTAAGATTGCCTGCCGAGCTCGAAACAATCAGCAGCAGACAGCTCAGAACTATACTGAACACCATTCAATTCTCCTCTTGCCAGTGACGACGTATCCAAACGATAAGTATCTTGCAATCTCATTAATGCTACAGCTGCTCCGTTTAGATCTTCGTCGGAAGGAAACTTGAGAGATTCCCGGCTGGCAGTTATGTTTGCAATGAAGTCTAAATAGAATATCATTTTATGTCACACAGTACATGTCAAGAATACAACTAAGTAGAGGACAATGGTATTTTACATGGAAACACATTGAGTGCACACTGGAGTTAAGGCAGCTGTCAATAACAGAATTCCAATTATAGCGGAAAAATAAAGACGCTTAAGATTGGATATATGTGKAAGAAATAACCAWTTATTAGTAGTTTAGCACACAGAGGCGGATTCCGTCAAAGTATTAGGAAATACCGTATAATATATTTCGGATAAACCTTTCAGTTACTAATATGTGGTTTATACATCCATATATTATATAAGTACACAAAATATGGCAGAATCACACATGCCAGGTCGACAAAATCCAGGGCTTCGGTAAATGATTCTTGCAACGCGGGCGGCGTTGATTTCTGAACTCTTTGTGCCGCCTTTTTGTAACTGCTGCCAAGCTACAATATGCGCGGCGATAGTACTGAAGGTCATCAATGTCACCACTCAGCTCCGAAATGTGAGCTTTCTGCAACCTTAGGGTTAATTATCTCGCAAAACACTACAGCATATGTTGAAAATACACACTCCCAGGATTTGTTCATATTAAAATAAATCAAATAATTCGATAATAATAATAATAATAATCGATAATTTCCATAAGCGGCATGGATGCATGAATCATTTATAGAAACCCTGTATATACCTAATTCTTAAAAGATTATAATGTAATATTGCTGAATTCAGCCATATTTATGCGAATGTAAAGAATACTCCAATTCAAATAATAGTATTTGCACGTTCAAGCGCGTTTTTGGTTTATGAAAGACATAGAACTTTCAGCGGAGGTATCTGTTACAAAAATACAAAATAATTGTAGAGTGAGGTAAGTAGCTATTCTATTTAATATAAGTTAAAATGCATGAAGGTGTAACCAGGTGGTTATACTTAAATTGCTGTTATTCTCGTACTTCACAGGAAAGTTACCCTCACGCAGGGTTAAAGGTGTCTTATTAGTAATACACAAACACAATACCTCGTGTCTTACCTTGTCCAACATCAACTGCAACGAGATCTTCCACTTGCCTCCAATCAGTTGTTAGTCTTTTTACTAACAAATAGGCATTGATTGGATTAGCCACGTACATTTGTACATCCTTAGAAGCTATGTCATGTTGATTTTGGTACAATGCTGCGTACCTAAAAGCTTTGAGTTATGGCACCTAAACAACTGCCTTTRGTTGAGATTTCGTTACCTTTTTAAGAGATCTAACTTTTGGTGTTGATTTTCAATATACTTCTCCAAACTACTAATCAGTACTGCCTCAGTTTGTAGTAATTCCTCTAAATCTGCCAGTGCTGTATATAATTCACCAACAGCTGTATTTGCCCATATTACGACTAGGATGGGGAACAGCAAAAAATGCCGGAGATTCATTTTGCCCCGTACTTCTCATCTGGAACCAAATAAGAATTTTATTGTAAATAATATGTAAGAGAACACAACGTCACTCTACAATTATAAAACTGAAGCTTTAAGGCATTTTTAAACCGTTTGTCTAGTGAAAGCAACGTTCTACACTCAAACACCCGTACGTTTCTTCCGTACAGGTTTGTGTAAGTAAATACATTGTATCATTTGAAATCTGAAAATTTACACTTAACACAATGGATTATTACCGTTTCTATGTTGATTTAACAAAATTAGAATATTACGCTGTGTGGAGAGAGTTGGATGTAAAGAATATAGGTCAAGAGGTATTGGATTAATCCAAGATAAAATGCATTTGCAATATGCGGCTTAATGTGTACCGTACCATGCTAAATGTAATGTCTGAAGCTATGCACATGGTTAAAGATTTTTTGCAAATATTAAATAGTCACACACTATGAATTTTTTAAATAAAAAACTAACATAATGTTTGATGCAGATGGAAACGATCTAAATGATTTTATACTTTTTATTGCGTTTATTAGGTCCTAGTAAGTTAACTAGGTGAAAGATCTGCTTCTCAAAGGGGCTTTCATAGTAAGGCAAAAAAGAGGTTTTAAGTTAATCAAGCATCAATGCAGGGGTTCTTAACATGTGTTCCGCGAGCTTATTGATAAGGTTTCCTGCTTCTTTTTGTAAAAGAAAAGGAAATAGTGAATCAGTACTTATTATATCAAGAAAATGTAGAACGTAGAGCAGGGTATAATATTTTTAACTGTTTAACAGCATATTAAAAAATAGTATATCGTGGAATATGTGTGTAATAGGAATTTGCAAGTTGCATCTATGTCTATGATTAGGCTCTATCAAGGGATTCTTAGTCACGCAAAAATACAGAATCCTAACATTCTATCTCTACCTCATAATATCTCTCTTGCACACATAAGCGCTAGAGGGAAAATGTCACAGATATTTATCTAAAACTAGCGACCCATCCAGGCTTCGCACGGGTAGTAGACAACAAATACTTTCCAGTCGTCACCTCCATTCGCTCCAAAAGTCAGTTTAGTACGCGCGCGTTATCGCTTTCCGTCCCTAAACACGGAAAACGATGGTTTGATGAGAAATACTTTTGTCACGAGTAATGCAACGAATTAAGAATTTGTGTTACAAGAAAGAACAGGTGATATGGGGACTGTTATATTTACCAACATAAAAGCTACAAAAATATGAAAAACATGAGGAAATGCGAGTTCCATTGCGGGTACCTACAGTTCTGCAAATTACGCTACCTGAATTTTTATGAATGTTTATTTATTTTTTTATTTTCATTAACGTTGCGTATTAAAGATACCTGATGGTAAAATATGTATATTTCTAGAAATAGCATATTAATATTTTTTGTGTTCTGCAAATTTTGCTTGCAAAAAAAGGTGCTTTGTCACTGAAAAGGTTAAGAACCACTAATCTAATGACAAAAGCAGCGATAAGAAGACGTTGCTGCATTTCTAAGAAGCTTGTAAGGCAGTCCTTGCTGTTTTATTTATTAAAGAAAAGCGTTTACTCGAATACAACGGATAAGCGCAACAAAATTCCGTACGTTGTTTTCTGGTCACGTTCTTTTAAAACGTTTTAGCAGCGATAATCCTATAAAACTCTTTGCAATAAAAAAACTACTCCATATAGCTACCATTATAATCGTACGTGGTTCCAAATTTGTTCTAAATGACAAAAAATAATTTTTCAGCTGTACTTTTGTGGATTTGGTGGTTCTGGCTTATATATCGTCGAACAATATCGATAACCTATGGACATCTGCGATAATTTAAGTTGTTTTGGACATAAAAATGTGGACAACGGGGAAAAGTTGCACGCGTACACTTTCAATCTGGACATCTGGTCTTTGCATGATTATGTTTACTGTATAAATCTACCCCAACTTACAGTTGTTTCTTGTAAAAATAGTAAAAAACACTTTTAAATTTCCGAACGTACCATGGCGGATAAAGTACATCCACGTGTGTTACAAACCGTACGAATTTGAAGCGCATTGAAAATGTGCCACTTTTTATTCACCATCAAGTTTACACTACAATAACAGATTGCAGTTCTATCATTTTTGACCGCTTGGAAAAACAAAATTGGTTGTAGCTTTCTGAAAAGATAAAAATATTTTTGAAAATGCGTCGTTTATATCATTATAATAGTGTAGTAAGTGACAAGATCACACTATTTATTGCGAACTAGACAAATGGGGGGGGGGGCGCTCAAATTTTATAATCCTAAACAAACAAATTCTTTGCCATACAGTTTAAGGTATATAATTTTGGGCACTAAAGCGCGAAAAGCGGTAAGAATAAAACACCCACTTATTTTTGGAGTTAAAAATGAAAACAAATGTTTATCTTAGAACTTTAAATCAAGCTAGTAAGTACCCCAAACTAAATAAAATATATTTTAGTAAAAAAAAACATTGGGTCAGCAAACTATTTGACAATATTCCTTGATTCAAGTAATGTAATATACGATTGCACATCACCTAGGGACTACCTTTTTGCTTTTTAGGCATGGAATGCCAACAATGGGTGACTAATTCATTAACGGTTTTCAATACTAATAATCTGACAGAAGCTGGTTACAATAAAATAACAACAGTGATCGATTCTTCCTCACGTATTTTATGACCATACACTATATTGTACCCAATTTGACCTTTAGAAACAAGTACCTACACTTTTTTTCAAATATGTGCTACTATAAGTAAGTACAGTGTTGAATAAATAACGTAAATAAAACAAATAATACACGTGTCGACAAGGAAAGCTACAAAAAGTATAGAACAAAGTTATAATAATGAAAACGTTCTGTAATTGTAAGTGTAATTTTACACTATCATTAATAAAATCACCCACAAGTAGTTTGCAAAGCACAAAACACAAATTTGCGTCATATCTTGCTTCATTTTCTGTCGTTAATAGTTAACCTTTAACATCATCTATTACCTATAGTATCAACGCAATTAATTTTTGAAGATAAAAGCGTTGCGATACCTCTCATATATACCTGCTATTTACAACCGCCGATGAAGATTTGTATCTGCATAATATATTAACTTTCTAAATGTCACTACGAAGGGTGTAACACACGAAAACTGTTTAACACATCATTGCTGTGTGCTTGTATTAGCCATAAAGAATGAAGTAATAATCTTTTCTATGCTCGAACGATATGAACGTTTAGGTCAGCTACCTGCAATTAAAAAAAAGTATTTAACAAATCCGTTAATGTTTTTATATCCAATAAATCCTTGTTAAGCTTTAAATATTAGTTGCTGCTATAGTGCTTGTAACTGTAGGTACATACCTACTTCTTTCATGTATATGTATAGGTAACTAATATATCTTCCACAAGGTTGTACAAATTCAAAGTGACGAGATATGGAAAGGGTACAACGTTGATGATAAGTCTGATACAATAGTTCACTAATAGGTAATGTTAAGTTCTGAAATACTAGTAACTGATTAATCGGCAAACGTGATTTTAAATAATATAGATATGATGGAGCAAATAGAAATCAGCAGATAAAATTAATTTGATCGTATACCTTATGAGTGTAATATAATACGTTACCTGGAGTCTTAAAAATAAATAAGTTGCCACAGACCAAAATAATAACAACTTGAGAGTTATGTGTTTCTATAAAAACCTGAAATTTGAATATAAAATAAAGACTATAAAACACGCTCTTGCGCATACAGGGCGGACTATTTTTTTAAGATTGCAGGATACAGGCGGAACATCAAGCATCGGTTACACAAAAGGGTGTTTAACCACGCTCTGTTTTCTTTGCTGCTTCCTGCGACAACAATTAGGCTTTTTAGAACACGTGACTTTTGAGCGACTGCCAGGGGGCAAATTTCAAAACGATGCAGCTTCTAGCGCGCTGTCATAGAAACCCCATTACTTAATGCCAACGTMAGKCACTAGAGCTGGGACATTCGATTAAATTCAAATCGTTCAATCAATCGCGTAGATTCGGATCATTCAAGTCGTTCAAAAATCATTACTGAGAACGAGTTACCGAGTTGTTTAGACCTGCTTAAAGAGATATGGATCGTGAATTGAAAGTGACAGCGGTGTCTCCTGTCTTGCCACAGCATATAAATATGCTCTCATGCTGTGTTCTCGTCGTGTGCTGTCGTCAGCTGTTAACCATGTACGACGCACGAACGACGCTGATTCATTAGCTGTGAGCCAAATCAAGGCATGAGTCATTCAATTTGAACGACTTGGTCATGAAGGACCCAACTCTATCAGCCACGCGTCCGTTTCCAGGGTTTCGCAGGCGCGTCCCATGCGTGCGCGTTTTGCCCCCTGGACGCCATATTGGATGACGTAATCTTAAAAAGCCTAATAACCAGTGGTTTAACCTTACAAATCTGTCATAAATTAAAACATGTTGTTTCATTACATCCTGTTCACGGAGTAGCTTCTCCGATGCCATCGACAGGAACTTGCCCTATGCCGGTCTATCACAGTTATGGACTGCCTAGCTCGCAGAGTTCAGCTTATATGGTACTGAGGGCATCTCTTATTATACACCCAGTCCGCACGCCACGGTGAAGGCGACTGTCTGCTTAGGCCAATTTACTCTGTAGCTCTACCTGATAAGCCCCTATAGGGCGAAGCTAGCTAGAGGGTTAGAGTGGACTGACCAGGGCAGATGTTTTATTACAATGTAGGTATTGTGGTATAGAATAAGATCCCTTGATACTGGTACGTAGAAGTTAGGAACTTTGCAAAATGATTAACATTAATCAAATAATATAAGTTCTTCTGATGGATGACAGCAAGGAACATAATTGCCGATTAGTATTTATCTATTCGTAAAATGTTTACTTGATATAAAATGTATTTTTTTCCTGTTGCAGGGAAAGGTATGTAGTAGGTGATTCTAGTTTATAAAATTAGCTTAGTTAGTTGTTAGATCCGATATTGTAAAAATAAAGTCATAAATCAAGGAAATAACAAACACGCCATGAATGAGGTGTAAAATATTATGCACGGTTTCAATAATACTGGCCGATAACTCATAATATATCGCTAGTCGTTATGGATACGTATACCCAGAAATTAGTACCGATGAATTAGATAGTGCATCGTGCTGTAAGTATCGATACTTGTTACACCGGATAAACACTGATTTGGGAACTATTCTTCTAAATTCCTATGCTGTTTTCGATTACAGACATCATATAACAAGAGAGAACACATTTAAAATATTATTTCGAAATTTATTATTACCGAAAGTATAGTTCTGTAATAAAGGCTATTACATATCGTCGCAAATTTAAATATAACAGTAACCCACATTATTTAGTAGCAAAAGAATTGCAATTACGAATATGTCGAAACGCTACATAATTCGGTTATCGGAAGTGCACATACCGATACCTAATGGTTAATGATTAATTGTGTCCCACAAGACTAGACTTTAGTATATTTCAAGTGAAATCCATTAATATGCGGCAGATACGGTGTCCAGTTTGCGAAACAAATACACGGAAAATAACCGTAATTGAAATGGTCGCGACAAATTAAAGTGAACTAAACGGATGCAAAGTTCCGTTAATCGGGTGGCTAAACATTGTTACAGTGGTAAAAGACCTTTTATAAGGTTAATGACAGGCTAAATAAATTCATTCGTTGCATTTATTACGAAGCATTAGTTGTGGATTAATTATTTGCACAACGTATTTCGTATACCATCATATACCTATTACATGGGAAATAATTCCTGCTATTATAATACTAACTATAGTAACATTGCTATTATGCAATTGATTTATCCCTTTTAGATACCACTTGCAAATTTATGTTCATGTCAATTTTAAAATAGTTTAACAACCAAAAGTAACTATTAACGAAACACGTTAATATACTATCTGAGGAAAAACTAGCAAATAAATTAAATACTGTAACAAAACGATTACGCAACGTAGTAGAACGTCCAAGTATTTCCGCGTTTCGTTTCGTAAATTTTTCTGCAGTGGTACTTGAAGTGTCACTGCCTGCAATGAGTTGTCATAATTGATTTAATCAGTTTGAAGCTTTACGGCCAATTGCTGTTGAAACGGGCTCTGTTTTATTGCAGGCTTTTTACTGCACTCAATTATCTGTAAGAGGTGTTAGCGGTATCACCATTAAAAAATTGTATCACGATAAGAAAGTTGCTTACCCTTCCTAATTGCAATAAATATGTACCCTTCAATCACCTGTGCAATTATTACTGTCGATTAAAATGATCTGGACGTCTTAGTCTTAGACTAATACTAAGTAATAGCCAGTGACAGCTGGCATTAAATTGTAGTAAGACATGTTGTATAACGTGTATTGATTCATTAGTTGTACGGAATGAGCCAAATAAATGTGTTCTTCCATAAGTCCATGATCTTTGAAAATACAAATAAAATTTTTATACTACCGCATGTGAAATTAAATCTCATTTCATTTGATATATTTTTAACAGTTTGAAGTGACAATTTTTAAGTCATTTCAATACCCAACAAATTTTAACATTATTTAACATCACGTTAGCGTCCCCAGTTTTGCGTGTTACTATCTACCTTTATTATCACTTCTATAGAAATATGCAAAATTTCTTTTTAATCGATGTTTTAATACGACTTTTGTTCTTATTGAGTGTAAGCGTGAGCACACTTTATTGTTAGTGCAGTTGTAACAAAAAAAATTGAAGATTGTAGAAAAAAAAGTGTAGAGAATAAAAATATACATGTACTCCTGTCTATGAGGGAAGTTGTAGAGTACTATATCAGTAAACCTCCAACACACAAAATGTTACAACATCCTAAATACCTTCTTGAGCTCTGAGGAAAAATATTAAAAAATAAACATAAGAAATTTTTCAACATTTTTGTCATCTGATAAGTCCATTTTTCTCCTATGGTCATCTTGGTTAAGCGGATTTCATACTTTTGAGACGAAAAAAAAACGTACATGTTTTCATTTGATATTATGATGTACTACAGTACGTTCTACGCGATTTCAACCGAATGCGTCACTCAACATATTACAAGGACTATTGTATTGTTTTCGAATCAGGGTTTTCTAGTTTTTGATTGGTCGTGGTATATCTGATAAATGGTCAGCTAGGTATTTAATTTGACTAATAATAGTTTGAACGGCGATAAAAAAATTATTATATATTTGATGTGGAAATACTACGGCCAAAACATTTAGTTATTGGTATACCACACGTTTTTCTTTCAACGGTTATGAAGTTATGGAAGAAATAAATCCATTTGGCTCACTCTGTATAAGAACGTGGAAATTAAATGCAAGTAAACTGCATTACCACAAGTTCTATTTTGTTCTGTTAATTTAAGTATTTTAACTTAATAATAACACAATGGTTTTGTGTACTTTTCAGAAACATGTGTACTTCAAGGCTTTACAGTAAAAAGAATTGCCTAATAATTCACAATTTCCATTTTCTAATGTAAGTTATTAATAAAACCTTGAATCATCTGCAGCGCATATTGAAAGTATTTGCTTTTAAACCTTGATCTTTCTACATATTACATAGATTCTTTCTAGAACAGTTTATAAAGGCAATATAACTTTAAAATAACAATAAACTCGACACATCTTTTTCCAAGGATTCAGTGCCACTAGCACTACTGGCAATTACATTTCATCAAAATCGTATTGGGTTCAAGCAAGGCTGAATCTCGAATTTTGTTTGTAGAAAAAAGTTGGTTCATAACAGAGTTAAAAGTTTAGTGATATTAAATCACTACATAGTTTAGTAAGAACTACAAATTTAACTGCATATAGGAATAGTACTTCTAAAATTGTTCCACCAGCAATGATAATGTTGCTCAATTCAATCGCTGTTTCCAAGAATAAAAGTATTACGATTTCAACTGTTCGGCATTATATTTTAGTTTTAGCATTATATTATAGTGTTTCATCTTTTAAATTTCCAAGTTGCTTTATTTTAGGAGAGAACACTGACAAGCTTAACAATGAAATCTCCATTACTTCTTAAAGTTCAGTTCAAGCCATCACTAAATCCTCTTTTTCTCAGTAATCGTTTTTGGATATATAAGAACCTCAATGTTCATTAAAAATTAACTAATCACTTCAGTATTTTAGAGCTTAACAGAAGTCACACGACTGCCTCAGGACGATAGTTGAAGCAGTATGTTCTTAAAAAATTAATGCTGTATCGAACTACACAATGATTACCGAAAATAGATACAATGGAAAACGCTGGACAAGATGGGAAACTATGGATAAGTGTTACAAAAAGTACCCATGACAAAAATTAGTACATTAAACAAAGCAATTCCCAACAAATCAGGTCCTTGAGTTCAGTCACATCTCGAGAATATTTACAAAATCACTACAAACTTCTTCAGACGAACTTTATGTTCAGAAATGTTTTCCTTCATTCCTGTCAAAATCTCCATAGACCTTGTCTACTTATACACTTTACAATGCAAAAAAATTATAATTTTCTATTCATACCCTGGTCATAGTATATGAGTCTTTAAACTTACAATCTTTTCTGCAAAGAGTCTTTTACTTTTGTGTTAAGAAAGCTATAGTTAATATTATCATGAATATTTGGGGATTATCTGATATGTTTATGTAACAGTAATTATGACGCTGATGACTGAATAAAGTAATTTTATTGTAACTGCAATCCAAATTTTATATATTGTACAGGCACATGTAAATGTTGCACAATGCATTTGAAGAAGGTGATAAAAGATAATGATGTGTATGATCCTTGAAAATAGATTTTACGCGAACATCATTGCAGATGTAGGAGCAATTTAATTTTACATGTTTTTAAAACAAATTTAAAGATCTAGCAGCATAATTTTTGGTTCCTTACAACTTTGGGTATAGGGTAAAGCCCAATGTATGCAAGCTTATTTAATGCTACATGACTGCTACCATATATGTTGTTGMAATACATGTCTTGGAATAAAAGAGGCCTGCTTCAGTGTCAATTGTAATATCTGGATATATTTTCAACTATTCATATTAGTAGTMATATAGTGCAGAGTGATACATCTATTMCCTTTAGTCAAATATTCTTAATAGAAATGCTCCAGAAAATACATTAATGAGGTATTCTAAAACTGCAAATAAGTAAAAAAATCATTAACTGGAATGACGCAGATTAGGAGCTCTCCTTGGCAACAAATTGTTGACCTCTGACACGTTAAATTAAATTGCATCAATTCGTAAGTACTTGCATTAAAAGGGCTGCTTGTGCTCGTATAAATACGAACAGTTTGTGTTTCTAAAACGGCAAACTTTAACGTGTTAGAATTGTGCACACGTTTAGCTGATATGTAAAAGTTGGTTTTCAGGTATGTACCAAGAGTCTTTGAGATACGATCTCCTATGTGAATCTCGAAAACAATGAATTAAAAATTTGGCAATGACTTACAAGTGGCGACTAAGCAGCAAAACGAGATTTCCCAAGAAAAAAGAATTAGGTGCGTAAAGGTCGAAGTTACTGACCTGCTTCAAATACAGCCCATTGAACGCCAGACTGCGCTCATTACCTAAACATCATGTCCAAGTGTAAACTGCGAAAGTATAAGCAGTGATTTTAATAAGCATAATTGGTAAAAGCATGTTTACTTATGAAAACTAACTGTTTGTTCATTGTGTAACATTCTTAATTTAGACACTAATACTTGCTTAAAACATAAATCTAATCTTAAGACATAATATATTAACACACTAATTAAACTTCTTGAATATTTGCTCTTTCTAATTTTTCTCATTTCTGTGCTACATTGCGTTCTACTCGTTAATTAAAGAATGTAGTTTTTAATATACGCCAAGCGCTGAACATGCATAATGAAACAAATACTTAAAACAGTAGTATTTTGAACTACATAGTTGTGTATAGACTTAGTGTGTTTGACGGACAGTATCTGAAAGGATTTAGAAGAGAAGAACAACAGGAAGCTTGGGAATTTCTGAGATAACCAACAGTCAGAGAGGCAAAGCCAAGTGCGTCAACTGTGACAAGAAGCCAATCTGCCAACATGGATGCACAACTACAGCAGCTGATGCAAATGATGCAAGCTATTTAAGAGGAAATGAAAAAAGGCCAGGAAGAACTGAAGACTGAACTGAAAAATGAATTAATAGCAACTAAAGAAGAGATGAAAACAGAACAGGAAGAAATGAAGAAAGGCTAAGAAGAGATGAGAACAGCGCAAAAGAAGACCGAGAATGAAATAATAACTGCTGTGCAACAACAACTGAAAACTGAAATAGACGAAATTAAAGAAAATCAGAGTAAGATTGAAGAAAGAGTCGATGAAATCGGATAAAGAGTCGATCGTGTCGAAGCGAAGTTTGAAAACTCAATTATAAAATTGCAAATGAGCATGGACAAAAGGACGACTCATGAATCTACGAGTTCGCCAGAAATTGGAAGCAGTAAGGTTAAATTATGATGGACAGACGTCGTTTGAGACTTACAAAATGCAGTTCGAGGCCGCTGGGAAGACGAACAACTGGAACGATCAGGAGAACGCTACAGCTCTGGTGATTGCGCTGCGTGGACCTACACTGGATTTGCTTCGCACGTTACCTGTGTCCGACAAAGAAGGTTACCACAAGCTGTCTGATGCTTTGGAGATACATATCAGAGAACAGCACCTACAACAGCTGTTTCGTGTGCAATTAAGAACTCGAAAGCAAAAAAGTAGGCGAGACTCTGCAGGACTTCGAGGAAGAGTTCAGAAGACTAATGTTCAGGGCATATCCAACAGTTCCACCTAAACTCATGGATGAAATGGCAACACGATATTTCATTGATGGTGTGAGGGACGACACTGTGGGGTAAGCGCTGCTGCTGACCATATCTATTCGACGACAAAGGATGCTCTAGGAATGGCTTTGGAAATCGAGGCAGCATACAAGGCATCAGCTGATAACTGGAGCCAGTGCAAGGTACAAAAAGCCCAGGCCGAAGAAAATGATCCGATGAAGCAGCTTGCGAGTAATGTCAAGGAGTTGATAGACGTCAAACCTGCTACCGCTGCGGGAAATCAGGTCACATAAATAACTGCAGAATGGTGCTTCAAGCTGCCCCAAGACATCAAGGGCAACGGAATGACCTCAAAGCACAGCATTGTCCAGGAAGGCATCATAACAATAAAGATGCTGTAGCCAGAAGTCCATGTGGATAATTCAAATGGATGGAACAGCGCAAGGGCACGGTCAGTGTAAGGAGAGTCACCAAGAAGAGCGAGGAATGGACTGTCGAAAGCTTCCGAAAGGCCCAGCTAGGAGATAATGATATAAGTCCTATACTTAGGTGGAACGAAGGGAACAGACCACGACCTGGATGGGAGAAAGTGTCCTCGGAAAGTCCGACCCTGAAATCGATGTGGGCCCAGTGGAAATCTTTGCGAGTAGAGAACGGCCTACTGAAGAGAGCTTGGGAGAGCATCGATGAGAGGCATGTTAACATGTTATTGGTAGTGCCTAACGGGTATGTACCACGGATATTGGAAGAGGTACATGGAGGAGCATCGGATGCCCATCTAGTAGTGAACAGGGCTTTGGCAAAGGTACGCGAATGTTGCTACTGGGTGGCTTGTCGCGAAGATGTAGAAAAATGGTGCTACAAGTGTGCAATCTGTGCAGACACGAATGGCACATCGACACAACTTAGGGAAATGACGAAGCAGTACAACGAGCGAGGAGCTCCATTAGGACAGTTTACCACCAGTGATCGTGTGAAAGCTTGCTATGGAGCAAGGGCCAATCACAGACAGTTTAATGAAGGAGATTTGATGTGGCTCTATAACCGCAAAGGAAGAAACGGCTTTCGCATAAGTTGTCGCCATCCTGGAAAGAACCTTACAGAGTAATAAAAAAGGATTAACGACGTAGTCTACAGAATCCAGCGCAGCCCAAGATCTAGGATGAAGGTGGTACATGTCAATCGTTTAAGCGAGTACCATGGTGACCCTGAGGAATGCAGCTAATCGGGACGATCAATTCTAAGGAGGGGGTAGTGTTGCGAGTCAGCGTCATCTGTGGATGGGAGTTGCAGGCGTGTAGATGCGGTGTAGTAGGATACTGCAAGTAGTGATTCCAGCTACAAACAGATGGCAGGAAAATGTCAAAACCGAGGTCGATACTCTCCAGAAATTTCGGGAACGCCTAGAAGGTGTSGCTTCTGGAATGTTTGATGGGGGGTATAAATACTAAATAGCCCGACGTAGAGAAGCGCGGCAGTTTTCGTTTCGAATAGCGATTATCGAGCGAGCGAAAGGCTAAGTAAAACAGTAGTGTATTGAACTAGTTGTGTATAGATTTGTGTATTTGATACTAGTGTTTTAAATTAAAGGAGTTAAATAAGAAATTCTCAGTTTTCGAATCTCGCATTCCTAACAATATGATTTAGTTTTCAACGATATATGTAGCTAGGCTAAATTGATTTTTCTGGTGTGTTTGAGAGTTCGAGTTTGTGGGAATGAAAAATTAGATGCGTTTTCTGTTTGCCACATGTTAGAGGTTTTGATGGGAACCAAAATGTAAACAATGTGAACGTGTGATTTTAGGAACGCCAAGGAAATAAGAAAACATAGAAGACACTTAGTTGCTAATTGTCGTCATGAATAGTCGACTTCGTTTTTTACTATAAAGGTTATTTACGCGTGTCTTAGTCATATCTTAATATTATTCGTGCCCATTTGTAGGTTAATTATGACAGTTGTTGTGGTTAATGAAGTGTTATTCAAGGAAGAAGCAGTTACGGTAAACTAATTGTTATGTGTGACTGTTGTTTATCTTAAAGCGTATTTCGTCGAGATGTGTACTTGGGAGGAGCCTTTGCGTTGCGCTAAAATTCAGTGGTTTAGAAATAGAAAAACAAAATTTTCATTAAGAAGCAGAAAACAAAATAGCCAAACACCGCCGGTCCACGCTATGCCACTGTCGGGACAAAATGTGTGCCGGCGAACCATCAGCGAACGGAAACAGAACTCTGTACAACTTTATGGGTATGTACATCTCTTTGAAATACGCCCTAATTGTTTTCCTGTTTATTCTGGTCATATTTTCTTCAGTTTGTGTTTGTTCATTGTACTAAGCCAGTTGTGAGATCTAAGGTCTCAATAACTGTCAACGTGTATATTGTGAGGTAGTTTTGGTAATGCGTAATTGAATATCAAGGTCGTGCTCTTATTAATCATGATGAAGGTTCCTCCCTCACGTTGGCAAATGATAGCGAAAGGTGTTATCAGAATGCAGCCTAATTAAATTCTGGATCTTTCTTTTCTCTAACATTATTTAACTATTTAATGCCTCATAACCGCTGACTTATTTCATTTTCATAATTCGTTTGTTAATAAATATTATATGCATTTAAAAAAATCTAAATTCATTATTTGTGGCCACATTTTCTTTGCTATGTAATCAATATTTATTTACTAAATTGAGAATGGAACGAGAATGTTACTGAAATATTACTGCCTGCGGAAGTTGTAGGAATGTTCTCTTTACTTACTGCTAGTACCTACATACGAGTAATTACCAAACCCAGTAACATCTTCGGCATTACATAAGAGGCAAAATGCTAACCCGAACACCCGCAGTGTTACGGCATCAAGTGCGCACACATTAAGGTTAAGGCATCGGTATTAGTTCTGAAGTAAAAATTATGCCATTGTATACCGACGAACTATGTTTAGAGTTGAAAGTAATTGGTGACGTAAGTAAGAGAAAATACCACGGTCGTGATGCTGCGGCATTTTGAATAATTGTTTTGTACTGTGTAAAGGATGATGCGATTGCTCTTGGCGAAGTCACGAAATGCGAAAGTGCAATAAATACCAAAGTAAGCTGACAACAGTATACACCTAGATACGAGTATTCTCTGCGGTAATCGTAGTTCAAGTTTTTGTACATTAATCTATTATATATTATTCAAAAGCCGATCAGTAGGAAAAATTCGGTATTAGTGTATATACCGTGTGTCCCGGGGAATTTAAACCATCCTCAAATGCCGTGTTTACAAATATTATCTGTTAGGTATATATGTTAAATTGTACCCGTATTAAGCAGGTAGCAGAAATAATTTTGAAATACAAATAAAATTAGCGCGGTTTTTTAATTACCGCATGTTGCAGACTAGCGCCGTTCCAAAGCTAGTAGCTTTGTTGCCCACAGCGTTTCCTCGAATGCCGAGGAACCCCAGCAAGCGCACTCACAACTAATGCAATGTTGGTATTCAATTTACTTTTGAATAATATAATTTATATTTAATATTTAAAACTGTATAAATGGATTAAACAAATTGGATACATGACATAGCTATTACTTTATTACCACCTGATGCATATTCAATGGTATTATGTTATTATTACATTAGGCAAATACTGCCCGCGGTTCTGCTGGTTCTTTAAAATTCTGGAGATCCATTTTGCGACGAAATTCTTAAAATGGGCTCAATTTCACGAGTCTTTTAACATAAAGCCGAGATTTAACGTAGCTCCATAGGAAATTACAGGATCTTTGGTGGCGACGGCGTTCTACAGTGTTGGTTTAACAAACGGCAAATGGTAYTCGTCGAGCATTTGATTTCTTCCAACGTCACGTTGGTCCTTTAATAGCTCTGTGATTAGAGGATCAATTACATTTTCAATTATTTATAAATACAGTTCGCAATTCTATGCCTCCGTCAAACATTCTAGCACACACATACAGTTTCTGAGGAACTAGCTTTACGACCTTTTATAATAATATGGCGCTTCTCGTCACTCCAGTAAAAAAAAACGTGCATTCATCTCGGCATTCACACCTCGACTTGCACTGAAGCATCGTTTAAACAAATATTATATTTCTATACTATAAATGAAGTCTTCTGTCACAATCATCTTCGACAGAGTTCTTGAAGCGTTTTCATCTTATAGGGATGTGATTTGTACAGCTTTGTAAATTCCCTTGCAGATAAATAAGAAAGTCCGGTGGCGATGGAAACGCTAAGCAAGGAGCTAGTTGGACACTATTTACTACCCTTTTTTATTCACCTGTCTTGGAACCTCCGCACTAAAACAAGAATGCACCCAGCATTTACTTTTTTATTAGGGTGCCGTTCATTAAACACCTTTGCTGTCGTATGAGCAAAGCTATGCTCAGCATCATAAATAAAAATTATTTCTACCCGCAGTTAAATAAACAATTTTCGCTGTGAATGTGACCAGAAAATAAGAATATGGTCATGATTAAAAAACGCTTTAAAAGTAAAAAAAAGACAAAGCCAATTCAGTAGAAATTTTCTAGTCGCTTTGCTATTTACAAATTTCACAATTACAATAATGTGGAAAGAATAGAAAGTTCTTTGGGTGTCTTACTTAAGCATAATATTTTTTTACAAGTACATTTTCAATTTTTAGATTCCAGAAGAAAAATCTTACATTCTAACTCCAAAAATTACATTTTATTGAAAAAATGTTTAACACATTCAATTTAATAAATTGCTTCATTGTACTTATTGATGTAACTAGCCTGTAAAGTAATTACGTAGCTAAACTGTTTGTGAAATTAAGCTGTTAAATGATGTGTTATAAGACGAGTTGTTTCATTTTTAAATTTTTAAGGGCTGTTCACCCCGTGAAGACCGTAAGCGCTTATCTCAAATGTTGACCCCCGGGAAATAAAAGCTTGCATGTTTTTGGAAAATTTTCCTTTATTTAAATTAATTTAAAGTGTGTTGTTTTAAAGAACCATTTATGAATGCAAAATATAAAATTGTAGCTGCAGTAGCAGTATGTACTTATATTTACTATTCATTCACTATATTCAACTTAGGTTGTTGTTGAAATGGGTATTTTCGCAATTTCTGAAAATAGTGCGAAGGGCAAGTGTATATTGGCCATAAATACAAATCATGTATTTTGAAAATTTTATTTGATGTAATTTATATGAATAACTAACAATTCTTTCAAAACTGAAAAATTCCCGAGTAAAACATATATGACTTTCTGCGTCACACCCGTTTTCGATACTGCTTGTTTTTGGCAATTTTCAAATCGGCATTGCTTAATAAATATATAAGAATAATCAACTTCAAAAGCAGAATACTTATTTATTTATGCATTGCTTTGTATTGTTTTGTAGTGGAGGTGATTTTTTTGTACATAATACTGGGTTTCTATAAATGATTCATGCAACGCAGGCGGCGTTGATTTCTGAATTCTTTGTGCCGCCTTTTTGTAACTGCTGCCAAGCTACAATAAGCACGGCGATCACTCAACATCAATGAGCACGATAGTACTGAAGGTTGCAGATAAAGTTATAGTCACGAAATTGATGGCTTTACAATATACGGTTCTATCTTTATTTCAAAGGTAAGAAATAACAATAATTCTTGGTTTAGTAGGCTTGCAGTAACCTCTACAGATTGCAATGTGGAAGCTGTGTAGTGCAGCTAACGACACTACCACTTAGTTTGTTAATTTACCACTGCAGCAGGCTAGAAACATCTTTCAGGCCATCATAGTATAATTATTTAACAGGTTTACTGTAGCCACAACCTCACAAATACGATACATGACCTAAAAGTTATAGGAAACCGTGTAACCCCACAGCTGGAAAATGTGAGCTCTCTGCAACCTAAATGTTGATTATCCTACAAAGTACTACAGAATATATTGAAAATACACATTCCCACGCGTTTTCTCATATTAAAATATATCAAATAACAATCGACAGATGACAAGTATACGTCAAAGCAGTAGTTGTTTTCACTTTTGTGAGAGGCGGCACACTGATTTTACGTTTATAGAAACCCTGTATAAATGAGATAATTTGCTTTTAAAAATGCAAAATACAATAAGCAGAATTTCGTGATTTTCGTTAGGAAGTATTTGAGAATCCACCTCACAGTCTCGACCTTGCACCTAGCGACTATTTCCTCATCTTATATTTTAAACAGTGGACAACTTTTCGAGAACGGCAAAGATTTCAAGACCGCCGTTATGAATTGATTCAATTCCCAGCTGAAGAATTTTTATGCACAGGGTCGAAGAAGCTAGTGCATCAGCGTTACAAAAAGTGCTCAGATGCTCAGAAGTGAACGGCGGCGGTTATATAGGGAAATGAAATATGTTTGTAGGAAACTAAAACTGCGAATAAAAGATTTTTTAACGAATTCTTTTTTAATAATATAACGGCCCTTTTTTAGAAATATACCTCGTATATTTTTTTTTTGTTATATTGCCATTACACGATGAACCTATCAGTGATCAGAAGGCCGCTGCATTTTAAGCACATTAAATGTAACGTAAACTGCGATTGTAATAAAGTATTTCTGTGGAGTAAATTAAGCCGAAGGTTCTTAATAGCAATAAATATGTTATTCCTTATATCACGGTGATGTGTGCATGATACAAAAAATAAAAAAATTCTACTTTAGGTTTATGAATTAGAAAATATTATGATAATAAAGAAATCTGCTGCTCACAGGTATTCCACACCTCCGATTTTTGCGCATACCACGCCATATAATTCGCTTATCAGGTTTAGTGTTACAGTGGAACATGTCTTGCGAGCTTTTTGTCGGTGGATTCTTTATATGGAGCCGGCGATCTAATTATAACACACATCTCACACAGCGGACAAACTAAAAGTGCTGTACCATTTACCCTAGATTACTGTTTAAGTACAGATAGCATTGGGGGTTACTGTATTGCGGGTTACACACATGTTAACGGAACTGTGGACTGCCCCGAATTGTCTGTTCTTTTAATTAGGATTCCTATGGCGAGGAGCGGGTAAAAATTTTGCTGCTTGGCTCCATGGTTCTTGGTAGTAATATCCCATTTACTGGGTCTGTGGTCTATTTGAACAGGTAAACAGCTTAGATGTATTTAGCCTTAGTTTAGGAGTTTTTAAGCCTAGGATGGGTGCCGTGGTTGCTAGGGTTGAAATTTGAATTTATTTTTTTTAGTTTGCAGGATTTTGTTATTTCTTTGCAATTTTTTTCTTTGTTTATGTGCATATTATATCAACACGGTATAGTGCATTTGTAGTTAAACTTTTACATTTTGTGTTTCTCCTTTAGGTATATTGTATGTATGTATTATTATTATTACTTCTTATTCTGCTGTAATGGAGCTTCCCGTATAAATAAACATTGCCTGTATATTACACATTACTGCAGTATACATTATCTGAAAAATTAAATACTAAGTGTTTCCTTATTTTCTAACTTTTTTTAAATAACACCTTAATTACACTTTCGTGTTAATTTTAAGTTTTGGCACATGCACCTACTTGAAAGGTACCCTCGTAGAATGAAAACATAAATCTTAGATCTAGTATAAAAATCAGTTGTCAATGGCAACACTGTTTATGAATTAAACTTATCAGCTGTAGAAATTATACAGGGTGTCCTCGAAATACACCGACAACGTTTGACAGGTGATAGAAAACGAAATTTTAAAAACTTTTCGAATAAAAAAAATTCTGAAAACGCCTGGTTTTTGATATACATGGTGTTGAAATTGAATAAAAATGTTATTGAAACTGACAACGCTTGAAAAGTGAATGAAAATGCAATATTAAAAACTTTTTCAGTAAAAAAAAATCCGAAAATGCTTTGTTTTTGATCTACAAGGCGTTTAAAAATCATATTTTTAAATTCAATTTCAACACCCTGTATATTAGAAACAGAGCCAAATTTCATTCGAAAAAACTTTTTAAAATTGCATTTTCTCGAGAAATTTATCTGATTTTTGTAAAATTACGGGTATAACAACCAAACATAAATTCTAGTGTGGGGCATGAAAGCCATATTGACATAAATTTTATAATACTCGAGATAATACTGCTCAAATTTTTATTTATTTTGCTTTATAAAAAATATTTAAAACCTAATTACCACTTCCATTTATAAAAAAATTAACGTAAGCCGAAGATGCCTAAAAAATGTATTGTGCCAACTATTTGAGCTTGGACACCATGCACGCAAAAATAATCTGAAGAATACATTGAAGTATACTGTGTATTACTTTTGGACACTCGGCTGTTTATGAGTCTCTGTCGAAGGTGCTTTACACATGTTTATGGTAATGTGTTAAATACACCGAAAACATGAAATGATCTCAGCGCTCTCCTACACATTTCGCATAAAACTACATCAGTGCAATACACATAACTACAGTCACTAATTTTAATAAGCTGTTAATGTTAATGTTAATGTTACATTAACACTTTTTGATTTTTCTCAATACTTATTTACATAAATAATGTAATACAAATTGTAGTAGTCTGAATCTCTACTTTTTTTCTTGAAAATTATCGTGCGTATGTTGTATCAAAGTGTGGTTTATCGTTTATGCGTTGATAATGTAGAACAAGGATGTGGAGCGTTCATTACGAGGAAGTTGAAATCTAACAGTCTCGTACACACACATGCTAACATGCYCTCATYTTAAACGATTAACGATTCAATTATGATTCATTAAACATACGCCAAACTTCCGTATTTTTTAACGCGGTTTGATTTTTTATATCTTCGTTTGGTTACTTTTGCTAATAGTTTAGTTGTTAATTCCTTTACACTATTTAGCCGGCAAATTATTTAAATTAAAACTACTGCAGTTATGTGTATAATAATAATGCAAATATATAAACAATCACCTACTTAAATAATGGGAAATATTACTTACATAAACAGCAAAAATTACTTAGGGAAGCATTTCTTATGGAATTATCCCTTCTCCACTTCTACACCCACAATCACGGTGCAACTGATCCAGCGATTGTAAACAAATACTAATTTATATCGCACATGTTTATCCTTCCACCAAATCACGTTCGAGAACCACTTCTACTAGCAGATACAATTTGACATCTGACGAAGACGTAGAATGTCATATGAAAGGGAACAGAGTCCTCTTCATTTCGATGTTCAAACTTATGAGAACTGCGAGCGTTCGAAGGACCATGTTTAACAGATTTGCCGTAGTGCCCTCTCACGACACAGACTACCTACCAGTCGTTGAACCTGGAGCTCTGTGCTATACGTACACTGATAGTTAATCAGCACTCCACTAGAGGGTCAGCTCTAGCAGTGATGTTTAATTTATTAAAATAGCTTTTGCTCAATTTCAATAAGCTAGTGACAAAATCTGAATGTAGTAATTCGATTTTTTGAATACCTGCTTCCTATTCAAGATTTTTGATAAACGTGGTAAAAAAACCTAAGTTGTATCATAGTGTAGACACAAAAAAGATAGAAATACGCAAGCGCTTTTGTTTATTAATATGAACCTTTTTTGTTAAAATGATAATTCTGAGTTCCTGCTGGTGTTCTGTTGGCGAGGTTAGAAGATAATAATTACAACATAACATACATGTATGTAGACAAGCGTTTGAAACAACTGATATGTTTATAAATACAATGCACAGTATAGGTATCCACCTAAAATCTGTAGTGCTACTAATGTTATGTGCAGAAAAAGATGTTAAACGAATTTAAATAAAGTAGCGATTAAGTAAGTGTAAACATACAAATATATGGACAAAGTGTTATAGCAAGTATAGTGTAAAAATAGAATACCAATCGAGGTATAAAATAGCACAATACTCTCAAGTTAAAGTTATTAAAGTTTCCTGCAAACTTATTATCACAGAAAGGAGAAGCAATTCGATAGATACCTTCTTTACTAAATTTAGACAGGGTGGCTGAAATGCATGTATTTCTTTCACGTCATCTTTAAAATACCTTTAGGTACATTCGTTTGGCGCATCCTGTATATAAATATACTCATATAGATATGTAACATTTAAAGCAAACAACTATAGTTATTTAATCCTTGGCTAAAGCTCAAAAGCCGTTAATGTGCACATCAGTGGCGGCTCGCGACCCACTGTGGGGATAGGATTAAGGCTCAGTGATTAGGGACTCGACCATAGTAAATTTTAGTGTATTCGAATTTCAACTGACAGATTAGATTTTATTTAAATCTTTATTAGGCCTATTACAACGAGAAACATATAATAGTATAAATTTACGTAACTCACGCGACCATTACATACAGAATATAGTTATTTTTTTAATTATTGGCCTTTCTAGTTTTCTTCTTTTATGTTCTCTTTTTGTTATCATTGTAAAACTCATTGCAAAATGCAAAAACATAGCAAATGGAATACACAGAAGATTAGATATTAGTGATGAAGGTAAGATAATGGGGGTATGTTCTAGAATACTGGCAATTGACAGCTCAGCACCAGCAAATCTACAGGGTGTCCCATTTTCATTGTAATTGTAGGGTATCATCTCGGTAACTATTAATGCTAGAGCGTTGCGGTTTCGACATTACTGTATTACTTTTTTGTTGCGAATTGAGCTGTACCATGGCCATTTTATATCGTCTTTTGTTTTAAAGCTATAGCCTACTTTTGAAAAATGTAACATTTCTTCAGTTCTCAATATCTCGATTGGCTATGTAGATACAAAAAAACTGTAGAAATTTTTATTCTGAATCTGAATTAATCTGAATCACATTTCGGTGATATAACACAAACTCGCACTTTTTTTAATGGAAACCATAGTTGGTTTTGCTATGATTGAAAAGAACTATTTCTCCGATTAAGAAAATGTAGAGGTGCATTGTTAGATTTATTTTTACTATTTTTTTTTAGATTTTACGTTTACATCCAGTAGACTATGGAATAAGAAAATACACAATATAATTTATATTATTCAGTAAAAAATCTTAATTTATTAAAAATAATATATGCATATTTGAATATTTATTTGGAGATAAGTACCTATGCATTATTTATCGTCAATTATTTACATCCATGTTGACGAAAAACGTAAAATCTCATTAAATTATTATAAAATTTGGAATAATACCAAAATTAGTAAAAATAAGCCCAACAATCAGAAAAAATAGGTCATTTTAACCATAGCAAAGCATTAAAAATGGAAATCATACCTACTATTTAAATGACTGAAATATAGTCATTTGTTTGATCCATATTAAATAACATTCTTGTTAAATAAGCCTCGCCAAGTTTAATTCACAATATTTAGTAACAGCTTTGAATATAGAATGTAAGCGCTTTCAGCTGATAAGCCATGGCATCGTCAGTAGGTAGCAAATTTGGTACGGACGAAGTTTCAACGTCTAAATAACATTATTTCGCTTAATTGTAAACAGTTTGATTCTTTGTATTTAATAGTTTTTTTAACTGGCCGATTATTGATTTTATCAACTAAATCGTTGATTTAATTGTATTAATTGATTCCTAGGATACCGAAAAATAATGTTGCTCTTCCAGTAGTATTATTTCTATTTTAACAGGCATAATGTGCAGATTATTTAGCAATTGCTAGATTACCTATGTAAAAATAGGAGATAAGAAACGATTTTCGGCACTTTAACGGACCACTTTATAATTAATCTGCACTCTACCTAGGTAATATGTAGAGTAATCGATTTCTGCATTTTATTGGTAACATACTAACATACAAGTATAATTTAGTATTACCGTTTGTCAGTGGCGGCTCGTGACTGTATCGCAAGGTAGTGCCAAAAATTCGATATGTTACAAACGATTATAAAACTAAAGATATAAATTATAATATGGTAGTTTAAAATATCCAGTTTATAAAACATGGACGTAACTCACCTATCATTTTCGTATCACACGTTTTCATCCAAAACAAGTTAGGTACCACGTTAGAAACCTACACTGCATTGTCAAAGCGTTCGTCAATTATTATGTATCTTAAGTCATTATGTAGTTGCCTGTTAGACAAAATCCCTTCGGCGGTCTTTTCTGTTTGCAAAATTGTCAATCACTCGCTTATTAAAATTGTCAATATTATTTAGCAATCGTTTATCAGCCGACAGCATTCCCAAAGCACTCAATGTTTGCGTTGTGTTGATAGATTGCTATGTCAAGTCAAATGTCAAAATTTAACTGATTTTCTCTGACACGTTTACCGGACGTTAACCTTATCACCATATGTGCTGACTTCTCGACCTTTATAACTGAGTAATTTTAAATAAAGAATGTTAGATTATACTACTTTTTTATTATAGTATGTGTAGGATAATATTTTCTTATATACGATAATTTTTGTGAGGTTGGTACGATGATTAAGGTCAGGTCAATTGGCAACGCTGATCCGTGCCAATCGACTCACTGGCACCAAGGAGGAAGAAGCTAATTCTTCCTCCTTGACTGGCACGAACGTCCACTTAAACTTGCGTACTCTTCACATCCTCTTGCTCCCCGCGGAGATCCAAAAACTGCCGCGATTCCGTGCCAATTCAAAGCGGGAACGAACGTGAAGTTGGATCTAATGCTGAGCGCAAGCGGTAACCCTTTATGAGTGGGTGCGTTCCGCAGTTCCGCCGGTGTACCCACAAATTCAACCACTTTGAGTTCCATTATAATTCAATTTTTGATTGTTAAAAAATATTTTTCTACAGTTTTGCTGGTAGTGCCATGGCACGTTGGCACTTATTGACCAGCCGCCACTGCCGTTTGTGTGAGACTTTTATGTGTTATTTATCTTATCTTTAGTTTGAATGTGCTGAATGAAGGCTCTGTAGGTGACCAATGCCTAAATGATTTTATGAGTAATATTGTAGATTAATTAATTATCTATGATAATAGTCCCATGCCGAGGCTTTCTGGCCACTCGAGGCACATTTGGTTGCCTACCCGTGCAATAAGTAAAAATATAGCTTACAACTACCTCCACAGTAAGGAAAACCAGCTCTTGTACATACACCGCCGGAGATTCATTTATGATACTGATACTACACATTATTTTGCATATTATTAAGAGTACACGTTGCATTTTTTTGTAAGTTATTAGTTAAAAAATTATCATGTAGGTCAGCACACGTTTGGTGCTTGCCGTAAATTATAAAATATGCAATTTTTACGAACAAGCAAACAAGCAACAATATTAGGGTATTTTGATTTGCAAAGTGAGTAATCATTATATATTGCATGGGGTCTTTCGATCAAGTCAAACCAATATTCAAAACTTCTACACAAGTTTCAACACCATCTTGGCTACCCCGCTGCAGTATTTCAATAATGATCCATAGCATATAATAATATACCCTAAAATGATCTAAGATGATATTTAATACCTGTAAGAAATAAGGACGTATTGAAATCGATGTGTGCTGTACCGTTGAGTTTCATGCCAAACACGCTTAATTTAATTCCTTTTGGGCATTTCAGTTTTGTCCTCTGTCGAAAATTGTGAAGCTGATAACAATTTTCGCGGACCCACTATACACGCGTTGCGTTGATGGATGGAGCGAGCCTAAAAAGAGAAAACGCAATACAGGTATTACGTGGATTAAGTGTGGCCGAAGATATACCCTGAAAGTTAAATTTATTAACGAGATGCAGCAGCTGTTTATGACTGGTTGGATATATTAAAATATTGTAACTTTGCTTTTAAATCATCGAATATAAACCACTACATCCGTTGTGTGAAAGAATAAATAACGCGTTTCATGATTTGGGTATGACACACCCATTTAACCTTTCAGACCATGCTCCGTATGATATAATAATTATGCTGTAGAAAGTGGTCTGCGTAAATAGTTGTTTCGGTAGGACGAAACTATGCCTTGAATTTGAGGTGAAATTCACAGTGTTCTGTCCAAAAGGAACTTTGTTAAGATGCTTTTAAATTGACCGCATTATAACTTATAAGTCAAGAAATTACAGGCATGAATAAGCTCTTGATGTTTACTGTTAGTTAAGAATGATTTGATAACGTGCAGTAAACTTAATATGTGTAGGTATTTATTGCTGGTTATTAAACTATAAAATCAAGTTCGAAGTTTGTTTTACCCAGCAATGAGAAAATGAGAGAAAGGGTTTTCCAGAGCATTGAAAAATCACTTTGTTCGCAACATCTGGTATCCTATGCCAAACTTGAACGAAACTAACAACGCCGCGTGTTTACAATTACGCGTAAACATCGACGCATGCGTCTTATTACCTTGCAAGATAACGTCACGAGCAAAACTAATTTAAAACAATAGAATTTTAGATGGAGAATTAGCAAAAAAGTGAAGAAATTGCAATAAACTACTTAATCAGTATACGTGTTTAACCACTGTAGGTAAGTTCTGTATAAAGTATACAACAATTCCCGTACTTACCTAATATGAAACAGGCCGTCCTCTATATAAAAAATTTGATACAGATTTATACGGAAATAAAATATCCGTATACATCCTTTTGTACTATAAAATAATAGGAAATCGATAACATGTTAGATATAGGGCCAAGTAAACCTGAATGAGAACGGAAGGTCGTCAAGAAAGCTTATTCGCATTTTAATACGTTAAAATTGACCTGTCTGGCTTAATGAATTTGTTTTCTTTTTAATGTAATGGAATGGGTCATTTCAGCGAAGTCAAAAGTACAAAAATTATCAGTCTTATTGTTCATTGTAACATATGAAAAGAATTATCTATGTTGGTACGTACAAAAACTGTATCCAAATATATGCAAATGCATACATATTTTAAAACGGCTTACACACGACACTTGGCAATAATGTTTATAAGGTGCGTCAGACCAGTTGCTTGATGCCTCGAAATTCGTAAACAATAAAGTTTTTCTGTGTAGACACCGTAATTTTATGTTATAGTAACGTGTGCGACTTTCTTAACTCTATTGTTATTGGAATATGCTGCGCCGGCATAACACAAAGTTTATAAGCCATGACAACATAACTTCCAACTACAACAACAAAATAAACAAAAACACAACTTAACTCAACACGAGATACAGCACAGAGAAACCGGTCAGCTACGTGCGGTGTTGCCGACTACTGCACTAGCGTTCGGCCCTTCCTCTTAACACGTTATCATCACTAGTGCAAGAAATAGCATGATCTTTAGTGAAAGGCGAGGTCTACTGCAACTGGCAACAGCGCACAGCTGATCGCTTACGTCCGATCGACTCGAAAATTTTTTCGTTTTTGCTTAGTTGCTTGAATGCAGGGGCACAAAAAGTTCTGTTTTGCTGTAAGTAAATAACAATGACACAAAAATGTAGCAAATTTTTTATTTATAGGTATAATATATAAMAAGTATAAATATTGCAGATAACAATTTACTATAAGTATAATTACCAACGTTTCAAGACTGGAATTTTTAATTATTGATGCCGCTTTTCTATTCTGTTGTCTGGAAAATATTACGATGGGATAGCAAGTTAGGAAATAAAAATAGAAAATAGGAAGAAATAGGAGATAGAGTTGGTATTGCTTCCTTCGTGAAACAGGCTTTTCACGTTCAAATTCTTATCTATTTTTATTTTTGTTAAGATATAAACTTCTGTCTACTGTAGTGTAGATCATTTTTATAAAATAATTTGAATGACAACCGGGAGTAGCACATCTATGAAGCATCTGTAAACAAAATAAATAAAGTTTCTATTMAGGTCGACAGGTAGTAGAATAGTAAATTTGCAGACCTAGAACGACACGATATATCTGGCCTTTATATAGTTTACTGGTTTTACCTTCATATACAATGCTTTTACACCGTTCATATGTACCACTTTTCGCACTTTAACTAACTTCTTAAGATCCTGATAGGTGTCTGGTAAGACGTATAAGCCCCGTTGTCAGTTTTACTATGGTCCGGTCTTCTACTATCTTTAGTTATTGTTAAAGTCAGTATTAAAAAAAAATACACCGATAATGTTTTTAATAATTCCTCTGTAGAAATACGCAATAAAAAATCTGTTGAAATATTTGATATGCATAACTCTTTCAAAACGTAGCAACCGTAAATTTTGCAAAAAGGCACGTTACATTATACCAGAATGGCATCCGATAAGTCAAAGATGGTTTATTGATAAAATTATACTTACATATATGCCGCCTGCAAAGCAACCAACTACAGACAGAACTGTTTCGCTTTTATTAAAGCTCCCCAATGCAGTCTAGGTCTAGTGCAGATAACATGGTATAGAACAATGCGACAACATGTAGATAATGATTTCTGAAAAAATATAAGCTAGCACATATTTTGAAGCAAGCGAACTATTTTATACAGTACTATCCTGTTTTGCATTGTTGTTTGCATTTACCCTTACAAGTTTGATATTTTTAAGTGTGAACAGTTTTGTTTGCTATAAATAATTAATACATTTTGTTGTTAATCCTTAGTATTATTTTTGAAATGTTACTGCGTAAAATAGAAATTTAACAACGACGGAGCGTATGATAAACGTTAATTGCATGGAATAATTGGAAGCGCTATAACAAATTATCAACACACGGTATATATCACTTTTTACTTGCACACGTTTTTGCTTGCTTTACACATGCCTTTAATGAAGGAAGTATTTAGTTAGTGGAGCATTTGCGATTACGCTATTACTCATAATATATAACAATAGTGCTATATGTTAATGAAAGTATTTTGTATTCTCACCGCCTGTATGTTACTACTTGTTTAAACGGAAATCTAAAGATTGCATATGGGAAAGGCAAATAAGTATACGTTTTTAAGGTTTGTTTAGGTAAGTTTTGGTAGCGCAAACTTATCAAAGCACTCTTGTTTCTATATATCTGTTAGAGGTTTCTACTTTGTATTGCTCCTAATATAACTGTATTTCGTTTAACTAAGTTGGAATTGCTACACAAATACTCGAATTAAAATGTATTTCTGTAGTATATTGTAGAAACCTAATGAAACAGTTCTCTATACTTATTGTTAAAGGTGTGCGGTCCAAGTGCCTGAAAAAGTTAGTTATTTGGAGAGTGTGGAGTAAAGAAACACACAAAGAGATTAAGGGTACACAGGTAAGTACTAAATTTTTCCGGTCTGTCAGTTCCGTCTATATCATACCGGGTTAAAATTAACATCAACTAAACCAGGTTTTTTGTTAAACAAAAAACGAATGACCGCCTACTTTTCAAGTCACCAGGTGCTTAGTATATGAGGGCGGCCAATACAGGGTGATTCATTGGGTAGGTAGCATGCTCCATGTTTTTGTACATACGTAGTCCACAGTACTATACGTGACGAGAAACACTTGCACCAAGTAGAAAGTACTCCAGGAGTACCAGCAATAAATATGCCATCTAGAGGTACAGTTTTTAGTTTGAACATACTCAGTATCAGGTGGTTACGTCCCCAGTGCAGTAAGTATTGAGTATTACCTTTGCTCAAACGGTAAGCCTTATGTCCCTAAGAGGATAGAGTATGCGGTTCAGGCAAGACTCAACGCTCATCTCAAGCGTTCTACTTTTTTCACATGTCAAGTGCAAGCTAATTAATGCAGGGTCCGATACGAGATCCTTTTTTTCCTATGTAACCACTCGGATTCCTATTATAACTTTTGAATTCTGTGTTTTATACATTTCGACCCAAAGCTTTTGTAGGACGGGCATTCGAAAAATACGTCATACTCCTGTTTGCTTGGCACTCTTCTATTTATGGAACGCGCTTTTCACGTTGGATGGCCATAAGCTACTGCTGTAATTTCTGTTAGAGAAGAAAAAGTACTTACCGTCTAGAAAATTCAAAGGCTGTTGATAATTCGCAGTGCACCCTATGTTTTCGGTTTATTTATTTATGTTTGTTGAATTAAAACTTTACTTGAATAAAAATGTTTGTTCTCAACAGTTTAAATTTCGAAAACTTAATATGTTTGTCCGAAATGTAAGTACAACGTGTTTATCAAACTAACAAAACTTTCAAAATTTTACATGAAAAGATTTGTTAATAATGCTGAAACGGCGTTCCACACGCCTGTGTTCAGGCTATTGTGCTATTGTGCTATTGTGCTATTGCTTTCTTTCTATGCTGTCTACCGACCTAGCGCTTGGATCATACACACATACACGGTACACGGCGCAGCCACGCTGTACGCCATGTTGCCGGGTAGGGTACATTTTTCGGGATGACCTGTACAAATAAGATTTTAGTTAATTATTCATTTTACGGTAATATAAAAAAATACGCGTTAACTGATATAGAGATATTTAGAGAATACCTCTGAACTTTGCTTTGCTCTATTTACTAATAGATCACTAAAACAAAGGTTTCTGTGTATTTTATCTGGACAATTCTTCATTCCCGTAGATACGCTAATTATTCCTTATTTCATATACTGTTTAATCATACCCTTCATATCGCTATATAAATAGCGTAGTTTATTATCGGAACAAAAATAAATAAAAAATTCCAATGCTTAAAGACTTATTTTTCACGCTTTACACAGATATGTATTTTAATATTAAAATAATGAACAAAATCTCGATCTGGTGTCGAAAATTCGATATGTAAAAACTCCCGACCTCTAATGTCGAGATAGAGAAATATATTGTTTCAGCGGCAATACTAGTTAGATTGGTCGCGATAGTTCTAATAATTGATCTGTAGGATCTCCAGATCTCACAGCACTACATTATTTTTTATTGGACTGGTTTAAAAAATGAAGTGTACAAAATTAAAGTGGACACGTGGTATGAACTAATTCGACATATTAGACAATATTAAAGAAAGACATTTAGCAATTAGGAAAGCACCTACTTTTTGTAGATGGAGTAGAGAATATTTACAAGGCAATGCCGGAATTTTTGAACATTTACCTTAAGAACGCCGTAATCTAGTAAATATTAATGTTTGCAATTTTGTATTTGTTCTTGGGTTGTTTGTATTTGTTGTTGTTATAACTTGAAAATGAATGAAAATCTGATTAAAACATAGGAGTTTTTTTTAAATATGATTTTCGGGTTTATAACACACTCCGACTTACCCTGTATAAGATATGGTAAGGGACAGCGCTCAGCTTAAAAGTAAAGCGTTGCATTAAATAAACTGAACAAATTCTAGACGTAAATAACGCGTCATAATTAGCACAACGCGGGTGTCAAGTTCATGGTTATCGCGAAAAAGATCTGTAGTTGCTTTTATTGTCATATTAAAGAGGAAAGGTAGATAGTAATTGTGCAGCCTTCGCATGTTTATTGTCGCTCTGCTTATTTCAACCACCATGCCTTGTTCGGTTTGCTATAAAATACACTATGCGTCTGGTATTGTTTACTTGTAGGAGTGATGACCGGCAGCGGAATCAACTGTCCAAACCTTTCACGCTCAAAACAGGAAGTTCTTGGGTAGCTATCGGAGTAACGCACTGGCAGTGAAACTCAATGGCCAAGGCGGATTAGTGGTCTGTCGATTACTGTTTGTTTACCACAGATGCTTGTGAAATAACTAGTCGGAGTGCTAAGTGACGATGCATGTAGGACAGTTGTGCAAAAAGTGTAAAGTACCGTACTTGAAGATAAATTGTGGCAAGTTTCCTTAAAAAAGCGAATTTCGAAATCATCAATTTTAAACTAATTGATGTTTAGAGGTGCCTGTGTGCAGTGCGTAGTTATCCGTACTTGTATTGCTACTTATGCATTTGTAACAGAAAGATAAATGTTGCATAAGGGAAATAGATAACCTGATGTCACTATGCATAAGGCGGTTTCTCGTATAGGTTTGGAAGTGCTTATATTAGTAAACATTTGAATTGCTCTCCACATTCAATCAGTAGCGACAACACTAGCGCAACAAATAGAACAAGGTCAATATTGGATATACCTTTACTAGTCGATTTTACGGTGAGTGCACATTTTAGTTTATAGGTATTTGACAAACTATTAGGCTTTGGTAGTTAGACAAATTTTATAATATTTCTTTAGGTTTTAATTTAACCTATCTGTTGAATAACAGCGGCTTAAATTTAGTTTTATATAAAAACTGATTGTGTGAATGTATCCCAAGATTTCATATTTGTCCAAAAGATGTTTTGAAAACCTGCATATACAAATCAGTTTTTTGGCATGAGATAACCAATTAGAAATCGACTGAAGTCGTTATTTCAATTATTTTGAATTTCTGAGTATGTAGGGGTAACATTAGGTTTTACTAAAACAAAGATTTCATGAACTTTTATCTTCGCAAACTTGCAGCAACAACTCCAAAACGACCATTGAGTGTTAATTTAAAATAACTTTTATAAATTTTAGATATCATTCAATGCATTTATTGTGATAAGATATCGAGATATATAGGGTGTCCCAACAACCTCGTCTGTGCATGGGTAATTTTGCTATTTGAAGAGATACAAAAGTATAATAACAAAATTACGTCTATGACATGTCGTAATTCTTGCAGATACCAAGTAGCTTAACGGATGAAATTTAAAATCCATAAAAACGGTTTTTTTGTTGTTGAATTTGAATAGTTGCCACTGTCATAGTTGGCTATAGCTGTTTTTATGTTTATTGTTGTTTCAATGCTGTTGCAGTATAAAATAAAATTTACCTATTCTAAAAAAGGTTGACGTTACGAATAGACGTTTAATTAATTAAAAAATATACAGAACTAGTTGCTGCTGAATATCCTAGGAGTTTTATGGACAAAAGGCGAAAACATAAAACTTATTATTTAAAAAAAATATCGATTTTACATGCAGATGATAGTGTGGTAAACATGAGAACTGTTTTTATATTAAATATATGCAATAATCTGCAGTTACTAAAGTAAATGGTCAAATAAGAGAGAAACATAACCATTTTATTATACTTTTAACTGCACGATGGATATCACGACTAGGGTTTCCAACTGTCCGGGTTTTAACGGGACGCAATTTGTCTCGCTTTTGAACCCTCTTATCCTGCGTCAGCTGGCAATGCTAGCCGGATGCTATTTGTCCCGCTTTTTGGTTAATATGCACAGAATGACGTAAATTAACTGGTCCTTGCCTGTAATCCACAATATTTAAATTCAATCCGATCCCTTCATGATTCCTTCGCGTTTCATACGAATTTCGCCCTGTAATGTATCCGGAACTTTAATAATACAAAGATGTCTAGCTGTAAAACAAAGAATTTAATTCAGTATGTTAGCGACTGGGAGCTCTTGGTTTATCTATCGTTCTATAACGTTTAATAATTCGTTTCTTTTCAAAATCTGTTCGTCTTATCCCGCTTTTATATACCAATTGGGTATTATCACTTTTTTTTTGAAAATTACGTGAAATGAATCTTGAAGTACATATATATCGTACGCCATGTTAAAAAAACAAAAAAAAATTTTAGAGGGAGAGAATTTCAGGTCTGAAATTCGAATCTTAGGAGTCACCGCCAAAACGCTTCTATCCAAGGTTATTCAACTCGTGACGTCAAGTGTCATGTAAACATTACCGAGGAGCGCGCTGTTTAATGGTGTAGTATCATTCCTGTATTGGAAAAGCTTTTCTTGTGTGTGTTTATTGAAAGGACGGTGTAAGAGGTCGCACCAGAATGTGATTGTGTAGTTTTACAAGCATCTATTATGTATGGAAAACAAAACAAGTGCTGTTTTGTACATGGTTATAAAAGTACTTCAGTCAGTACAGCTAACAAAATTCTTGTAACCGTTCCTCGAGATTATCAACGTATGAAAAAGTTGTTTAAGGCCCCTAGACGTGATATGCCAAAATCGCAAAGTTTGTTTTTCTGTGGTGAAGATCTTCTTAATTCTTACTGTAAGTTTTATTATTCTTTTTGGGTTATAAGTGTTTACCATTCAGTTTCCATTTTGTTATAGCTTGAAGAGGATATGAAAAATCATATGCGTTTTATGTTGATAGAGGGAAATGTTATAATAAAGAACGACGTTATTCCCCATATATTCGACTATTAGCCAGAGCAAAAACGAGCCGCAAGAGCCCCGAAAATAAATTGCAATTTATATTTATTCTGACCTCTAAAATCAATGTCAAGTTTAGGGTACATTTTTGATTCTTACATTTTTATGCTTCCAAATAGTATGTTTCCAACAACCCAATGTGATCAAATTATCAATGCTACGTTAATTTGATAAAAAGTTTACTTATGCTGTTGCTTGTTGCTTTTACGTTCCTCATCTCCGCCGCGTTGAACCGCTCGTCGCTGTACACAAATTCCATAACAATGAACATGCTTTCAGAAGTCATAACTCATAAGTATTTAACTTTTTCTTGGCGTATTTTAATTCGCTTGTCACAAAATGAACGCAAATAATAAACTGATAAATTGGCGGGCTGAGGCTGACGCGTGACGCGCTAACCCCAGATGTAAACAAGCGGCCATTTACAAGACACCTGACATCACGGCCAATACGTTCGCGTTTTGGCGGTCCCTTTAAATATTCACATTTTTAATATTATAAATACACCTTACGATCCATTTTTTCGAATTTATAAGCTGTCACAGCTGTTTTGTGGATTAGATGCTACCTATTAATATGCAATTTAATAAAATATAACTACATGGCAAATACCCAATTGTCCCGCCTTATATACACGCGGGTAGTTGGCAACTCTAACCACGACGACATAAACTTCTACAGGCAACTACAATATCGTCTTGATTCAGCAATGTTGTTAGGCTTAGTTTCATAAACTTTAGCTTTTAAACCTCCGCAAAGACACTCATATCTTGTGAGCGAGCTCGTTATGCTACAGGTCTCTATGTCCCAGTCTCCTAAACTCCTAATCTATTGTCCATGAAAGTAAAATGTAGGCTATCTGGCAAACGAATTCTCAGCAACCTAATATTATTCAAAAATGAGCCCTGCATGAGTGTTAAAAACATGTTGGCGCAAATTGTTGTAATTATTCAGTATCAAATTTTGCAATTCTGGGTTTTGCCACATCACCGTCTTTGAAAAAATTCGAAGTAATATCAAAAAATAAGTTTTCAGTGGTTGCCTTCTGCTAGTTCTGTATTTTTTGACAAGAATAATACACTTGTGAACCTCATTTTTGCATATAACTTTTAGCTATTTTAATATCAGTGCTGCAACAATACGGTTTTGACTACATAATAGTAATTGATTTTTAACTTCTAGTAGAAGCTATTTAAATGGTTAACATTTTATTTTCAACCTAATTGATCTTTCAGTAATAATGCTTTGTTGGATATAAGTATTTGTAAGAGAGAGCAAAAGTTTTACACTCCTTCATTTATGTTATTATACAAGTTGTTTCTGCATGAGTTAAAGTAATGAGGCAGTTATTTGCAGTGAGATATATTACAGCACTGAGTACAGTTCAACAGAAGATGAAATTTTGTAGCTGCCAGTAAAAAAAAAGTTTGGTTTGTTTTTTCTGATATACCTAGACCGCACATTCATATTAATACGAAAACAACCAACAAAATTCAAGGCATTTCACAGACGTCACGGTTACTTTTGCATCAAGGGTATACTAAAAATTACAAATGCTGAATACAAACTATTTTAGAGGACACTTTTATGTACTGTATGAATGCTAAAATTTGTAATGTTTAATGTAGTACATGATACCAATGATGTTTCCTTCTTCCGATACTATGCTTTGAATTTGTAAATCCTTGCCATATTCGAACTTACGTGACTTTATCGAATATGCTAATACTAGTCAGGCTCGAAGGAGCACTTTACATGATTAGGTGTTAGGCATTCGTAATTAATGACATGTGTACTTTTTATGCAACACCTTACAAATGACATTAAAAATTAATACCTAATCTCAAAACTATTTTCATAAAGTGCAAGTGCTGATCCATATCTGTCTGTGATATGCTTACAGAGATTACATAATTCGATTTAGCTATTTATACTTTGACGTACAGCAAAATGATCATCAAGAAAAAGCAATAAAGATGGGTAAAAAATAAGTAATGGAACAAAATTTACTTACTTCCGATGGAGTTATATTTTTTGCCTGTAATATAGTAAAATGTACCCAATTATCAGCTAAAACCAGAATTCTTGAACTACAAATTTAAAATATATCTCCATTATCAGACCCTAAGCTTTTAATTCGGAAGCCGAAGTCAATAAAAAATACTTCTATATAAAATGGTGATTGTGTGTACCTATTGTATACCACGCACGGTCGTTCTACAACATTTTTAGTTCAGATAGGCCAAAATGATTTCTGTCCTTTTAATCATGCATAGGGTCAACCCGCCTCATTTATTATTGAAGCCACAATACTTTATTAATCACCAAGCTTGGTATGGAAATGTTTTTTCTAAGTGATATTGGGTTTCTTGAGATATAAATCGATAAGTCGTGTAGAACAGAATAAGACGGTGAAGGGTATCCTATAAATAGATTATATCTACTGCGTAAAGGATGCGTTATTTCCACGAATGTTTATTTTCATCTTAAAACTACAATCTAGCATCTTCCGCAATAATGGAAAGTAAATCGAAAGTCCTTTGTGTGCTTTCAACCGTTACTAAGTGGTACACTATTTTCAAAGAGTTAAACACTTGTTTAATAAGTTATTCCACTTTATTGTAAAAACAAGTTACAAATAAACGCTACTATAGAGTAAACCGGCATAACGTGGTAATAGTGTTTAACTATTTGTAAATGGGTGGATTTGGAATATCCTGTTGGTGAAAAGTGTATGGCATAGGAATTTTAATACTTTTTGTTAACCCACTTTCTGTTAAAGATGATATAGCTATTATGAAAAAAAAAAGAACTATACGACTATTAACGATGAGTAACCACAATGTTCTGCGAGAACGAAGCTTTCCCTTTCTAATGTGAGAAAGTGTACAACTGTAATGTACATTCGAATATGGGACTTCACGTTAATGAATACATAGTGTCATAACTTATTTGTAAAGAAATTTGTATTGGACAATTTGAATATTGCGTTTACTTTATATGCAACGGAAAGATAGGGCGTATGGGATACACCGTATTTTTTAATAAGTTGAAAACAGAGTAATATAAATTCGCAATAAATAATAAACAATTATTTTAAAGCAAATATTCACTTTTTATTCCATAGTTAAATTTTACGGTTATCTCTGACACCATTTCAGTACTCATAACTAACTAACAAGAAAAGGATAAAAGAAAAAAAGGGAAAAATATTAGTTCCGGTTTCCAGATGCTGCAACAGCATTGTGGATATAGCTGGGAATGGTAACTTCAGTCGTTGACTATTCGATTTTTTCAGACCTATCAGTTGGTGTATTTGTACATGGTCAGATGCAGAATTCAATTTCCTTTTTAGCGATATCCACATATTGATGTCTGCTTACTAGTTTCGGAGAAAACATTTTAAAGCGATAGCGTGTTTGGTGATTTCGATTTCAAAGACATTACATTTATTACACAGATAATAAATTAATTAGATGTTCACCTCTGCTCACATAAAGACATAAGAAAAGGTGGATTACGTGAGATCGACCTGGGCAGTTTACAGGTTCACAAGCCGGGAAAACTAATCTTTTGATCGTTCAAGAATGCCCGAACATTCATTAAAGTATGTGCAAACTCAAATGATAGTAACAAAGGAAGGTTTATAAGATGATTTTCCTCCTGCTTATATATTTATTGAGCACGGATGCTGGTGGTCACTACTAGCACTAATATGATTGCAATAAAACTGTCTACTAACAAACTTGTGTAATATAAAGTAGTCTAATCCCAGAATATGAGATTTTTTTAAATAAGACTTTCTCATAAAGTGCACACTGACAAGATTGTCATCTATTGTGTGAATGGATGAATGTTGGCTGCTAAAACGCGAGTTGCACCTTTAAAACCCTTGACAATTCCAAGACTAGAACTAATGGCTGCAACCATTGGAGTACGGCTATATCATAAGGTTTGAAAAACTTTCTCGTTATTCCATAACTATATCTACAAACTTTTTATTTGCAAACGACATTCCAAATAGTAAACTAATGGCAAATTACAGTAATTAAAGTTAGTTTAACGAACAAAAAGCTCAGCGATATTAACTGTATCATATAATGACTGTACTTAATTAACAGAAAGGTAATAAACAAAAATGTCAACTTTCATTGCAGAAAATCTATCCTACTCAGAAACTTCACATAAACATTCATTTTTGTTACCTAATAATAAAATTCTTGGTTGTATTGGACTTATTATCAACGAATGTTTTACTGTGTTCAAGCAAACGTTCTCCAGATGAGTGTTAAATAAATTCATTGCTTGCAAGAATTGAAGTAGAAGGAATGATGCAATTGAGTATCATCAGCCTACATATAACAAATAAAAATATTAATAAAATAAAGGATGAATGTATAGATTGAAAATATCAGGGACCCAAGTATGAATTCCCGAGACACGCTGCTTATTAAATATTTAGGAAAAAAATATCAAAAATTCTTACGACTTCGGTTCTTTAACTAGATCACTTCTAAAAAGTGTAATCGTTCGGTTTAATTAAAAACCGAGAGCGGAGTGGAATGAGAAATTGCCAAATGCTTAACTTAAATCAAGTTGAATAGGTTAACTATTTGATTTTATGTCAGTAGCTGATATGCCATCAGTTACCTTCAACAAAGCAGTTCAACAGCTATGATTAGACCGAATCCTGTGACTGAATAGAGCTGTCTGATTCGTGGAAGTAATATTTTTGCTAGTGTTTCTGTGATGTTGAAAATCCTGTGTAATAATATAAATAGTAATTGGGTTACAATCAAAGGATATTAAACAGTGAACACGAGAACAAAATATACCAGTCGCTAAAATGGTGGCCTGCCAGTTAGGGGAGCTGTACGTCTTCATTTGAGTCGGTACTTTCACTCCTCTTGGTTAACTGCTGCAGTAGCGCAGGAAAGCCTTGTGTGTATTTGGAGCTCAACACATGTGAAGATTCCACGTGTAGACTTCAACGCACGGAATTTCGACGTGCTTTTTCGCTCGCTTTTTCGGGTATCGTCATTAGCTCTATATGAGTAATATGTGCTTGATAATTATGAGTTCATAAAAAATTTTTTAGATCAACATGAGTGAAATTCTTCAACCAAAGCTAGTGGGTTTTCAAAGCAAATGGAGAATTTCGAGGTTTTAAGTATGTTAACAAGGTGTTGGGGCTAACTCTGTCCCAGTGGCTGTATTTCCTTGCTGATTCTTTGTCACATAGAAACAGGCTGGCACGGTGGAATAAAACACTTTTACACTTGACTTTTTAACTCTTTTATTAGGAAAAAAGCAAGCACGACGCAACAGGCGTCCTAGTCGAATTGTTCATTGCTCGAATGTGCTGCCACCGCACGGCGCACAGCGTATATAGTTCTTCCAACACATAAGAGATGGCGCGCAGGCCACCTTTGTAATATTTTATTTTGTCTGGCGCTAACATACCGCCGGCCTTAAAATTTACCAAATTTTAATACCAATGAGCAACAGTTAAACTTAAACAATGAACAAACTTAGCAATGTCAACTGCTCGTCCTTTTGGCACTTTACTGTCCATCAATCGGCAGCACGCACAACTTTTGCACTGAGCGCTTCGACACTTTGTTGTCCGCGAATTTTACGCTCACCACTCGCACAACTTGGTCTGCGCCGGGATGAACCACTACCACTCGCGCTGTCTTCCATCGAAGTGGTGGAAGATTATCTTCTTTTACAAGAACTAGMCAGCCCACCTTTAGCAGTCGACTAGCTTCTTGTTTCCACTTTTGTCGTGTTTGAAGTTCTCCGAGATACTCGATGCTCCATCTCTGCCAAAACTGTTGTATTATTTGTTGAAGACGCCGATAATGACACAGACGATTTTCTGGTAATGAGGTAAGGTTCGACTCGGGAAGTGCTATTAATGGACGTCCGATCAAAAAATGGCCCGGAGTCAAAGGACAATAGTCATTGGGATTTGATGAAAGGGGACTCAGAGGGCGCGAATTCAATACGGCCTCTATTCCTGTTAAAACGGTCATAAAGTTTTCATAATGAAGGTGAGTATTAGCAGGTATAACGCGCTTGAGGTGATGTTTGACGCTTTTGACGCCAGCCTCCCACAAACCCCCAAAAGAAGGTGTTCGCGGAGGTATAAATTTCCATTCGATCGAATCGTTAGACAAGCTCTCAGAAATGATTTCTTTTTCTTTTTTTCAAAAATTTTATTATTTCCTTGCTCGCACCGACGAATGCAGTACCGTTGTCGGAAAAAACCTTGGGTGGCCTCCCGCGTCGGGCCACAAACCTGCGGAAACACTCTAAGAACGATTTGGTGGTCAAATCGGTGACCAACTCTAAATGCACCGCCTTTATTCCTAAACAAACGAAGATGCATACCCACGCTTTTGTCAATATCGGTTTTCGCGTTTTTCGGTCTTTCAAAAGAAAGGGCCCAGCATAATCACAACCCACGTGAGTAAAGGGCACATACAGATTTACTCGCTCAGTAGGTAAGTTACCCATGACGTATTCGGACAATTTCGGTTTAGCCTTAAAGCAAATTACACACTTGTGTACTACATCCCTCGCTAGGTTACGCCCGGAAGTTATCCAGTATTTCTCGCGAACCGAATACAAAAGATGTTGTGGTCCGCAATGGAAGAGACGCCAATGTTCTGCATTCAATATTAATCGCGCAAGAGGATGCTTACAGCTAAGAATAATCGGATGCTTCTTATTGAAACTAATATTAGCCTTTAACAAACGACCACCTACTCTGATAATGCCGGTTGAATCAATGAAGGGATGCAGCGACAAAATGCTACTTGATTGTTTTACGCAACCCTTCTCCTTTAAATCGCGAAGTTCTGAAGCAAAAGACTGTTGCTGTGCTAATTTTATTATTGTTTCGAGAGAATGCTGAAGTTCATCTACGTTCAAAGGACCAATTATTTTCTCTTCGGGTTTTTTAGCGTTATGCTTAAATCGCAAGCAATATGCAACTACCCGCCTTAATCTATTTAACGACGAGAATCGGGAAAACAAATCTTTGCCTTCTTCGTTACCGGTAGTTACTGCGGAACACACAGCAGTGCTAACCTTACGCTGGCCTGGCATTTGTTCCGAACCCTGAGTGGGACTGCTCACAGTCCACTCACGTTCCGCTCGCGAGAGCCATGGGGGCCCGTGCCACCATAGACCTTTATCTTTTATTTCGCTAGCCGAAATACCTCGCGAAATGCAATCCGCTGGATTGTCCTGTGACCTCACATGCCGCCACTCGCTCGCGTCGGTTAAGCATTGAATTACACTCACCCTGTTAGACACAAACGTTTTCCATCTTTCTGGAGAACTTTGTATCCAATGGTAGGTAATCATAGAATCTGTCCAGAAATAGGATCGCGCGAAATCGACTTTTAACGCATTTTTTACTCTTTGGGCAAGCTTTGCGCCTAGCAATGCTGCACATAATTCTAACCTCGGCAAGGTTACCTGCTGGATTGGAGCAACTCTACCTTTCGCGCACAGAAGTTTCGTAAAATATGTATCGTCTCCCGTATTACACCTTAAGTAGATACATGCACCGTACCCCTTTTCTGACGCGTCGCTGAAAACGTGTATTTCGCTTTCAATGACGTTCTGATGCAATGCATATCTGGGAATTTCGAGTCTATTTAGTGCTTGTAAATCGTGACAAAAGTCTTCGAACCTAGTCTGTATTGTGTTGGTCCCAGTTTAGGTTTTCGCGCCATAACATTTGCAATAACATTTTCGCTCGCGTGACTACTGGTTGCACCAACCCCATTGGATCGAATATTTGACTCACGATTGACAATATTTGGCGTTTGGTCACTCTTTTGGTTCGCTTCAGTGGATTAATACGGTAATTTAACGTGTCAGGTTTGGCGCTCCAATAAACACCTAGAGTCTTGTTTTGATCGTTTTCTCCGATATTTAGAACGCTTGAATTTAAATTCGCATTTGTCTGAAAGAGATTTTGAAGTTCCTCGCTATTCGAAAGCCATTTGTGCAACGGAAAACCTGCACTAGCCAGTATACTAGAAATTTCCGTTTGTAGTTTCAGCAGTTCGTTTTGTGAATCTCGACCTGTTAATAGGTCATCTACGTAGAAACTGTTCGTGATTACCTGACTCGCTTCGGGAAATGTTTCTTTGTTTTCGATCGCTAATTGTAGCAAGCAACGAGTTGCCAAAAATGCAGAGGCCGCAAGCCCATACGTTACAGTTAGTAACTCGAAACACCTCATTTCCTCATACTGATTTTCACGCCAAAATATTCTCTGAAATTTTGCTTGATTAGGGTCTATTAAAACCTGACGGTACATTTTGGTTATGTCCGCGCTCATAACAAAGGCAAATCGTCTGAAACGCAGGAGGATGTCAAGGAGTTCGCTTTGTACGGTGGGACCTACATGTTGCACATCATTCAGCGATAAGTTGTTATCCGTTTTTGTAGACCCGTCAAAAACGACCCTACATTTCGTGGTGATGCTTTCTTCTTTGATTACCGCCCTGTGTGGCATGTAGTATGCGGTATTGTCCTCGAGCGAGTCTAGGTTTTGCAAGATTTCTTTCATATGACCATTCGCTTTATACTCGGCCATAAATTCGGAATATTTACGCTTCAAACTCTCATCTTTCGACAACCTTTTTTCCAATTTTTCGAATCGCGTTAAAGCCATTTCTTTCGAACCGCCTAAATTCGTTATTTCCTTTTTAAACGGTATCTGCACTACAAAACGACATGTGCTTTCCCTATGCACGGTTCGCGTAAGATGCTCTTCGCAGAAATGTTCCTTTCGCTGTATTTGATCGCACTGTTCTATTTCCCAAAATTTTGTTATTGCTTATTCAAATCGGTGTCTAAACAAACGTGTGACAGCACTTGTCTGGCGGGCGTTGATAGAAGGATATCGCCGCTCAGAACCCATCCTAACTTTGTGTTTTGCAAAATTAAACCATTTTTCAGCTTTTGCTGATTCATGTTCAAAAGTGAGTAATAAACGGTCGCGTTTATTAATATATCGATTTCATTTTTCTCATAAAAATCGGGATCCGCTAATTTCGTACCCTTGGGGATTTTTAGGTTAGCCGGGTTAAAGGTTAAGCTGGGAATTGGCTTAGTTATTTTGTCTAAAACCAAGCAATCTATTTCTTTCGAATAGTCAAAAGTTCTGGAGGATATTTTTACTACCACTTTGTATTGGGCGGGCGTAGCTTGCTCTTGCCCAACACCAGTGACAGCGTAGTTTACGTGCCTTTTAATCAAACCTAACTTGTCACACAGATTTTCTGTCATTATATTGCCTTGCGATCCAGGATTTAACAAAGCTCGTGCCGCAATGGTTTTATTGTTTTTATCTTGTACGTTTACAATAGCTGTTGATAATATCGTATAGGTAATTTTCTCATTCGAATTTCCAGTTTCAAAACCGCCGGCCATGCCCGACAATACAGTGTTTTTGTTTTTGTCGGCAGGCTCTAACGAGACGCAATTGGTGGCTTGTTCGCGCGCGGTGTTTGTATTTTCATCGGCCGCGGCAGAAGCAACCCTTGTTTCCTTATGAAGTAAACTGTTATGCTTCATTCCGCATTTTCGACACCCTGGCCTATCGCAATTCTCCAGCCCGTGATTTGGATTAAAACAATTCGAACATAGTTTTAACTTTTTAATATTATCGCACCTGTCGCTTACGGGCAGCTTCGCAAAACATTCACATTTAAAAATTGTGTGTTTTCCCTTGCAAAAATAGCACGATAAATTTGACGTATTTTGAGCTACACAGGCTATGACTCTCTGCGGACGATTACGCGTATTGAACCCGGTCGGATTCTCTTTCATATCGATTTTTTGATTTTTTCGCATGTCGGTTTTTTGTAGCTGATCGCACCTTTCTTTTAGAAAGTTTTTCATTTCGCGCATTGTTGGCAAATCGCCCTCGAATTTAGTCGCGTTCCAATCGCGTTTTGTTCTGTAATCGAACTTAGAAGACAATAAATGGATTATTATAATGTCCCAAGCGTCTGTATCGATACCTAAGAAAGATTTTTATTGAAAACCTCGTACAGCTTACGTAAATCGGTATGCGACTCTTTACTCAACGTTGGTGCGTCAAATAAAGCTTGTACATAATTAAAAACAATTATTTCTTTATTTTCATACCTGTCTATTAGTGTTTCCCAAGCTACTCTATMGTTTTCACCCGTTTTTGGTATCGATGATATGATGTCCGCCGCTTCGCCCTTCAACGAACATCTCAAATAATACATTTTCTGAGTATCATCTAAATTTTTATCTTTTTCAATGACAGAAAGAAATATATCTCTATAATCGAGCCACTTGTCTAACGCTCCGTCGAAGCTGGGTAAATTCATCGCCGGTAATTTTGACGATGCTATCGAGTGGTTTAAAGAACCAGAATGCGAGCTAGCATTATCTGATGCTTCCGAAATCGCGTTTTGTTTTGCTTCGAATTTGCAAATAACATTAGTTATTTTAGCAATTAAATCGAAATAAATCGTCTCGAACCTTTCCCTCTCCTCGCTCTCTTTTTCAATATCGTCATCGCTCGCTTTCTCTTTCTCCATCTCGTACTCGATATCACCCTGCACTATCGAAAATTCCGCAAAAATGGGGTCTAATCGCGTCAACCGTAATTTCAGTTGGATTATATCGTTTTCAGTAGGGTTACTAGCGTCAATCGCATCGAAATATTTCTGCACTCGCGTTACACTCGCTTTCGCTTGACCGCGCTTAAATCTAAGCTGCGCTAAATTCGACATTTTATTTTGCTCGCAAATCTTAAGAAAATAATCGCTTGACTACAAAAAGCCGGTATTCGAATTCGTAAACCCTTAGGCAAGTTAAATTGGACTGGACTCACGGATTTCGTTGATCGTTCGTTCCTGGCCTGGCAGCTGCACAACTCCCCTGGTTGCCCGGATGCCCGATGATGCTCGTGGCCTTCGCTTTCTCGTCACCGTTCTTCTTGCCCGTTCTATGCGGCTAGATGGACCAAATGTTGGGGCTAACTCTGTCCCAGTGGCTGTATTTCCTCGCTGATTCTTTGTCACATAGAAACAGGCTGGCACGGTGGAATAAAACACTTTTACACTTGACTTTTTAACTCTTTTATTAGGAAAAAAGCAAGCACGACGCAACAGGCGTACTAGTCGAATTGTTCATTGCTCGAATGTGCTGCCACCGCACGGCGCACAGCGTATCTAGTTCTTCCAACACATAAGAGATGGCGCGCAGGCCACTTTTGTAATATTTTATTTTGTCTGGCGCTAACACAAGGGTTATTGAAATTTTTTCATAGGATTGCAAGACTGTCGATTTAACGTTGATGCTGTATCGTAGTCGTTCTATTACAGTCGCAAAAAAAATTTCAACAGATTTTGATCAAAGCAATTGAAGGTGTTAAAAATTTCGACGCCAAAGAAACCGAATTGCTTAGGCGAAACAGAGTAATTCCAAAACGCTTCGACTCAATTCGAAGAAAACCACATTTTTTAGACTTCCGAAGAAATGTACAGAAAAATTTATTGTAAAATTTATGATCAAGTTCTTCATGTTTGCAAACTAGATTTAAAATAGATTCAGCTTTTCTCGGTGAGAATGCTAACGTGAATCAAATTATTTCATTCTACAAAGAGGATTTTAAAAAGAAATCGTTAGTTAGAGATAGAGACACTTTTCTCGATTTAGCACGAAGAAGTAATATTGAACTGGATGAAATCTTCGGCTCTTTACGATAAACTCCATAATCAAAGAGTCCTTATACAAGAATTTGTTCGATTTGTTTAACTATTAATGACGATTCCAGCATCTTCATGTAAGAACGTGTGAAGTTTCTCGATACTGAAAAGCCTAAAATCGTATGTGCAATCGACGATGGGCCAAAAACTTTTCAATGACGTAGTTGTTCTGCTCATTTATCACGAGCTAGCTGACAAAATACATTGGATAATATGATGAATACGAAGCGAACAAATGTGAACTGATGTTTCAAAAACCTTTTCTCGTTCTCGAACTTATAATGCGTTCATTTTGAAATCCGAAATATTGCTAATATAATAATTATTAATTATTACATGCACCAAATCTGTAATGACTTGTTTAAAACAAAAATGGCCCTCTTAGGTAGAGGTTCCAAATCTTATCAGTAGATGGCCGCAACTTACAAGTGTAAGGTTTTTAAATTTTTGCTCTTTTTTGTCATCTTATTCAGAGTGAAACACAAAATAAGGATCATGCAACAGGAGGACGTGACATAGGAATATGTAATATAGACTTTCAATATGCTTTGGACAATTACAACACGGAATAGGTTAGGTGCTCTATTTCTAAAATTATTTACTTTCATTTACCTTACATTGTTTTTGAACTTATCATAGTTTGGTGTTGCTAAATTCGTTGCTTAACATTCGATTTGGTGAAATTTAAGGTCGCTTATAGAAGGCAAATAAAAATGCAGTACATAGCATCTTAATTGTTATATTACGACACGCATTGTTATTACACGGTAATTTTATCTTTATGACGATAAACTGAATTGTATTTGAATTTGTAGTTTTATAACTTGAAATGAAAATAAAACCTAACATTTGCCCAGTAAAAAGGAAACTGTGTCACATTGTGCTTAACTTATTAAAAATTATACAGTTAACATGGGGCGCAACCTATCGATAATCCGTAGAAGCTTGAATTTGCGGCAAAAACAGGGACACTAGCGAATCATTAGTGGAGTTATTCGTAGTTTAGTCCTAGTCCTTAAGGCAGTTTACTAAATGGTGGAAACGATAGCTTGCTGATCTGTCTGTAATAAAAAATGCTCACCTCCACTGGAAATTTGAGTTATTGCAGCAACGAAATTGATATTACACCATTGTAACCTGCTTCCACTTTCTCTAGCCACTAGAATATCGCAATGAATTGTGGGACTACCCTGAAGTAATAAATTCTTTGGGCATATATTGCAAGAATTAATCTGATGCAGAGCCGTTTTTGCAACATAACTAGTCTTTTACTAGCTAGTAGATGTGGTCGTACTGGAAACAAGTGGTCTTCATGATTACTAATCTGTTAATTGCAAAACATAAAGTGCGCGCCAGGAAAGAAGTCATACCTTAGGAATGTAACACCGTCCACAATTTGAATGGAGCGAACCGCATGGGTGGTCAGAGTTAATAAATTTATTCGCCGTCCTAGCCTGAAATAGCGACCATGAATAATGGCGGGTACGCCAATGATTTAAATGTCTCGCGACAATTTTCGTTCCCACCACATCTGCCCACATGTTTGCGAACTTGACCAAGAACACTTCCTAAGCCTATGTGTTTAAATACATTTAAAGTAAACTCCCAGTTTCGCAGTATCTCAGTAGGTGGCCTGTCTCTAGATTTAGCTTTAATTGAGTACTTTTTCTCATTAAATCTAATCCAATTTAGATAGAAGTGCCAAATGATAAACTTCTTTTTTTAAATGTTTTTCATTTGTATAAAATAATATATATCTTGTTTGTCACACAATGTCATTTTGTTATCACTCATCCGCGTACGTCCGCACCACTATTTTATTCACAATGTGATTTGTTTAAATAATCCACATCATCTATAATGTAATTACTTGATTTCACTTTTTAATATGTAATTTATTCATTTATATATAACCTACTTATTATATGCCAGAAGATGGTCTTTGTTTAATGAGGCCGAAACATATATATATGTTATTATTAACATACCTTTCAAGGTTTTCTCGCATAGGGTGTGAAAAGCTCCGTGCAGAGTCTGTTCCACGACGTTTCGATGGAATATCATTCATCATCTTCTAGTGGTAAATTGTAAAGTTTTTGAAATCTTTTTGACAAAGTCAAAATCTATTGCGTGTTGATTTTTTGTGTTGCATGTCCTTGCTCGACTGCGGGTGACTGGCGCAGTGTATGCCGATGCATTTTGATCCTGACCTGATGTGATGTCTGTATGACGTGAAGATCCTGGAGAAGGGGCTACAGCATTGTTTGAAGATACACTCGATCCCACAGTCAACTTGTACTCTTCTAATACTGGTTTCCAAGCCGTTGGCAAGCGCAGGCTGTCATCTCTCCTATTTAGGTTTTCTTGTCTTTTCTCAATTTCTATTGCCTCCCTTGTTATTCTGAATAGGAAATTGTCCACACTAGCTATCTGTCTTGCTTCTTCAAAGTTTATCTTGTGACCCGTCGTCAGTGTATGCTGGAACAGTGCTGAGGTGGTCTGCTTCTGTTTGACTAGGTTTTTGTGTTCTTGTATTCTTGCTGATATTTTTCTATTTGTCTGGCCTACATATTGTTTCTGGCAGTCCAAACAAGGGATTTGATAGACTCCTTGGTTTTCAAGCGCAATTTTGTCTTTTGGGATTTTCAAAAAGGAGCCAATTTTGTTGCCTGCCTTATATGCCGTTCTAATGTTATGTCTCTTCAAAACGGTTTCTATTTTCGTTGAAACTCCTTTTACATAAGGGAGAACTACCGTTTTTTGTTGTTCTTCTGTTGTCTGTGTTCTTTTAGCTTGCTGTCTAAATGCTTTTTGAATTGTTTTATTTCGATAACCATTTCCTTGTAAAGCTGCAGTTATTTTTTGTTTTTCTGTAATAATATTTTTCTTATCTGCCAGTCGTAGTGAACGTGTTACCAAAGTTTGAACAACAGAGAATAGCTGACGAGGATGGTGGTGAGAATTTGCATTTAGGTACCGGTTTGTGTGTGTTGCTTTTCTATATACCGTATGTTCGATGTTATTATGGCTTCTCTTTAAAAGATCATCCAAAAATGGTATTTGACCGCCTTGTTCCGTTTCCATTGTGAATTGGATTTTGTTGTGTATACTATTAATGTGTTGTAGAAATTTTTGAAGCTCATCTTGTCCATACCGCCAAATTACAAACGTGTCGTCAACATATCTTAGCCACAAAGCTGGTACTTCTGTCTCAAAGTGTTCCATGTATAAGTTTGCGATGACAGGTGATAATGGTGAACCCATAGGAGCGCCTTGTACTTGTTTATAATGGTCTCCGTCGAAAATGAAATAAGTATTGTTGAGACAATGTTTTATTAATGGTATTTTTGTTGAATTATATTTACGGCTTCATCAATTGGTATCTGTGTAAATAGTGAAATCACATCAAAACTCACAAAGAGATCTTCTGTTGAAATTACTTGTTGCTTGAGAATTTCTAGGAAATGAAGGGAGTTTTTGACATATGATCTAGCTTTTTCTACATTAGGCTGCAGGTATTGAGCAAGGTATCGTGCAAGAGCTTGTGTGGGTGAGTTAATTGAACTTACAATGGGTCTTAAAGGGACATCTTTCTTGTGAATTTTTGGTAAACCATATAGCTTAGGACAGGCAGATGACTTTTCTCTGGGAATCAATTTATTTTGTATATCCGGGTCGATCGGTGTGGCTTTTATTTTAGTCTTTGTCACTTTCTCTAAGTAAGTTGTTGGATCGGAATTTATTAATTTGTATGTTGGATCATTCAGAAGTTCATGTAATTTTGCTTTATATTCATTAGTATTCATAATTACTGTCGCATTGCCCTTATCTGCTGGTAACACAGTCACATTGTTGTTTCGTTTCAACCTTCTTAAGGCTTGCTCTTCATCTCTTGATAAATTGCTTCTTGGAAGTTTTGCTCTCCGTAGAATACATGAGACTTCCTGACGTATACCTTCGGCTTCATTCGCAGTTAGTTCCTTTATTGCACCTTCTACACCACATATTATGTCTTCTACTGGTAGACGTTTTGGAGCCACCGCAAAATTGAAACCTTTAGATAAAACATTCATTGTTGCTTTGTCAAAGGTTTCGTTTGAAAAGTTGTACACCGTTGTATGTGGGTAATCTTTTTCTGATTTATGTCTCTGATTTTCGAAGAGACGATCAAATTTAGCTTTTTGTCGTTGTGTTATTAGTATTTTGTCTTTTTCAGTTCTCATGCAAGCTAAGCATTCTACCTTATTCCAAAGTACAGGATGTAACTTACTGCTCAGTTCAAGATGTAAATTTAGTACATTTTCTTCTAATCTTGACAGCTGGAGTCTTGTTCTCTGGATAGATTCTCGGATCAAGGCAAAACTAGTTCTTGTTAAGATTTTCTTAATGGCAGCAGTAACGGTGTGAAATCTTATTTTCATGCATACAGGAATTATTTGTTGGTCTCGGCATCTTTCTAGAAATGTTAGGCTACACAATAGTTTCGTACGTTTGCATTGAAGTTTTTCATATTTCGTTGAGAGATGTAATAAATCCTCCCCGTGTAGGTTCAGTATGTTATCTTTAAGATTTCTGCGAGTATAGCATGTATTATTAACATACCTTTCAAGGTTTTCTCGCATAGGGTGTGAAAAGCTCCGTGCAGAGTCTGTTCCACGACGTTTCGATGAAATTTCATTCATCATCTTCTAGTGGTAAATTGTAAAGTTTTTGAAATCTTTTTGACAAAGTCAAAATCTATTGCGTGTTGATTTTTTGTGTTGCAGTTGTCCTTGCTCGACTGCGGTTTGTAGTTACGCGTAATAACAGCATGTCCATGGCAGTCAAAGCAATGACTGTTATGAAGACGATTGCAGTAGCACCATAGACACTAAAATAGATATTATAGGAACAATTAATGTGAAAGCTTCTGCTAATTTTAATTTTTTTCCCATTTTTATGGAATGTTTTTAATATAAAACTAGGCAGATAAAATATCAAATACGTATTTCACGTCTAAAGACTTTGTTTTGTTTTACAAATTATGAATATAACGTGAGGTGGTGCTTGGAACATAAAATAATTTAGTAGATATTGCTTATAAAAGTATCTTAGTTCGTTCAAAGTACTATTTCTTACGCTACTATTTTTTTAAGGTGACCTTGTGCAAACTTGATCGGCAAAAAGTATTATTATGTGCTGCATTGCGGAACGGCGTCTTCTGTAAATGTAAATGCGTTTATACCTGCCGTACCTGGGAAGATGTTTATCTTAAATTATAATGTTCCCTTCATTGTACTCTTTTTTCTGCTCGATATGAGTTGAATAACAGTGCCATTTTTCTCTTACAGGTATCAGAGGTTGGACCATAAATGGTTGTGAATGCAATGTTAATGAAGATTTTAGTGATAGCCCTTGCCTTTTTATGTTGCGCCTGGGGGGACTACAAAATCGGTGTCGGCATATCTGATATTACTGGACCAGTGGCGGAAATAACGTTTGTGAGTAGAATTTAATGTAAGCGTTGTAAACACAGCATAATGATAACGATWCCATTCCAAGTTGCTTTCAATTATGATTCGTCAGACAAATTTATTATTATTAGATCATAACATAAATTGTGGTATAAAATTAGGAATTTGATACAGCTAACATTTTTAAAATTTCAAATTAAGGGTGTTGTATATGCAGTGCTACAGTTTTGCTTGCTAATGGTAATATTTGAAGAATCGATACTAATAATTGCAAGTCACAACATTGTTGTTTATTATAAGAGATTACATTAGCAGGTACATACAATACACGGGCAACCTAATCCAAGTAGCATTATGGGGTGGAGGAAGTAAATAATGATAACAAACTACAGAACTCTAGATACTGACTTAACAGTGCATACGTATAAACATATAACAGAAAGCAATTATTACAAATTAAAGAGGTAGTGTCTAAGTTTCGTATACTAAATGGTGCGTATCAGCGTTGTCTGAATAATATTATTCAGACAACGGTATCAGGAAGGTTGTTACTTTACAAATTCGTAAAAAGAATGCTGTACGTAATTAGCTTGCAGAAACCTAAATAGAACTGCTAACCATAGTTATGGAGCCGACTGGATAAGAATACAGAAAGAACCATAAAAAATTTAAGCAAAGGTTCAAAATACGATGATAATCTAATTGTAAACCCTACTATACATACATAGAAATTTTCAATTTCATTTTTACATAAACTACTTCTGCAGTTCTCAACTGATTGAAAGATCATCTGATTTTGCCCGATGAACCAAATATTTTTTCGCTATAGGCAGCTGGAGGGACCGAATCCTATGGTGTAGTTCCTTCATTAAAATGAAAACATTTTTAAGTTGTAATCGCACGGTGGTGGGCGCATTCAGGAATACGTAGGTCTCTAAACAAAAATATTGATACTCGATATCTGTTACCGACGCTCACTTCACGTCTAGTTGCAGKCTTAATGCTGGGAGCTTGAMTTTTACAATTAAATTGGGAATTACCATGGTTGCAGTTATAGGGATACTGATAGTCTTGTATTTTCCTCTTTTACACACCGCCTTTCCCCATCAATAATATAAGTCAAGTCAGTTGGCAAATATTCTCGAACCCAGCGATGCCAAAACTATTTACTGTATCCCCCCCCCCCCCCAACAATGCCTTCTTTAACACTTCTTCTTTTGGTTCCATTTCTATAAGAAGTACTTTTCATGTTTTTTAACGGACTGAATGAATTTCTCCCAGCAGTCACCCATATGTGTCGACGTTGGTGGTATAACATTCCATTCAATTTTCTTTCGGGAAAGTTCACGATGAATTTCATCTTCGCCGACAGCTTGCAATGCAGCTCGCAATTATTTATCCTCTTCTCTTAAATTACCTGCGTTGTCAGAATAAATTCGTTATGGTTTTCCTCTTCTTGCCATCATTCGTCGGAAGGCATAAATCGTAGAATCAGTGATTAATGAAGCAACCATCTCAAGGTGTATTGCACGTACAGGCAAACAGGTAAATAAAACTCCATAGCTCTTTCTTTTACGTCTTTTAAGTGTAACTAGCACTAGCCGAATATAGTCCAGACTTAGGTATGTGAAAGGTATTTACATGATGAGCTAAACGTTCAGTTGGAAGATCGCCTATCTGTGGAGGTTTCGGCTTTGCTTTTTGAATTCTGCAGTACAGTTACGCTTCGAACTGCTGGTTCTAAATTTAAAACACAATATTGTTGCCTTAGTTCATTAACAACCGTTTCTTGAAACTGATCTCCAAATTTCTTATGATAATGCATTATGAGTAGTCCTGAATGCCTCCATCAAGAATGATCGGTTACTTCACGCTCTTTTCTAGAATCACTGTCAAATCAATTCTTGTGCACAACCTTATTTTTCCATCTTCCCAAAGAGTTGGAATCAACTTACACCATCCGTTTCCATGAAAAACTTCTATTTCCAACAAACGTTGTAACTCCTAGAATACTATTACGCTATGACCTGCGACCTATTGTTTTTGGGATAAATAAACTATAGGTAAGGGGGCGAAATTGTGGGATAACTACCCTTTTTGCAAATTTTAATTTTTTTTCTAGTATGTGATTAGTAGTATAATTGTATTATTCCCTATAAATTTTCGGTGCTGCAAACTGTTTAGAAGATATTAGCAAAAAACCGTCACTTAAAAAACGGGTTTTCCTAAATATCACCGAAAATACTTAATATATTCAAAAAGTGAAAATACCATTAGATAGGAAATACAATTTCTCACAAAAAGTGTGACATTTTCAATAATTTCCAAAAAACTAGATTTTGGACGATCACACGATTTTTTTAAAACTTTTGCTATTATATAGAAAATCAATTTTTTAATCGAAAAGCATTCACCCTCGTATACTCTTGCAATTTTTTGTTAAGTTAATAAATTTGTAGTTATTTAGAATAAAGCTATTCTAAAAATTTATGAATTTTTGCTAATATCGCGAGAACCGTTTATCGTAGAAAAAAATGTGTGGAGAGAAAAAATGCTCAAAATCTCATTATTCGTGCTATAAAATAAGAAATAAACGCGTACATGCAATTTTGACAATTTGATCTGGAAGTATTGGTTCAATTTGCAACGGTTTTTATTAAGAAATGCAGCGACTCTGAGAGTATAAATCTGGAACGCTTTGGTCTCGTATGGCTTCATCTGTTTTTAGTTGATACTCAACTCCACTGATTTAAAGTGCGCGCCAGGAAAGAAGTCACACCAACATCGTCCACAATTTGAACGTAGCAAACCGCGTGAATAATGGCGGGCACGCCAATGATTTAAATGTCTTGACAATTTTTGTTCCACCACGTCTACCTTCTTTTCTGGCGCGCATATTGCATTCGTCGTTTTGTCAAGTTCAGCAAGATGATGAGATACAAACGTTTTGTAATTTTTAGCATCAGAACTTATCCATGTCAGCACCCTAGTAGAATCAGATTTTGCTTGCAAAAAGTGCTGCTTATAATTCCATTCGTGGAATCGAGATCGGCTTCCACGGACTACTCTATTTTTACTTTCTATGAAGGCAGTTTGAATATTTTCATCCTTAAAAATATTTTTTAAATAAGTAACTACCTTGTAAGCTTGCTGACTTGCATCGCAAGGCACGTACAGTTGAGTTTCTGCCACTACCTCGGATGTTCTTTTTTAACAAGCAGTGATTCCCTTCAAGACGTCCAGTCACTTAGACAATTTCTTGTATCTGTTATCATCAAGTTCTACGTCTTATCTAATCTTCCAACACCATACTTATTACATTATAATCTTCGATTTCACGGTAAACGGAGATAACATTCGAAGCTGATCACCCTCAGAATTTCACGTTTGGTCGGTCTTCTTGTCCCATTCATAATCGCAGGGGTAATTCGTTTGAAGGTGAAATCAAACGAAAACACATATTCATGTGGACTCCAACTTAAATCCAGAACACGTTCTGTAGAAAATTCTTCATAAAGAGTAATCGAATAAGCATTCTTGACGGATCTCTTCTGATAGTACAGCCTGTAACAAAAAATGTGAATTAGATATCCAACCGCTTATATTGAAGCCGCCTTTTTCGTGAATCCAACAAACTTCAGTGCTTCTTCTTCGCTATCAACGCTGTCTAAATAATCATCCACCTAATGTCTATTTACCGCTTATTACATAACCATCCGACCGTCCGCCTTCCGACCCGAACGCCCGTTCCGCCGTTTGCCGAAAAGGCGTCACACCTTATACATTTTCCTTTTTATTGACTGCAATCTGTTTAACGCTCCAGAATAATGATTAGGAATGTTCATATCATACAATTTTCCCAAGAAGCACGATTCCCAACCTCCATTAACACATTTCGTTAAATTTTCCAGTAGACTTGGTGCACGCTCGTCTTCGTTATTGATTCTCGGACGTAGTCTAATGCCCATACCATCTATATCAAAGCTTCTCTTCACAACTTTCACAGCATTGCTTTTCGTTCAAATGCATCACGTAATGGTTGTCTCGCCGTGCTCGAACTTCCATGAACATGTTCATGAAGCAACTGGAGTATTCTCCTTTCCATTAAAAAGCTTCTCTGGAGATAAGCAATCATCAGTTATCCTGACCAATTAATAATTTGACATTAACGGAACCCGTATTTTTTATCTTCGGCTACGCCGCGAACGTTTACCTGTACTTTCTTGCTGTACACATCCGAACTAGACATTCCATTTAAATCTTGTAAATCATGTAAATGCCTATTACTACTGCCAAATCAGCATTTATCATCGTTGCAGTTGACCCTTGATCAAATAGAGCGTTCAACGATGCTAAACTTCTAGATCTGTTTACTATAACTGGCGCAACTTTCAACCTAACTTCCTGTCCAGGTATTGCCTGCCGTATCAGAGTGAACTTTCTTTCATCGACATTTACAGGTGGTCTTCTGGAGTCATCAGCAGTGTGAGACACTGGAAGCAAACTCGAGCCTTTTTCGCCCAATTCTAATGTTGATCTTGACTTAGCTGTCCAAATTATTGGCTATCTCTGAGAATGTGTCCTTTTTTGTCACAGTAATAACAAAAGGTGTCGTATTGACCTTTCTTGATATCCGTAGCAAACACTGATTGATGTCGTGGCTTGTGGCTATTGCGAAAAGTTTCGCGTTTGTTACTGCTACTAACATCCAAGAATACGCTGTCGCACTCCTTCTCTACTTCAGTAATTAAGAACTTAGCAAGTTTTGTTAGTGGAGGAACTCCTTTATTTTTCTATTTCTATCCATCTTAGATATTAATTCTTCCATTAAATGAGGATGATTTAAGTAGCAATCGTGCTTCACCAATCTTACGGTACATGCCAGATTTTCTATGTTAGTAGCAAATACAACTACTGCTTTCATATTTTCTTCCAGAGCAGTGCCGGACGGCCAAAATGTCGTTCCCGTTTGCCGAGCTTGATAGTAGGCACATTATTGTTCACGGGTTTCCCAGTTTAAGTAACTACGTAATCTTTATATGCTTTCAGCATCAGAAAGGCCACACAGTTGGGTAGTTTCCTGAAATCGGGCGACAAAACTTCTCCATCCCATGCGATCTCTTTGAAACTGACAACCTATTAAAAAAACTTCTATCCGGGAATGACAGCCCGTTCATCTTAATGGCTTTAACAGTCTTCCACCAACCATTCATCATCTGAACGCCTTGCTGTTTCTTTGTACTGAGGCTGTTGCGTAGTATCTAACCAATTCTGGACTCTCCACATTTCTCAGTCCCTCTTCATTGTGAACAATATCATTTCTGAAGCATTTTCTTCGAGTTCCAAGCGCTTTCGTATCAAGTCTTCTTCTATTTCAAACGATGTTTTCATAATACGTGCTAATTTTTCTGCCGCTTCGAATTCTACCTGTAACTTCTTGCACTGATGCCACGCTATCGATGCCTGGGTTTTAGGACGGACTAATCTGCCAAACCGAACACCATCACGTCTGTTATAGGCAAAGCAGATGCAGACGTAACATCTACAGGTTCTCGTCGTTCTTTCATCTTTTTCGGTAGCTAACGTTTTCAGCAACGTCGCTTGCTTCTACTGCTTGCTTTCTGCCTTTCTTTTCTCCTGGCATTATAACGTTTTCTCTAAAATCCGGCACGAGTTTGGACCAAAAACTGCTACCGACGCTCACTGGATACTTGAATTTTCCAATTAGATTTGGAAATACCCTAGTTTTAAGTAGAAGCAATGAAAATTGTCTTTTTTCTTACTTATAGTCTTTTATTTTCCTTTTTTACACTGCCTTTTCCATAACATCAAACGCGAGTGCGAACTCCTATCATCAACAGTGTCGATATCGAATTAGGGTACCTATGGTTGATAGTACCAAAACAAAAAAGTATCGATGCTACAGTGAATCGCTGTGGGTTAAGGACGTTTGATAGCTGCAGTGGCGGACTAACATCCTCGGAGGCCCGGGGAGGCATCTAATAGTGGGCCCCAAGGGAGCGTTTACCTGGAAAGTTGCTGCTACTTGTCGCGAATTCACAGGATTATTGAACATTATGAAAAGATGTTTCAAGGAATTTTTTAATAATGTGCGCTATTAGGCTATTTCTTACCTCCTGTAAGCTTTAAAACTCACTGACTTTAAATGCTACCATCTGCAGTATTCAACATTGATGCTTGCAAAAAATTAACGCAAAGAAAACAGCTAAAAGGGTGTTTGTTGAAAAAAATGTGTATGAAAATGAAATTATTGGATCAGTCATTGTGAAAATTAACAAGGTTCTATTCTGATAGTAAAGAAACGATTAAAAGTCATCGAAATCAGTCAAGAATGGTCATCCATAGCATATAATTATTTATACTTACAGAGATACAGAGACGACTCGTTTTTACAAAGGCAATCATAGTTAACATGAATAATTTAAATATATGCTATCACTTGATTGGTAAATTGGTATACACAAGAGATTAATTTTTCTCTTCTTTCAGAACTGTAGTTTTTAGTACTAGTCTAGTATTTACAAGTACAGTTTTCCCATTGGAATAAGGTTATATGGAGGCTCCTTTTGTGTAGAAATCAATCGTAAATTTGTACATGAAACAATAGCTATCACAATGAGTTTACTGCAGACACGTGTCGCTACCATAAATGCATAATTAGGGTCATCTACAAACCTTCCAATCCCGTATTCGAAATTATCACTGAAATAAAAGATAGCGTTCCTTAGTGTTTTTAATTTTTATTTCGCATGTACTAAAAGAATATTGTTTAGTCGAGTCTAGAGTAGTGAGTTTCACTTACGAGGCAGCTTAAGCTGTATTTTTGGATAAATTCAAGTAAGATTCTAGAAAATTGATAGACTTATTTTTTTAAATCAAAGATGACGTAATTCTTGATACGCATTTTAAATAATAATTGGGTGTTATCCTCTACCCCCAGTAATCCGCGTAACCATTAGTATTAGCTTAATATTCTCAAGAACTACTCAAATAACGTGAAATTACATTAAAATTCGTAGTTGTACCCTAAAAAAGTCTAGAAATTCATACGATTTTGGCGCACGCAATACGCTTGCTAAATGGTCGAAGCTCTTGTTGACGCCGCACTTCGTATCACGTGACCCGCCCGTCATGCACAACAGCATAAGCATGACGCAACTGATAACGCGTTAATTGTTGGTTTGGCGCCAGTAGTTCTTTGATAACTCTTGTTTTCGTATGTAATACGTATTAGGTGTGTACTCTTAACAAATAGGTATTATATAAAGTAAAAATGTATAAACACAGAATGTATACCCAAGCACCAGTATCAAATATCCTTAATAAAGATAACCAATATATACTGATAATCAAAACAGGCTATCACATACTCAATCTACATGATCGTACAGCTAGTATCTACTGCTTTGTACTACTGATGCACATTTCTTCTTGTAGCTACTAGAGCTACTGTACAAATTAACACAACAGACAGTGACATCTCAATAGCACTCAGCTGCTCAGTACACATATTATACAAAAGTCTGCATCTTCTTATGATGTTTGAATAGTCCATTATTTATACACTGTATAATCCGACATACATAACCAGAAGGAAACTTGCCAACACTACTTCCTTAATATTGATCTCAACTACCAACTGCTATATCAACACAATAGCTTAATATCGTTACGTCTTTATTTCTATTATGGTTTAATTATCGAACTGACTATTGCGCAGAACACATACAGCTGACATCCTCTGTAGGCAATATGGCCAACTAAACCAATTATTGAACTGACTGTTGTGCAGAACACAGCCGACTATCTTTGCATGCAATATGGCCAACTACAGCAATGTAGCATAATGTGACTAAACAGTCCGCATCGTAGTGCTAGGTAGCCTCTCTATCTAATCCTTTATAGAACTGACTGTTGGGCAGAAGACATACAGCCGACCATATCTGCATGCCGAGTGGCTAACTACTCTAATGTAGCATAATATGAGTAAACAGTCCGCACCGTAGTACCAGGTAACTATCTAACAATAACTTTTAGTTCATATCTTTACTCCTCAGCTCAATATTGCCATCTTATCAACGTGCTCCTTACCTAACAATAACTTTTAATTCTTTTTAAATAAGCTTTTCCAAGTTTAATCCACTTGGAGTAGCTTTTTTAACAAGAATTAATTAAATTCGTTTGTGACAATAAAACGTTTTTAGATCCATCCCACGGCTATTATGTAAATACTTAAAGTTACATTAAAATAATATTTAACATTACCTCTCTTATTATTTTAAACTATTGGGGTTTTAAAAGGTAATTACTTCCACATCCAACGGATGGGAAGTACTGCAACGCGAAAATTTACTCAATCACTTTAAAATGGCCGAAAACGCAAAAAAAATTTCTTGTCTGTGTGTCTGTGGTTTTGTTTGTAGACACGATAACTTTCGAAAGACTTAATATATGAACTTGAAATTTGGCAAATGTTTAAATCTCAACTACCCAAAGCGACCTATTGTTTTTGGGGTAAGTAGGGTATCGAGAAGAGGCGAAATTTAATTTGTTTGTTTTAGTATGATTAGTACTATAACTGCGAGTATTATTAGTTCTTATACGTTTTCGGTGTAGCAAACTGTTTAGCAGATATAAGCAAAAAGCGTCATCTAAAGAAAACGGTTTTTCCTAAATACTCCGAATATATTTAATATACTTATTCAAAAAATGAAAATACCGTCAGATAGGAAATAAAATTTCTCACCAAAAGTGTCTTAGGAAATTTATCCAAAATTTTGACATTTTCTAAATATTTTCAAAAAACGTGTTTTGGACCCTGTTCGTACGATTTTTTTAAAATTTTAGTATTAGGTATATAGAAAATTTGTAATCAGAAAGCACTCTTACAATTTTTTGTTAAGTTAACAATTTTCAAGTTATTCGGAAAAAATCGATCTTAAAAATATACGTATTTTTGCTAATATCACGAGAACTGTTTGTCTTAAAAAAATGTGTAGAGAGAAAAAATGCTCAAAACCTGATTACTGATCGTATAGTATAAAAAATAAAAGCGTTAAACGTCATTTTGACAATTGGATGTGGAAGTATTGATTCAATTTGCAGCGGTTTTTTTCAATGATCCTTATTGTTATCCGAACTCTAGATGAACAAATCAAATAGTCAGAATGGGAGGAGAGACTTGAGAAAATAAAAGTTTCTTGTTATCTACAGTTTTTGAGTTAATAGATACTGTGGCGTCATCTTGAATTTTAAAGAAAAATATCAGCTGTAATCTGAGATCGACTTCAAAGATCTTACCCGCATTTTATCCTAACCTTTTGAACGTGTACTGTAGACACAGTTAAATATGTTTTATAAAAATTAATAACATGTAATTCAACATAACTCGTAACTATAAATTGCGAAACTAATCTAAATGCCTTAACTGTAAACTGAGAAAGTGGAATGGAATAGCGACCGTCCTAGTTAAGATTGAAGAAACCACTTGTCGGTACTTGGGTATTCCGGTCAGGGAAGAAAAGCACAAAGTACTCTTTTCAGAAGCCGAGCTTTCGGAAAATTTATTTCCTTCTTCAGGACCTAATTACAAAATAATAAAAAACACATGATAGTGCAAAAGAACAGAAACAAGAATTAAAAAAACACCATGACTTGCAGATTCTGAGTTGAGGTTAAGCGCATCACACGGTAAATATAAAAGTTGTCAAACATAAGTGGCCACATCTACTGGGAAAGATAGTCCGTAACAAATTAAAATAACAACGATTAAATGTAACACAATCTGAGTTAGATGCTAACAGATAAATTTACGAAATGAACAAAACAGTATCGTATGAGCACAAAATGGCTAGGGCCAGACATACGAAAATTGACAATGACAAACAGTTGACAAATTCTTAAAAGAGTTCAGGTACAGATTCCTCTGATAGGGTTAAGAGACAAAATATAGGTGTAAAAACATTTACACCTATATTTTGTCTTGTAACAACTTAAATTATCAATATCAGTTCGCTCATTAATCGAATTAGAGCTATAGTAAATGTGGACCATTTTATAGAAAAGTCCTTTAAATTTTTTTCACAAACCAAAACTTTAACACTATCAAAATCGAAACTGTGATTCAGATTCGTGGCATGTTCAGATAAAGCAGAGCTCGTCTTTAGATTTCTGATATAAACACCTTGGCACCTTTTATTACGTTCTGGCTTAGTATATTGCATTGACTGTAGAGATTGCCAAGGTGTTTATATAGGTCAGACAGGCAGGCAGTTAGGTAGTAGCTGAACATAGGCGAGATGTCAGGAATTTAAAGACGAGCTCTGCTTTATCTGAACATGCCACGAATCTGAATCACAGTTTTGATTTTGTAGTGTTAAAGTTTTGGTTTGTGAAAAAAATTTAAAAGAGACTTCTATGAAATGGTCCAAAATCCCACCCGTTGCCCAAAACAACCAACCAAACTAAGTGATTCTCCTGTTAGGGTTAAGAGACAAAATATAGGTGTCAATGTTACTTAAATTATCAATATCAGTTCGCTTATTAATCGAATTAGAGCTATAGTAAATTTGGACCATTTCATAGAAGTCTCTTTTAAATTTTTTTCACAAACCAAAACTTTAACACTATCAAAATCAAAACTGTGATTAAGATTCGTGGCATGTTCAGATAAAGCAGAGCTCGTCTTTAAATTCCTGACATCTCGCCTATGTTCAGCTGCTACCTAACTGCCTGCCTGTCTGACATATATAAACACCTTGGTAGAGTAGAGATTACAGTCAATGCAATATACTAAGCCAGAACGTAATAAAAGGTGCCAAGGTGTTTATATCAGAAATCTAAAGACAAGCTCTGTTTTATCTGAACATGCCACGAATCTGAATCACAGTTTTGATTTTGATAGTGTTACAGTTTTGGTTTGTGAAAAAAATTTAAAGCAGACTTTTCTATAAAATGGTCCACATTTACTATAGCTCTAATTCGATTAATGAGCGAACTGATATTGATAATTTAAGTAACATTTACACCTATATTTTGTCTCTTAACCCTAACAGGAGAATCACTTAGTTTGGTTGGTTGTTTTGGGCAACGGGTGGGATTGGTATTGATATGTACCTGATGTTACTCTTTTAAGAATTTGTCAATTGTTTGTCATTGTCAATTTTCGTATGTCTGGCCATTTTGTGCTCATTGGTTTGTACTTACGATACTGTTTTGTTCATTTCGTAAATTTATCTGTTAGCATCTAACTCAGATTATGTTACATTTAATCGTTGTTATTTTAATTTGTTACGGACTATCTTTCCCAGTAGATGTGGCCACTTATGTTTGACAACTTTTATATATACCGTGTGATGCGCTTAACCTCAACTCAGAATCTGTAAGTCATGGTGTTTTTTTAATTCTTGTTTCTGTTCTTTTGTACTATCATGTGTTTTTTATTTTGTAATTAGGTCCTGAAGAAGGAAATAAATTTTCCGAAAGCTCGGCTTCTGAAAAGAGTACTTTGTGATGTAAGAAAACAAAAACAGTGACTGCGTATACCAGTGACAATGACAACAGCTCTCAGTTTTCTAGGCGTCCATTACAAATGTATACAAATTTAACGTTGTTTATTTTTAAGGTAATAAATAACTAGATTATTACGGGAGTTATTTATTCAGTTATAACTATAAGAACCTATAGGAACAACATTATTCAGTACATTAAAGTTCAGTACGCTTAATCGGTAGGTAGTCTTAATTTACTTTATTCGACAGAGGTTCGAACAAGAATGTCTCTTCAACCCCTCAGTTCGACTGTTACATATGCATGCCATTCACTTCAGACTTCCCCATAAAATCGTCTTTTAACACTGGCCATATGTACTTTTTTTCTTACATGCCATATATATACAAGCTAGTTCTTAAGATTAAAACTACTACGTACTGCACATTGTTTAAAAAAACCGTTGTCTTTGTGTTAAACACCATATAAGTTGCAGTAGGTAATATAAATATTACTTTTGTGGCGACGACCGCGTCGGGGTCACTACTGTGAATGCTATAATTTCTGGATCACAGTTTTCGGAAAACAAAAACAGTAATGTCAATTAAAAAATAATTTATAATTTTGTTACTTGTCATATTTAATAATAATTGTTATCTGCTGTTTTATCGTAAATATAAAGTGCTGAACAATCCGTACTGTCATTCCTGTACACGTTACATTATATATTTGGTGACCCCGACGTGATTCGTAAAGTGCTACGACTACAATGGCAACAAACAACGAAGCCGACACGGAAAGCATCGACAGCGTAAAAACAGTGAAGATACCACCATTTTAGCGCACCGACCCAAAACTCTGGTTCACGCAAATAGAAGCGCAATTAATCACCACTAATACCAGGTCAAATAACGCCAAATTTTATACTGTCATCACTACTTTGGATTATTCTGTACTGCAACAAGTATCTGATCTGATAACAAACCTACCCCTTGAAAAGAAATATGACGCCCTTAAAACGCAATTAATAGCCGCATTTTCTGATTCTAAAGAGAAACAACTGCGAAAGTTGTTAACAGAGATAGAATTAGGAGATCAGCGCCCCACTCTACTTTTACGCAGAATGAAGACGTTAGCGGGTGAAACTGTCAGTGGACATTTTAAAAACTTTGTGGCTGTGAAGGATGCCCACATCTGTGCAGCTAATACTGTCCTCAAGTCAAGACGTCGACATATTCAAAATGGCAACCATTGCCGACAAGATAATAGAAGTAAGCAGCAACGGTTCCATCGCCACCATATCAAATGAAGACCCTGCAAACCATGCAATAATGATCACCAACAAGCATACATCCAGCCCCTCCGCAGCATCAACTCTTACAGCGTTACAAGAACAAGTTTCTAATTTAACGAAGATGGTAGAAGAAATACAGTATAGTTACCGTCAAAGAAACACAAGATCTAGATCTAGGGGACGTTCTCAATCCAGAAACCGTGCATCCAGCTCCACCGGAGAATGCTTCTATCACCGAAGATTTGGTTCAGCTGCAAGAAAATGCACCAAACCATGCAGTTTTGGTAACGCGTCGGAAAACGGCGACAGTCGTCGTCAATAAGAGCGGTCAGCGACAACAGCCTCCACCAACAGAACCGCTTGTTCGTTATGGACAAATCTTCAGGTTTGCGTTTTCTAATAGACACTGGTGCCGACCTATCCGTCATCCCTAGTAGACTTGTAAGGAACCGTACCCACTGCGCCGAGTTAAAACTGTATGCAGCTAATGGCACAGCGATCGACACTTTTGGCGATCAACTTTTATGTTTAAATCTTGGCCTACGTCGTCCTTACAAGTGGCGTTTTATCGTAGCAAATGTGGCAAAACCCATAATTGGCGCCGACTTTCCCCGCTACCACGATTTGCTAGTGGATCTTAATAATCGCCGCTTACTGGATAGCTGCACCAAACTCACAAGTATTGCATATTTGTCCAGCGAACCAATCATTACATTATCTACAATTTTCAAATCAAATTCGCCATACACACCGTTACTTGCTCAGTACACAGGCATCTGTCGAACATCGCCGATCCCCGTAAAGACGAAGCACAACATAGTACATAAAATTATAACAGCAGGACCACCTGTTCAAGAAAAAGCTCGACGACTCTCACCAGAGAAGCTCAAGATCGCCCGTCAGGAGTTCGAATACATGGTAGAACAGGGTATCTGCAGACCTTCTTCCAGTCCATGGAGTAGTCCTCTACATATGGTTCCAAAGAAGAACGAAGGCGAATGGAGACCTTGCGGTGATTATTGGCGCTTAAATGCCGTAACAACGCCAGATCGTTGTCCCGTATCCAATATAGAAGATTTTTCCTACAAGTTAAATGGTACGAATATCTTCTCCACCATAGATAGACCTCGTGCGGGCTTATCACCATATACCCGTGGCCGAAGAGGACATTCAAAAGACAGCAGTAATCACTCCGTTTGGATTATTTGAACTCCCGTATATGATGTTCGGCCCCTAAAAAGCAGCGCAAACGTTTCCGAGGTTTATGAACATTGGTCTTCATGGCTTAGATTTTTGCTATTGTTACATCGATGATATTTTGGTAGCATCCAATTCGCCAGAAGAACGCCTAAAGCACTTACAACTAGTCTTCGATCGTCTGAATGAGTATGGTTTAACTATAAACCCTGCTAAAAGTAAATTAGGCGTGACATCCGTACAATATTTGGGGTATCACATATCAGAAAATGGTATCCAGCCACTACCGGAAAAAGCTGAAGCAATTATTAGCATGCCAAAGCCGAAAACTATCGTTGAACTCCGTCGATTTCTTGGAATAATAAACTTCTATAGGAAATTCATTAAGAACGGTGCTCATCTACAAGCACCACTTAACGAATTTCTCCGAAATTCCAAGCGCAACGACAAACGTCCAGTTCCTTGGACTGCAGACACAGAGAAAACGTTTGAAGAATGCAAAAACTCTCTAGCCAATGCAGCCCTTCTTGCCCACCCAAACGAAAACGCCGCGTTAATTCTTACAACAGATGCATCAGACACATCCATTGCCGCAGTTTTAGAGCAAATACTGGAAGAACCTCTCTTACGTATTTGTTAGGAATCAAGAAGAATAGAACCACAGCATATCACCCTCAAACAAATGGTCTTATTGAACGATGGCATCGCACTATTAAGACGGCAATAATGTGCCGTGAAAATAACAATTGGATACAAACACTTCCTACAGTTCTTCTTGGGTTAAGAATATCTATAAAAGAAGACATCGGTTATTCACCGGCAGAACTTGTTTACGGTACACAATTAAGGGTGCCTGGAAAATTATTCCTGAGAGATGAAAATGCAGACATAAATCATTCGACATTCATTGAAAATCTGCATGACCAAATGCAAAGCATTCAACAAGCACCTACTGATAATCATGCCAAAATTAAATATTTTGTAAACCCAGCGCTTGACACTTGCACTTATGTATTTTTAAGGGACGACACTGTAAAACCAAATATATAATGTAACGTGTACAGGAATGACAGTACGGATTGTTCAGCACTTTATATTTGCGATAAAATAGCAGATAACAATTACTATTAAATATAAGTAAAAAAATTATAAATTATTTTTTGATTGTCATTACTGTTTTTGTTTTCCGAAAACTGTGATCTAGAAATGATCGCATTTACAGTAGTGACGTCGACGCGGTCGTCGCCACAGTTTTTTTAGTTTTCGTACCTTTCCTGCAGTAGTTCAAATGTAACCGATAGAGGAATACGACATCCATACGAACTTATTCGTATCACAAAGAATTGGTAAAAAAGTAGTGATGGTAAATATACCTACTTGTCAAAAGTATCAGTACTGCCGAAGTAGCTGTATAAATATCGTGCGTATACTAACCCAAGCGAATTTTGGCGTACGCAACTTTAAAGTCGGTTCTGCTCTAATTACCAGTGCAATAAAGATTGCATTGTTACCAAACGTAAATAATTTATGGTCGTTAGACCCTTGGTCGTATCTGAGAAAACAGCCCGAGGCAGGTAGTTTTTCTCCGCCTATTTTATATAAGATAGATGGAGATGTCGACCAAGGGTCTAACGTCCATAAGTTACGTGCGTTTGGTAACAATGCAGTCTTTATTGCACTGGGTAATTAGGACAGAACCGACTTTAAAGTTAGGTACGCCAAATTTCGTTTGGGTTAATATACCTATCCCTACGTAAATAAAATAGTAGTTACGTCCGGTAGTGGGTAGACTACACTCCTTCGCGAACTGAATGCTGCGATCCTCCTAGAGTCCGTAAAAAAATCTGCTCGAGCGTAACAGGATAATGGGGTCACATTTCAAAAGCACCGTGAAAAGAACAGACGTCTCTGTTTATGTGCTCATGTAAACAGTACGCGTCTAGTCTCCCTACTCAAACCCTTTTGAATGTATTAGAGTTCGAATGAAATCCGACTAAAATAGTATAAAACGTGAGCTCACTTTACTTCACACTCAAAATGCTTCCCGATTGACTATTGAACTATTTTCATTACCTAAACTCTTGCGTTTAGAAAACTGGAATCACACAATCAAACTTCAAGTTATGGGGGTTTCAATTTAAAAACGATTTGGAGTCACATTTAAAACATGAGCCAAACAGAAATGGTCTTAATGAAAGCGCGTTATATGTGCGCCCCAATGCTTGTCTTAGGTTCAGCCAGTAAAGTGATGCATGCGCTAAACTGCCCAATGGTGATATCAGTTGTCTTTGTTAATTATTATTGTGCTTTGATACTGTTTTATTGTTACAATTATAGTAGGAGCGAGTGTTCGAATAATATGTGAGTAGGTGCAAGCCTAAAGCCTATAGCGGATCAGTGAAAGATAAATAAATTTCGGTCTCAGTTCTGTGGGAATCTGGACAATTTCTGTATAAAAATTGAAAATTTTGATAACTTTACAGCGTAAGTAAAGTAACTTATTGCAAACTGCAACATTAGTAATGCCATTGATGTACAATAAAAACGATAGTAACCAAGATTGCGTACACTAGATGTCACAAAAAATCAGGTGATGTGTAATAGTAATAATAATAATAATAATAATAATAATAATAATAATAATAATAATAATAATAATAATAATAATAATAATAATAATAATAATAATAATAATAATAATAGTAATAATAATAATAATAATAATAATAATAATAATAAATTAAAAAAAAAATAAAGAACTGGACTTCCCCCGGAGTGAATGGAATCTTTAATTATTGGTGGAAAGTAATGGACTGTTTCCATCCAACTATCGCTAAACAATTCCAAGAAACTTTAGAAAACCCAAACCTAATACCTAAGTATTTTACCCTTGGAATCACTCATATGATCCCCAAATCTGCTGACAACAGAGACCCGAAAAACTATCGACCGATCACATGCCTACCGGCGATATATAAGATATTAACAGGTGTTATAAACTCAGAAATAAATTACCACCTAACGCAAAACCAAATAATGGCGTGGGAGCAGAATGGATGTAGGAAACAATCTAGGGGCACCAAAGAACTTCTAGTTATCGACACAATAGTCACCAAGCAGGTTAAAGAAAAAAACGAAACCTATCGGTAGCATGGATTGATTACCGAAAAGCCTTTGATTCTGTGCCGCATTCTTGGCTGAAAGAAACATTAAAAAATCTATAAAATTGACCCTAAAATCGTCACCCTGTTCGAACATCTTATGGAAAGTTGGAGGACTATGTTGGACCTAAAGACGTATAGGACAGAGTGCATCAATATTCGTCGGGGGATCTTTCAGGGCGATAGCCTCAGTCCATCGTGATTTTGTCTATCTTTGAATAGTCTAAGCAACATGTTAAATAGTAATTCAGGCGGATACTATATTGACGCTAATACTAAACTCACACATTTATTCTACGTTGATGACCTTAAAGCGTACGCTAAAAGCTCCGAACAACTMAAGGGGCAATTGGAGATCATTAAGACGTTTAGCGATACAATAAAAATGGAACTTGGTATCGACAAGTGCGCTGTTTTACATGTCAAACGCGGAAAAGTCACCACAACGGAGAATCTTTCCCTTATGGACAACACATTGATCCCCGGACTTTCGAATTGCTATAAATATCTTGGCTTTTACCAAAGTCTAAATTTGGACGAATCGGAAAATAAAATAAAAATCAAAAATGAGTACTTTAGGAGAGTTAATATAATCATGAGGACATTACTTAATGCTAAAAACAAAATAAATGCCATTAACACATGGGCACATCCGGTTATTAGCTACTCTTTTGGAGTGCTCAGTTATTCTCCCACTGAGCTCCAGACACTGGATCGGCAGAAGAGGACTATGCTCACTAAACATCAAATGTTACACCCCAACTCAGCAATTGAAAGGTTATATCTTCCAAGAGATCAGGGCGGCCTAGGTATGTTAAATCTAGAAGAAACCTGTAAAAAGGAGAAACTTGGATTAACAAAATACTTCAAAACAAAAAACTTACCCTTTTACCAAACCTTAGCCTTGGCCGATAAAGGCTATTAGCTGCTCCAATTCCTGAAAAGCAAAAATATAGCGAGATGTTGAGAACCAAATGGAAAACCAAAGCAATGCACGGGCGCTTCTATGCCAGCTTGCATCAGCAAGAAGCCGACCTTAAGGCAAGCAACAGCTATCTGACTTCCGGATACCTTTTCCCGGAAACGGAGGGAGCTTTATGTGCGATCCAGGACCAAGTTGTCCCAACAAGATTTTACAAAAGGCATATTCTAAAGCAACCGGTTGAAACCACCACATGCCGACTGTGTGGCCACGAGGAGGAATCTGTCCAACATCTTATTTCAGCGTGTACTTACCTGGCACCCACTGTATACACAAGCCGTCATAATAACATGGGAAAAGTTGTCCACCAGTTCGTAGCACAGAATGCAGGTCTTGCTAACAAAGGCACACCAATACACAAGTACGAGCCAAAAAACATTTTAGAGAATTCCAACATTAAAATCTATTGGGATACTACCATTCACACAGACAGACAGGTTCTCCATAATAGACCCGATATGGTTATAATCAACAAAACAACAAAAAAATGCACAATAATTGACTTCGCTATCCCTCTTGACGACAACCTCAGCAGATCATATAAAACAAAAAATGATAAGTACGTGCAACTTGCTGATGAGATCCAGGAAATGTGGAAGATGCAAAATGTTGAAATTAAGCCACTGATAATTTCTGCCAACGGTCTAGTCCACAAAAACACTCGACGACATTTAGAGGAACTTCAAGTCCAATCGAACGCCCTAACGTGGATGCAGAAAGCAGTTGTTCTTGGAACCACTGCGATCATCCGAAGAACGATCTCTAGGCGTTAACTTCAGTAGCCCTGAGAAATCCGGCTACTGAAAAACTCCACTCATCAGTGTGATAGTAAAAAAAAATAACTATTTGTCGCCCTTTACTTAAGTAAGATTGAAATAGCGCAAGTAAGAATGTGGAAAACCCTAAGGTATTCAACTTATGAATCAAATGTTGTGGTTAACTGCATCAAACGCCTTACTGAATTTGGCGTATATTACATCCACTTGGCATCATCAAGACGCTCTGATAGATACTGTGAAAAAGAGGCTAAATTATCCTCAAGTCCATAATCGTAGTGAGTAATTGCGTGTTTCATTTGATCATAGATAATACATGTGAATATAGATTCAGATACATTAAAAAATTACAAAGTATATAGAAATGGGGTAATAATATTCACTATCGTTATGAAACTGAGATTGTTTGATAATTAAATTATATACTATTACCTACCCATATATAGTGGATCAACAAATATTGGACACGTAAAATAAAACTGAGAAMATYACGTCTTGCAGCATTATTTTTTTTAAAGCAGAATAGATTRTATTCTGTGAAATGGTWGTAACGAAAATGGTTAAAATACGCGGGGTATGGTGGTTCAACAGGATCACATCCGTCTTACATAAATACTACTAAAAATGGAAGCTCCACAATGGATTGACAGGACGTTAATTTCTGATCCAGATACTTAATGACCTTTGAGCTGCCTGTAAATAGCGCCTGTAAAAGTTTCAGTGAAGGTTTTGTATTTAGAACGAAGAGTTCTGAATTGATTCAAATAATAAGCAGTCTTGTACTTTTGCGGGTCTTTAATATGCGTGCTTTACTGCGAATGCAAGCAATAACATCATTGTCAAACCAGGGGGGGGGGTAGTTACAGCCATACCTACTTTGAGCGGTGTTGCACGAAATAATCAAGTATACGATACAGAGAGTAATAAAACAGATCGCATGCTACATTAATGCCATCCACTCTATCCAGAAATAACCAATAATCAAAGTCAGATGACACTGCATAAAAAGTTGGATAATTAGGAACTTGCAGAAAATATTATTATTGTCTTAAAATAGAGAAAAAAGTTACAATTTCAGTTACGCCTCATTTATGATAATTTAATGTTAAATAACTTCACAAACTGAAGTTAAACCAAAGGCGATTAATATTGGGGCGCAAACGGTTAAGAGGCTGTGGCGACACGGTGACGTCTTGCTGCAGTAATGCACATATCACTATGGAACAGAGCGCGTATTTGCTACTGCCAGAAATCAGCTTGACMCGTACTGTTCCATTTGATGTACGTTATGGTTTTAAAGAACGTAATAACGGTCATCAAAATTATTCTATTCAGCGCCAATCACACCCCCTAGACGAACAACAAGGTACTTGAGGGTAGAAGTTGCAAATCCTACTGTTTTTTTTAATAAACTGCACCACAAATGCCAGACTGTGTTCAGGTTTACGCGACTGCAAGCTGGTGACCTTAGTGGGCGGAGCCTCGTAACCGTTGCGTGACGTAATTTTGTATTCAGCTAATCACGGTACGTTGAACTAGCGTTTAAAATCGGTGATTTCTGTTGAAAGATTTTATTTTATTATTCGTATACAGATGAATATAAAAAAAACAATTACTCCCCGTTTTCTAATATAGGATAACTTCATATGGAAAAAAAATAGAGAGAAAAAACATGCAAGTTGGTAATTGGCACGCTTAAAATTATAATAGGTTGCTTAATAAAGCATAAAGCTCTACATCAGTTCCTGAGGCAACGATATGTGCCCCCATTGTTGTTGGGCCTGTTCTTTACAACTTATAAGATAAATTATTTAATCCTCTCAAACCACTGAGATTATTAAATCTATCCTCTAATTTCCTCTTTTCTAGTTAATGGTACCTGAAATGGAAATTAAATTCAGTTATATCATTTAAAATTAAGATTACAGACATGTAATGTAATGTTCCGATTTTTATTGCTAAACATCCTTTCTTCAAAGTGTAAATGTTACGGAAAACAATAATTTAATTTTATATTTCTATAAAACAAACTAGGCATCCAAAGAATTAAATTACTAGAATCCAAACATTGTTCCTGTACTGGTAAATAATATAAAAAGGTCTAAAAACAGGTGTTGGTAAACGCTTTCCCTTAAAACTAAAGGCTCTTTTAGAAGAAAGGGTTTAAGTAAGAAGTTCTGTTCACAATTTTTTTTAATGTAGTCACACAAGAAATTGTATTCTTGCTTATACTTGAGGTAAAGAGCTATTTTCTGATAAAAATCATAAAAAGACTGTTATGTGCTCATAAATAATATACATATAAATTATGGATATAAGGTAGCTCTTCTATAATGATTAGAAAAATATAATATCATAAAAGGAACAACACTCCTAAAAATTGGGATAGCTGCTGCTTTTCATTGTCCCAAATATAATGTTCCTAAGACAGTACATATTTATTTATTAATTTATGATGGGTCGTTCTATATAAAATAAAAAACTTGTGGTAGATAATCTCGGGTCAGTTGACGTTTTGTTATATTGTAAACTCCAGAAAATTTTACTAAAAAATATTTGAAACTTCCTCATTTAAATCACTAGTACGACGTCATACTGTTTCGTGAACAGCAATTATTCAGCACGAGTTATCTCAAAAACTAATGACAGCAGGGTAGTGGTACGTTATTACCTTTTTGTTTAATTTGACTTCGAATGCGCTATAAAAATGGGGTCGTTCTGTTTAAAATAACAAACTTGTTCCCAAACATTCATGAAACTTACTCACTTAAACCATTAGCTTACGATATCATATAAAAAAGTTTTGTGAACGTCAATTATTAACATAAAATACATCAAAAACAATGACTGTAGAACAGTGGAAAGTTAGTACTTTTCTGTTTAATTCCACGCCTTTAATCGAACGCGCTATAAAAATGGGGGCGTTCTAATTACAATAACAAACTTGTAGCAGATATATCGGTCAGTAGATGTTCAATTGATTTTTTTTGTAAACACCACAAAATATTTCTCAAAAATTAATTAAACTTCCCTATTTAAAACACTAGTAGACTATTGCTGTGAACACCCCGTATACAATTTACTTATGATATTTATGTACCTACTGCAAAGTTCCATCCTTTAGTAAGTTAGTAAACTTTAATGTAACAGAATACTGCTATACTTGACATTTTGGTATTGAGTAATATCAAAGTTTTGTAAGTATATATACTTTGTGTCATCTAAAATATTTGTACTTTTTAAGCAATTACATATTCACTCATACATTCTTTATACAAGGTTGTCCACCGCACGTGATTTTGCATTGGTAACTTTGTTTTTGAATCAACTTAAGTTAAATGGAGGAAAAGTTGCTACTTTGAGGTTCAACAATAACACTTTTTCAAATTTAAATTACTTGCAACACCTCACACTTTTCATAACAGAGGAATTATGAGGGACAGATTTTAAACACAAACCATAATTTATGACTACGTGGGATGACTCAGAGTGTTTAACATGTAAAGCTTGGCCTCCCATTTTGTTAACTACATTTTGGTCGTCTAGATCACATTAAGTTCGCTGTTTCAGGCGGGTTATGCAAAATCAACGCAGAAGGGATGTGGCTTGCACCTCCGACAGTTTGCAAGGGCTTTCATTATACAAGACGATAACAAACGTGTGCTCTTTGTCAGCGCTGATGTCGCATTTGTTGGACATGGACTGCGCAGAGAGGTAAATTTATTTATTCAGCTAATGCAAAAGGAAGTAAATGAAGATAAAGGTTCGTATACTGCTTTCTTCCAGCATTAATAATGATTAACAACTAGAGAGACGCAACGTCTTCTCATTCCTTGTATAGTTCCCGAAATTTCCAAAATGCATATATTTTTTAAATATGTACTTACCATATATTAGAAACTATAATTAAGTGCCAGTCTTGTTTGTTCGTAAATTTTATGCTTTTTATAAACTTTTTGAAGTTGATAGAATAGCAAAATTTGCAGAATGCATTGTAGTTGTGTGAGTCGCAAACCTAGTATTAAATAAATTATTTCTGTTTTAACCTCGATTTTAATATAACAGTTGATACTCAAATTAATGGTTGTAGTAATGGTGAGTAATTAAGCACAACTTATCTGTAGTTCTAGAGCTTTGGTGAAAAAGCTAAAGTAATTACGAGAAGTGGACATTATTTTGAAGTTTGTAGAATAATCGCTATTGGGAGTTATAGCATTTTCAAATTATAGTCATCTTTACCTACGTATTTTTTACAATAATGAATTTATGCAATAATCAATATTTAAAGATTCTTTGCAGTCTATCATTTTTGTATAAAACATTTTTCTTGTAAAATGTCAAATATAGGAGAGAGCTCCGTGTGAATATTGAAACAGGGAATTGCAAATATCTCTGGTTTGGCTTTACCGGTTTAAATGAACAAGGTATCCTTTTCAACAGCTTCTATCCCTTTATAGACTGCAATATGCTAGCAAATAGTTTTTGCACTGACCGTAAGAATGTAGTATTACATACATACAATAGATTTCTACTTTTAATACTATGACATGGCTTTACACTAAAATGTTTTCCTTAAAAAAATTCCCTCGTTTATTGTAAATACTTTTATTGCAACTTAGGTTTGGAATACCAAGCTTTAATGCCAAAATAAAAATAAATTATATGTAATAAAATAAAATAAATAATAATTAAATATCTTTTACTAAATGTTGCTTCTATTAAGCTTTTGTTATGTATTCGTTTTAATATTAATCCTTATAGTTTTGATTCTATTTTACTGTTTTAATAATTAGAAAATAATTGGTTGTGTATTAAGTCTTCATTAACTTTCAAAGATTTTATTCTAAAACCAGTACCATTTTTTCAATCTTTAATGTCTTTAATGTGATCACGCAGTCTTCACACAAGATTCATCTAGACTATATATATTTATTTTGCTTATTGCTAATTGCGATGTATAATATGAAATTTATTTGGTGAACACTTTTAGCAGTTTTAATTATTGCACCAGTTGGTTTGCTCATACAAAGTAGCTTACATGAAAACGTCGACCACCAGCTTTCGAATAAGCAAAAAAACTCAAGCCAGATATTTCTAACACTAAATTGTACAACCGCTGTAAAATAAGGCTAAATTCTACACATTTGAGTTCAGGACAGTTTGATGCTATTTGAGGGTGATCCTTATATGGTCAAAACGATCGTCGGCTCTATCTGATAAAATTCGATAAACCGAGCACATTCAAACAACCAGCTTGTCTAAGACACTTATTAATTCAGAATGTTTTACAATAAATGCATTTTTGAAACTATTGAAATAGCCAGTAAGTTAACAGGTTTTTGCTGTAATAGCTTACATGAAACAAAGTCTTTATTTACAGTCCAAAGGAGATGCCGGAGTCAATTTATTATTTTACGTAGAGCTCTCAGACCATCACAGAACATTATTTTGCAGTTGTTTGGGATCTTTAATTGGTTTGTCGGTTTTATGCATACTATTTGCACGCTCTAGAACAACATTTCTTAGCCAACCAATATGGAAATGTTTTGAGATCGTATATACACGATAATCTAATGTTCCATCCTTCAGATGGATTGACCATCAACTTCTCCTACAAGACGAACAACCATGGAGAGAAATTGTATGATTGGTAATGAGCAGATTGAATCTGTTGGCTTCTTTATCATGTTGGGTTACGTTAATAAACACAACTAGGGATGCTGGTCCGCAGAACAACCTATACGCACTTGCATGAAAAACCGTTGCGTGCTAAAAAGCTTACTATGTTGTGCGGCGTTGCATTCTTAGAATGCGGGAAAACAGCCAAAGAGTAACTGCTACAAACATTTGTTGCTAATGAATTAAGGCTATTGAATATAGACAATAGCAACAGGGCGGGATAATAAGTTATACCTAGAAAATCTATGTGTTTTGGTTTGAAGGCTTCCGTGGATGTTATCGATGACAGGTTGTTTTCCTGGTTGCTTCCCACGTTGCTTATTTGATCTTGACGTTTCGGCACTCATAACGGTGTCTTCCTCAGAAGTAGCTCTGAAACTGAAGAGTCCTAGTCCGTTCCGKTATTTATACTCGTCCGGTTCAGTGATGCGTGGGCGTTATTACGCATGACCGGTTTCCACAGATAGTTCGATGCCTCGGTCTCGGTTATAATTATGCGGATTCTTTTGTATTTTGATGGCTTCCTTGTACAGTCTCGTATAGAATCTCGCTTCCCTTGACAGCATTTGTGCCTCCTCGAACTTGATGACGTTGCCAGTCTCCATTCGGTGTTCTGCTACAGCTGACCTATCACATTGCCGATCTCTGGTGTCGATGATGTGCACCTTGATTCTCGAGCTGATGTGCCTTCCGGTTTGGCCGATGTAAACCTCCTCACAGCTGCATGGGATGCTATACACACCCGGCGTTTGTAGCACATCAGTCGTCGAACGATACTTTGGAAAGACGTTAGCTATCTTTCCCGGGGCGGTGAAGATGGTGTTTATCTGATGTCTTTTCAGCAACCGTCCGATCTTATCTGTACATCCATTGACGTAGGGCAAGTATGCTGCAGCGATGTGCTCTTCTGGTTCCTTCCTCCGTGGTTGCATGTTGATAGCCTTCTAAATCTATGCTTTAGGATATCCGTTCTTCTGTAGTGGCCTGCGTAGATGTTCTAATTCCTCTTCTAGGTGGTCTGGTTTTCTGATTAGCTTCGCTCGTTGTATCTATCAGCGGGTTCATGACTACTTGTTTTTGGGCGGGGTCGTGGTCTGAATCTGCATGTAGGTAGTGATCCGTGTGGGTTGGCTTCCTATAGACCCGATGTCCTAGCGTGCCGTTTTGTTTCCTTGTCACCATCACATCCAGGAAGGGTAGGGCGCCATTGATCTCCACCTCCATCGTGAATTGTATGCCGCTGTGGAAGCTAATTAGATGATCCAGGAACTCTAGGGACATCGGGTCTATAGGAAGCCAATACACACGGATCGCTACCTGCATGCAGGTTCACACCACTACCCCGCCCAAAAACAAGTAGTCATCAACACGCTGATACAATGAGTGATGCTAATCAGCGAACCAGACCACATAGAAGAGGAATTAGAACATCTAAGCAGGGCTCTACAGAAGAACTGATATTCTAAGGCACAGATTGAGAAGGCTATCAACATGCAAGCACGGAGGAAGGAATCAGAAGAGCACATGACTGCAGCATACTTGCCCTACGTCAATGGATGTACAAATAAGATCGGACGGTTGCCGAGTAGACATCAGATCACCATCTTCATCGCCCCGGGAAAGATAGCTAACGCCAAAATATCGTTCGACGACTGAGGTGCTACAAACGCCGGGTGTGTATAGCATCCCATGCAGCTGTGGGGAGGTTTACATCGGCCAAACCAGAAGGCACATCAGCACGAGAATCAAGGAGCACATCAGGGACACCAGAGACCGGCAATGTGATAGGTCAGCTGTAGAAGTATACCGAATGGAGACTGGCCACGTCATCAAATTCCAAGAGGCACAAATGCTGTCAAGAGAAGCGCGATTCTGGCCGAGACTGTACAAGGAAACCATTGAAATCCAGAAGAATCCGCACAATTATAACCGAGACAGAGGCATCGAACTACCTGGAATCTGGAAACTGGTCATGCGTAACAACGCCCACGCATCACTGAACCGGACGAATATAAAAACCGTAACGGACTAGGACACTTCAGTTTTAGAGCTACTTCTGAGGAACACATCCACATGAGTGTCGAAACGTCAAGATCAAATAAGCAAGGTGGGAAGCAACTCGGAAAACATGTCCAAATCTATGTGTCTTAAGTTTTTACACAACACATTTCTTGGGTAATTAATTTCCCGAAATGGAGTCAGGAAGTGCCCAAGGCATCCTGCTGACCTAGCGGATCTATAATGTTTTTAAAGGGTTACTCAAAATCAAAATTGTATCTAAACGAACCCTGTTAGTGTTAGTTAAATTGCTGTAGCCATATGTACTGCTTATTTAATCCAAAGCGCTTCAATCAGAAGAAAGGAAATATATATTATAAAATATTAAGTAAACAACAAAACCAAAAGAGGGTTAGAATTTCATGTTACTACAGCAGAGTCCACTTTAAATGTTTCCTCATATTTAGGTTATTATTACAAGTGTATGTATTGCATCTGAATACCTAGTATTTCCTCGGTACCCACCATTTCATAAACAAACTGCGTTGCGAGGAGTTAGCAATTTTCTCATTCACTGTTTCATTTGCTCCATTGCATTTTTGAGATAAATTTGTAGACGATAATCATGAGTTTACTTAAGCTTTAATATTTCTGGAGTTCACAGAACGTTCCTTAGGGATTCCGCAATTTAATTCCTGACTTCGAGATAGTCAGCGAATAAAATATTAACGTCTTTTGTAATCAGAGGCTATTAATCAGACCAAGAACACTCGAGACGTATATAAAGAATTTTGGTTTTGTGTCGTGTACACTGTCGTTTTTTTCCCAGACGATTCCTTGTTAACCTAGAAAGCGTATTTCTTATCTCAACGGAAATATTAGGATGCGTGACTAGTAAACAAAAATGGAAATAAATCTGTATCAGAATGGTGTTAGACTTAATCTTTTGAGAAGCGATATAATGTCGAAAACAATGCATAAGCATGAGAAAAATTATTTAACATGGTGATTAGTTCTTGTCATAACAGTAGTTAATGTGTGAATAGCTATAATGAATGCATTAATTTTACCTGAACTACAAGGCTATAGAACATGCCTACAAAATCGCTTGCAAAATGTAGGAAAATGATGTAAGTTAGTGTATAACCAGAATTAGTGCGCATACCTTAAATTATTTATTTAATCATGCTATACGGAGAGCCTCTCTGGAGTCATCACTAGGAACCTGCACTAGGCCGGTGTCTCTGATGAGTTATAGATCGCCTAGCCCGCAGAGTTCCGCGTAGATGGCACTGGATTTTAGTTAATTATACATTTAAAAATATATTTTTTTTGTTATTTTAGGTATTAAGGTTATTGACAAAGAGATATGGAGATCTATACACAGAAAGGAATTTCATCTTGAGCGCTACACATACCCATGGAGCACCTGGAGGGCATATGATGGATTTGCTTTTTGACATCCCATCATATGGTTTTGTGGAAGAAGTTTTCGATGCTCTAAGCTCTGGAATTCTCAAGGTAATATTATGATATTAATTAAAAATTCATCTCGAAAAGAAAATTATTAATGATTGTAACTTTTTTGCATAACAAACTGCTCCACTTTATTTTAAGTATCTGGTAAAGCGTTTTCGGCTATTATAAAGCCATTATTAGTACATTTTGTACAAAATTCAAATTAAACTGTTTATTCGATCCTTAAAATCTTTGTTTGTGTTGCTGATATGTAGGCTACTGCGCTACTGTTTGTATGAGGTTAAATCCGCTCGGTTTCATTTAGACAACCTCAGATTGACTTGTAAAGTCTATTTGAATTTGGTGTAAACAGTATACTTTATATTAGCCGAAAACACTTTACCAAATATTAGAAAAAGTGTATACATACATTATACAAGAAAAGCTGTGCTAATAATTAGTTTATTGAAATATGACTAACAGATTACACGCATTTGTGTACTTCTTGTTATAAAAGTACACACTTAATTTTAGTTTTTTGAGCTGCTCTTAACGACAGTAGGTACTTAAAATTCCCAAAACGCGAGTTCCTAAGCTCTTATATGCAAAGTCGTATACACTAAATAACTAAGAGAGAAGGTCGCTGCTGGATCTCAAATTTAGATTAGATGTGGAAACACTTCTGCCGTCTTCTTATGTTGTAAGGTCAACTGATCAATGCAACTTCTGTTTCGTAGCATGCTTGTTTTTCTGGAMTTCTGTTAATACTTGTCGTTCAAAAAGCTTATCGCACATGCCTCAGCCGTCAGTTTGAGCAAAGGTTTACACAAGGGTGTAAAAGTTCGTAATACATGTACGTTATCTAAATCTGCCGCTTTCCTAAGTCTTAAGTCCCATACTCCCTGAGCTCCTTGATATGTTGCCAATAAAGCGAAAATTTCATTGTTGTATGCGTTTAGATTGTGTCGTTTATTTGGGTTTGCTTGTCGATAAAGCGATGAAATTAAGGGAAAAGTTCCCAGTAAAAGAAGGTAATGTCATACAGATCTGCATCGGAAAGAAGAAAAAACAAATATTTTAAATCGGTGCAAATCTAATAGAATTCGTTGAGCTCTAAGATTTACTTTTATTTCAAGCAACTTGAAAAACGTCATAATTATCGGATCTTATGAATATCATTCGTTTTCGTGATTTACAATTCGTAGCACACTACCTTAACTTGCATATATTTAGGTAAGTATATGTAAGTAGATATTAAAACAAGAATGTGTAATATTAAAATACTGTCCTAAGGTTGTCAAATTAGGATACTTTAGATAATATAAACCTATTAATCAAATTACACTTCATGCTGCAATCCGATTAAAACAATTTACTTTACCTTTTATATAGATGAAAATGCTTTTGCTGTGATAAACCACCGGTAATATGCGACTGGCAGGTACTTGTTATTTTATAAAGCATCAATTAACTATTTAGTGAGATACTTCACAGCAAATGTAAATTTTGCATTCCGGACGTAATTTCATAATATTCTTGTGTCTAGCTACGATATTTACAGGTTGATTCACTAAGTTTAGGGAGCGGATGTATCTTGAAAACCACTCATGCTATCGTTTTAAGGTTTTTTTTAAATAAAAACGTACCAAAAAAATTTACTAAAGGTATTTTGAAGTATTTTTTCCGAAAAAATGTAAGCGGCAAATAAAATTTTTAGAATCTCTATTTAATCATCTAAAGATCTCTTAACAACATTTTTTCTAGTTGGCATGGTAACAACACGACAAAGCAATATAGCCACGAAACATCTAGATGTTTTATATCTTTTATTAAAGGTCAAAGGTCTGAACCAAAAACGAACTAGGACACATTCTTCCAAAATTTGTATCTCTAAATAGCAGTAGAGGGCGCCATTTGGAACTTTAACTTACTTTTCTCTATTTCTCAAAAATTTAAATAGGACGGTATAATTTTTTTAACTTCGTTTTGTAGGCTATGATATAAAAAAATGGTAAAAACTGCAGACGAGTATAGTTTTTCGCTTTGAAGTCATTGATAAAATAATATAAACAATACACATAATAAAGAAAGGAAATTTCTTCTTGATTTATGAAGAAAAACTAATTAGGGCGACATACTTTTTCATTTTGTTTTGTAGGCAATTATTTAAGAAAAGATTTGGTGAAAGTCTTAGGTTGATAGCTTTTCTATATATATAGCGTGAGGGGTTTTCAAGATGCAGATGCTCCGAAACCTTAGTTGATCACCCTCTATATGCAACGCAGATATTCATACAATGTATACCTACGTACAATTATAGAGAACAAAATCCTATTGACCTAAACCTTTAAGCTGCTTTTTGTCTAGATGGAATTTTTTAATTGGTGTGCTGCAGCAGCAAAGTTAGTGTTGCCCGGTAACTAATTAATAAGGTGAGGCATCAAGTTCGGATGTGAAGGCGTGTAATACTAGCAATATTGTCGAGAGCCGAGACTGATGAATTTGTAGTAACTTTCATTATTCAAGACACGGGCAGATTTCAGACAACAAATATGCTTGAAAGCCATCATAATAATGATCTTGGAGCCAGTGACGGCTCGTGGTAATATCTACTGGGTCGGCAGTAAAAACTTTGGTCCGCTCTAGTTGGTCAATATTATCTATTTATAAATTAGTAAATTAGGAACAGAATAATTTTATTTAAAAATCGCAAAGCTAATCCACGAACGTGATAAATGGCAACTTCAAATATTTTCCTGCCGATGGAGAAATTGATGATGACGAAAAGTGAAAGCGCGAAATGATATCTTAATTTGATGTTAATAACGGTTGTCGATTGGTTTGTGCCCTTAGTAACTCCACTCAAAAGCGTCAATTCTACAACAATCCAACAAACTGGCCAGGTCAAGCATACTAACCTATCATGCACGTTTTAAGTGTAATCCAACCCGGCGATTTGCTGCTTCGGTTCATTTTCATATCGCCACAATTAAAAGGATAGCTCAATTAGCAACAAGTATCCCAATGTGGCAACTCTGTAACTGGCTTCGTTATTTCAACGTTATGCGGGCAGCTGTAATACATCGGAGAGGAGAGCCGATCTACATCGAGCCCTATCCGAAGTATGTATTCGGAAGGAGACCGCTTTATTGGCCACAATTCTCACTGATCACAATTCTCGAACCACACAATTCTCAGTGAACACAATTCACAAACGACACAATTCTCATATAGCGTAATTTTCAACGAACACGATTCTTATCGAACATGGATAGCCGAATCTCACCGATCACAGTTTCCGATAACGCTCGAGTTATAAAATTTCACTAAACACAAATCTCCCAAAGCATCCGATTGTAGATTTTCAATGATATTCGAATATTTCATCAGCTGTCAGCGTTGCCAATGTTATTGTTATATATTATAATTGAAATAGTTATTTTCCTTGAAGTAACTTTAAACTAAAACTGAACGTCAGAGTTTTATTTATTTATTTTGTTATTTATTTCTGATAGCACGTAACGAGTACGGTGGTTATATCGTATCTTCTATCACACCAAAACACATGAACTACTATTGGCAACTTGGCATTACCATCCTAAAGCAAGGGGTCTAATTTTTGTGGTCACTGGCACAGGCAAACAATATTTGAAATCAATGTACCAAAAGTATAACCATTACGAGTAAAATACGGAACCACATATAAAGAGCATTAGAAATAAAATTAAACCGTATTAGAAAAGAGATTTGGTGCCGCAGTGTCATGTTTTAATTTCTTAATTCTGATTTTGGTTTCTTGACCTTGGTAGTAGCATTCAATCACAACGACGTACAGCGTTTTTCACGGGAGAAAGTGACAGCGACGTCATATGCGCGGCGAGCCTGGTTGCCTATGTATTCATCGCGATATCAGTGGCGTGTCGAAAATATTTTCTGGATATATTGCAGAAGATATTGGTGTTGGAGTGGACCTGCTTCAGCACCTTGTAAATGTGAATGGCGCAGCTCTCCTTCCTTCGGCGTTTCTTCTTTTTGTTGCTCTTTTGCATCTGTCAAGCCTTCTTGGCGGCTTTACCGGTAGTCTAGTAAACCGGTTTCGACGCCTATGGGATAATTATTCCAACAGCTGACCTTGTTCGAAAATAGAGCTACTGCGCAATGATGTCACTGATGACGCCCTGTCACTTTTATAGATGAAAAACACTGTACAAGCAGAAACTAAACTTTATTTGTCTAAAGACTATTTACAATGTTTAGGGTTATGCAACCAACATGCTTCACATGTATGCATATATAACATCTCCCCTTTTTGGAGTTTACAAAATACACATCTAAATCATAACACATTAGGTTTATTCTATTACAAAATCTTGATACTTGCTGGGCAAGTTAATTTTGCGACGTAACATGACTTGTTTGCGTATTTACACTACTCGCATTTGCAACTGGTTCACTAGAGGTTTCCGCACTAACACTGCGATTTTCACTGGCACTGGTTTCGCTTAATTCTAAATTAATATCTACATCTGAGTTGAGTAAGTTGGTATCAGCATTATACACAAACTTGTTTACATCATAATTTGTATGTTTATTAGGTTCAGGAATAGCAGTATCATAACAAGATTTAATAAATTGTGCGTTTCTTATTATATACCTTCCATCCCCTTTCATTATCTTATAGGTTCTATGTCTAACTTTGCATGTAATTACACCTGTTTTCCATGTACTTTTGACTGTTTCTTGATACATTACACAACTGTTTACATGAAATTTTGATTCGTTTTTACATTTTTGATTGTAATAAGTTTGCCTTTTTATTTTGCTGCTTTTTAATTTTGCATTATAAAGCTGTTTATCAATCACTTTCGGTCGCAATTTGTCTTCAGTAACAGGTAAATTATCTCTAAGATGACGACTCATTAGGATTTGTGCAGGAGTAAAACTATTTAGAACAGGAGTATTTCTTAAAGTTAACAATGCGAGATAAAAATCTTTTTCGTTCTCTAAACATTTTTTATTGTTTTCTTAATAGTTTGAATTGATCTTTCAGCAAGTCCATTGGATTGCTGATGAGGAGAAGAATTTATAATAGAAAAGTTCCATGAACGAGCAAATTCTTTGTATTCCTGACTTTTTAGGTGGGTTCCACTATCTGAAATAACTATTTTTGGTATCCCGTGTCTTGCAAATATTGCTTTCAGATTGTTTATGACATTTTTACTTGTCATATTTTTATTTAGGTCTATGACTTCTGGAAATTTAGAGTAGTAATCAATTACTAAAAGATATATTTGACTGTTTATCTGGAAAATATCCAAACCTACTTTTTGCCATGGTTGTTTAATTATTTGATGAGATTTTAACGGCAATCGTGTATTAGAATTAGAAAATTCATTGCATATGTAACATTATTTTTACAAATTATTCACTCTGATCATTTATTCCAGGCCAATAAACAATTTCTGGAACGCTCAATACACTTCTGAATGCCTAAATGACCTGTATGTATTTTGTCTAAAATTTCATTTCCCATCCCTTTTGGAATAATTAGTCTTTGTCCCTTGTAAAGTAATCCATGTCTGCCTTGTGTAATTTCTGATTTCATTTTAAAGTACGGCTTAATTTCCTCGCTTACTTTCTTTGAGCTTGAAGGCCATCCATTACTAATGTAATGCTTAATTTTATTAAGAATTTCATCTTTATTTGAGAAAGAAATTAAATTTAATTTCTCATCGGTTAATGAAATATTTTTTTCAATCAGACAAATCTGTGCTTCCAAGTCTAAATTGTCTTCAAAAATAGTTTTAGAATTGTTTCTTGATAAGCTATCAGCAATGATTAGTTCTTTTCCTGGTCGGTAAATTAAGTTTATGTCATATTTCTGTAAGGTTAACATTTTCTGTAGACGAGCGGGACATGAATTTAAAGGCTTGTTAAAAATTGAAATTAACGGCTTATGATCCGTTTCAACCGTGAATTTACTTCCATATATGTATTGGTGATATTTATTGACACCGAAACAAATGGCTAAAAGTTCTTTCTCGATTTGAGCATAATTTTGCTGTGTACTGGTCATTGCGCTTGATGCATATGCATATGGTTTATTGTTTTGTAGGAGAATAGCTCCCAACCCATTTTGTGATGCAGATAAAGTAACAGGTAAATTTGTGTCAAAATAATTTAAAACTGGTGCTTTACAAATCAGATCTTTCAAGTCTCTAAAGGCTTTTTCCTGATCTTCTTGCCAAATGTACTCATTGTTATTTTTCAATAATTGTCTCAGTGGATGAGTTAATTCAGACAATTTTTTTACAAATTTGCCAACATAAGTGACTAGACCTAAAAAACGCTGTAAGTCTTTTTTGCTTTTTGGTTGTTCAATCTCTTTAATTGCTTCAATTTTTTCCTCATCAATGTGAATACCTTCTTTGTCAAATTTGTATCCTAAATATTTTATTGTGGTTTGACCAAATTTACATTTATCTAATCTAAATTTAACATTATGCTTTACTGATAACTTGAAAACGCTTTCTAGAATGGAATCATGAGCTTCTTTAGTAGGTGCATGTACTAATATGTCGTCTATGTAAATTTCGACACCTTTTAATGCAAATATTTCCTGAAAGTATTCTAGGAATACTTCACTCGCAGTTTATACCATATGGTAATCTTTTGAATCGATACCTTCCTAGAGGAGTGGCAAAAGTGCATAATTTACTTGATTCGTTATCAAGTAGTACATTCCAAAAAGCACTTGTAGCATCTAAAGTGGTGAAGTACTGCGAATTTTTTAATTTAGCTGAAATTTCATCTATATTAGGTAGTTTGAAGGGCTGTGATATTATAACTTTATTTATTTCTCGAGGATCCAGACATAATCTTAACGTGTTATTAGACTTTTTTGTCAAGACAAATGAGTTTACCCACTCGGATGTCCCATTTACTTTTTGAATTATGTCCAAATTTTCTAAATTTTTGATACAGTTTTTAAATTCATTTTGTAGTGGTATTGGGACAGATCAAACTGGTTGTACAACAGATTTTGTACCCGGCTTAATTTCAATGTGATACGGTTTCTTTAATTTACCAATACCTTCAAATAAATTTGCATATGTATTTATTAATGCCTGGTATTGTTCCTGATTTGATTTTATGTTTATGGCATTTACTTCGTTTAGGTTAGTGTTTATGCTGATTATGCCAAGACAAATACTAGTTTCATACCCTAGAATACAACCATGATTTGCTTTATCTACATAAAACTTTCCTTGCATTTTACCATTGATTCAACCTTAATGTAGCAAGTTCCAATAATTGGAATTTTTTGTTTGGTGAATGTTCTTAATTCATTACTTGAACATTTTAATTTATTAAGGTCGAGTCCAATTTGCTTAAATTTATTCAGTGAAATGACATTTACAGCAGCACCTGTGTCCATTTTAAAATCAATTGGAACATTATTAATTTTTACTGTGACAACACATTGTTTCTTATTCTGACCAGCTGAATTTATTAGATCCACAATTAGAGTGTTAATCTGTTTCTTTTTTGGTGCGGCTAATTTAAAAAACTGTTTAAAGTGTCCTAATTTATTACACTGATGACAGAGTTTCCCAAATGCAGGACACTCATTTATTTTATGAGTGAGGCCACATCTGGTGCACTGCTTAATTACCTTCTGGTTGCTATAAATCGATGATGGTGAGTTTCGTTGCTTCTGTGCCGTTGATGATGTTCATCTGCTACTGCTGGTTCCTTGTGATTGTGGATGTCCTTGAACTTGTCCGGTTTTCTTTTTTTACTCTCCTTCCTGGAAATAATGTCAACTTCCCTTCCTTCAGTTTCTTTATTGCTCATTTCCTTCAACTGGGAACGTGCACTCTCCGTCAGGATACAAGTTTCCATGGCTTTGTCTAGAGTTAGCTCTTCTTTTTGTAAAAGCTTCTCTCTCGTCGCCTCATCCTTTATGCCGACGATTAACATTAATTTGATTAGGTCCTCTTTTATTGGGTCACCGAATTCACACTGGTTTGCTCGATTTTTCAGGATAGTTACGAATTCTTCGATTCTTTCAAATTTCTGTCGACACGTAATAAATTTATACCTTTCATAGGTTAGATTTTTCTTTGGAACAAAATGTGCTTCAAATTTTTGTTTTAAAACCGCTATTTCGTCTTTCTCTCCTTCGGCAAACGTGAAGCTAGTGTAAATTCTTATTGCATCTCTTCCCATTAAATGCAACAATTGGGCACATTGTATTTTTTCTTCTTCTTTATCTAGTTCCATGGCTGTGGCATATATTTCGAATTCTTGTAACCACGTTTTCCACTTAACCGCCAAGTCCATCGGTGCAATTGGTTTGTTTGGTTCCATTTTTGGTACTAATTTCGTGCTACTTACGACTTGCACTTATTTAACCATTAAACAGGTCTTTGACTGCGCCATGTCATGTTTTAATTTCGTAATTCTGATTTTGGTTTCTTGACCTTCGTACCTTGGTAGTAGCGTTCAATCACAACGACGTACAAGCAGAAACTAAACTTTATTTGTCTAAAACTATTTACAATTTTAGGGTTATGCAACCAACATGATTCAATTGTATGCATATATAACACGCAGTATGAAAAAGCAATAGGTATGTACTAAAATTGTTGTCTTTAAATGTGGTTAAAATGTCTCGAGACAAATCTACCTAGGTACCTATTATTTACTGTGAACAGTTCCGGTTAGAGGTAAAAGCGGCACAAATGATTTTTGCACAATAGAAACGTTTGCAAGGAATTCACTTTTTACCAATTCACACAAAATTAAGTGTACTTGAAAAAATTACAGATTCACATTGGTTCGGGTGTAGCAAGAATTGGTTCAAACTTTAAAAAGCATATTTTAAATTATTAAATTTTATACCAAGACGTATAAATAATTTTCCAGGTACAGTTTGTAGGAATTAATATTACACCAAAATTCATGTATAATAAAAATAGTCAAACAGAATGCAAATTGAATTTCTGCTTCCTGGTATTACTATGATCGTTGAGAATTATGTTACATGAAAATTGTATACGATGAGAATTGTTACATATGGGAATTGGGACAAAAAGTGATTTGTGTAGTTTCACAAGCATCTATTATGTGTGTTGTTTTGTACATGGTTATAAAAGTACTTCAGTCAGTACAGCTAACAAAATTTTTGTAACCGTTCCTCAAGATTATCAACGTATGAAAAAGCTGTTTAAGGCCCCTAGACGTGATATGCCGAAATCGCGAAGTTTGTTTTTCTGTTCTGAAGATCATCTTAATTCTTACTGTAAGTTTTATTATTCTTTTTGGGGTTATAAGTGTTTACCATTCAGTTTCCATTTTGTTATAGCTTGAAGAGGATATGAAAAATTGTATGCGTTTTAAGTTGATAAAGGGAAATGTTATAATAAAGAACGACGTTGTTCCTCATATTTTCGACTGTTAGCCAGACCGGAAATGCCGCAAGAGCCACGAGAATAAATGGCAATTTATATTTATTCTGACCTCTAAAATAAATGTCAAGTTTAGGGTACATTTTTGATTCTTACATTTTTATGTTTACAAATAGTATGTTTCCAACAACCCACTGTGATCAAATTATTAATTCTACGTTAATTTGATACAAAGTTCACTTATGCTGTTGCTTTTGCTTTTACGTTCCTCATCTCCGCCGCGTTGAACCGCTCGTCGCTGTACACAAATTCCATAACAATGAACATGCCTTCAGAAGTCGTAACTCATAAGTATTTCACTTTTTCTTGGCGTATTTTAAACGCAAACAACAAACTGATCAATTGTCGGGCTGAGGCTGACGCGTGACGCGCTGACCCTAGATGTAAACAAACGGCCATTTACAAGACACCTGACGTCACGGCCAGTATGTTCGCGTTTTGGCGGTCCCTTTAAATATTCACATTTTTAATATTAAAAATACACCTTACGATCAATTTTTTCGAATTTATAAGCTGTCACAGCTGTTTTGTGGATTAGATGCTACCTATTGAATTGAATTTAATAAAATATAAATACATGGCAAATACCCAATTGTGTTAAATGAGAATTGTAGTAATTAGAAAACCGAGATCGGTTAATTTTGGAAGATATTCGAATATCATCGGAAACTGAAATCGAATACTTTCGATAATTATTATGTTCAGTGAGATTTATAAGTTCGGGTGTATTCAAAACTGTGTTCGGTAGGATTCGGCTATCTGTGTTCGATGAGAATTGTGTTCAACGAGACGGCACCTTCGGAAGTCAGGCAGACAGCATTAAGCGATTATATGCGTATTGGGGGTTATTTGCTTTGATTGACTAAATTATTAAAACACATGTATTKAATTAWTTCTGTTATATATTTATATTTGCTTAAATTTGTTTATTTAGGAGGACTGCTTTTACAAGAATCCTGAATAAATGAAAAACTCCGTAGAAAATACGGAGAGTTCTTTGTGGTTTCAGTATAGAACTATAGATATAGTTGTTGTACATTGTACATGTCTTAATTAATTTTCGGAATTCAACGATTGTAAACGCGGGCGTCGCACCGCCTTTACGGACTTCAATAAAAAAATATATGCATAAAAATAAATTATGACGATAAGAAACCACTGGAAGTACCTGAAGGGTGTCAATTAAGTAATTATCAATACTCAATAGAGAACAGAATTATAAATAGTTGAGTAAAAAAAACTTAATATAATTGAAATAAAAGTCCGTTTTACCGTTTTATGCTGCCTGCAGAACCAAGCACTACCGAGTCTAGATTTAGCTTCAGGATTCGATATGCGTGTAGCGTTACATCTTTGTTCAGTACATAAGAAAATTATACTATTGCTTTCTGACTATACTGTTTGCCGACCTAGCGCTTAGACCATACACACATATACACGGCGTAGCCACGCTGTACGCGGTGTTGCCGAGTAGGGTAAATTTTTCTAGCGGATCCGTGCAAATATAATTTTAGCTAATTATGAATGTTACGGTAATGTAAAAAAATACGCGCAGTTTCAAAATATCTATCATGTGCTGTGTGGGCAGATACTTCTAAATAAGGTTTTCATTGGATAAAAAAATAATCAATTGAAAATAAGAAACTTTTTTGACAAAAAACATGAAATTTGACTAAATTATACTAAAAAAATTGGGTTAATACTAGAATTATTAAACATAAATCTAACAACGTATATATCAGGAGAAATAGGTCCTATCAACCATAGTAAAGCCAATCATGAGAGTTTGTGTTATATCTAAAAAATAATTGTGACCCCTTAAAAAATTCTGAGTACGCCGCTGGATTTAAAATAAATATATTTATAAAAATGCTTTCTTTTTTTGTATTTATACATTCCCAACCGAGATATTGAGAACTGAAGAAATGTATGTTACTAAAAACTTGGCTATGGTTTTAAAACAAAAGACGATACAAAAATGGCCCTGATCCAGCGCAACTCACAACAGAAAATTAATTATCCAGATCGCAACTTTCTAGTATTAATAGTTACCGAGATAACGTGCAATTCCAACGAAAATAGGACACCCTATAATCACTTGTATACAGACAGTATCAGTTTAATTAGAATTTGAAAGAGGCCTATGGTCAAAAGTTGCAATATTGAAATGTTGTTAAAAAATACACCCTTTTTTGTGAAAACGTATGTGAAATAGCGGTGTTTTTCATGATAGCAGTAGATTTTCACGTAAGCGCTTGTCAAAGCTTAAACTAAATTTGCTGCGTGGGTATACTCTTACACTCGTACGTCATAAAGCAATCATCATTATGTTTTCTTGCAGAGCATAATGCGTGCCCCCTGATTTCCCCGTGGGACTGAAAAATACTTACCTCATCAAATGTTCTTTTTACTGCCCACTAAGCAAATATTATTCATTTCAGGCCATTATTAGAGCACACGAATCAAGGACATCGGGTAAAATCTATTTGAATTCCGGTTACCTACTAGACGCCAACGTTAATAGAAGCCCTGTATCGTATTTATTAAATCCCAAGGAGGAGCGTGAGAGGTAGGTACAAGATTTGGTTATCAACTAAGTGTTGAAATTATCCGAGTTCATCAGCAGTTGGGGCTCCTTGTTCTTAAAAAGGAAAGACTTATCTGCAGAAGGGGAGTACCATTTTATTAAGATCTTTATAGATAAAGAACAGTTCAAAGCTAAAAGCAGATTGCAGGGTATTTAACATAATGCAGGAATTGTCCGTATGTTTTTGCGTTCTTTTGATGTTTCCTAAAGTATATTTGCCTTTTAATAAGCCAATTGAAGCAGAAAATTTAATCTTAGTAGAATTTGTTTGACTCGATTTGTTAGAATTTTATAAAAATGAAGTCGGTGAAAATAATATACCACTTGGACGTATGATAGAAAGTACAGTTGGAACGGTCATTAGATACACAGGGTGATTATAAAATACACATGATGTACCTAGTATATAATCACACTATACATTTTTTGGCGATTTAGACAAGACTACTTAAAATAATTCGCTTGTAGCTAGAGTCCTATAGAGCTGCAGAAAAGTTTTAGTAACTTTATACTTTTACAAATTACAGCTATTTGTGGAATGAAAGAATGCAAATAGGTATCTGTCCCTTATTTAATTTAATATTGTTACGTAACCTAGACAGGACATATAAGTTATAAGTTATAATACAATTGTGCTGGTACGTTGTAATATTTCGGCAAGTAGCACGTAAACATAAACACATACGTAATTCTGTGAAAGCTACGGATAATCAAAGTCGTATTTAAGATCTGTGGACTCCTATACTAATCTTGTAGCACAAGTCCTACCGGGGATTAATTATTAATTTACTAACAGATATGCAATTTTTGAGCATTTTGTTTACAAAAAAAAACTAAAAGTAAAAATGTTCGTGGTGGCTTAAATCTGCAGATCGCGTTGACCGTTCAATGAAATGCGCGATACCACGTTTGTGTAACCGAGCCTAAAATATTAAACCAACTCTCACTTTATTGTTTGATAAGGAATGATGTAATCAGGCAATTAGGAAAATATAACATACAATTATCCCACTTAATAATATTAGAAAAAAGTCGAAAACTACCAAATCATGGTAAGAAAGTAACAGTCGCATATCACGTGATCATTATTATGTTCTTAAGGAAACTTAATAGGACTGAAAAAGTCATTTCAGGCTATTGATGAAATTTTTGAAGCCGACTGAAGACGTTTTCTTTCAAATCAAGAACATTCGCAGGATTTTTATGCGCTATATCAGATAAATCAAGCAAATTGTATATTTTGATGGTTTAAATTGACTTCTTATGAGTCGTTGGACCTTTGGTTTCATCTATAGATATGCGTATTTTTCCCTACTACTAACTTAGTTATTAGTTGAGTAAACGTTTAACTTAGCGTTTCCGCTACTCTTTATTAAATACGATATAAAACTGGGAACTGATCGTTATTAAATGTACAATGTAGGAATTTGGATGTACTAGTAATTTAGATATTACGATGGCTTGTTTATCTTCCACTAGAGAGGCTTTAACAAGCTTATTTGAAAGTAAAATTTCATTATCTGTTTTATAAGTAAATAAGCACTTTAAGACGAGCTATATTGTGCTTTCATTAAGAATGCCTGTTTCTCGTTGGGCTGAAGATACAACATTATCTGAGCTACATTTGCTCAGTGAGGCAAAATAAAGGCTTCAAAATGTATTTTCCCTAACAATATTAGATATCTTAAATATTATTTTAGTTGTACTGAAGGTGTGACTTAACTCTAAAACACATGTCACGTTTGACGATTTGGTAACAAATACAACTAATTTGTTGGGTGTAATTAAAGTATAACAAAAACGTTTCTGTCTCATGAAATGATTACCGGAGTAATAGATTCATATAACTCAATAGCGCACAATATTGACTAAAAACTAATAAAAGCCATGCAGAGGCGACGGAATGTAATCTAGAAAGTAATGAAAATCTATTCTTGTGTGAAATCAGTTTTTGGAATAGGTACTCCTCATAACAACTTTACAGCTTCACGTAAATTATCATTAACATTCATCAACATTAAATTGATATCCAGAATCTCTTTGTAAACTTGGAAATTCACTGGAGGTCAGATAATACTTGATAATAAAAGAGGGTTAAATTTTGTGCGGAAGTTTGGTGGCATCTTACCATACTTATATTATTCAGACACAAAAAGTTTGATGTTAATCATTATGAAGTAGCTTTCTCAATATTTCAGAAGTTCTTATGGGTAGGGAAATAGATGAAAAAAGGTTCAGATGGGACCATGCCCCCAATATTTAGCAAATTTGCATATATTGGAAAAAATTATACGTAGGCATATTATAACAGACAAAACCTACGAACCAGAGACAAAAAGGTCATTGTCAATTAAGACGAAACACCGTATCAATATAAAATTTGTTAAATTGGCTTATTTTAATGCAAATGAGCTCCAGTTTGTGTAGTTCTCATTCACTATGGATTAGTAAGATCGATAATTGGGAACCGCTTATTTATAATATAGTGTGATCGTCAAGTTGTAAAGTTGAGTACGGTATTTCGGATTGACGATCGGGATGATGTAAAGGCATATAACCCTTATGGGGTTATAACACCCTGTTGTAATTTTGTTATCCGACTTCGCTCAGTGGACTGTCGTGGGTCCTTTTTATATAGTATTAGCTTATTCTAAAATATGTATATGGATATTGTTATTTCAAAGGGCGCCATTGAATCTTTCTAAACATGGAAGAATCAGAAACCAATTACAGAAAAAAAATCAGCTTGAAAGAATTGAATGTATAATAGGCTTTAAATATATCATAAGTCAATAACGTCCAACGGAACCTAATAAAAGGGTGACACAAGTGTTTGAATAGGTAACCTTCGTAAAGCTTTACTAAGACTTCACAAATTATGATAAGTTTATGACATTTATAAGTTTGGAAATTTAGATTAATAAAAAAACAAATAATATAAACTTGAATATATATGAAAAAAGTTGGCAGGTCACGGTGCCGAGTGTTCATTAAAAACGTACCCATATCAAATTTTAGCACTTATTTTGAATGTTTGTTTTTCGCCTTCTCCGCCGTCTTATGGAGTCTGAGATAGTAGTACTTGGTGTTGATTTGCCTCAATAAGAAGTTCGGATCTTCTAGAAGTTCTTCGCACGGTAATTGATGTGATAATTCTGGCTGCGTTTCCAAAAAAAAGGACATATTTCCGTGTTCTGGAATACTTCGTGGGAACCAACAATGGCAACTTTTCGAGACCTTGAATGGTTGGTATACAATACACGTACGTACGATCCTCTAAAAGATATGGAAGGGTGAAATTCCAGAAAACTGAAGAAGAAATAACATATACCTCTCTTTGGCGTGAGGGGATAGATGTAATTTAAAGCAGTACAGAATCTCTTTAACGATAGCGCGATGGTGAAGAAGTGGCAATTGATCAGGCTACGGCTGTATACTCGACAAAGAGCTGCCAAAGAATGGTCAAGGTACGAAGTTTACGGAAACGAATCGTACGAATTGTTGGCGGGGCAGTGAGACGCGGAAGGATATGATAAGGTATTGTGTACGCGGCTAATATGAAATTATAGCGAAGATACCGAATGAACGTATGACAATAAGCCTTGTTACAATTAGAAATAGAAATACTGAAGAAGGTTTTACACCCGTTCAGTTACCAAGCAACATACGATCATTTGGTTTTAGTCTGAATGTCATGTCGTGAATGTAAATATAAATATCTCAGCAAAACACGTGAAGGGAAAGCATTTCAGGAGTATGAGACATGTCTTCCGTACAACATAGGCGCTTTTGGCACTTCTGTTTTTGACATTTGTTTACAATACGAGTAGCTGTAGGTTTTTTGTGTTAATATTAACGACTATGAAATTGCGATTTGCAAGAAAGGGTTATCGTGCAGAATAATCATTGTCACTATAGACTTATACATACAACATGTACGTGTTGTTGAATTGTTTATCAATCTTTGTAATGTCACGCCATAACGTACTCATAATTATTTTAATATTTTATTACGGGTGTGAATTACGTCAAGGATAATTTTCGTCCATGAAAACTTTTTACAATGCGCGTTCTGTATGTAGAAATTTTTTGAGCAACGACCACTATACCAACAGTGTTCTCATATAGTTTGATAGATATTATCATCTATTATTATTGTATTTCTTTTGTCCCAAAATCCACTGATCAGGTCATTCGGTATTTGTTATTTCAAATAATACATCATCTATATTATTATTAATACATTTTTTTATTTTCCTATTGAATACTACAGCGACCTTTAACAGAAAACACGTGGTCTAAGATTACCTATTTTGTCGGTATGTGGTATTTTGTAAAGAAAGCTTTTGTACTTGTTATAGTTTAGTATAATTTGTGGAACTCTTCTATAACCTGTTATGGCTTTTTATTTTTGTCGGTACTGGTTCCTAAAATAATTTTTCAATCTTTATTATATTATTTTGACAATTTGAAAAATATGACATTAATTAAAAATTACATTTTGTTTCAATGTACCTTAAATTTTTTCCATCGCAACTAAACAATTAATAAACAATAATAATAATAATAATAATAATAATAATAATTGTAATAATAATAATAATAATAATATTAAAATTGTTTAATTGTGCTGATGGGTTTTTAGGTAGTTTGGATTTTATATGGTTTTAGAATGTAGTTTATTTTTTGTGTAAGTGTGCGAGTGTTATATATTTTAGTTTTAAATTCTGCTCTTGTTTTTCTCGTTGTATACTATTATAGTATTTTTCTTTTGTTGTTTTATGGTATTACGTACGGGGTAGTTATTTCTTAGTATTGTAGTTATTGTGTTTAAAGTTTCATATCTAAATTCTGGATTTGTTAGTTTTATTATTCGTTGTATTGTATTGTTAATAACAGCCAATTTTTTTATAGGGATGGTTAGATGTTGGTTTAGAGTACCATTTTGTAATTATTTTGTTTGTTTTAATAAGTGTGGGGTCGAGGTAGTTTAATGTGTTGTTTGTATTTGTTTCTAAAGTGAATTGTAATTTTGGGTGATAGCTATTGAATATATTTAAAATTTCGTTCGTACTGTTTTCGTGACCCAACAAAATGGCCCAGGACAAAATAGTCTACAACAAAATAGCCCTCGACAAAATGGCTTAGTGATAAAACAGCCCACTAATAAAATAGCTCATCCAACCACAGTAGCGTGTTACTGGCATAAAAATTTATGCAATTAATAACAACTAAAAATATTATATTTTTTACCATTGATAGTGTGTGAGGTTTGAAACATTAAGAAAATCATGATTGATTAAAAAATGTATATTTAACGTCTAAACGATAAAGAACAGATCATCATTGATGAAACCTGATTACTGTCATTATACTGTACAGGGTGTCTCATTTTCGTTGTAATTGTAGGATATCTCGGCAACAATAGAGGGTTGAGGTGTCGACATTACTGTATTACTTTTTTGTTCTGAGTTCAGCTGTACTGTCGAGATTTTTGTATCGTGTTTTGTTTTAAAGTCATAGCCAACTTTTGGAAAATGTAAAATTTCTCCATCTCTCAATTTACCGCTTGGGTGTGTAGATACAGAAAAAGTGTAAAGACCTTTTTATAGACATTTTTATTTTAAATCCAGTGTATGGATGTAATGTAATGTATAAATTGTTAAGTTTATTTTCACTAATTTTAGAATTATTCATTTTTTTAAATAATTAATCATATTTTACGTTTACATCCAGGAGTCTATGGTACAAGAAAACACAATCTGTAATTTATATTATTAATTAAAATTTTTAATCCTTTAAAAATAATATATGCATATTTGAATACAAACATAAGACTCCTAAGAGCGCGCATGCATTTTTTATCGATAATCTAGAAGGCCATGTAACTAATGAAAATGATTGTTTAATTGGACATAAGTACCTATGCATTGTTTATCATCAAGTATTTACATCCATTTTAATGAAAAACGTAAAACTCATTAAATTATTACAAAAATTAGAATAATACCAAAATTAGTAAAGATAAACCTAACAATGTACCTATACACTTTCTTAATAAAAAAAAATAGTTCTTTTCAACCATGGCAAAGCCAACTATGGTTTCCATTTTAAAAAATGCAAGTTTGTGTTATAGGTATCTCTAAAATGTGACCCCCTAAGAAAATTCTGAGTACCTACGCCACTGGATTCAGAATAAAAATATAAAAATGTCTATACAGTTTTTTTGTGTCTACATAGTCAATCGAGATATCGAGAACTGAAGAAATGTTACATTTTGTAAAATTTGGCAATGGCTTTAAAACAAAAGACGATACAAAAATGGCGATGGTACAGCTCAACTCACAACAAAAAAGTAATGCACTAATGTCAAAACCGCAACGCTCTAGCATTAATAGTTACCGAGTTACCCTACAATTACGACGAAAATGGGACACCCTGTACATAGTCTGCAGAATTAAACGTTATCAACATAAATATATAATCGGTTAATGAAACGACTAATTATTTGCATTTTTTATTATGAAAACGAACAAATTTTACATTTCTGGAACGTTTTATATAGCTTAAACTTATTCGACTCAAGATATGATAAAAAATGTGGTAAAAGTTTTACTCTTTCATTGTAAGCCAAAGACTTTAATGGGTTATAAAATTAATTAGATTAAACTTAATACGAATAAATATTATCGGATAAAAATAGAAAATTAATTCTTTTAATAATTACCTAATTAACACTTTCAATAGTGATATACCCAATGTAACTTAATTATTAATAAGATTGTGCTTCATAGTTGATTATATGATTGAAAACGTTTAGATTTTTTTAGTGTAACACTTAAAAGGTATCGAATTTAATTTACAAAAAAAAACACGGTAAAATCGAAATCCGGTTCTTCTAGGTAGGTGTCGGAATTGGGGTGAAAAATTTTCCGCCTATAACTCGGTGAGGTGGTTGTAAAATGTTGCAGGACAAGGACTACTATGTTTATTAAGGTGATTAAAGAAGGAAGTGCTTACTACCTGGAAGTTATGTTGTGCCGGTTTGATATTCAAGGTTGCGGGATTTCTCCAAACACAACTAAACCATTTTCAAAGGTCCGTCTTTTTATTTATTATTACTGTCTAGAATACATACATGCATAATTCTATTGGGCATTTTTTGAGAAAAACAAGTATACAGGTATAGAAATAAATTAATGTTAATGTGTTAATATTTCACCTGCGAAGGGTGATATAAAATAGTATTGTGTGTGCCAGGTGGTCGCAAGTTCTTATTGTGTGTTCTACTTTGAAATTTTAATCGCCAGTATTCTGAAGTGTAGAAAAATAAATCTCTGAAAGGAAAGGAAGATTACCACTACCGAGTTGCCAGAATCAAAGCAGATGGCTTTTGTTCATGGAGATGTATTTATCCATTATGGTAACTGGTGAAGAAGTGAGGGTTGTTTCAAAATTGGATCATGCACCACAACCAGAAAAAAATATAGCTAGAAAGTGCGTAAACGAAATAAAACAACGGACGTCGCAATCTCTGGAATAATTAAGGCAGTTAATATTAACTTGTACCAACGGATTTTTTTTTATAAGCTGCAGAGCATTTTAGTAATTGTAGTACTTTAAATAATGAAACAAAATTTTACTACTACTACCTGGTTACTACATTTAATAAAATTTGATTGTTTTGCACTTACGATCTATTCTAGAATCTAGTTATGCTAAAATATACATATATGGTGTTCCAATTGAAAATTGAAAGTTGGGGTCAGTTCCGGTGAAAGCGGAAGTCGCAATATGTTGTTACTTGCTTGAGAATATAGAATATATGAAATAGCCAAGTTCCGCTGTCCTATCTATTGGCACTATTGGCGGACCCTTTATTTGCAGCCAGAGTATAAACAATAGCACTCTGTTCTTAATTCTTAAAACATTCAGAATTTTAAATACTTTCTTAGATACTCTGTCCGGTTCATTCAATCTTGCTTGCGATTGGACCTTTTTTCTTCTCAACCCGTTCAATAATTCACGTACTTAATGTATTTGTGGACTGTACGAAAATTTCCAATCGATAGCATTCACCACACATTGACAGCCGCATAGCCTGTTATTTTCCCCCTAAATTTTATACAAACAATTCATTTGCTATTTAAATTTAATTAGGCATTATTTCTGTGTGAGCGTAATTACATTAAAGTTATCTTGCTGCAGCTATCCCTACGACGTGGACAAGGAAATGGTACAACTGAAGCTCGTTTCTACAGAGGGAGAACCTCTGGGTGCTATACAATGGTTTGCGATTCACGGTACATCCATGAACAGTAGCAATTGCTTAGTGAGTTCTGATAATATAGGATATGCGTCAGTATTGTTTGAGAAGCTGATGAACAATGGTGCGTCACCGGGCAAGGTGAGTGAAGGCAAACAAAAGGACTAAATTATTTTAGGGCTGCGTTCTTAAAAGTTAATGAGTATCTTTCTATAATTATGACAGAGGATTACCTATTCTGATCAAAAAGCTTCAGGGCGTTAGATTATTACTCAGATGATTTCTCAAAACATACTTTCTAGTATGCGCATGTGCTAGGTAACGAATTTTTGATAAGTGCTATCAAACAATATGGTCAATTACAATTACAAAGAAGGGAAATAATACTCTATTATTTCATAAGCAACTGCTTTATTTAGTGTCATCTCAATAATTTCAATGGATTTATACTAAGGTAATCGTAATTGGGAGAAATTGGTTAAAAATTTAGCGCAATTTTAGATTAAACCTAGCTTTAATTTTTATAATTAATTCGGATTTAGTTCTTTATGGTTAAAAAATCTTCTATTCTAGTCAAATAATTTACACGAGATGGTTTAGTAGCAGCAAATCTAGCAACAAGGTTTCTTACCACACATACCTGCAAAAACATAAAAAATGTGAGGAATTTCGTAAAATAAGGGCCGTTTTGTCATTAAAAAAGTACTTGTTGGTAATATGTCAATATGTAATATGTAAGTTTTGGTTTCGTACAAACTTCTTCCATTTTTCCATCATTGTTTACCTTTAAGCCCTTTCCGCAACGGTGGACTAACTTTCTTTGAGATCCTCACCATTCTCAAAGCGTTGTCTAGTAAGCCACTGTTTGAAGTGTCAACCCAGGGCTTCCGTGGAACTAAATTGTTTGTAATATTTTGTTAAAACACTATCGGTACTTTCAAGTTCCAAGCTGTGATCTACTAGAGGACAAAAATTTTCTGTCATCTGGTTGCAAAGTTTTATCGCTTCCATTTCATGTGTTGTCACAAACTTGGCATCACTTCCCACACCAGTAGCACTTTAGACAAGTTGCTACTGTCATCTCATTTCTGCGATGCTCTCATATAAGGAAAGCAATTGCGTGCTTGTAACAAAACTCAGTAATTTTCAAAAATTATTATTTGCTCATTCGCTTTAAAATGGCCGAAAACGTAATAATACAAAATTTGGGCAAAAATGTTTTTGTCTGTGTGTGTGTCTGTGGTATTGTTTGTGGACAGGATAACTTTCGAAAGACTTAATATATGAACTTGAAATTTGGCAAACGCATAAATCTCAACTACCCAAAGCGACCTATTGTTTGTGGGGTAACTAGGGTATCGGGAAGGGGGCGAATTTGGGGGGTAATTACCCCTTTTGCAAATTTAAATTTTTTTATTTTTTTTTCGTTTTAGTATGTGATTAGTAGTATAACTGCCAGTATTATTCGTTCTTATAAATTATCGGTGCAGCAAATGTTCAGAAGATATTAGCAAAAAAGCGTAACTTAAAGAAAAGGGTTTTTCCTAAATATCTCCAAATATATTTAATATATTAAAAAAATGAAAATACCATCAGATAGGAAATAAAATTTCTCAGTGTCGTAAAAAATTTATCCAAAATTTTGACATTTTCGAAATATTTGCAAAAAACCTATTTTGGACTCTGCTCGTACGATTTTTTTTTAATTTTTGGTATTATATAGAAAATCAAATTTCTGATCAGAAAGCACTCTTGTAATTTTTTCGCTAAGTTAATAATTTTCGAGTTATTTGGAAAAAACCGATTTTAAAAATTTATATATTTTTGCTAATATTACGATGACTAGTTGTGTTAGAAAAAATGTGTAGAGAGAAAAAATGCTCAAAATCTGATTATTAACCGTATAGTATAAAAAATAAAAACATAAATGTCATTTTGACAATTGGATGTGGAAGTAGTGATTCAATTTGCAGCGGTTTTTTTATGGGCGAAAACGCGTAGGAGTGTGTACTTCCAACATATTCTGTAGTGTTTTGTGGGGTAATCAATTTTAAGGTTGTAGAAAGCTCACATTTCGGAACTGTGGGGTAACACGGTTTCGTACAACTTTTAGGTTATACCTATATCGTATTTGTGAGGTGTGTGGGTTATAGAAACCCTGTGTATGATGGATTGAAAGATGTTTTAAGCCTGCCGCAATGGTAAAATTAACAAACTAAGTGGTAGTAACGTTAGCTGCACTACACAAAATTTCCACAGTGCAACAGTGCAAGGGTGTAGACTATAGAGGTTATCACAAGCCTACTATACCTATAATTATTGTTTCTGGTTCCAATTACCTAAACGCGGGCACATAGAACGTGAAAGTGGTTTTCGGATGTTTACATATAACATATCCAGTTGCTATTTGAGAGATACATTAATAAGGGTAATTTTTAATGATCTTATCTCGCTTTCATCTAAACTTTCTAAACATGCGTTCTAAAGTTAGAGTGAGTTAAGGGGGAAGGACACTTTAGACGCGCATTGCATATTAAATTAGTAAAAGCAGATGAAATGAAATTTTAGGGATCATTCGTTGCTGCCTTTGCATCTAGTAATCTAGGTGACGTATCACCGAATACGAAAGGCCCTCGATGTATAAATACAGGCGAAGTGTGTGAGGATGTTTCAAGTACGTGTAAGGGAGAAGCTAAATATTGTATCGCATTTGGACCTGGATCGGATATGTTTGAAAGTACAAGGATAGTAGCAGAGAAACTATACACAAAGGCAAAGGTATGTTTATGACATGTTTTGTTGAATGCTTAAATATATTTGCTTAATTTTCTCCTGCAAGGATGAATTTCTGTCTGAAGTTTTTATCAATATGCACTTATGCTTCTTGACTAACCTTTCAAGCGGAAATGAGATTTTCATTGTTCGTCTAAACCGCGGCAAACCGTGTACTAAATTGTTTTCCTGGTGATATCCCGAAATTCTAATTAAGAGGTTTACAAGCTTTTAATATCTGCCCCTAATTAATTATTTATTTTTTTCTGTGCTCCTTTGAAGTAGAATTTCCTAATTATCTTGATATTTTAGAGATTATGCGTAGAAGACAGGGGGTGTTTCTTTATAAAGTTCGTATTATTTTTCAATGCGTTCGGGGATTTTTTCGCAGTTAAATAAGTATCGGTACGTTTCGACTTTAACGTATTGAGGTGCTTTTAAACGCTCCTACTTAAATCATATTTTTATTCATCTGGTATTTCTTGATTTAAAAAATTTGTTGGGTTTCTTAAACACCGTTAATAAAAACAAAATTGTTTGTATTACTATGCTTTACAAAGAGACATACATTATACCGTTTGTAAATAAGTTCCTTACATTTATATATTTATTATAGTGTATTATCAGTTGGTGTTTTTAGGAACTGTGGAATACAAACAGCAGCCGAGAAGTTACAGGTCCCGTAAAGTATGGTCACCAATTTGTGGATATGCCTAGTCAGATTATAAATTACACTTTACCAAATGGCACTACAATTGAGGTAAGAATGTAATTTCTCAAAATATTTTGGCATTTTTTGTATTTTTTTCTGCACAGCAACAACATCGGTTACCCATTATGCAAAATCGCATTTACCCATATACAAGTTTTAAAAATTTCGCAGCAAAATACTCGTTTTTTTTTAAGCAATGAAATTTTCATGTATTATGACTGATGGAACAAGAAATAATTAACATTATGCAATTAATTTGCGAGAGGTCGTCATTCCCTAAAGAACGATGTGAAGGAGCTCCTCGATACTGGGCGCCCATTAATAATTCTATAGGTATAATTAAATTGGCTATAATTGCTACTTTCAGCGATATTAGCTATAATACAGAACCTCTGAAGTTTCTATGCCATTAAATTTGTTCCTGTGCGTGAAAGAGCATTTAGTAAGTGCAACACACAAATGTAGTGAAAACACAGTTTTTTTTTTATATTTTTACGTAGAAAGTAATTTCAATATTCAGTACTTATTTAATGGAATAAACGAGTATATTACAAGAATGTGGGCTAGTTGAACCACTAATGTGTGTTGCTTTAAATATCAAAGTTCGAGTACCTTTTTGAGTGCTACAGGAAGTTTTGATACAATATTATATAAAGGAAAACTCAAAAAGGAAACAACGTAATAAAAAGAATGCCATTGATTAAAAAAAATGTTCGGTCGCGTCAATTTCTATTTTTGACACTTTTCTGCCTCATCTTCATTTAATTTACACATTCAATTGTTTTTGAGATAATATGTCGCCATCAATGGTCTTTTTAAATAACCACAGCAGAAATTTATAGATCTCGTTTTTCTCAATAAACGTGTTCTATTGCCTACTTGCGGTATACTTTCCACACAAGCTTAGTCGACACTATTGAATACTAGTTGCAAGCTCTAATTACTTGGTTTCGTACTGGCCATTGAATTCTCATACACGATTTCTAAAAAAAATAAGTTCCAGTAGTTTTTCTAATAGTATTTTATTAGACAGWAAGTTATTTTTGATCTCATGACTTAAATTAATAGGCAGWTGTGACATTTCCCTTTTCGCTAAGCGTCAAACTGTATTTAGCATTTTAGGAAGTTCTGTAAGTGTGATACTTTGTGGTAAATGGGACGATTGAGCGAAAGTTAAAGAATGGAAATTTTGATGATGGTTTGTTACAAAATAAGGACTGAAGAAGAAGTATGCATATTAAGTAACGAAAAATACCCGAATCGCCCACCCTTACTGTGGGAAACATAAGTAAACTGATTTCTTTGGAAACAGGGAACAAATTTAATCCAAACGAAATACGTCTTAGTCAAAAATAGTTACCTACATGCTGATTGCTATGTTACAAACAAAGACGTTAAATGGTCAGTAACGAAAACGTTCGGACAATGACGTGAATGCTAATTTTTCAATATCGCTAATGGCCAGCATTGGTGTTATGACCTGTCGCAGGCGGGCAATATTGTTAATATTTAACATTTTTAACATTTTTGCCCGATCATTAACGGCATTGACAAAAAACGGCTGGTTTTCAAAGGTTTGACCAACAAATGGTCGTGATATACTATAATGAAACGATAGTCGTATCTTTGCGATTGCATATCAATTAAATTAACCTGGGCACGTGAATTGGTTTATACAAATAGGTTTATATTTTCAGTAAATCGACGGCGCATTTCATCACAATCAATGAAAATTTTTTTTATAAAACTAATTAAATAACATGGAGTAACCTCAATAATTACATACATACATAGATCCGGGAAGCTCAAGCATAACCTAAGTTTATATTTCATCATCACTGGCAGCTATTCAACACGCAATGACGAGATTTGCTCGGACAACAATCTTAATGTTAATGTTACTGGACGGTCGTTAAGGATAATGTTCAACTTAGCTGGGCATTTTCGTCATTGACTGACCAATAACATCATTGGCCTGATTAACGTTTTTGTCTGTAACAGCTAATCCATAAAGATAGCTGTAGACACTGGTCAACCGAAAATAGCCACTAAATGAGAAAATCTTATAACACAATACCATCGAAAAAGTAGACGCGTGGGTTCAGCTCGAGCAACTATATTCGTGAATCAGAATTTTTTTCATAAAGATGGATTGTCACATTATCAGAGCTGGTCTTATCGAATGATTTTCGAGATCACCACATCTGACACCACAAGATAATCTGGATGCTTCAGAATTACATAGAAGAAACAACAGAAGTAAGAATAATTGCAGGAGGAACCATAGCTAATGAGTAGACCATAAATTGTGTTCAGTATGAGCACCTTATTTAGAATTTGATTGTTATTGTGTGATATTTATTTTGTATGGTACGTTTATATGCTTATTTCTATTTGGTTACAATTCATGATTATCGGGCCTTTAGGAAATAGTGAATAGAATTTAAGTTATTTATTCAGGTTGGACAGTTTTCGTTGGAATTGCAGGGTACTACATGCTGAACGGTAAGAGGTAGAAAAAACTAATCTAAGTGTCTAGATCTTTTTTCTAGATCATATATCAATGGGCCAAACAAATTATGGCTAGCATGATTTATTTTCGATATTCAGAGCGGATTACAAATTTGGCTGATTTTTATTAACCCTCGTATCTCGATTACTATAATAGCCATCAAAAAAATCTTTTAACAATTTTATTGATTAGATGGATGGTAGGTATATTGCATTTCTTTCAAATTAACGCTTTCAGAGATATTACACAAGTTTTTTTTTATAGTAACACCCTGTTCATCTTTACGTCATTAAATTTTTGTCGCCTATACCTATATAAAAATATGACACGGTCCATATACCAAAATAACCTTTTGTTATGGCCATTTCAATAAATTTTAAGTTTTCCTTCTCGTGGTGTTAAATACATAATATAGTTACGTCAATATAGCCATAATGAGATCCTAAATACACTACATTACACTACACTAGTACAGTACACTTATTTTAATACTACTAATTCAATTAAACATTATTCAAATACTACACTACTATCGTCACTCTAAAACACTTTATAGCACTTGGATCGCTGTTTTCACTTGTTTCACCGCTTTTCAAATCTTGCTTTCCCGCCATGCGCTTGCACGTGCTTTACATAGTGTAGCTTTCCGCTTATGCAACTATCATTAGATGTTTCTGGAAAGTTACCAAACTTCCTTGTAGGTTATAGAGCCACACCAGATATTTCTTAAACTGCCTGTGAATAACCATTGTTTTAGAGCGAACTTTCGCGCGATCATTGGAAATCTCTTCAAATACAGCTTTCATTTTTACTGCTTTGTCCTTCACTTCGTAACTGCTGTAGCATCACTTCTATACATATTCTCTACAATCCATCCTGTAGAATCGTGCGTGTATTTTTGTCAAAGTTTTGTACTCCTCAGGTAGACGCTAGATGATCCATGTACCTATGTCATTTGCGATAGTACATTACTTCTTGGATACCACTAATAGCTTGGTAATATGCTTCCCATCGGTGCTCTTCCACGGTCTCTTCAGCAAGCCGTTCTTTACTTGCAAACTTGGTCCACATCCCTTTTAGGGTCGGACTTTCTGGGGACACCTCTTCCTATCCGGGTCATGGTCTGTTATTTTCTTTCCACCTGGGTATAGGATCAATATAGTTGTCTTGTAGCTGAGCTTCCTAGATGCTCTCAGCAATCAATTCCTCGTTCTGTTTGATAGTGACTCTCTTTACAGTGACAGTTCCCTTGCGTTGTTCCACTCATTTATGTTTGAATTCTCCACATGGATTTTTTAATACGTCATTAGGGTTGTTACGATGTCTGCTTCCACAATGCTATATTTTCTAGTCATACCATTGCTCTTGATTTCTGGAGCAAACTAGGAGCGTGACGTACGAAACCATTAGTGGGGAAAGTATAAAAATTGCAATTTTTAACGAAATTTCAAGGAAATTGATATTTGATAACATGGGATACAACTGTTGCATGTTTCAAGAAATAAATAATCTTATGCTTTTAGAGCGGATTACTTTTACGCCACTGAATTCAAATTACAAATATCTATAAAAAAAATGTCTTCACAGTTATTTTTGTATTTACGTACCCTATCGAGAATTGAACAAATGTTACATTATTTAAAAGTTGGCTATATATCTTTGAAACAAAAGATAATATAAAAATGGCGATGGTACAGCCCAACTCCTAACAAAAAAGTTGATAGTAATGTCCAAATCGCAACCCTCTAGCGTTACAAAACAAAAAGCTCCGACACACCCTACAATTACAACGAAAATGGGATACCTTGTACTTTACTGGATATAAAAATGGACTGTCCCAGTCTTTGTAGTTGTTATAACAATGAAGGGATAGTATTGTAAATGCTTTTCGGTAAAATAAAACTATCATCTTGTAGCGACTTAAGTTGACATGTGATGCTGAATACGATGTTAACATCCATTGTTGAGATTGTGGGTTGCCAACCCTAATGTATAGGTATCTACGTAAATTTAAATTGAAAGCATGCAAAACTCATAAAAACGTTACAACAGTTTGCGGTGTAGCGAGCAGTGGGGTAATTTAATTACTATGTTCGTGTATTACAGTTAGGGACAAAGTTATATTACATCTAAAGCGAATGTGAAGTATGCTCGCACTGCCATATTGTTATTAAAATTCAGTACACTCTTTGAACATGCGGTTAAATTGTTTTGATTTTGCTTTCGATTCTAGAAAGATTAAAACAAATTAGTGGATATCAACTTTTTTTGCTCCCTATATAAGATACAATTTTTTTGTAACACTTCCGTTTGCTCTTACATGTATTTTCTTTTTAATATAATGTGAATAATATTTACAAGAAGTTTTTAATTGTAGTTGTCCACATTGGTAGGCTGTAATAGTAACTAACGTTTAAGATTATGATGAGAGCAGTTAACTCATCAAAAAGTCCGTTTTTTACAATATCCTTATAGAAATAAAAAAACAAGTATTAAGGTGAGTCTTTGCATTTTAAGGCCAGCCAGTGGCGGCTGGTGAGGGAGGGCTGCGGGGCGTCGCCCTCCCTACGCAAATGACTAGGTACATCAAACTCAATTAAATTGAAACATTTATTTACATTTACATCTAATGATCTAATATACCAATTATTAGTTACCCATAGGTATTTAATTTACAATCTTATGCGAATTTGCGTTCAGCGTCTGCCCTGCTAGAATCTGCATCTGATTCACTGCTTCATCGAACTTTCTGAAATTGATCAATGGAGGGCGTATTGCTACATAGAAACTTACAGTCACGAAACTTAAAACTCGCGCGATATTTAATATGTTAAGAGTGGAAATAATAATAATAATTCAATAATACTGTGTGATAGGAGATAGGAGGATAGATAGGATAGGAGTGTTTTGGTTTTGGTCCCAGCTATTCGTTATATTTTTCCTCGCAATAAACCCGTCTTATAATTATTAAGTCAGCTTAGTATTACAGTGAATACTAGATTGCATTACCATTCACATTATTCTACAGATATACAGCCATTAACAACAAATTTGTTTTCTCTTTCAGTCATCTTTGTTAGTATTATACTAACTAGAGGCTTGTAGTTGATAGCTGTAAGTGTCTTATATAAAGGCCACGTCGCACAAAGCGTGGTTAAGCTTTTTTTTTAATAACTTAAAAACTTTAAACTCAAAAGTTATGTTTATATTAGAGCGCACATGCATACCAAATTTCATTACGACTGAAGCATTCTGAATTTTGAGTCAAACGCAAGACGCTATAAACTCACCTTAATCGTATTTGTGAACTCAATTTCGAAGTGCATAACTGCGCATTATATACCCGAAATAAACCACATTCTTTACAAACACTAATGCAATGGTCTTGGAATAATTCCTGCTCAAAGTTTAGCAGTTTGTGGAACTCCTAACTCAAAATTTTAAATTAAAGTTCGGTAAATTAATACACCGTCTGTTCTAAAAGCCTTTAGTGTTCACTACAATCATTCATACCAATTTGCTTGGAAATTATTATGATGCTTAGCTTTATTTCAGGCTGCTGGATGTTTGTCTGCAATGGGTTACAGCTTCGCGGCTGGCACTACTGACGGACCAGGAGAATTTGATTTTAAACAAGGGACGATTACGTCGAATGTGTTTTGGAACGCAATAAGGGATTTTATTGCACGTCCTACCGAGGAAGACATTAAATGCCACTATCCCAAACCAATATTACTCGCAACAGGAAGGGTGAGTCTGAATTCCTGTAACTTTGAAAATAATTGCTTAAGAAAGAGATTCTTAAAATACAAAAATAGAGTGTGTTCACTGCGTTCTCGAGAGGAGATTTTGAACTACAGTTTAGAGAAAATGAATTTATTTTATATTTAAGTTGCATAGTGACATGTTTTATACACGGTGCTGCTTAACTGAAAAAATAATTATTACAGATACATACAAGCATACGCGCATGCGGTCGCCACATTCACATAAAACGCGCTGTATAAAAAGCTTTTGCTCTACCATTTCAAACATTTTCCCACAAACATCCTGTTAATAGTAGAAAAATGATGGCAATGCCATCTGTCAGCATTACAATGACATGACGACAAAGCCACGAAGCTGCCAAAACGGGTAATACTTCCTAAAAGAAGTTACCTATAATCTGACAAGTTGGCATGCACCTGCATACATCAGCTTGACAGCAGGTTCCCACGGCACTTTTTGCAAGCGGGCACCGATGAGCTATAATGATAAAGAAATAGATCTATCTGCAGGTGGTTGGGGTGCAGACAGCACAGCATGGATATGCATTTTTATACTGATAATAGCTCTACTGGTTAACTTTTTATAGGAGTGAGAATCGTTATATTTTCCTTAAATATCCAAAAACAGATATATAAAATAGTTTAAAAAGCTCATTTCGAATAGCACATAAAAATGTAATTAGCGGTGGCCACATTTACATTGAATACCCTGTATAAAAAATGTGCAAAAGCAAAGCGCTTACCAGCTCAAATCAATTCCAGTAAACATTGTGTCAATATATCTACTAATAAACTTTTTATCACGTCGTTTTTCTTTCGCTCAAAATAGCATAGCTGTTTATTATTGTTTTGGACTATTTGCTTTTTATTTTAGTTCCTGATCAGATCTACCCACAACTGATCCTTTTGGAACACTGCGAGAGCTTTTTGAGAATCTTTTTTGCAGAAAACTCCTATATATTTCCTCTAATTTCCAAATGCTATTTCATAAAGGTTCTTAAATTTGCTTCCTAAATCTAAAACTAGTCCAGACTTCATACCTGTCCTTACGCCTGTCTTGCCTGCGTTAGAAATTCACATTGGATAAGCCATCACATGTTCATTTTCAAACTGTTTTAGTCCTGTAAACTAATTCCGAACAGCGCAATCTGTAAATGAAGTACGACTTCTGGTATATTTTCAGTGTTTCGTTTGGTTATTTCTGGATATCTTTGCAAGAATCATTTATCGTCTGGTCTGTCATCAGTAAATGAATTTGGTCTTGCTAATGTCTGCAGAACTATTTGCACTGCGTTTTTTACTTCAACTGTATGTTAGTAAAGCCTCATTTTGCCTTTGTTAAGATTCAAGTTCCCAGACGATTTTTTCCGAAGGTTCCATTTCTCTCCAAAGGTACTTGCTAGTTAGGTTATTATGAAGAGTTTATTTGAGATTATTAAATTTAAAGGACGCCTTGTTCAAATTCGTGTAACGACAGTTTATTCATGTTTATTCTATCTAAACTTAAAAATTTGCAATTGTTCAGAACTCGAAGTTCGTACCGCTAATTCCAAGTTTCCAGTGTTTAAACATATTATAAATACAGTAAATAGGCACTCATGGGATGTAGTGCAATTATCGTATCAGCTGTTTGCAGCAGATTTGTTCTACATCATAAATCAATTTACAAATATGCATTGCTTGAGGAAGGTTATTGGTCTATTAATCAGCGATGTTCTGGAGCAATGAGACTATATCTTCGCTTTTCGCAGGCATTTGTGATAAAAACAACGGTTTGCCTGTAGCTAACTAGGTAGTGTTTTTATCCTCGAACTTAATCGTTTGTAGAAGTGATTTATGAGGGTCTGTTGTCCCGAACCTATCCGTGACCTACCTGACAACGTAATCTGCAAGGGGTATTGTCTGTGACATGTATAGTTCCGTGTTCTGGCTTTAGGGCATTATTTATATAATTAATTGCTACCTAAGTACCTAAAAAGTGGAGTTCCCAAAGCAAATAGGTCTCTTTCTGTTGTTCTTGTCCCTGTAGTAGAGAAGAGAATTATTTTTCACAAGCTTCATTCTTTAATCTAAATTTAACAAACCATTTAAGAAATGAAGTATTTATGTGTTTAGTAAAAATCTTATAATTATAACTGTCATTTACGTATAAGTAGCTGTTGATGTAGAACTGAAAAAAAAATTTTACGGGCGATCACGCTTTTTCACCTAGACATGTTTTACTGCGTGATGGCGCGTGTCATCTAGTGATGCTATAGTTATTATGACCAGTAATTTGTATTTCAATGCCAAAAGATGAAAAAATTTGTGAACAGTTGATAAAAACAGTTTATGATCCGTATCCTATTATAGTAAATATTAGGCAAAACGTAGGCGACGTTGATTTCAGAATTCTGTGTGCGGACTTTTTGTAATTGCTGCGAATAAGCTACAATAATAAGCACGACGATACCTCAACATCAATGAACACGATATGAGTAGTACTGAAGGTTGCAGATCAGTTACAGTCACGAAATTGATGGCTTCATAAAGAATTTCTAACAATTTACGGTTCTATTTTGCTGTCAAAGGTAAGAAATAACAATAATTATTGGTACATACGGTAGGCTTGTGTTAACTTTTACAGTTCACACTCTTGAAGCATTTTGTCGTTCAGCTAACGTTACTACCACCTAGTCTATGAATTTTGCCATTGCAGCAGGCTAAAAACATCTTCCAATCCATCATGGTACAATTATTTATCAGGTCTACTGTATCCACATTCTCACAAATACGATGCATAACCGAAAAGCTATGCGAAAACGTGTCACCTCACAGCTCCGAAATGTAAGCTTTCTGCAACCTTTCTCATATTCAAATATATCAAATGATGCAACAACCGAAAGATGACGAGTATACGTCAAAGCAATAGTTGCGTTCACTTTCCTGGGAGGCGGTAAACTGATTTAATCGATAATTTCCATAAGCGTCCTGGATGCATGAATCATTTATAGAAACCTTGTAGAATGTGTCAGACTTCTCCACGTTAAAATTACTGGTGTATCGAAGATACAGCCCACCCGCCATTTGTTTTTAGAATATCTGCTTTCCCCATGAAAAGAGGGCAGTCTTTTCTTTGAAAATATGTCAATGTTCTGATTTAGAAACCTTTCGAAATTAATGAACTAAACTTCGAGACTTTTGCACCCTAGCACAATTTTTGTTTTCGATAATTTTAAATTCAGCTATAACCACTTTACGTAAGTTTGTGATTTATTAGCGGCATAGTTGTAAAATTCCTTATACCTACCCATAAACACATTAAAATTGTCTAAAAACAGGAAAATGGTAGAGTCGTTATTTACAGCTTGAGGGTATGTCGTGCGGTACAAAAATTCCTTTTCTAAAACAAATGTCATTGGTAGCAAGCTAGTTTTAAAATCCCAGGATATGTTTTGTACTGTGTTTCAATAGAGATGGAAGCGGTACGTGTTTAATAAAATAAATCAGGCTAATTCAGTTTATTGACACCTTTTATGTTAGATTAACAAAATAATAATGTATTCTAGATACAACAAACAACGTTAGTTCAACATACAAATGAAAATGTATGGTTGATTTTAAATTTTATGGAATAACGAAACACATAAACGGTTAGGTACCAAGGAATTACGAAAATGTTAGCTTTGTCAATTATACAGAAATTTTAATTTCTTAAGCAGACTTTTTTACATTGCGTGCAATATAAAGGCGGTAAGTGAATCAGGATAAAATAAAGCAACATAAAATCAACAAGCGCAGATTGTAACATTCATATTTTGTCAGTCGCTCACGCCTGGCGCATAGGCTACTCGTTCTACACAGTGAACGGTACTGCAGACACTTCCGCCGTTAAGCGCCGGCGCGTAGATTTTGAGCGAGTCACTTGACAGCAGGAAGAATTTCCTCTTCCCCTTTTGCATTTGACCTGTTGCGAATTGAATGTGAGAACGTGGGATCGTCGATTTTTGGGAAGATTTTTCTAAGTAAATAGACCATCGATTGGTTACCATAGTGGGATCCGGTTGGAAAATTTTCAGTTAGACGTGTGGATGTAAGTTGAGCTTTTGTAATTGGTTGAATGGTTGATTTTGCATTATTGAACATCCACACGTGACCATTTTGGGATTTTGGGTTATCGACAAGATTTGCCACAAATATTTCTGCAATCAGAGCCGCACACCAACTGATTAGGCTCTTTTGTTTTCGTTGCTCATCTTTTCTTTTCGTTTCTCATCTTATCGATATTGCTATCGCTTCGTCTTCGTCTTGGTCTTCGTTCGTGTGATTGACATCTGGGCCTTATTCCTGTCTGGATAGCTTTTGAAGATTGGAGAAGTTGAGAATCATAGAGTTGGGACTGATCACTTGGGATTGGATTTGGGAATTTGCGCTGCCATCTTTCCGGTTAGGAAGATTCAACCCTAGTAGCTGGCGACCCTTGGTGTGGAGGACCGTACATGTGGGACCCAACCAGCAGGAGAGCGCAGATAAGCTTAAATTTTAAGTAGAAGGTCGCTGACCCTTAAGTAGGAACGCAGAATCCGCAGTGAAGATTCCATCTCGGTGATTGCTTGATACGTTGTAAACCTTGAGGTTAATTAGCGGTTCTTCAACGGAGAAACTTGTTGTATGAGCCCTCAGCTCTTGTAATTGTTTGGAATAACTTGTATGAGCCCTCAGCTCTTGTAACTGTTTTGAATATCTTGTATGAGCCGTCAGCTTTTGTATTTGTTTTGTTTAACTTGTGCGAGCCTTCAGCTCATATATACATTGCCGTAGGAGCCTTCAGCTAGTGAATTTTGAGTATATAGCTTGTCCCATCACCCTTCTTTCACAATCGAACCTTCAGTTCGATTCCATTTATCATTTCATATTATCTGTAACGCCACAGGGCTATTGCTCGCGGGTATCACCGATATTGTTCGTGACGATTTTCGTTCGTCGTACGTTTTTGTTGCGTCACTCGTTAATGCGAAGCGCTGGCCAGTGCGGAAGTTAACAGGGGCGATTCGTAGATTTTCTAGTTATTTACTGGTACTCGGTGACCGGGGCACGTAGTTGTGGTGCTCATTGGGAAGGGTTAATTTTGATTGTTAAGTGTCATTTTGGTTATATGTTCGAAATTTTCTCATATTAGTCGTTAAGTTCAATCATTCTTAAGTAACTAATTGAGGTTCAAACTTTGTTCTTTCTTTATCATTACTTGTACCTCTCAAAGTTTTCTTTTAATTAAACTATGCTTCTACCCGAGCTTTGGTGTTTGATTTTTATCGTAGCTTTTCAAAATTTTCGTCTGAGTGGTGGTCCGCTGTGGAATTGTAAAATTTTGTGGCGCCTATAGTTATCTTTAAAAAAATATKGGAACCCCCCTACTCTCCGACTGCAGCGGCGGGACGCGGACTACATTGGAACATCTGGATTGACACTATAGGTTAGTAACATCGTTTGGTAGAAAAACGGCGTCGCAAGATGCTAACGAGCGGAAAAAATCAGTGACTTGCACATAAAAGATCAATTAAATCGTAATCATAAATCACTATCAAAGACAAAATATTATAATAAATGAGTACCACAATGAACAAAAACAATGTCGCCACATTTAGCAAGTAAGATTTATTTTATTAAACCATTTCTCTTCCACATGCACATAAGGTTATATTTTATCTCATGTACAATGTATTGTGCGCGCCAGGAAAGAAGTCACACCTTAGGAACGTAACATTCTCTACAATTTTAATGGAGCGAACTATATTAATGGCCGAATTAATGAATTTATTCGCCGTGTAAGCCTGAAATTGCAACCATAAATAATAGCGGGCACGCCAATGATTTAAATGTCCTGCTTTTTTTCCTGGCGCGCACAATACATTTATCTGTGCGTACTTACAGTCCTTTTCGTAGCTACAATTTAAAGCATTTAGTGAATTCTATTTAAACTGTCGAAGTCCAGCTGGAATGTTATTTATTAGGTATCGTTGCTTTCCATGTTTTGTCAGGCATTCGGGATTTATTTGATGTTTCTAGACAATAGGTATGTACTAAATCGAAGCGCTTTGTTCTACGCTTCACGTCCGAAAGGGTTAAACCTGTTATTTGCGTTACGCGATTTTTAGGTGGTACTCATTCTTTTTCCGAACAACGTAATTCGTTTATCAGCCATCTGACTTAGTCACTGTATTGATCATTATTGCATGTTTCACAACACTTTTGAGGATTTTAGAATACAAGTACCGGATGTCGACGAACTGACTAAGAATCAGGTTATCAGTACGTCTAGGTTCACTACCACACTGCTATATTGGTGGCTACTTGTAAATATTAATTTTTCTATTTCAATTTGATTTAAATAATGTTGCATAACCAAACCGTGTAGGAGCCCATTTCAGCACTCGTATAATATTAAACATATTAAAGAATTCATTCTAGGTATATCCCGGCTCACTTGGGTTAAATTAAAATACTGGAGGAAAACGGATGTAAAAGGAATATTCACATTAGCAGTATGTATAACAGACGACATTACAGGTGAAAGACCTAGGTTCTTCTTTTATAGCATAAGTTGAAGATATTAAACTAAAGTTCGTAACGAACACCTACATCCGCAGGGTGGTGTTCAGTATCAGTTATCCGGTAAATTTCTAAATTACGAGAATGTGCTTAGTGTCTTCGGTTGTAATAGACATGACAGATTAAAATAAATGTTCGATTTAGCGTTTGGCATTAAAAATGTCTTTAAAGATCGTCTTAGTTAACTGCTGAAAGCGGTACAAGCAACTAAAACTACACTAAGATACTGAAATTTTTAATTAATTTATTGCTAGGGTTGAATGGTTTCAAAGGTGCACTCATTGTGAATGAATTAGATAGCTGGGAAACAAGCTGATTGTTTTGAATGTGTTTTGTTGTCCGAGATTTATCTGATAGCTCTGACGATAATTTCGACCATAAACGGTCATTTTCAAAGAGCAGCAAAACTATGCTTGACTTGTATAGGATTTCTATAAATGATTCATGCAATTCGGGTGGCGTTGGTTCCTGAATTCCCCGTGTCGACTTTTTAACTGCTCCCAAGTTACAATAAGCACAATGCACTGTTAACTGTTATATACTGTACTGAAGGTTGCGGATAAAGTAAGTTTTTACAATTTGAGATTCTATTTTCCTTTCAAAGTTAAGAAATAACAATAAATTGCTTATACAAAATTACACTACATTAATATACACAACGTCCGGTAGTACAGCTAACGTGACTGACAATTATCTAGCGTTATAGATACTAATCCTAACTGGATTTTACCATTGCGGCAGGCTAAAAACATCCTTTAGTTCTTCACAGCATAATTTAACTGGTTTACTGTAGTCGTAACCGCACATAATACGATATATAACCTAAAAGTTATACGAAACTGTGCTACCTTACAGCTCCAAAATCTGAGCTTTCTCTATCCGTATGTAGTTAATTATCCTAGAAAATATTTTACAGTATATGTTTAAAATATACATACTGTTTTGTTCTTGATGGACTGTATTTTTTGTTAACTCGTAATTGTTAATTGAATGAAAACACTTTGCTTTCAAAACGAATGGTTTTAATGAACCAACTCTCAAAAATACAAAATGAATATCTGACTGACTTGTCTAAATTCTCTGACATTTTCTTGCTTGATGTTTTTTAAACACATACCCACGCTTTTTTTTAATATATCAAATAATTCGGCAATCAGCAGAAGACAAGTATCTGTCAAAGGTATAGTTGTGTTTACTCTCCTGAGAGGCAAATCGATAATTTCCATAAACCCTTGGATGCATGAATCATTTATAGAAACCCTATATTGTACAGGGTTTCTATAAATGATTCATGCAACGTGGACGACGTTGATTTCTGAAATCTTTGTGCCGCCTTTTTATAACTGCTGCCAAGCTACAATATGCACGGTAATCACTGAACATTGCAGATCAAGTTACAGTCACAAGACTGATAGCTTTATAAAGATTTTTCAACAATTTATGGTTTTATTTTTCTTTCAAAGGTAAGAAATAACAATAATTATTGTCTGTATATTATTGTCTGTGCTGTACTGTCTGCACCGCAACCAACTGCAGATAGGTCTATTTCGCTATCATTATAGCTCATCAGAGCACTTTAGGTCTAGTGCTATAATAGGCTTGTGATAAACTCTACAGTCTACACCCTTGCATTGCGGAAGCTTTGTGTAGGGGAGATGACGTTACTACCACTTAGATTGTAAATTTTACGATTGCGGAAGGATAAAAACATCAATTAGGTAGCTTGGAAACAAGCTGATTGAACGTATGTGCTTTTTCTCACTTGATCAATAATGTCGCCTGGTGCTGGTTGTCCTTGCATACTCTTCATATGTAGGCACTTGCAAAAGTAGGTGGTCATTTTCTGGCCAATTTAGCAACTTGCCTACGGATGTTTGTGTCATAGACAGTCTGCCAAATTGGCAACCCGGTCCAGCGGATGTTTTCATTTTGTATATAAGCAAGAATTTATAGCTTGGGCTGAAGCTTTGAGCGTTCGTTCCATTGATGGAAAGAAAGTCCGTAGTCAAAAAATGGAGAGCAAAGATAGGAGACGGTCGACTCGAGCGATTGTGAAGATATCAACCGGTGGCCATCTTTGGTGTAGGGTTTTTACTATGTATGCATCTAACGATCGTCGACGCGCATGATCTACCTAGGGATTTTGAGTATATGACCTAGAGTGGGCCATCCTATAATATAAATCATCCGATCGAAAGGTTAAATAATAAATCTTGCAACATATGGAAGAATATACAAAGAAATGGCTGATAATTCTGCAAGGAAATGGAAAACAGATATTGTTGGTCTAAACTTTGCTGTATCTGCATCTGTATCTTTTAATTTTTATTACTTAGGGCAGAATATGGTCCAAGATATTTACTAGCTTACAAAATGAATCAAGGCTTCTTCAAATGATCTTTTAGTGCAAAACATAGTATTGTATATATTGCATCTTCAAACGATTACCAATACTCGTACATTTACTGGATATAGTACAAGTCAACAGTATCGGAAATAAACATTCAAAACCAGTTAAAAATGACTAAGTTATAAAGTACTAGCATGCTGATTTTGCCACGTTTGTATAGAGTATGTAATTCTGATGCTTAGTTCATAAGTTAAAAATGTAGTTACTCGACAATGCGTTTTTGATAAAAAAGCGATACAACAAAAATAATTTCATGTACCACATTAACAGCAGTGGGCGTTCCATGCTCATTTCCTCTAGCGTAAGTGACGCTAGTGAGTTTCCTTTTATAAGGTGGGATGACTGAGTGAAGTTTTGTTAACTGTAAAGCCAGTCATAAAAAATAACTAATTAATGGAGGATTATCTATTTCATTTTTTGAATTCTAGGTTGTAAATTTGACAAGGTAAAAATTTATTCAATAATTGTATTAAAAATCAGTAATAGGGTATTAAAATACGATAATTACAAAAACATATATCTACATTTAAGAAACTTATCAGCGTGGTTTGTCTTAGTGTTATGACTTGTTAATGTACAAGCAATTTTTCTTGACGTAGTTGGTATATTACTAGCTGTGTAGGGCGTGCCTCCACGATACCGTTAGAGCCCGTTGCCGAACGTCATAAGCGAAATAGGCACCATTCCCTTTTAATTGAATTGCCTTTTATAACCATTGTATCGTAAACATAATTCGTTACATTTAGCTTTGGAAATTCGTTGACATAAACAGATCACTCGGAATCTTATAACTTATTCTGAAATAAATTACAAACAAATGAAGTGTGTTGGAAAATTCATCATACTGCGCTATCGATTTGCTTCAAACTTTTAGGAGTAGTAAATATAAATACTTCATCGTTAAGTCTTTTAGTTAGTTTATGGTAGAATTAAAATCACCACATAGAATAATCAGTGCATTGGTGTCTGATTCCCATAAATACGTTAGGATACGCATCATGAAATATATTCATATACTCTTTACTTACTGTTAATTTTTACACAAATAAAATTTGAAATTTGATTTACATGCCAATTTGAATAACCATAGTTGTTGGTGAAGTAATATTAACCTTTAAAGGAAACATTCCGAAATGGTGGCGCGCTGTTTTCAAATTCAGTCACATGTAAGTCCAAAAATTATAAAATTGCATGCGTATGCTGCACACTCAACTTTTAGCGATTACAAATTTCCTACTCAATATCATAATCGATTTATAAATTTCACTGAAACTCGCATCTTAAGATTTTCTTATATAATATGCTCAGAATAGATAACCGCCACTACATTAAAACACTACTATATATTTTTAATTGTGCGCATCTGAGCGTTCTTACCGTAATATTATTGTAGTGCGCATATTATTTATTTAATAAATTAAAACAAGTAAATGCACTTTGAGTTATACGGATCATTCTTTTTATTATTTATTTGTTGTAAGAGTGAGCATCCAAAGTGAAGAATACCCCTGTTTCAGATAAAGCAACCATATCAGTGGCAGCCACAAGTCGTTCCCATCCAGGTGGCTATAATTGGTGACACAGCTATAGCAGCGGTTCCAGGAGAATTTACGACGATGTCTGGAAGGAGGTTAAGAGCAGCTATCTCCGACGTAATGGTGGAAAGCGGTGTTTCAAGTAATCCTAAAGTGATCGTCGCAGGACTAAGCAACATTTATAGTGATTATATTGTCACGTACGAGGAGTATCAGGTGAGGCGGTAACTTAGCCAGCTTATGCAGCTATGGCTTGTTGAGATACAGAAACAGAAGAAAAATTTTTGCTATAGTATACAGTAGATAGTTATATATTTTACAAGTCATCGATGAATTAATATTTTTGCATGTAGCACACTGCAAGACAAGAGAGGTTGATAGTAAAAAGCTACCCACTACTGAAGAAGGGATGAACCAACTGGCAAGTTGAACACTGTAGTAGTTTTTAATAGATTATCGTGTAACGTCAGACAACTAACAAAGAGATTTCAGACCATAAGTGCCCGAAAGAAACAAACCTGCGAAAATAACAAATAAAAATTATGGTCGTAATTTAAATAATTTTCTATTAGCAAACTGAACCATTAGATAACGGATAAGGATTCTCTGTAATTAATAAGCAGGCCGATGTGCCTTCCAATTACTAGAAGTATGAAGCTCTACGATTTTCGTTCGAGACATTATTTTATGTACTGAATGTCAAAAGCTTACACAACACTTGCAGTTAATTAACTAGGGTTCAAATATTTATTAAGGTGGTGAACTCAGAACTTCGTTAAACGAGGAGTGGGGCTGGTTTATATAATTTTAATTTGTTGTACCAGTTAACATTTCGAGAACATCATTATTATACAGGTTTTACTTTTATTATACCTGGGTGTATCATGAATATGCAAATTTTAAATGGTTCCTTTTTCGTTGAAGAGGGAATAAGCTTTTTAGCCAGTTCTATCAACAGCCACATATACGAGTAGTAGTTCCTTAATTAATTTGTGCACTACGATAACATCTTAGAACAAGTTTTCTATTGGGTGGGTAATCGCTTATAGTATTTCTTTCACTCGCAACGTTTTTCTTATAAACACTGGTTTTGCTGTGATTTATTAACAAAAGCGTTTCGTTTCAGCTTCAGCGGTATGAAGCCGCCTCTACAATATACGGCCCTCATACGCTGGCGATTTATATACATTTGTATAGAAAATTAACCTCTGCAGTTTTACAGGTGAGCGTTTTTCTCTCATAATTTGCTACGTGTCAAATTGACACTAGAAAAAAAAAACTAGTATGCATTGCAACTGGGGCTTGGTAACATTTTTCCGCTAAACAAAAAAAATGTGTCAAAATTGACAGTAGAAAAAGCGACTTGAGTTCTTGCCTGGATGGTGTAAACATCAACGCTAACTGAATTGCAACCAAGATATCCAGGGGATATTCTGGAATTCTTCAGTGGATTGAATTCATTGTTAGTGAACTGGAGAAGTAACTGTTGGATTGTTGTTGTTAATTTCTCCTACCGGTAACGGGATCGTTTGAGCACCATCATAGGCGTGCGATTGTCGTTGAATTTTGAAATTGGATTTTATTTGGAAACCCTTAGCGATTAAGGTAACGTTACAAACATTTTAATTTCTTGAGTGTTGTAGGGTTTTGTGGGACGGGTTAGATAAGCCTACGTGCTTGTTCCCGATATTTTTTTTGTTCCTCCTATCGACGTCATACTGATAATACTGGAAATTGTTACCTGAAAATTTAATAAGGGAAAAGTACTTACCTGTGTCACGCTACGAAGGTGGTTTCTTGTGATTTTCGAACATTCTCTTGGAAGGAGGCCTGATTAGCTGAAGGATTCGTGAGCAAGGATACTTACCAGTATACATTAACAAAATCGTTATTTAGTTACTAAAGATTGCCGTTAGAATTGTTGTGATTTTCTTTTGCTCCTTTATTTTGTGATCATTTAAAAAGATCAATCATTTAATCAATTGAAATTGTACCTAGCTTTGATCATTTGTTATACGTTGAATAATTCCGTTTTTTTCTTGTCTCTTTTGTTAAACCTCAATATTTTGTGATAGATTCTTGTTTAAGCCGACGGGAGCCCATTTCTGTTTATACGATTACTATACGCGTTGTCCTAATTAGGCTACAGAACGTTCGCGCTGTTACGTCTGGCCAGTACGAGCATCGCAGCGGCACGTCGTGGATAATTCTGAAATTTCTATTAATATTTTTCTTTATTAAGCCATCGTTCTTTCCTTCTTGCCTCCCGAGAGCTAGACAAGTCCATATTAATCAGATAAATAATATTTTGACAAGTAAACTAAGCAATGTGTGCAACTGGATCCCATTTCTTGTAAATTGCAAATACACACCATCTTGTATATTGACTTAGTGGTATCATTATATACTTTTTTTTTTAATCTGCGTTGTAAATCTTGTAAAATTGCATTTCATCTGACCTGGTAGGGGTTGAAGCGAGATAGTGACAAGACTTGAGAAAGAAAAATTCTTTAAACCTACCTGGCGTCCAATTTTAAAAATAATATAAATAGTTAAGACTGAAGGGTAAATTTAATTCTTTTTTTATAAAGATTTTACGACCCCGACCCTTCTCCACTCAGCTTGGCCGAGCCCAGGTCTCGAACAAGTAAACGCGTAGCAAATTCACCTTAAATCTTACTTTACATCAGGGGTGCCTACTTATTATCAAACGGTTGATACACTTATATAGTAATAGATTAGAGTAGGTTTTGTTTTTACAATATTTTTACAATAATTATGTAGGTACATACAGCTATAAGTACTTGAACGTATTGAATAGTACTGTTCAGATTTTTTTGTGTTGGTTTTAACAGCTTATTACGGCACGAAATATGCCTACATACCCTTCGCTGCACAGAAATTTGAGGTAACATTTAAATAAATTAAGTACAAAGTTCGTTCTAAAGAGAGGCATAAAACTAACCCTGCGACTGAGCTAGTACGTGACGTAGAAAACAAAAGTGGGATAAGTATGAAACCTGAATTTCCAACGAAATCGGATGAAATTGACCCTTGTCGTTCCATTTAATAAGCTAGCAAGCAACTGTTGCAGGATATAATGTCTTAAAAATAAATCATTTTATGCTTCTAACACAGATTACTTACGTCATCCTATGAATTCCTACGTGACTTCTCACGAGAGGCTAGCACACAAACTTTATAATAAAATAATCTATTTGAAATTTTGCCATTTCGTTTCCGCCAATAGGTTTCTACAACCAATATGAGTGCGTCTGACACAAAATTAAAATTTCGTGAACAGGTCCCTTGTGCTTTGAGTGTACTTATGTCATTTAAAACTTTAAATATACCGACGGGCTGGATACGAACTAATAGGTATAACAATCATAATAAAAATAGAAAATCATGGGAACTACTATCTTACTGGGGATCTTGCGAACATTAAAGTCATTTAAATCTAACATTTTCAGTAAAACTACAATATCTGTATCATTTTACAACTTTATATTTATTAAGATAGCCAGGCTTCCTAGCTCCAATATTATACTTCGTGGCTTCACAAAAATTGGACCCCTAGGAGGCTCTTAGTTTTCTAATCAAGGCGTATCTATATAATAAAATCCATGTGATGTTCTTAATAAAATATGCATTTCTTACAGTAAATACAATAATAATTACAATTTAAAAGCTGCATGTAATCTAGAAAATAAGTTTAGCATCTTTATGTATTTTTTGAGGCTGAGAATTTGTAATTTTTCCGTAGGATCAAGACGTTAAAGTAGGTGAATCACCACCTGACCTTTCTGCAAATCTAATATCACTTGTACCACCTGTTCTTTTTGACTTGCCCGGCTGGAAAAAGGAATTTGGGCAATGTACGCAGCAGCCTCCTTCAACAGTTAGGATTGGAGATACAGTTACTGTAAAATTTGTAAGTATTTAGTCTACTAATTTCTATAATAATTTTTAGGTTAGTCATAACTAGAATGACATGTTTATTAATTTATGCAAATATGAACTTTACCGCATACCTGACCTGACCTGACCTGACCTCCACAAAAGATTTTTTCCTTATTATTTTTCATTTTTAGCCCACTTTTTGTTTTTGTATGTCTGTGAATTTCTATTTATCGGCTTATTTTGCGGATTTGTGTTGCTTATTTTACTTTTGAAATTACATTATTTTGTATGTTTTGATAACTAAACGTTTTGTGAATAACCGTGTTTCAAATAAACTACAAATAGCAAGTTCTGCATTTGATGATAATTATAATGCTCCTAGTACTCTATTAACTGAAATAAATCGTTACGTTTAAAAGAAAGAAATCCTGCAGTTTGCTAATAACCTAGTCTATCACAGAAATTGTGCAACTGACTGCAGCCCGCTAGGCGGTATTTCTTGAACTTGAACAAATTTCGTAGTTCTTCGTTGCACACCAGACGTTCTAAATAAACTTAAAGGAAAAAATTCGATTGACATAAATCAGTCAACTTAGGAAGTCTGTCAATGCTTCCTCGACGTCTTATCCACCGATCTGGGAATATGTTATCCAAATGCAGTCAAATCAGCTCTAACATGTAGCAGGGCACTGGCTTCTTCAAACCAGATCAGAAAATGAGTTTGCCATTGCGCATCGATCTTCATCGGGCCGGGAAATTAATGTACAATGTCAGGTACAATATTGTTACGACGTACGGGTTCGATACTCCGGATTTCTGACTTAATTTCGTTTATTTAAGCACTTGTACTGAGATACATTAAATCTAAAAACAACTAGTTCAAAACACTACTATTTTTACCCTAGAAATTCAGTAAAGCACTATACTGCATATACTAACACTAAAAACAACTGCTTCATTAAGCCTTTCGCTCGGATCTCGCTTGATTAACCAATATTCGAATTCAGAACTCCTCGCGCTATTTCTACTTGGACTATTTTTTCTCTCGTCGAACTAAAGTCCCTAGATATATTTATATATCTAGGGACTTTACGTCGACTATACTAGAAAAGACATCTCCCTACCACTCTTCGTTAGCATGCAACAATATTATCACGCAGTAGGTTCAGGGACATACCTTATATTTCCGTGAACCATAAACCAATAATGTGTTGATCACTAATACCTATAAACATGGGTTGATACTCATTAGTAAGTCCAGATAACATTTCAGCATCAAAAAATTCATCTACGATAGAGTTGTTCATCCCTGCAAGCGACATTTGGATATATAAACTCTTCTGCTCAAACCTTTATTTTCACATGCTTTCTCGAGGTTCTCCCACATTTCTTTTTCTGTTTTGCAACTTCTAATGTGCGGATAACAATAAGTTGTCACCATAAGCCCTAATTTTGCCAGAGCCTTCTGGTAATTTTTCAAACTTTTACTTTTTCGGTTGTATCTCCAATGGGAGATACAGCAACAGCATACCAAACATTAAAATATTTTAGGTACAATTCCATACCGAATTTCCAAATTTGATAGTTTTCCCGTCTAACACTAGTTTAGGTATGAATAGGCTATGAGCGCATACCACTTTGCAGCGCCTCGCAGCGGGTAACTCACACTTCTCGTGGGTAATCCTAACCTATAGCCGGAAGGTGGTTAATCACAGAAATGGATACAGTGATATATTTTGGTTTATAAAGCATAAAACTTGATCATCATACTAATACTAAACAGCAATATTTATAGTTATACAGAATACCTTACCTTCGTCAAATAAAGTTAAATTTTGCACACTCCTAGAACACAGTCTTCCCGAACATATGTATCCGTTTCTTGCGGTCGCATCTTATTTTTGAAATGTATGTAAGTGTTTACATGACACGGTGTTTCTTCATGTAGGTACTGCACAGTGTCGCATGCTACTTTAAATCTCAAAAATCACTAGATAAACACCAAAATGTATTTGAAACCACACTTGGGAGTGGCGACAGCACATCGCATACGGAACAACACTGTGCGTTGTATTACAAGTCTACAAATAAAAACTCAGAAGGCCGTGTTTTAGTTGTGTGCAAAATTCGGCGATGGTCCGATATTCTGCACAATTAGCGCAATATTAAGTAGAATGCCTTACCTACTCATTTTCTCTGTGGATGCTACTAATCCACAATTTGCGACGTTCTTCTTGAGGTTTGGATGGAAAGCAGTAAAATTTAACCGATTTGTTTATGTTTGCATAACTTGCAGTCCACAACGAAGCAAATTTGTTTACTGACTCGCAAAGAGCATACATATTTTTCAGCACTCATTGATTACTATCAAATAATACTGATCTAATCATTAATCACTAGACAGGCATACATAAAAGAATTACTTAAGTTAGGCTACCGTAATTGCAACATACACCATACAGCTGTCAGCTAATGTGAATTGTTTACCCACATATGGTGGCGCCACTTGAACGTTTGTTCATAGCCTATAGGAGGAAGAAATGCCATGCTTGCTACAGACATTTTTAAATGTCTGTAAAGAAAGAAATACCGCATACAACGAATGGATAAACCAATTGTTAGTATAGTGTGGATTCAGTTTAGAAACAGTAGTTTTATATTATACCAGATTAACGTTTTCACTTTTGTTAATGTTGGTAGTTACAACAAGCAATCACATTTATTCTTCCAGCGTACTTTATATGTAATAATAATACATTCATAGGTATCTAGTTGAACCTTACAAATAGATGACTTCCAACAAAGCACAAGCACCAGCTAGACATGCTACTTTTTAGCTTGGTTTTGAGAAAAAGGACCGTATAAAAATCAAAAAGTTTTTCCACTTTGGACAGCGCAGTACGGCTCGTTGAAAAGCTTACGTTCGGCAATAAATATGTCGAAGTGATAAACAGTATTTGTGGTCGTCGTGACGGCTTAACGCGTATAATCTTGTCGAAGTGCCAAACCGAATTTCGATAAATGACACTAACAGATGACAAAAAAACAAGTCAGTGATGTTTGAACACCCGACCGGTTACGTGATCGCAGGCGGCAGCCCTGAAACAGTGACGTTACTATGTTTATAATTCTCTTTATAGATAAGGTACACTCAAGAGTGGGCCTAAATTAACTGTGTAAACAAGTATATACGTTAAACGATAACATAAAATAAGGTAAGCTACAGTAGACGTTAACTTTGAGGACAAACCAATATGCCCATGACAGACAGGTGCAAAATTAGTTTCTGCGCCAAAAACAGCTCCTGAAAATAGTATACTTTCTATGGAAGGGTGCAGAAAAAACTTACTAGTTAAGAGCAGCCGTTTTGCAGTTTCTTGCGCAGTTAACAATTTCTTTTTGCAGTAAGTAGTGAGTTTGTTAATATGTAACCTGTAATTTATAAATCTAGGACTCTATTCAAGAATTGACGCGTATTGATTATACGAAGATTATTCGTAAATTAGTACTCGTTTGCGCCTTAGGGAGGAGCACTTTCAAATAGATTACCGTTCAAGATCTAACCCTTTGCGTTGCATTATTATGTAACAAACTTGCAATAATAGCGAAGTTGAGCCAGAATAAACACACTAGTAGGTGTTAACAAAAATTCGTCGGCCGTAACTATCTCAGTGGAGACGGACTGGGTTTAAAGAAAATGCAATTAAAAATGGGCGCCACGCAATTTTTACCCTGACGTACTCGGCAAACCTAGCCGAAAAAATGCGAAAATTTATCACCGTTTTATTTTAAAACAACTCTGTTTAAAAAAATAGCACTAATTACAGGTACCTAGGGGTATTACTCTTGTTACCCATAAGTGCACAGATCAAGGAAAATTAAACACGCGCGAGAGAGTTATTTGCCCTAGCACGGCAGAACAGAACGATCAATATCGATGCAGTGCCAGATATGCTACGAGTAGCATTTAAAATTTTACTAAAAAGTTAACCACCGCGAGTACCCGGGTAGTGTACTGGCCAATGATGATGATTTCAAAAGAAAATCAAAATCAAATTGGAAGATACTTATTAACTGACAAAAAATACTCTAGATACTCATAAATAACCAACATAAAAATTGTCCGTGGGCCCAATACTCGTATTATAGCTAAATCATCTACAATAATAACTAAGCATAACAAAAAAATATTGATTAATAATAACCACCAAGCAGTTAAATGTACGTACAAATTATGGCTAGCAATGACCTTGTAAGTATACGCAAAATTCCTATAACGAACACCCACGATATTTAGAATGTACATACTTTTGATTGTTTCTTCCCGGCAAATGTCAGCAAAAGTAAATACACAAAAAAATCGTTAAGTAAGGTGCACAACCTTGCCTTTAGAATATGTGGCTTTTCAGGTGCTATTTTGCTGTCGGCTGAAACGTTCTGAACCAAAGCGGGGTTATATGTAGCCAGTAGTCAACCTTAGGCCAATTAGACTTCCCTCCGGTCTGTTTGTTCCTTCCCGTGCCGACCAGGGCCGATAGCTGATCGCTAATCGTAATGAACTCCAACACGGATGCTCCCTTGAAGTTCGAAGTTGACACAAAAACCTCAAAGGTAAAGGTGCAACCACAATTACAACCTTAATCTAATACAAAATTCCGTGACTGGTGGTGTTCGACCTTCGCCCGCACACAAGTGTAACTTGCTCTAAATCCCCAAAATGGCAAAGCACGAAATTAACAATGCCTGATGAACAATTCAAATTCATGAACTTACGATAACCCCAACGCAAACCTCAACCTAACAGGCAATTGTTGTCGGTGCAAGAATAATTGCAACCTTGAGATATTCATCGTCTGAGGAAAGAGGTGTATGAAAACAATGTTACGGATGAATAGTGTTCACAGATATCAATTATTGTAAGGTGCCGTTCTTTATTCAGCAGTTGGTCCGGACCTAATGACAGACGGCCGCTTTGAATGCTCGGCGTCCGCCGTCATGGCGATGTTCTCCTTCCAAGAAGAAATTACGTACGATACCAGCGCCGAATGGACATTTTCTCATACATTTCCTTCAATTAATGATAAATATCACAAAATCGCACAATTCTTGCTTTGAGAAACCTAATCACCTAATCAGCCCTAACTTGACAACATTTCAACTGGCGGCGTTCTCTATTTCCTTACACATAATAAACATCCATAGAAGCAACAAGGCAAAGCCAGCAGAACGTAACATTGCACATACAAATCACAACGGGAAGGACCCTTTCCGGTGACTACTCTCACTAGATAGATAAAGACCGCAATTGCTCGCAATTTTAGTGAAAATAGCAGCGGTAAAAAATGTTTATGTAGAAGACCGGATCAAACCTATTTGGTTTCTATGGTTTTGGTTTCATCCGCCATATTAGTGCAAAAATATGTACAATGAATTGCGGTACTGTAACATATTTAGTGACTGTAGACTACTCTATTAGCAAGCGCTCCACACGCCGCAAACGAGTACTAGTTTACGGGTGACCCTCGTATTTAACAAMCTTTGGGCTGTTTGCATCATCTGTGGTAGAGCACGTGTTCGAAATAAGGCGAACACCATATCTTAGATTAACATTTTGGACCGCTGTAATTCGTTTAAAATATGCKAATATTAGCGGTGACCTATTTAAAGAACTTAAGTAATACCGGGCTTAGCGAAGATGAGTTTGTCCTCATTTAGCTACATTCTCCTGAAAGTTGTAAAACCTCCAAGCTGCGGGTAATTCACTTTCTAATTTACGGTATAATGTGGTGAGACATACAAGTTCCTAATTTTTTTAACAATTAATTTGCTTATACATAACTATATTATTAGATGTTGTTTACTTCAAATCTTCTGTTCTGGTTCATGAGTAGATACTAATTAAGCGAGAAAATAGTTTATTAAGCAGTGGTTGCAATTAATGATCTAATTTAAGACAACGTTCATTTGAACTATAAATGTTAAAAGTCCGGTTCGGCGCAGAGAAAAGCTCAACATCTGTTTATGATTGTATTTATTGTTATAGATGGCGCCTGTACGTAGCGATCTAAACGATATGTCCCTACAATGAGCTTCAGAAGTGTCATTTTACTATCTCCGTAAACATGCTTAGATTAATTTTATATGGAGTTAGCTCGTGAGCTCGACCGCTACAACTTTTAAACCCGCTAAATCTGCCTCCGAGTATATGGCCCATGGAGTAATGCCGGCTTTAACTTGTAACTTTATATCTGCTCGTTCTATATAAAATTGCCGGAAATGTAGAAGCTGTTCTTATAAACCTGTTTCAAATCTGATGTCTCACAAATTTATTCAATGTAAGCCATGAAATAATATATTCTTGATTTGATAATTTTGACGCAAATTATTTTTTACGGATTACCGATAGGTGGCGCCCCATGTCAAGTGTTTAATTTTTGAATAAGTTAGGCACAATGTGACACAATTTTTTTATTTTTATTTCAATTTGTAAAACTACAAACATTAACTATTCAGTTTATCGCCATTATTATAAAATTACCGCGTAATATAATATAATAATAATAATAGTAATAATAATAGTAATAATAATAGTAATAATAATAATATAAGCATTGTTATTACAATGCTTATATATCGTAATTTAACACCGCACATTTATTCGTTTTTCTGCTCTAAGCGACCTTAAATTGCTCCAAATCGAATGTTAAACAACGAATTTTACAAAACTCAAAAACGCTTAAAAAGTAAATGAAACTTGTAAAACAGTACTTAATTTAAAAAATGGAACACCTAACCTTATCCGTGTTGTAACTGTTCAGAGCAGAGCTATTGTATGATCATTATGTGTTATATTTTGAATAAGACGATAAAATAATGTAAGTTGTAAGTTGCTGCCATCTATCGGTGTCATTTGAAACCTCTATCGCCATTTTGTAGCGTGGCAGATGGCAAAGTTCGCAATCCTTTTAAAAGTAATCCGTAATAAACTGGAAATATCTATATATTGAAGTTGCCTGTAGCTCAATTCTCATTTGTGCTTAAGTTGGAGTCGAGCATGTCGTAAATATTTTGAGAGAAGAAACTGCTTGTATTATTTATAGCTTTTACATAGTGGGTATAAGAAAACATTTTTATCTTATACCCCTGGCCTGTAATTAAAACAACGAAGCACAGACACTTTTTATTGTGTTTGGCCCTCTACCGTACTAGAACCTGTTTTAACACTTTAGACATTGACACATTTGCTCTTTCATTTCGCTTTAGAATTTATGGTATCTGTATTATCAGTAATATGTTCAAAACACTGATGATACTCACTCTAGCATGTAAATGCAGATGACGTTCAATGAACAAAAGTTTATAAAAGTCTTTACCGTTTCGTCGATTTCTGCCATTACCTAAATACACATGTATTGTTCTTTACCCGGAAAAAACATTTTTCTTACAATTCAGAAGTACAAAAAGAAAATTTAATAGTTTTGGCATTTCGTTTGATGACTAAGTAATAAGAATGTTGCGTTGCGAAAAAAGCTATTTCAATGCTTACTATATTAGGGATAATGTACACACCTCATATAATAGCTGAATGGACTAGTTTTATGTTTTCTTTTAATCCTAAGCGCGTGACGCAATTACTCTGTTTCTGATGTGAACCGAACAAACGTTTTTGTTTTCTCTCTTTATCCTTAGTTTAATATTAAACGGAAAATAATACAAAAGCCATTGCATCTGACATTTTATGTCACTGATCGCGTGATTACACTTTCACTTCTGTACAGTGTAGGTACATTTGATTACTCTGCGCTACGTTGCCAGCAAACGAAATACATTTAAAAATCTTTCAAATTACCACCTTCAGCTGAATTTTTCGATGTATTTTGACTGGTACACATAGCGCTTGTAAGTTCTTATTTGCCTTTAACGAAAATACTGTGTGGACACTAGAGATCATTGTCAAATAGATAATGGTGCACTCTGAGATACATGACAATCACACAGATCAGTCACTTAGCTGGGGTCTATACGCTAAATTAGTGTGACGTAGATGTCGGCCATTTTGCTGCGATACGTCAAGATCCGCGATCCAAACCAACCTACTTAGTCGTCATAATGTGCGTAAGGGAGTTCAGCCTTTAGTGCATTTTTTTAGTGTTAAAGAGTATTTTAAAGTGTTACTGTGTATGTTTGGGTAGCTTACACTACTTCGCTTTACTTAACAAGTATTACAAACCGAAATTACATTTAGATACAATGTATTGTTGAAAAGCTGAACATACACTAAGTACGTGTGTGGAACATTACAATTTACAAGTTTGACATGAAAATGGTAATGGGTTAGGTCCCTGAATGTTCCCGTTATAATGAGAGAGAAAAGTGTAATCTTTACAGCACTTCTTTTAGGTTGCTTTTAAACAATAGATTGCAACTGAATGTAATTTTGGTTTGTAGTACTAAATTATACGAAGGAACGTAAACTATTAAAAATACACAGTAACACTCAATGTTCAGAGCAAAATTATAGTATAATACAATATTTTGAAGTGTTATTGTATATGTTTGAGTGGTTTACATACCATACCTTCATTAAGTATTACAAACTGAAATTACATTAAGTTGCAATCTGTAGTTGTAAGATAATCTAAAATAAGTGCTTAAAGTTTATACGTTTCTCTCTTATTATAACAGGAACATCCAGGGACCTAGCACGTTACCACCTTCTGGTACAACATGTAAATTGTAATGCTCTACACACACACTTATTGTAGATTAAGCTTTTCGGCAATACCTACATTGTAACCAAATATCATTTACGTTTGTAATACTTGCTAAGCAAAGCGAAGGAGTATCAGCTAGGTACTCAAACATACGCAGTAAAACTTTAAAATATTCGTTTAACACTAGAAAATTGCACCAAACGCTTACCTCCCTTATGTTTTGTTTTGATCCAGGATCTAAACTAAACGTAATTTCGGTTTGCAATACCTGTGAAGCAAAACGAAGGAGTATAAGCTACTCAAATAAGCACAGTAACACTTCTAAATATTATTTTAAATCACAAAATTGCACCTAACACTGAGGTCTGCTACGCACGTTATGACAACTCGCTTTGTCAGGATCCAGGACTTTGACGTACCACAGAAAAATGGCCGTCATTACGTCAGCACTAACATAGCGTATTAGGCTTATGACGTATTTTAAACAGTGCCGATTAATTAAATACTAATAACATACGTAACAGTAATTTTGAATTTAATTCATTTGGTGCATTCAATACAGAACGAAGGGTAATTTAATGGACAACTGTTCATTTTGCGATTTTCTTTTGAGCAGAACTATAGTATTTATACTTCAGTATAGTATAACGCAACGTTACCCTACAAACATTTTTTGGTTTCAGAAACGTATTAGAAACATTCATTTTTCTCTAGAAACGTTTCACTTTTGATCTCAAACACATCACAGAGATGTTTAGAAAACAGCAAATGTCCTACCTCAGGAACATTTCATGAAACGTTGCAATCGAAACATATTGAAACATCACATACGAAACAGTTTGAAACATATGTGTATATTGCTTTTGCAACATTTCTGTGCTGTTTATTTCAAATTATCTGTAATGTTTCTTTAAATATTTATAATCCATGGACTTCTGTAAGAAAATTTGACTAAAGTCTTAAATAATTTTAACAATAGGATTGGGTATCTCCCCAAGTAATCCTTTTGTTAAAATTATCTAAGACTTTAGTCCAATTTTCTTACAGAAATGCATGGACTATATCATAATATTTGAAATTAAACAAAAACTAGAAACGCATACAAAAATATTTATTTAAATTTTATGTACATAAAGTAACAAGTGTATAAATGAATAAATAAATATGAAATGTAATAAACAAAAAATAAATTCTTAAATTAATAACAAGTGTATTAAGAATAAATAATTATAAAATATACACAATAAACAACAACAACAGAAATAAGCTACAGCTAATCAATAGTCGAGAATATACAAAAAGATAGACACTTTTATTATTTTTGAAACAAGATATTTAAGTAAATAAGATACATATAAGAGATTTATAAAAATAATGTAACAGCAATTGTACTAAACTGCTGATTTGCCCTCATCAAGCGTAGGGTGCCTTATCAAAACCAGTTGGAGACGTGGAGTTGAAAATCTCTGTCCGTTTCAAGTGTAAACTGTTTACGCACTGCATTTCTTAGTAACTGTATGATGTGCAAATCTTTAATCATATAATTGTTTTTCTTCCATAGTCCATGATAAACTTTTAGTGTATAGTTTTTCACCAAAAAATGCTGCAAACCTGTCAGGTACTGGTATGTCCTCCCAATAAAGAAGTATGTTTCCTGAAAATTACACACTACACTCACATTTAATTGGTAGTTCTTAGTAAAAGTTAAAAAATCTTAACTAACCTCGAAATGACGGTAACGTTCACACACTTTGTAACAGTTCAGCATTAAAAGTAAGTAAATGATTAATATTATAATAATAATAGGTACTTACATAGGCTGTTTCGCTGCTCTGCTTCTGCTCCATAATAACCTAACCTAATATAACGTCTCACAAAACACCACTACCAACAGCAAGCTTATTTGCGCATGTGCACAGATACGAATCATGTTCGTCCGCACGGAGATACACGAAATTTACAAATCAACAAAACTAATCGTTTCTAGAATGTGTCACACGCAATATTTCTGATTGGCAATTTTGAATCATATCCCAAATGTTTCATGTTCAAAATATAAATCGCGGAATGTTTCAGGAACAAAGAATAACGTTTCCAATTTGCGTTTCATTTCTGCACTTTATGTAGACATGAAACGTTTCTGGAATGTATTATGTTTAACGGGTATGCACTGTTTTTTGGCTATAAAATTGGAAGCATGCAATGTGGGTACAAAGCAACGACATTGGGAGTGCCTTGTGAAGCTGTTACGACAGTTGAAACAAAGTAGTGCAAGGTTCTATATTTAGCTCCCATGGAACAGCCTTTGCACAGGTGATTCGAAATGTACGTCTGTCATACGCTTCGGTAACACTACACTACAAAACATTTAAATTGAATAAGAACTGCAGACAAAAGAATACAAAGGCGAAGGATAACAAAGTTGAGAAGCTTGATACCCTTATACCTTTTTCTGGAAAATTGAAAATAATATACACAATTTGTTAAATGCGTGATGATAGAAACAATGACGTCAACTGGAAGTTGTTAGTGTTGATGGTGTGTACACATGTAGGGCAAAGTTCGATGTTAACCGAAAGTTTAATTATAACTGCCTTAAATGAATTCAGAAATTCGTCGAATAAGTATGATTATAACTAAAACATATTGCTGCGGATACACCGCAGTCCTATAAAGTAACCACTTAACAAACAGATAGATAGCTGGCTTAGGAACGATAAATGATGAATGATCTTTACATGACGATTAATCCAAAGTTCTCAAATTACCGCAAACCCGATCGATGTTCTAGACAAACTGCGAAGCTTGTCTGATTTAAACAGCGGTTCAGGGAAGAGCAAACGAAAAATGGTATTTAAAGGCTATCCAGGGAGTGTAGTAAACTAGCGTTTCAATTATTGGCGAATTGAATAAGTAGTGTCTTGGTTTGGTTATGGAAGTAAAGTTTGATTTCAGCAACTTTTGAATCCGTAACACTTAGGCGTCAGGAAGTAGATTGCGCATTTCTGGAGCATTTTATGATCGATAAGATATTGTTTCGTCTAGGATGTTAAGTAAATCGAATTAGGAATTCTCACTACATGCAATTGAGGAGAAACGAGTCTAGCGACATGGACATGTAATTACAGGAACTAAAGCAACTTACGCGAAAAATGAGAAATAGGTCGAGAAGAAATTAAGATTGAGCTAGTTGAAAACAAAATGGAACAAGGAAAAATTAGAAATGAAGTACTAACTGCTGTGAAACAATAAATAAAAGTTTTAGAGCAGAGTCGACACAGTGGTAGATAAGCTTAAGTAAAATCGAAAAAACTCATCGTTCCACGGGATAAGTTCGTAGTAACACGCGAATAGAGTCGATGAGTCGGAGTCGGAGAATATGTAGGTAATGCGCTGAAGTTACAAAATACAATCTTGACTATGAAAATGAACACTAAAGGATCTGTGTTTTTGCCACACAATCGGACTCTACAGGTTAAACCACCGCCGCATGATCTTCGGACGTCGTTGAGGCGACTGGAGAGGCAAACAATTGGGACAATGTACAGAAAGATACAGCTTCGGTGGTTGCTTCGCGTGGACACTACTTTGGAGAACACTTGCAGCAGTTGTTTCACGTACAGCTAAAGGCTCTCAGGCTGAAATTCAGTAAGACTGGATTTTCGAGTAGACATAACCACACTAATGCATATGACATCTCTAAGGGCTTCGCCCGAACTTGCTGTGAGAGGTGACACTGTAGAGCACTGTAAGGAATGAGCTTTTACGGACCAGACACTCTACGACAAGCAAAGCTCTAGGAAAAGCAACAAGACCTAGCAGGTGTCTCGTTACACTCGTTACACCTGTCGAAAATCAGGGAACTTTAAGAAGAGCTACAAAGTGGTGCTCTCAGCGGCCTTCACAAATCATCTGCAGCAGAAAAACTGGCATCAGGCGGTGTTCGTCTTCGTGAACTCGGCGTAATAACGTTGTCAGTTTCGCTGTAGCTGCATGTCAATGGGAAAAGTATACAAGTAACMGTGCGTTATGGTTTTTATAATAATAAAAGGAMAWCGCTTTATAATAAATTCCCATAATGGGAATGGACTTCATCTAAAAGTACGGACTTGCTTACATTCCAGAATAACGAATTCTGAAGTTTTGAAATGAGAGCTAAGCTACTTGCTTGTTAAAACACCAAGATTAATGGAGGCAGTGATTAACTAATAAACGTCATCACTGAAAACGATCTTAGGAGTTGCGTTGGATTGGTCGAACCAACTGAAGACCTATACACACCCTTGTTAGTTGCAAGAACTCCCATTTAGACAACCAAGACATTACCTGTGAGAGTCAAAAAGGATGACCACCGCAAACTGAATGACACAGAAAGACGGTTATTAGTTACCCAGACCTGACGACACATTGTCCACTCATTTTGAATCCACTTGCTTTTTCAATTTGAATTTAAAGAGTAGATACTGGCAGGTGGGGAAACATCCGCATGACAAGAGGAATACTGCGTTTAACACCAGTTTATACCAGCTCACTATAATGCCAGTTGGCCTATACAACACTCCGTGTAGGCTTTAATAATAAATAAAACGTGGACTTATGCTGAAAACCAATATAATATATCTAGACGACGTCATGGTTGCGAAGCGTAATCTTCAAGAGCGCCTGAGGAACCTGTCGGAGGTGTTCAATAGATATGGAGCTGCGGATCAAAAATTGAATTCAAAGAAATGGGMACTTTTACAGTAGAAAACGGAMATCCTTGATCACACTGTTTCAGCGGGCGGAATCCAGACGAGCCAAGACTAGGATAAGGCACTTGGAGGTTTGCCATGTCTTCAAGATATACACTAGTTTCCTAGCAATCTGCACCTGCCACAAGATTTCTGAAGGGATTTGTAAAGAAATATCCTGATCTTGGCCTATTCCCAACAGCACTGCAGCGTCCAGGAAGGCATCATAACAAAGCTGATGCTTTATCTAGCCGGTAGACGAGCGCGAGGACGTGTTCGAAGTCACCATCGAACAAAGCAATGAATGAACTTGAGGACGCCAACAGGAAGACTGTTTTATTGGTCCACGACCTGGATAGGAGAGGGTTTCCCTCTGGAATGCCCGACACTAAAGACGATGTGGGCCCAGTGAAAATTTTTGACAGTGGAAACGGATTGTTAAAAAGAGTATGGGGGAGCGCCGATAGGAATCATATGTGACCATGCTGTTAGTAGTTCCCAAGGAGCATATACCCTGAGGTTGGAAGAGGTGAGTGGAGAAGCATCGGGTGCTCCCTTGAGATTGTACAAGACTTTACAAAAGTGTGAGAACAACCTGAACAACCATTACTGGTATTGTAGGTGTCAGATTTTTCAAACGATGCATTTAATTGACTTTTGTTTATTATTCATTACTTTTGTTTAAATATGCCAAAGTATGCAGCGCAATTTTACAGATAAAAAGTAAAAAGTGCTCATTAATATACAATGTTATATAATGTTTTTAGCAACGCGAATCTATAGACACTGTGCAGGATAATGTCCGAGTAAAATATTTTATTGTGCGTTTTGTTTTTATAAGTAACGACTAAATGAAAGTAAAGTTTGTTTAAATGATTATGGTTTGCGATAAATTTCACCTGGGATTTAAACGGAACATACAGTTTCATCACATATACTTTAAACATGATGTTCCTCACACAAAAGCTTTTTGTTTATTGATTTACTTTCTATTCTAGGTAGCTGGACATCCTAGAAATAATTGGATGCACAATAAGACCTTTTTGACAGTTGAGAAGTTGGTAGGAAATGATGAATGGATTATTGTATCTACAGATGCTGACTGGGAGACAAAGTAAGTAAGAAATAAAAATAAATTCACTAACAAACAATAAACAAATGATTGACGATCTTGCATATGATGGCCGAATATAATTTTCACGATAGTTTTTTCAAATCTGTAATAGCTATTCACGTAACAAGGGCGCAATAAGGAAAGTTTAATTACATTATAAAGCTTGATGTTCGATTTGAAAAGTGATATTGCACTTTACTAGCTTAAATTGATCTTATATATGAAGAATATTTTTATCATTCGACAAAGTTGAATATTTTACTCGTTCCAATATTTGACAGATGATGACAATTCCGTATTTTTGCAAGATTTCGTAAAATTCCTTACAAGCAGCTTAAAATTATTATTCAAAGGAAGAAAAAAAAACAGTGAACAGTTATCTTTACACGTTTGATAGGTTAAAAACGTCTGAGATGAAATCTGACGTCTAATCATACATATAGTAGCCGTGAAAGTCAGTGTAAAGCAAACGGGACTAGTCTGGTAAAGAGCCATTTTACGTCCTCTGAACAGTGTCCGAAATGAAATAGTTACAGTGAAGTCTTACATTAAGAAGCATCATTAGTGCTTGCTATTATTGTCTTATATATCGATGAAGGGTCCTGTAATGGTTAAACAATTGTATTACACTGCTAAGGAAAATCTGAAAAGCTGCTGAATCCATAGATTATAGCTAGTAGCAGAATAAGCTTTCACGATATGATATACAATAAAGTTAGTGACCGAAATACAGCTTCTATACTAAAACCATCTCATCATGTTACGACGAATATTTACAAATATTTTGAAGTTATTCTTTTATATTTATTATATAAAAAAATCTTTCCAAATGAAATCGAAACTAATATGTTCACCTATTGTATATTTTTGAGCCCTTGTTCAGACTTAATGTTTTTTCATACATCACTTAATTTAAAGTTTTAAATTAGCAAGAATTTGTTTACTTCAACATTAATTTGTTTGAACGGTAAATTATGTTTATACTCGTCCGAGTGCTTATTAATACGTAATGTTTTCCATGAAACACATTCCTTTTAATGAAATACACTCGACGTCACAAATACCTAGAAGGTGGAGTAACTAGCAACTGAAATGCTCTCTCTTAAACGCACAAATGTAGTTTTCAGTTCAGAGTATCAAAGATAACAGTGCAGATCCAGAGAAATTATTACCATTGTTAGCATATACCGCCGATCTATTATAAACTGATGTGAAAGTAATGCTCGTACGAAAGTAAAGCATTTTGTTTAAATTTATATTGGGTGTTCAATTGAAAAAGTCATTAAGTACTCGTAGATTATGATCTTGACCGACGAAAACGGAGCGAAAAAGGGACGCTTTTGCAGTCACGTCTTGTCTTTTTGTGAGATTATATTGAAGTTTATTAATAAATTATTAGTCATTAAACGGTCCAGGCCTCAGTTTCTATCTAAATTACTTCCATTTGGTCAATTCTGAGCCACCTGAAAACCTATGCAAAAACACTAAAAATTGATGAGTTGGCAGTTGACAGCCGTCGCAGGTTGCCAACTTTCTAGCTCTTTCCCACCGTTTTTTCCTGCTTTTACCTTATACTTCGACTATTGCGTTGGTTCAGTAGGAAACCTTTCAGCATTCGACAGTTTAATTCTAATTATTATAACTGTCATATATATTTTTGTGAAGCTACATACGAGAAAATGTTAGTCATCGGCGACTTTTATGACTTTTTTAAATGAACACCCGATATAACAGCACGACACATTCTCGTACGTTTCCGCTATAACTTATTCCTTTGGGCCTGCTAGAACTTCTGTTTTATGTTGGAATCGTAATGCGGTCAATATAAAACAGGTTAATCGCAGTGCTGCATGTATTATCAAATCGATTGTTCCTCTACAGATATAAGTGAACTAAAAACAGAATACGAACTAGACGTATTTGCAGACTATTTCTAATGTCACAATTTTGGTTGTGAGCTTGGTGTATTTTGGTACGGTCATGACAATGCAAATTTTATGACTATTAAAAACATCTCTAAACATTACTAAATATAGCTACAGGTCATGCTTTTTCTTTTCAGGTTTATGTGGAAACGCAGCAAGCAGTTAGTAGCTGAAAGTGAAGCAACGGTAGAGTGGACAACCGATTCAAACACTGAAGTAGGCATATATAGAATACGTCACTTTGGTTATTATAAGTATGTACTTGGTGGTATCTTCCCATATGAGGGTATCACTGACAACTTTAATGTTGTTTGAGATTACTATGATTATGGCCTAGAAAATTATGTATTGTGATATTGGTCTTGCCATACAAATGTAATAAACATTCTCAAATAAGTACATTTATTGTTTATTCTTCACAGCAAACGTGCATAGTTAATATGCATATGGGTCTGTCCCACTACTGACTCACCTAGGCCAACTGTGGATTGGACCGTTTTACCCTTTTACAGCTTATCAACACCATACAAAACAATAATGAAATAATAAATATCGCCGGGAGTGATGTTTTCAAAAGTGTAGTGATAACTACGTTCGCACTTTTCAGTGAATATTGAAACAAGTTTTTCTTCATGGGTAAAAGAAGTATTTAAAGTACTTACTGCTTTTATACCGCCCTATGACGAGGCTGGTACAAAGCTGTCAACATCGGTATCGTGTAGAAGATAGCAGATTACTAAACTTCCAAGTCTAAATCACTTTCCGGTGGGGTATAAATTACACTTTTCCGACACCATTTTATTTCCAAGCTGTCGCTTGCGGATTCAGAAACAAAAAGTTAATATGTGGAAGGATGAATACCAACTGGTCTTGTTGGCTCCAATACGCAAATAACAACTTGTTTTCCAGTTTTATCCGAGCTGTTTGGGCGGTGGAGTTTTTTCCAAACAAACTCAGAGGCGTGGTGTTTCGGTAATATTAATTTGTTAAATTAGGTTTTAAAATTTCTTAGACGTTTTGTGTTATTTGTTTGACTACCATTAGTGTTGAGTTAATTACGTTTTATTGCAAAAGTGTGGTTTGCAGTTTTGATAAAATGGATAATGGGTAACTTAACCAAGCGGCTGCCGTCCATGTTGAATAAAAAGCCCGAATCAAGATAATTTGCTTTAAATTAAATCTTCTTCGAGTTCTTATTTAACGTACTACCTCAGTATTTTGCTGGTTTCCGGTTTACTCGTCTTTTTGTAGTTTGTAATGGAAATGATTAATAATACAATCTTAGTACGAAATATTATCTGAGAGAACATAATTGTCCGCCACGATTTAGAAGATTAAGATCAGACGCTTGTAGACAAAAGGATTCGTCGCGCTCTTACAAGCTAAAATAACTTAAAATTAACTTAAAATAATATCTTGTAATATTAATCGATTGCAGCTGTAGAGTTGAATATGCAGCGGCTGTTTTATGGTTTTATTTGTAACGTGAACAGTTTATTATACACTTCTACATAATACGTACGACTAAAACGGTCTTAAACTTAACCTCTCTCTTACATATCCTCACACCCTCTTCCCGCTTTTCATCTGCTACGTTGCCAAATTATTCAATTATCTTTACAGCAGTAGGTATAAAGTATTTTCTCTTTCAGTTTTGACATATAAACACGGATCATTTTCAGATCTGGGTCGATTTTGACTTTATTAAATTAATTTAATTTTGTGATCCAGCAGTACGGTTTTAAACCATACAAATATTTAAGCTTACACACTAGGTTACCGTTTGTAGAAAAACCTGGCTTCAGATCTCCATGCAGATAAGCTGATTTGTCATCCATTTGTTCTGCTATTACATTCTTGTGATAGATTCTAATGATTTATTACCGCAAGTAGAACCCTTATTGTTGATAGCCTTGCAACTGGTTTATATATACTTTCATAATCAAGTCCTTTAATTTGCATGAACCGCTTAGCAACCAGTCTTGTTTAAATACTCATTTGTTGTCGATTAATTTATCTTTTCAGGATTTATTTACCAGTATCCATGCCCTTCCAATATTTATAATCAAATGATCAAACGAACTGAACTGAACTGAAATGAAGTCCAAGGATGTTTATCTATTTAAATATGTAGTCCGTGATCTCCGCGCTCTCAGCCCCCACTCTCTTCCTAGTATCCGGCTTACCACGCCAGCATCATTTTATTTTAAAGATATCTTAGTTTATTTGTAGAATTCACAAAATATGAGGGTGGGTGAGAAAGGGCTATAAACATCCTTGGACTGGACAGCTCGAGTGATCGAACTTCACTTCAGGTCAGTTCGTTTGATCATTTGATTATATTTCACCGTCCAGTCCAAGGATGTTTATTTATTTAACTATGTAGGTGTTTAAAGATAAAATTGTGAAGTTTGCTAAAAATAAATATATTGATCCCAAGTGATTGATACAAAAAAAAGTATATGACGTAATGCTATAAAAAACAAAATCATGACCCAAGTATGGCTTCAGCAAAAGATTGACCAACTAGTGGCCGGGTGTAGAACTTAGCAAATGTTGCGGATCTTGCAGTCCAACCGGCTGAATTTTTTATTTGGTCTAATGAAAGACCCAATCTAAATGCTGCCGATGTTGCAGCGTGACGCGTTGAATGGGGTCTGAAAATATTTGTGTCAATACATGCTAATGTCAAAGTTTCTTTCACCCACCTAAGTTTGTTTGGAGGCTCTTCTGTGTGGATTCTTGTAGGTGATAAATAAGAAATCCTCTTCAATATCACGAAGATTAACAGTCATTTGGATGTAATCTTCCAGAACAGACTTGATGCATAAAGAAGCCTTGCCTGAGAAGATTGGGATTTCCAGACATGCTTGCGGGTGTCCTACATTAGATGTTTTGATTTTAACGAGATAGTTTGCAACCTTTGACCTGCACCCAGAACTAAAAGGGTGACCAGCTTTAAAGAACTGTTTCAAGGTAATCTAGAACCTGGGCAGGATTCCAGGTGAAAGAATAACGAGGTTTTGGGGGTCTCGACCGGGAAATATCTTTTATGAAACGCTTAAGCAAAGGATTTTCCCCGATATTAACTTGCAGAATGAGAGACATTGTCGCTCTGTGTGAGTTGAAGGATCCGTATGCATTGTTGCCTTGATCTAGTATTTCTTGTAAAAATATTAAGGCATAATTTATACCTGCGGAAAAAGGACAGATCCCTTTTTTGGTAACCATAACCTGTATGTAATCCCATATTGTCTTATGGTGGAATCGGCGAGTGACCTTATGGAAGTATCAATGGTGAAGTCCGGTACATTAGATGCCCTTAGAGCTTGCCTATAACCTGCAAGCTACCAGGGTAAGATGCTCCGCCATAGGGTGGTGGTCCTTGCTGTAAAGTGAAGTTACTAAATCAGTTCTTGGATAAAAGAACAGAGGTTCGGAAATTGAAAGCTTTATGAAAAGTGGAACCCAAACTTGAGAATGCCAATAAGGTACTACTAAAATCCCCTCTGTTCTGTCCCTTATGATTTTCTGCAGTACTCTTAAGATTAATACAAAAAAAGGCATAAAAGTTTATGCTCTGCCATGATACTGTAAAGGCATCCGAAGTATAAGCATCTGGGTCCTGAAGCCAGGATATATAAATTTGGCATTTAAAATTGTCTTTTGAAGCGAAAAGGTCTATCTTTGGTTTTCCAATTTCTTTTACTATTCTGGAAAATGCAAAATTTGCCAAAGACCATTCTATTTCCGGTCTCAAGGCCCGGGATTCTTCGTCTGCCTGCTAGTTATCCTCTGTATTGATGTAGGCCGCAGATAACCATAGATTCCTGCTTTCGCACCACTGCCGTATCTTTTTTAGAGTATTTAAATTTCGATGCTGAACACTGCCCATGCAATTAATGCAAGCTATGGCACTAGTGTTGTCAGATCTAATAAGGATATTAGCATTTCGGGTATTTTTTGCAAAACACTTAAGCCCCATAAATATTGCTGCAAGCTCGAGCATGTTAATATGAGAATGCCTGTCAATTTCTGTCTCCCACCCATCGGATCGCTCCGCAGCGCAGTAAGCTCCCTAACCCGTCAAAGAAGCATCAGTAAATATTTCCAACTGGAAAGAATCTTGTTTTATTTCGTTAAACCCGTGGTTCTTTATCCGATCTCTCTTGTCTAAAGGAAGTTCTATGCATAATGAATGAGAGCAAATAACTAAGCCCAAGAATTTACACTTCTTGGATGGTTCTAGCGAACTTTTTAATCTGTTAATAATAAAGCCGAGAGATTCCAAAAAAAGTTTCCCCAAATATTTAAAAAGTCCAGAGAATTAACTTACATACCATTGCTTTGGTATATAAGCAAAACCAGTTCTGTGCCGTGTTGTCTACACTAGACCTAAACTGCACTGATGAGCTGTAATGACAGCGAAATAGTACTATCTGCAGTTGGTTGAGGTGTAGACAGCACAGCATAGACATGCATTTTAATGTAACTATATTCCTTAACCTTAAGTACTGAGTTACAGGTTTGAGAATTTTCGTAAACATATAGGGAGCTGATGCTAGGCCAAAAGGAAGGCAAGTGAACTCGAAAAGCTGTCCATCAAATATGAACCTCAAATATTTTCTATGATATTGGGCAACAGAAACTAAAAAATAAGCATCTTTTAAATCGAATGTTGACAAAAACCAGTCCTTTTGAATCAGTCTTAAAACTGTACGTATATGCTCCATTTTGAAGTGAGGCGCATCGATAAAAGTATTGAGCTGTGATAAATTTAAGATAAAGCGCTTTCCCCTACTTGATTTGTCAGTAAGAAATACCCTAGACAAAAATTGGCCAGGAACTTGTTCACCTTTAATTATTGCTCCACAAGTTTGTAATTTGGAAATTTCATTTGTGGTTAGATCAACCTCCGAGGAAGAGCAGGGATATAAAAATGGGGGGCACCTTTGCACTGGCAAACTATTAAAGGGTAACTGATAACCCCGAATACAAATTAGTATTATTTTGTTAGAAGTTATTGATTTCCACTTTTCATAAAATAAACTAAGTCTGCCAGCATATGGCTGCTTGCTTACTTCAATTATTTCCTCCTCCCGAATATCTCTCGGTCCTTGCTTGCAGTTGTCGGGATTTGGTTGCTTTTACTTTCTCAGMTAAGTCGGGCCCGATCAGGTCAGTAGGGGGAGAATTAAGTAGCATATCAGCCGTACTCTTATTCATGTAAGAAAAAATTAATTTGCGCCTTGACATGGAAAGGTCATAAAAAAGAGATAATAATATTTTGCTCGAATGTGATAGTTTTTGACAAGTCTACTTTAACTGCCGATGAGATATTCTCATTATCATTCAAGATTAAATTTAAACCCTGTCCGAGAGCTGACATGCCCCTGCCCAGGCAATGTTGGAACTCGACGTACGCAGAGTCCTTGCTCTGCATATGAGTTGGTAAAATAACCTTAGCCTCCGGGTTGAGGACGGGAGGAGCCAAAAACGTGCAATTCATAGGAATATTGTAAGAGTCCAAAAGAGAGGATATTTCATCCTTAGGTAAACCCGTTGCAACATTGGAGACCCACCACGATGCCAGAGCATCATGTAGTTTAACAGCTAATGTTTCCTTGTTGTTAGGGTCCTCTCCAAGTATTTCTAAAAYATCCTCAGGCAGCTCAACGTCATTATAAATCACCAACTCATTTTCTTGAGTGGAATTAGACTGGTGCGGAGTCACACCGCGCGGGCTGAGCATCGCTTGCAACAGTGTTCGCCGCATCGCACGGRTTGTGGGACTACTGACCGAATCCTCGGAATTTGAGCTGGTACGGGGCGAACGCCCTCGGGATCCATGACCACTTGAAGTACTCGGGTTGTCACTAAGCGGCGAGCGAGATCGAGACGGGGACAGATGACTTGATTTTATCAAGTTCTCTAAAACATCTAGCCGATTCATGAGATGTCTACGAGAAATTTTTTCTCGGCTTCGAGAACGATGTCTCTTCGTCCTTCCCATTCTCCGTACCTAACCTAATAAAATACTATTCGTATTATACTCACGTAGCGCAGCACAAGAACACAAATGATGCCGGCGTGGTAAACAGGATACTAGGAAGAGAGTGGGGGCTGAGAGCGGGAGTTTTCAACCTTTAAAATATTGTGCGTGAGAGTGCGGAGATCACGGACTACATAGTTAAATAAATAAATATCCTTGGACTGGACGGTGAAATATAATCGCTTTAACTCTTTGCTTCTTCCAGACTTTCAGGTACTCTTCTTTCTTCTTGATCCTCGTGACCAGTAGTTTTGTTTTGTTGATTCAGGCTGTCGTTTACTTCCACAGTGTTATTTGTTTCCACATTTTCTTCAGTTATCTTTCATTCCTGTATTTCATCCGGCATCCAATATCCCGTCAAATCTAATTTCACAAAATATGACATCCCTAGCATAAACGATCTTTTTGTTTTCGGGGTCCTATAGTTTAGATACATTATGAGCATATCTAACCATAAAGTTGCGCTGTTTACTTGAATCGAACTTTTTTTTTATTTTTTCTTTGGGTACATGAGTACAACCAAATGATTTTAGATTACTTATATTTGGTCTCATTCCATAATACAGCTCAGCAGGTGTTACCAAAAACTTTAATGCACTTGCTGGGCTTCTATTTGTGATGTAAGTTGAGCAAAGATTGGTTTCTTCCCACATTTCTTTTAACAATCCTGAATCCAGGATCATCGCTCTTGCTTTTTCAACTAGTGTTCTGTTTAGTTTATCTGCAACACTATCAAGTTCAGGTGTTCAGGTGTATAAGCTTTTGAAGATTACCTTGGCTCTGCAAAAACTTTGAAAGTAMTTAGAAAAAATTGACTAAATTTTGCCATTGCTACAGCCTCATAGCGTTTGAAACAATCAAAACTGCAAAGTGAGTATAATCATGAAAAAATGTGAGAAATATTTTTTACCATGATAGGTATCAGGCGTTATAGGACCACAAATATCTGTATGAATTAATCTTAATAGTCTTACTGGGTCCGTTAAGTTAGCTCCGCCATGTTGAGCAATTTTTCTGAAAAGATTGCTCCAGATTGCCCTGAGCTAGCTCCAGCTAGCTCCACCTTGCTTCGGTAGTTATAAGCTCATCATTTCGGGGGGTGCTAACTTAACGTTATCCTCGCCATTGCCTCAAATCTGTTTCTAAACCTAGCTCCAGGTAGCCCAGAGCTAGCTCCAGATAGCTCCACAATAGAGAAAGCTAGCTCCATCTTACTTGAATAGTTATAAGCTCATTATTTAGGTGGGTGGTAACTTAACGTTATACTCGCCATTGCCTTAAATCTGTTTCAAAACCTATCTCCAGGTATCCCAGAGCTAGTTCTACCAAAGAGAAAGCTAGCTCCGCTTTACTTGAATAGTTATGAGCTCATCATTTTGGTGGGTTATAACTTAACGTTGTCCTAGCCATTGCCTCAAATCTGTTTCAAAACCTAACTCCAGGTAGCCTAGAGCTAGCTCCAGCTAGCTCCACTATAGAGAATGCTAGTTCCACTTTACTTGAATAGTTATAAGCTCATCATTTCGGTGCGTGCTAACCTAACGTTATCGTCGCCACTGTTTCAAACCTGTTTAAAAACTTAACTCCAGGTTGCCCAGAGCTAACTCCACTATAAAGAAAGCTAGCTCCACCTCACTCGAGTAGCTATAAGCTCATCATTTCGGGGGGTGCCTTAACGTTATCCTCGACACTGTTTCAAATCTGTTTCAAAACCTAGCTTCAGGTAGCCCAGGGCTGGCCCCAGGTACCTCCACTATAGAGAAGGCTAGATTCACTTTACTTGAGTAATTATAAGCTCATCATCCCGGGAAGTGCTAACTTAACGTTATCGTCGCCACTGTTTCAAACCTATTTAAAAACTTAGCTTCAGGTTGCTTAGAGCTAGATCCAGCTGGCTCCCCTGTAGAGAAAGCTAGCGCCATTCCAGTTTCCATAATTTTCAGAAAAATTATGCCTGAGATTTAGCTCCGCTAGCTTTCTCTGTAGTGGAGCTAGCTGGAGCTAGCCCTGAGCTACCTGAAATTACGTTTTGAAACAGATTTGAGGCAATGGCGAGGATAACGTTAGGTTACCACCCACCGAAATGATGAGCTTATAACTATTCAAGTAAAGTGGAGCTAGCTCTGGGCTACCTGGAGCTAGGTTTAGAAACAGATTTGATGCAATGGCGAGGATAACGTTAAATTAGCACCCCTCGAAATGATGAGCTTATTACTACTCAAGCAAGGTGGAGCTAGCATTTTTAATAATGGAGCTAGCTGGAGCTAGGTCAGGGCAATATGGAGCAATGTTTTCAAAAAAATTGCTCAACATGGCGGAGCTAACTTAACGGACACGGTCTTCCTCAATTTTTAACAAATGTTAGTTTTTTTGTTTGCATATTTTATATATTTTAAGTTAAACCTTAGTAGTACATTTACAAAAGTCAAATGTGCTAATTTTTAATGCAACAGTATCTCTACAAGAAGTTTTACAACTGTTTGGTACATCAAATTCTATATGACATATTTATTCATGTTTTCCTACAAGTGGTTTATTTTCTTTTTCAATACTAACAACGCCTTTTTCAAGAACACATCTGAAAGCTTACTTACTTACTACCTTTCTAACTCAAAACATATTATATGACAGATATTTAACATAAAGAACATCTTTGATTACTGCTATAGTGTTACAACTTTCATTTAGAAACACTCAGATTTCCCTTTTTGTTTGCAGACAAATTTGATGGCTACATACATTTTTTATGTCCTGGTCTAGGAATTTTCGTTTTACGAACTCCAGCTTAAGTTTATACAAACCTATTGTTTCCAATAAATAATCATGCTGTCATAACTTTAGGTAAAGTAAGCAGCAACTGATAAACTATCTCGACCTCTTAGAGCTTAGCACCAGCTCTTTTAAGTTCTCCTTTAAATTCTGTCATTTAAATCCTGTGAAGTGATTTTCTAAAGAACTTATCTTTAAATTTTAATTTTAGTAACTTCTTCCTTAGGTATAATTGACTTACTACACCTTCCCTTAGGAATACGTTTTCCAAAACTTTCCACAACATACAACAATATTGCAAGTGAAAAATGCGCAATACACTGTATGAGTATAGAATTGCATTTCTTGTCCAAGTTAACGAAGGTTTCATCCAGATCTTCTTTGTCTAGCTCAATACGTTGTTTTACCATCTGGCTGTCCAAAACGACTTTCATCCTGAATTTCCAGTGATCATAAACTTTTCCAGCAAACTGCGTCATACTTTATTTTTCCACAGTCAAAGATTGTACTTCCCCACGCGCATGGCATTATTCCGGTATTTGCAGTACACGTGTAGTTACTTCGGTTTGGGTTTACCAACCCTTTTTACTTTTCGTGGCAAAATAATACTTCAGACTTTGTTTGGATCCATAAACCTGTACAGCTGAATATGCAATGGTTGTTTTATGGTTCCATTTGCAACCTGAATAATTTGTTATACACTTGTACAGGGTGTCCCATTTTCATTGTAATTGTAGGGTATCTTGGTAATGCTAATGCTAGAGGGTTGCCGTTTTGACATTACTGTATTACTATTTTCTTCCGAGTTCATCTGCACGGTCGCCATTTTTGTATCGTCTTTTGTTTTAAAGCCATAGCCAACTTTTGGAAAATGTAACATTTCTTCAGCTCTCATTTTCTCGCTTAGGTATGTAGATACAATAAAACTGTAGACATTTTTTATAGATATTTTTATTTTGAATCAATTACAACGAAAATGGGACACCCTGTACATAATACGTACTTCAACCAAAACGCTTCCTGCTTTTCATTTGTCAGGTTGACGAGTTATTCAATTGTCTTTACAGTAGCTGTGGTAAGTTTCTGTAAGTGATTCAGTTTTGTGCTTAATAGTGTCAATTCAGAATTACAATAAAATGAAATTCAAAATCATTTAAAATGGTGAATGATTCATCAATGTAGAATTCACTTTATATTTACCTTCTTCAAAGTCTTCTCTCTATTTTATTAACATTACAATGCAATAGAGAGTTCATGGGCTTAATTTTGCCATACAAATATATAAAAATACAATGCATAATTTGAAATTAAAATTATGTGACTCGTCAAACAAGGAAGTAACCATCTAGTATTTATCTATTAAACAGTCAATTTAGTGCAAGTCATGTAGCAGTGGAAGCAACCAACTAACAATGAATAGAGCTTTTCAGTATTGCGTCATCCTAGATGCTTCCAAAGGACTGAAAGATGGCACAAAAAACTCAATATGCACTGGCGTGTGACTGACGTTAGAATTAAGTATTGGGTTTCCTATGAGTGAGCGTTAGTAGCTGCATTGTTTACATGTTTTTCCTTCCACTACCATTTTAAAATTTAATTCACATGATAGCGGAAGAAAATCACAGTAAGGGGCAGGTCTGTCTTCGCTGTGGTTTCGCCGTCACACAGCAGCACAGTTTCGTTCTTAGCGAGGACTATTTGGACTACGTGTTGGCGTTTTAGTCAGTATGGTTATCGGATAAGCTGAAAGAGCAATAAAACTTATGGATATCCGATTGAAAAGTGACAGCAAATATCATGTAACTGAAACTTAATGAAATACAAGTTAATTAAAACTATATTTTGTAAAGAACTGCAAACATCAATCTTTGCTAATTGTTACATAAATGAATAGCCAGGGCTGAACCGAAAACGGCAAAAACTTATTTTGTCGCAACAAAAAACAGATCGAAAAAATCTATTGACTTGGATTTGGTGCATGTAAAAAAATATGCTTAAATGCATTATGACTTACTAGTTTCCAGTTCAGTTGTTTTTGTTTCTTAATTTACAGTGGGATACACATTTTTCGCAAATTCAATTTTAAAAGTATTTAAAATGTGATCACCTCAAAAGAATAAAACTGTATTTTTGCAGCAGTCATCTTTTGCTACCAAAGGCAGCCTAGCTTATAAGTTAGTCCGCAATGTAATATATAAAATTCCTTTTCTAATATGTAAAGGTGATCGCAATGCAATTTTGTGTTGGTCCAGCTGGAACATTATTTGCGGGTAGAGCTAAGAAACACATCAAGAAATGTGAAAAGTATTTACAAGAATAATGATATTGCGACAACGAATCCTCCCTTATCTAACCATTCGTTGTTCAGAAAGCATGCTGCGACCTTTTATAATAAAGCTTTGCATTTTGTAACAAGTTTCAAAAGTTAAGCTATCTACAAATTTCAGAGATGTTCAAAATATTAAATGATCAAAGCTTTACAGTTCTTAACGAACTATAGTACAACTTAGCTCATTTTATTTAATAGTCAATGTTAGCTGGCGAATTAGCTATTTAAGGTATAAATAGTTGTTCCCTTGTTTGTCAGTGTCAAGCAAGGTGTCAAGTAATTTTTAAATTATTGTATTTTTTCACATCTGGTAATATTTGTTTACCTTTATGAAACAGAAAAAGTCTTGACAAAAATAATGAACCATTCTCGCAGATTCAAAATTCTCCCTACCAAGTTTCAATTATATAGTAACACCTTTATTCAGCACCCCGTCTCACTAACTGGAGGTTGCAGGTTTAAGTCCCCTACATAAGTATTATATGTAATTTTACTACAAAATTGACAGGGCTATTAAATAATGAAGCAAGCTAAAAAGAATGCTTCTCTGGGAATAGAGAATTTAGCACATCTTTACATAGAAGATACATTGCTTACTAAGAGCAAAACAGAACAAGACCTATCCAGCTATCAACGAGCCCGATCCGTTTTAGAGCTATGAGTGTGACAGACAGATTTTAAATATCAGACGGACAAAGTGTGAACAATAGCGCCTTTAGAAGATGCGCTAAAAATCACCTCTGAATTTCTCTTCCTCGATGAATGTGCTTAATCTATTATTAATATGCATTTAAAAATAGCATATTGTTTAAGTATGTGTGGGTGCGTTGGCTACAAGTATGTCTGGTATAAAAGTTATAACTGCAACGTTTCCAAGTATTTTTCAATAAAGTACCCACCCCGCCTCGGACCCCGCGTAATTGCACAAAATTTATTCTTTCAAAAAGACAAACTGAACTTGGAAAGCATACATCTGCTATATTATAGGTATGAAACAGTATGGATCTGTGCTGACCTACTCTAATTACAGCATTAATAATAAATTCGTATGGGTCTAATGATTACGTAATAAGAACTGCATATTAAAGCATTGTGGGTAAGAAAGGACAGTTTAATACCAACAAATTAGGACCGCTACTTCCTTCAACAAACTTTTATACATAGCACCTCATAATATGCAACTCTTCCACCAACCGTCTCCTATTATAAAATAATTAAGTACAGAGGTCTAGATTTGGTAGCTTTTCTAATTACTCGTAGATTCCGTTGGTAGCATTAGGAGGTAGATATTTTTCTCCTTTTTAATATAGGGCGCTACAATCTTTTAGGTATAATGGCGTATAGCTTTCGCATCGTTTCATTCCTATGACATAGACCCCCAGCGGACTGTGTGGCTAATGTTCCTTTAAAGTCCCACATCAATCTATCACGTTTTATAGGCGCAAATGGTTTTTGTTCGACCTTCGATAAGCACAGAGCTTTAGGCTTACCACTGCTATGGCTGTTACAGAACGCTTGCAATAGGTTGGTGATTTAAGAAACTGAAATTAAATACAATTTTTCAATTTTTATTAACAGCCAGGTGCTTATAGTTTTTTGTATCGTTTGTGCTCTTGACTGTCATATATACCCGTATCGAACGCGAAAAAAATAATGTAAGCGAAAGCAAAATTTGAAGGACGTATATCAGCATTATACTTTAAGTACCTAAACATGAAGTTGACGAAAATATTTTTGTTGTATGAACTTATTTTAAGTTGATATCAATAGCTTTTTTATTTGTTCTTCTAAAAACAGCAATTTGGAGATTGGATAGATAGCATTTGTACCGACGATACGTTAGAGAAACGAGAACGATGTTGACATTCGGACAAATAACAATATGAAACAAAATTGAATTGTGACTTTTAATTCGGTAAGTCACCGTTGAAGTCAAGATTGGTGACTAGTACTACTGGTGAAGACCACGGACTATTAAGTTCTTCAATTACGCCTTGTTCCTTCATGTTCTTCACCATTATCTTCGATTGCTCTAGTCTTGCTAAAGCTAGCCTTCTGGGTGCCTGTCGAATACGTTGTGCATCTTCGGTGTTGATCCTGTGTTGAACTAAGTTTGTTGTTCTCACGGTTTGTCGTGTTCAGCAAACACTTGTTGGATGCGCCTCACAAACTTTTGCTTTACGTGCTTCCTACTTATCAATATGTCTCAGATTGAAGTTAAGCTGGGGCGGTACTTCTGATGACTTGGGCGGTTCCTCCTGGGCTTCACATGTGTTTACATTCATTGCAGGAGAGAACGACGTCACGAGATCTCCTTTCCTTACGGTGTTCCAACAGGAGCATTATTCGCTACTCTCACCGGTACTATCTTTGATGTTTTAACGAGCGTTCTGGCAACTAACAAGTGTTTATTGGAGTTTTCAGCCGCAGCCAGTTCGATCAATCCAATGCAGCTCCCAAGATCACTAGTTCACTAGTTCGCTGCTTCCTTTAATCCTTTCACAAGCAAATAGTCTAGCGTCTCTCGCTTTTCTATGAGATCCATCCCTATAATAATGTAGTCGTCGATATCAGCCACCAACACTTTGCGACATATCCGAACCTGTTCCAGTTCCACTTTCAGAAGTTTCTCCTGTCACTGTTCGTAGAAGTACTTTCTACAACAGAGGAATCACGGCTGGTATGATGTGCCTCTTTATTATGGAAACCACAGCCCCAGTACCCACGGTCGCTTGCACTTTGCTTCTGTTGATGCATGCTGTTACAGTAAGACTGTCGAGGTCTTTACGCTAGAGATTCGCGGAGATGATCTTGGGGACTTTGGCTAATTATATAGTCGGTGTGCGCCCCTTAACACAGGCTGGTTTTAGTTTTCCTGTTGCAGTAGGTTGACGACTGCCAGCCTTGAATGCGTCTACCAGCTCCTTCACATTACTCACAAAATGTTTCATTGGATCGCTTCCTTCGACCTGCGCCCCACGTACCTTGTACTGACCCCAGCTGGCAGCTGATGCCTTGTAAGCTGCCCCGATTTCTAAAGCTTTTCATAGGGCCTCGCTCGTCGTCGAGTAGGTGGTCAGCAGCAGCACATTCCTCGCAGTGTCGTCCCTGACGGCATCAATGAAATTTCTCTGATTGTTGATAATGTCAGACCTTCATATGCCTTTCGGTTCATCTCCCCATCTAAAGCCTTTCAAATACTGTCCGTCCGGGTAAGAAAAAACCCCAGAAATCCACAATCCCACTTCTAACACCAGTTGTTACGACTATGTCCTCGAAAACTGAGGATTTCTGACTTTCTTCTTTTTCTTTAAAACACTAGTATCAAATACACTAAGTCTAAACACAACTAGTTTAAAACCCTACTATTTTCAGATTACTAATTCACAAATTGCACACACTAGCACAAAAAACACCTGCTTCACTAAGCCTTTCGCTCGCTTGATAACCGTTATTTGAATTCATAACTCCTCGCGCTATCTTCGTCGGGCTATTTATACCCCCATCAAAAATTCCAGAAGCGATACATTCCAGACGCTATCGAAACTTCTTGAAAGTTCCATCGATAGAATTCTCTGGAGAGTCCCAAGGYCACTAAATATTGAAGGTATCGACAACTCKAGACTCAGGTTAGAAGTCCGAGAATACAAAATCACAAGATGCATTTCCCTGTAGTTCTAGAGAGAGAGAAAGAGAGAGCAGTGGTAGCGAGTATTAGCCTATCCAGAATGCTGTGAAAAATGGCGGTTGGATGACAAACATAACCTAAATTACATAGAGGTAGGTAGGTCGCGAACGAACTGTTAAAAAGAATGGCTCTCGGGTGAGAACTGCGCGAACCACTGATCTCTAAATAACTGGATGTCGTTTACATACCAAAATTCATGTAAATTATTTGTGATAGATTTACGCCACTTTAGCGCCTAGCCGCTGGTCCTTGTACTAAAATTTTGACAAAGGTTCGCTTCTGCGGTAAATATAACGTTAATGATTGACGGTTTAAATCGTGAACTCATCATCTGTCTGCAGATGTTCGTTGTAGTGTTTGAGTAAGAAACATGTACCGTACAAACTGGATGTTAACGTTTACTCATAACCATATTATATAGTTAGGCTTTTTAAGATTACGTCATCCAATATGGCGTCCAGGGGGCAAAAAGCGCACGCACGGGACGCGCCTGCGAAACCCTGGAAACGGACACGTGGTTGATAGAGTTGGGTCCTTCATGACCAAGTTGTTCAAATTGAATGACTCATGCCTTGATTTGGCTCACAGCTAATGAATCAGCGTTGTTAGTGCTTCGTACATGGTTAACGGCTGACGACAGCACACGACGAGAACACAGCATGACAACATATTTATATGCTGTGGCGAGACAGGAGACACCGCTGTCACTTTCAATTCACGATCCATATGAACGACTTGAATGATCCGAATCTATGCGAGTGATTGAACGATTTGAATTGAATCGAATGTCCCAGCTCTAGTGACTGACGTTGGCATTAAGTAATGGGGTTTCTATGACAGCGCGCTAGAAGCTGCATCGTTTTGACATGTGCCCCCTGCATACGGATTCTATTTACTCGACACGTTTCGAGTCGAGTCGACAGACAAAGTCGATACCGTATCCGATAGCGAGCGAAATGCGATTCTGTAGCGCCTTCGTTTTTGATACCGAATAACTCGACAGTGGGACCTGTTACAGAGACTACGCGCTTGCGTCTTTAAAGGAGAGAAAATACATTTTTGACGATTGCAAGACTACGCGATTGCGCCGTTTAAGGCAGGAATTATTACCCTTTTATCCAACGGTTTTTCAGCAGTTCATTTTTTCCATCCTTCTGTTTGTTACTTGTTATTTCCTAGTTGGCCTCCGCGAAGAATAGAAGGAATCTAGATTATCGACCGTTGTCTAGTGCTGTCCATAGACAAGGGCATGGTACTGTCTACTATTAATTTTAATTAACACAAAGTTTCTTTGTGAAACAGTTGCAGTTAAGAAAAATATAACTTTACCTGCTATGGATATTATTACTCGCTAGCTTGCTACTGTAGTATATAATTTAGGTATATTTATAAATGACAAAAGGCTTCCCATAATGTATCAGTTTCTGCAGGAAGATGTAAAAAATCAAATAAGAAGAGATTTATTAAGGCAAAGAATTATTTTTAAGGGATATAAGTGATCCTTTTGGTCTTCCTGATGCTAGTTTAGGCTAAATAAAGAACCTGTACGTGAGCTTATTGAGCCAGTTCGGCCTTTCATTGATATCCGACAAAACAGTAATAAGGAGTATCGACGGAAATAAAAGTTCTTTCTGCTCCATAAAATCAATGATGATTTCAAAATGCGCTGCCTTAGCTTCAAATGACCTTAAAATTAATTAAATCGTTTAAGTTCGAATATAAAATAATGTATGTAGGTATGCCTACTTACATATTTGAGTAGAAAAAAAAAAGAATTAAATATATCAACTGAACAGTGAACAAAGATACTCAACGCACCGAGTACTGAAGCAAAATGTTCAAAATATCGCATTGCTGGTTATTTTCAAACAAATACAATAAACAGTAATAAAACATCTGCAGCCAGAATGTATTATTTCGAGTTCTAGTTCAAATTCGTACTGCCGTTCAACAAACGCCTACACCTAATAAGTGAGACAAGGATGCATCGATGCAGTCAGAGAGACAATGCTATATCGAGTACCGTACTCGACACCACCGTAGGTCCCGACTGAAAATGACAGTTCTATTCGATAGCGTTCGAGTCGAAGCGACTTACAGAATCGCTAAAACGATAGCTATCGACCAACTCGCATCGGATCAAGTAAACAGAATCCCACTGCTGGCAGTCGCTCCGAAAGTCACGTGTTCTAAAAAACCTAGTTAAGGATCTAACCTAAAATTTGAACGCGCCGTTAAATTGATAGTACGAGTACCAGCCGCACAGTGGCTACTGATCACAGTTTTGAATGGCTTATGCGACATGCAGTTAATTAGAGATCAGTGGCGCGAACTGGTTCGTGATATTGAAGCTTCGTCGTTCGCGAACAAACAGCTGTTGTTTCAGTTTGCGAACGAACTATTGAAACGAATAACGACTCGCTTGCGCGAGCTCTCCAAAACGCACTGTTTTTCCCATATTATTAGGGCATTTAAAGATGGCGGCTGGATGACAAATACGTGTTTTGGACAGCTTAATTGCCTTATTAGGCTTTTTAAGATTACGTCATCCAATATGGCGTCCAGGGGGCAAAAAGCGCAAGCATGGAACGCGCCTGCGAAACCCTGGAAACGGACGCGTGGCTAATAGAGTTGGGTCTTTCATTACCAAGTCGTTCAAATTGAATGACTCATGCCTTGATTTGGCTCACAGCTAATGAATCAGCATCGTTCGTGCGTCGTACATGGTTAACGGCTGACGACAGCACACGACGAGAACACAGAATGACTACCCATTTACCCGTATTTATATGCTGTGGCGAGACAGGAGACACCGCTGTCACTTTCAATTCACGATCCATATGAACGACTTGAATGATCCGAATCTACGCGATTGATTGGACGATATGAATTGAATCGAATGTCCCAGCTCTAGTGACTGACGTTGGCATTAAGCAAGGTGGTAAGATTCTGGCCATTTTAGTTCAAACGTCTGTTTCAAAATCTGAGTACACTTCAGATGGCGCCAGGTTTGTTGTCTCCCAGGCCAAGTTGATTAATATCAAAAGCAAAGCACCGTGACAGAACCAGCGAGCAATGGTCCAATTGTGAAATTAAGCACTAACATTCTTGMATAAGAAAAGTGTTGCATAAATGTTAATGTGCAGATTTTAACCTTTAAGACGACAAGTCTATACCATGTTGTACATACCATCAGTATGGGCAGTAATGGTGACAGATTAAAACAATGGGATATGGGCTTGCAGATTGCAATTACAGGTAGGTATAATTCATCAATACAAAGTGATGCACATGAACAAAAGGTGAAAAATATTTCGTTGATTTGTTTATTATTAGTGTGCTGCCTTGCTGTTGTCCAACTGCGAAGGTGTAACTGATGGTTAGAAAGTATTTGCCCTCACGTATACACAGGAGTACAAAAACCTGCTGAGTCTCACAATCATTATTAAATTTAGACCCACAATAGAGTATAGTTGCAAAGTATTTGACCAGTCCAAGGGATTGATATCGTTGCAGTGCAGTGCACTAATTCTTCATGGTGTCTGCTATAGAAGTGTCCGATGTACAATATTCTGAGCAAATGTCTCAGAGCTCAAGGCGCTGGTGAAAAGACTAAAATGCCTAGAAAGATCTTACATACATCTACATACAAAACCAGAGGATATTACTCTTATATATTAATTTAACACCATATWTTGTAATCTTTGKAGCAGAACTTATGCACTGATCGCAGTAAAAATAAACTAGTATTAATATATTGATTAAGATACAGTTTTGGTGTTTTTATAAAMCTGACGTAAAGGTGGACATAGACGTTGTTCGTGTTGGACGGTTTTAGCTAAACAGGTAAAGTTGTGCAGAGAGGAACGAAGAAGGGATGCGTCTACATATTGCAAACTGAAGACTGCAGTCTTGTTCTACTTGTAGTGATATACAAAATCGAATGTGGTAGTAATTTACTAATAGTGGTGTCTGCTTCTGCAGTAAAAGTTGAATGTGAAAAAAATCACAAACCGTCACAATGGGCATTTCCTTTTTTTAATTTCTTTTGGAATTTTTCATGTAAAGAATCAATTTTTTCTTCACACTATCTCTGAATATGTTGTTATCATCTTCTTTTAACTTATTTATTAATTCATCAAATGCATTATTTTTAGCACATTTTCCAAAAGGTGCTATTGTCCGTCTGTCACACTTATAGCTCGAGAACAGTTCAACGCATCGAAACCATTGGACAGGTATTTGGCCTTACGATGATCAACATGTATGTATATCCTATTATTCTCTGGATTTAACTTTACATAAATACTGATGGTTCTTATATTACTCAGTGAAATCTTAACTGTTGTCCTGGTTAGGGTGAAAAGCCGTTGTTGGTTAGAGTTGCTTCCTAACATTTCACTAGCATGAGTGGCAAGCTTCTTCAGAGGTCTTTCCGTCTCCGGTGCTGATCGTAGACTGTCTATGTCCAGCACCGGAGATGGAAGGACCTCTGAAGAAGCTTGCCACTCGTGCTAGCGAAACGTTAGGAAGCAATTCCAACTGTCGACGGCCTACAGACGCGAATCAGACAATAGTTCTTCACCTGGCCGCGAAAGCTTTAACCAATTCGTCAGTTCTGCAGTTTTATAAATGTGACATGGTGTTCGCTTACTATACCTATATGGGGATTCTACTTCCAACCCCTACAAAATTAAAATTGCACAGTTGTAAACGTTCACATCCAGACAACAGCAATTTAAAATCAAGTGCCAACAAGCATAGCTGACGACGGCTTTGTCCATAAACTTTGGTTTTACTCGTTTGGATAATGTAGTAAATTTATAAAATAGACTTGTCTACTGAAGAATATGAATTAATCGTTTTACTTAAATGTGGGTATTTTGAATAAGTACGGCTGGTATAAATTGATATTTTAGAATAAGTATTTTTAAGTTAGCACAAATATTAGTATTTGGAAACATAAATCCGCAGAGGGCTAATCACCTCATTGCACATGAAATAGTAAATTAAATACAAAGAGTTTAAGGTATATGGTATAACATTTATTTAACATAATAAGCATGTAATAACAAAAGCTGTCATGATAAATATAATTTCAAACTTCTGAAATATTGTTTAATATTTATAAAAAATAATGTATCTATTGTCTTTCAATTTATTATCAACAGGATATAATAGATTATGTGTTTTTCTTTAATAATGATTCCTGTTATTAATATTCCTTGTAGTTACGTTTTACATTTTAAGTACTATTTCATTTTTGCTTCAGCAACTACTAGTTCTATAGGAATCCTGAGTGGATATATACATAAGCTCAGAAAATACTTATGTAAAGTGAATTTCTTATTGCATTATAACTGGCACCACTATTATAGTGGACTTATTATAACAATACCTTCAGTCGTTCAGTTTAACCCTTTTGTCGATTATTTCCTTGTAGTCTTGGCCTTCACTAACATTTTATTGTAACCAACAGATAATAATGCTGAAAAAATAGCATTAATTACTGCACAATATCTTTGTAGTTTTATGTACCTGCTTTTAATATAGTTCATAGTATCTTGCATAGACAACTCAGATGTGCATTCTATCGTTCAGGATCAATATATAGGAACTAGGTGGAGTGTAGCTACAGGGTACAAGTTAAGCAGACCTTGTTAAATGCCTTATGGTGTGCCTTTCTTCTTGAAGGTAGTGTACATTGTACGTATATGGTAATTAACCACTTCAAACAAACCTGTGTCACATATACCTTATTGAAACTGATCCAGTTTCAAATAATACACAAACTGCTAATGTCATAGGTAAAAAACGCTGTGCATATATTTTCTTGAATACTATCCTGATAACTTATAAATTACAACTCATAATAATAGTTCTTTGACGGTTTTGTGATAATCTATTTGTCAATTTGACAGAGACAACAATCTGACACAACAGCAAAATCAAGTCGACCTGGGAGACAACGAACCTGGCGCCATCTGAAACGGGCACGCGTTTTGGTGCCAGTAGTTAAGACGAGCTGTAACACAAGAATCTACCACCTTGCATTAAGTAATGGGGTTTCTATGACAGAACGCTAGAAGCTGCATCGTTTTGACATGTGCCCCCTGGCAGTCGCTCTGAAAGTTACGTGTTCTAAAAAGCCTAATTTCAAAATCGTCAGCAGATGCTAGGTTACGGCGCTTCCGGTATGTGACAGTTGTCCGTTTTATGGTATATGCAAGGTTGTAGATTCTGATGTTATAGCTCGTATTAACTACTGGCTCCAAAACGCGTGCCCGTTTCAGATGGCGCCAGTATCGTTGTCACCCAGGTCGACTTGACTTTGTTGCTGTGTCAGATTGTTGTCGCTGACGAATTGACAAATAGATTATCACAAAACAGTCAAAGAACTACTAATATGAGTTTAAGTTGTCAGGATGATATACAAGAAAATGTATGCACAGCGTTTTTACCTATGACATCAGCAGTTTGTGCATTATTTGAAACGGAATCAGTTTCAGTACGGTATATTTGACAGAGGTTTGTTTGAAGTGGTTAATTACCATATAGTATGTACACTACCTCCAAGAAGAAAGGCACACAATAAGCCATTTGACGAGATCTGCTTATAATATTATAATCCTGTGGCTACACTCTACCTAGTTCCTATATATTGATCCTGAACGATAGAAAGCACGTCTGAGTTGTCTATGCAAGATTCTATGTATTATATTAAAAGCAGGTATATAAAACTACAAAGATATTTTGCAGTAAATAATGCTATTTTTCAGCATTATTATCTGTTGGTTACAATAAAATGTTGGTGAACCAAGACTACAAGGAAATAAACAACAAAAAAGTTAAACCGTACGACTGAAGCTATTGTTATAGTAAGTCCACTATAACAATGGTGCCAGTTATAATGCGATGAGAAATTCACTTTACATAAGTATTTTTTCAGAAGTTTGAAATTATATTTATCATGATAGCTTTTGTTATTACATGCTTATTATGTTAAATAAATGTCATACCATATACCTGAGTTTCTTTGTATTTAATTTACTATTTCATGTGCAATAAGGTGATTAGCCCTCCGCGAATTTATGTTTGCAAATACTAACATTTGTGCTAACTCAAAAATACTTATTGTAAAATATCAATTTATACCAAACATACTTATTCAAAATACCCACATTTAAGTAAAATGATTTGTTGACGCAAAATTTAAATTCTGCGCCATTCGGATAATTCAGGGTAAAAAGAGATAAAATGTGTGTGTGCTCGCGGTAAAGTGCGGTGTTTACGATGTTATGCCTAAAATTCCATATCTTTCCTTACCAGCCCTCCTAATACTCCTGTGGGCATTAGACGATAGCCGGAGACACCATATTTGTAAGTATTTTAAAGGTTTTTCAAAACATGATTAATTCATATTCTTCAGTAGACAAGTCTATTTTATAAGTTTACTACCTTACCCAGACGAGTAAAACTGTGGCAAAACCAAAGTTTATGGACAAAACCGTCAGCTTTGCTTGTTGGCACTTAATTTTAAATTGCTGGTGTCTAGATGTGAATGTGTACAATGCAATTTTAATTCTGTAGCGGTTGGAAGTAGAATACCTATATAGGTATAGTAAACGAACACCATGTCACATTTATAAAACTGCAGAACTGACTAATTGGTTAAAGCTTTCGCGGCCAGGTGAAGAACTATTGTCTGATTCGCGTCTGTAGGCCGTCGTCAGTTGGAGTTGCTTCCTAACGTTTCGCTAGCATGAGTGGCAAGCTTCTTCAGAGGTCCTTCCATCTCCGGTGCTGGACATAGTCTACGATCAGCACCGGAGACGGAAAGACCTCTGAAGAAGCTCGCCACTCGTGCTAGTGAAATGTTAGGAAGCAACTCTAACCAACGATGGCTTTTACGCCCTAACCAGGACAACAGTTCAGATTTCACTGAATAATATTATAAGAACCATCAGTATTTATGTAAAGTTAAATCCAGAGAATAGGATATACATACATGTTGAACATCTTTAGGCCAAATACATATCCAATGGTTCCGATCCGTTGAGCTGTTCTCGAGCTATAAGTGTGACAGGCGGACAATAGCACCTTTTGGAAAATGTGCTAAAAATAATGCATTTGATGAATTAATAAATAAGTTAAAAGAAGTTGATAACAACATATTCAGAGATAGTGTGAAGAAAAAATTGATTCTTTACATGAAAAATTCCAAAAGATATTAAAAAAAGGAAATGCCAATTGTGACGGTTTGTGCTTTCTTTCACATTTAACTTTTACTGCAAATGCAGACACCACTATTAGTAAATTACTACCACATTCAATTTTGTATATCACTACAAGTAGAACAAGACAGCAGTCTTTAGTTTGTAATGTGTAGACGCATCCCTTTTTCGTTCCTCTCTGCACAACTTTACCTGTTTAGCTAAAACCGTCCAACACGAACAACGTCTATCTCCACCTTTACGTCAGTTTTATAAAATCACCAAAAACTATATCTTAATCAATACATTAACGCTAGTTTATTTTTACTGCGATCAGTGCATAAGTTCTGCTACAAAGATTACAAAATATGGTTGTAAATTAATATATAAGATTAATATCCTTTGGCTCTGTATGTAAAATGTCAGATCTCTCCAGGTATTTCAGTCTTTTCACCAGCGCCTTGAGCTCTGAGACATTTGCTCGGAATATTGGACATCGGACACTTCTATAGCAGACACCACAAAGAATTAGTGCACTGCACTGCAACGATATCAATCCCTTGGACTGGTCAAATACTTTTCAACTATACTCTATTGTGGGTCTAAATTTAATAATGATTATGAGACTCAGCAGGTTTTTGTACTCCTGTGTATACGTGAGGACAAGTACTTTCTAACCATCAGTTACACCTTCGGAGTTGGACAAGAGCAAGGCAGCACACTAAAAATAAACAAATCAACGAAATATTTTTCACCTTTTGTCATGTGCATCACTTTGTGTTGATGAATTATACCTAACCTGTAATTGCAATCTGCAAGCCCATATCCCATTGTTTAAATCTGTCACCATTACCGCCCATACTGATGGTATGTACAACATGGTACAGACTTGTCGTCTTAAAGGTTAAAATCTGCAAACTAACATTTTTGCAACACTTTTCTTATGCAAAAAGCATAATGCTAATGACAATTTCACAATTTGACCATTGCTCGCTGGTTCTGTCACGGTGCTTTGCTTTTGATGTTAATCAACTTGGCCTGGGTGACAACAAACCTGGCGCCATCTGAAGTGTACTCAGATTTTGGAACAGACATTTGCACTAAAATGGCCAAAGCTGAAACACCAGAATCTACCACCTTGATTTACGTCACTGATCTCTAAATAACTGGATGTCGCTTACATACCAAAATGCATGTAAATTAATTGTGATAGATTTAAGCCACCTTAGCGCTTCTAGCCGTTGGTTCTTGTACTAAAATTTTGACAAAGGTTCGCTTCTGCGATAAATATGACGTTAATGATTAACGGTTAAAATCGTGAACCTTAATTAAAACTCCGCATTAGCATTATCCATTATACACCTTTCTCAGTAAGTAGCAAAGCACGTGGTGTTCGTTTTTGTTGCTGGATAGCATATTCGGCACCCACGGCGATTATATAACTTGTGTTTCTTATCTTTCTATCTAGTAATTGTGTGGAGTCAATATAACTAATCACCTGTCTGCAGATTTCCAAAAGATGATTGTTGTAGTGTTTGAGTGAAAAACGTGCCGTACAAATTGGATGTTACGTTTATTCATAACCATGTTATGTAGTTAAGGATCTGTGGTGACAACCACCAGCGTACCAGTAGTAGTTTAGTTCAACTAGTTAGTAGTTCAAATGTTCAAAGAGTAAATCATGCAAGTCTGGTATGCCGCGCGCAGTGGTACGATCGACGCTCCCGAATTCTAAATGTAAAAGGTGTTTCAGTTGTTGTAGAACGTGTAATCGTAACCAACTAATAAATATAGGGTAATTATTTAGTATACCGGTTATTTACCTATCGAGCTGTAATTGTGCATACCCCTAGAAAGTGGCCTTCTGAACAAGAATATGATATCCGTTTCATGCGCTCGCGCTTAGGTTTCGAAAAATTAATTTTTCAATTTGGAACTACTTTACGACGCGGAGTAATCTCCCTTATGTCGCGCAGTGCCGCATGCTCCTTACCGTGCGGTCGTCCTACGCGGGTGCCTTTTCAGGCAGATTTGGGAGTCGTTTTGTTTTTACCTTATGATTTTTAAGACGTTTAGGGTGATTTACAACACGCGGGGTTTTTCGTATGCTGTGCGGTGTCGCGTATTCGTTAACATTCGGTCGTCCTACCCGTGTGCGTTTTCAGGCATATTTGGGGTTGTTTATTTCACCGCGCGATTTTTGAGGCGTTTAGGCSGTGTTTTTTGCGCGCCGCGCGCAAAAAACACGGCCTAAACGCCTCAAAAATCGCGCGGTGAAATAAACAACCCCAAATATGCCTGAAAACGCACACGGGTAGGACGACCAGATGTCAAGGAGCATGCGGCACTGCGCGACATAAGGGAGATTACTCCGCGTCGTAAAGTAGTTCCAAATTGAAAAATTAATTTTTTGAAAACTAAGTGCGAGCGCATGAAACGGATTTCATATTCGTGTTCAGAAGGCCATTTTCTAGGGGTATGCACAATTGCAGCTCGATAGGTAAATAACCGGTATACTAAATAATTACCAAATATAGTAATAGTGTGTTAAGTTCTTTGGAGTCAGATTTAACCCTTAATCATCATCATCATCATCATCATCATCATCATCATCAAAAACTAACACCTATAATTGGTGCTCTCGACAACGCGACAATCGGTTACCAGCGGCATGTGAAAAAATTCCAGGATGGAAAATCAACCACCAACTCCAGACTTATCCAGCACGGAAATTGAAAATCGAGCTAGTGAACAGCAAATCAACCGGGTTGCGATGAAACCGCCGCCGTTTTGGAAGGCCGATCAGCTCTTTGTGCAGCTCAAGGCGCAGTTTCAAATACCTGGCATAACAGCGGACGCAACCAAATATAATTACGTGATCAGTGCTATTAAAACCGATTTACTAGCTCAAGTTACCGACATTATTACACGACCGCCATCGACAAACAAGTATGAAGCCTGTAACAGTTTCAATTTTATAATAAAGCTTTATTGCAATAGTGGTCACCTATACTGCAGTGTAATTATAATTTTATTATTTCGGATGGGTCGCCTCACCGTGGAATGCCTTTTTGTGAGCCTGATAGCGTTTTTGCTGGTATCTCCTTTTTGTCTGGCACCAGCATATGTTTGCAGATTCACATTCAGAATAGAATAGCGTATGATACAGTGTTTGCAATTACAATTATCATTAGTATTGCGATTGTTTTAACGCATTTTCTGCAAAGTCGGGATTTTGGTGTTGTAAATTTTGCTTATTTGTGGGCAGTGTGTGTTTGTTGATACAGCACAAAACCACTGATCGACGTTTGTCGGCTTTTGAAACATTTATCACACGCTCTACTTCAAAGCCACAACAACAAGGTAACTTCTGAATTATTTTGATAGTAAACATTGTTGCTAAATTAGTTCATGCGTTCGTAGGCTTTTTTTTTTTGTTGGGGGAAATCTTTTCCTCGTATGCGAGTGCCAGGCGTTTGTGGACGGGCAGGCAGCTGTTATTTTGAACGTGAATTTCCACGGCGAAACGACGTTTATCCAGGGGCGTAACAAGTATAAGGGTACCGGGTACTTCGGCGGCAGATAGGGCCCACCGCCACTAACAACAGGCGCTGAAGGGCGATATTTCCAGATAAAAGGACCACCACATACAGGCCAGAAATTGAAAGTTAAAGTTTCTATTGTAAAAGCTCCAAACTTACCGGATTTGTTTGTTGTTGCCGCTTCATATTGTGTGTTCCCGGGTGCGTCGCGCATGCGCATGTAGCTACGATTGCCCTCCCTTGATTATTACTTTTTTATCGTGTTCGCAATATAAGTTTGGCGTTTAGCTTTTTTTTAATACTTACCTTTAGCCTTTTAGGCTATAATTGATTGTTGCGTTTCACTATAATAATTAGTTTGTAAATTGCTCCGTAGTATTGCTTTTTTAATACTTACCTTAAGCCCCCGAGGCCTTAATTGTTTGTCGTTGCCTTTCACTTGTAACGATTGCGTTTGGTTTTTTTTTCAATATAGTGTATATATACTTACCTATTTTTTTTTCTTCTGCTTATTTGGTGTTAACTATTCCGAGTTCAGTTTTATTTTCTAGGGCTAAAGGACTCTGGCGCCCATTTAATAGCTTTTCTTTAATTTGACCCAGCCCTTAGCCGGGTTTGCGTGAATCTTTTCTTTCTTTTGTCACGCTCGTTAAATTAGATCGTGTGTTGCTCGAACTCAACGGGGTAATTTTTTTTTGTCTTTTGTTTATAATTTCGTTTGCGTATATAAAAAAAAGCGTGGCAATTTTGGCGCCCAACGTGGGGCTGGCGTTTTTTTTTAATAGTAGATAAGGTTTTTTCTCGTCTTTTTTTTCTCTATTTTTTTTTTAATGATGGAAGTTAATCGGTTGCGTGCGGACGAACTTGTTTATGAATTGGCGATAAGGGGACAACCTTCAAACGGTACGGTCGCTGAAAATCGTACAAAATTACGTTCGGCTATAAGTAACGAAATTCCCGTCATGGAAGTATCCACTTTGGAACGTAGTAGTGAAATTCAAATTTGTGCCATTAAACTTGTTGACTTGCAAGGGGATATTGAAGATTTTGATGTCAATAACAAGCAAAACGAATTCAGTCGGATTTCGTCGAGACTTATTCATTTGCGTAATCAGTTAGACAGAATAACTTCGGATGYTGAAGGGACTTTGAACCGGGAAGTCATGGCAATGCGGAAGAGATGTGATAATCTTATGGAAGCTTTAAATAAGCGCTTTAGCGCAACTATCACCAATGATCCGCCTGTTCAAGTGTCTTTGTTAGATGAACCGGTTGAGCGGTTAGCTGAGGTTTTACGCAATAACGCACTAGGTGACGAACAGGGATCCGTTGGTGTACATGCAAACCCGCGAGTAGCCATACTGATTGACGGATTACATGACCGCAATCCCATACATTCAAATGTTCAGTCAGTTCCCGTTTCGACTGCGGAAGTCCACCAGTCAACTGCTCTTGAAAATCCCGTAAGAAAACAGCGTTTTGAGGATCAGCTGCATAGCTCTGCAGTGCTCCCACCATCACCTGTCAATAAACCAACTGAAGAGATTAAGTGTATTTATTGCTCATGTAACCACTAGCCCCGCGCATGTGCACAAGTGGAATTTAACTTTTAATGGTCGAGGTAGTTTGTCAGATTTCCTTGAACGCGTGGAAGAGTTAAGACACTCTCGTGGAATTACCAAGTTACAACTATGGAAGTCTGCAGCTGAATTTTTTTCTGATGACGCACTCATATGGTATCGATCAGCCCGTCACAGCTTCAATTCATGGGATGACTTAGTGCAAAAGTTGAAGTGTGTGTTCCTCCCCACTGACTATGAACTAATGCTTCTTGATGAAATAAGAGAACGAACTCAGGGATCTGATGAACGAGTAACCATGTACATATCTGTAATGGAGAATTTATTTAGCAGATTAGAGAATAAACCTTCCGAACAGAAACGCGTTGACATGATTAAGCGAAATTTACTGCCAGTATACCAACATGCGCTAGCTCTCTCTAGCATTGCTACAGTTGAGGATCTGACGAGGCTCTGTCGTTCTATTGAAGAGGCAAATGATAGATCTCAAAAGTTTAAACCTCCTCCGTCAAACCAAGGAAGGCTGCTGGAACCACACTTAGCATATCGACGTCCACGGCCGCATGGTAACTCTAATCATCCATCAGTACATGAAATGACTACTTATGCTACGGATGCTAGGGCACCTCAAGCAGCAGGAGAGTGCTGGAATTGTGGAGAAAAAGGCCATCAATCTCGAAGTTGTCCTAAACCTGCGCGACGTCATTGTTACCGCTGCGGTGCCGTTAACGTTACTGTTCGTACGTGCCGTAATTGTTCGGGAAACGCGACATCGAGGGTATAAGTGGTCGAGCAAAACTCTCGAGAACTTTCAAAAAGTCGACCTTGTTTTGCAAATCAATTCAGTCAAAACAAGATACCGCACTCAAACGCACCCAGATTATTTTAGATTATGTACTTTCAAACTCGGGCAATGATAAAAGACCATACCTTGAAGTAAAAATACTGGGGCGAAAGTTTCTGTGTCTGCTAGATTCTGGTGCTAGCGTCACTACTGCGGGAAATAAAGCCTATCGTTCGCTATTACAGTTAGGTTTGCGTCTCGAAAAGACTAAAGATCGTGTATGCAAGGTAGCGGATGGTAGGGAAGTTCCCATGCTTGGAACTGTTTCGACTCCTGTTACCCTCCAAACTTGTACAAAATTGCTTGATATTGCTATAGTACCTGAATTGCCGCACGGTTTAATTTTAGGACTACTTTTGGAAAATTATGAACATAGTACCAAACTTGAAAAGTAATGTTTGGCATTTTGGGTCCGACAGTGATGATTTGTGTGCGTTGGATACTATGTGTACTTTAGCGGACGAAGTTGATTTAACTTCAGACCAACGCTTAAGATTAACGGGGTTATTAGACGAAAAATTTGGCGCTATGAGTGGCGCTTTAGGTTATACGACTATTGTCGAACATGAAATTGTGACTGACAGTGAACCTATTAAACAAAGATACTACCCGGTGTCGCCTAGCAAGCAGAAACTCATTGATGAGGAATTAAAGAAAATGCTTGAGCAAGGAATTGTAGAACCTTCAAAAAGCTCCTGGTCGTCTCCAATCTTGCTGGTTCCCAAAAAAGATGGAACTTATAGGTTTTGCGTCGATTATCGTAAACTTAACGCGGTAACAAAAAAGGATGCGTACCCGATACCGTACGTTTCAGCGATTTTAGACCGACTGCGCGATGCTCGATTTTTGAGCTCGCTTGATATTAAAAGTGCCTACTGGCAAGTGTCAGTAAAAGAAACTTCCAGAGAGATGACTGCTTTCACGGTTCCTGGACGTGGATTGTACCAATTTAGACGTATGCATTTCGGGCTCACTAACGCTCCTGCTACGTGGCAGCGTTTGATCGATCGCGTGATTGGTGCCGACCTTGAACCAAAGGTCTTGGTCTACTTAGATGACATTATTATCATCTCCAACAGTTTTGATGAACATCTAGATGTTCTTGAAAAGGTATTTGATCGACTACTGCAAGCTGGACTGACTGTTAGTAGGGAAAAATGCAAGTTTTGCTTGCCCGAACTGAAATACTTAGGGTATGTTGTCGATCGGCAAGGACTTCGGACTGATCCCGAGAAAGTGCAAGCAATTCTGCAATTAGCTCCTCCACAGAATGTGAAGGAGGTGAGACGCTTGATCGGCATGGCGTCCTGGTATAGGCGTTTTGTGCCGAACTTCGCAACAATAATCGCGCCACTGACTAATCTCACGCGAAAACGTGCTTCATGGAACTGGAATACCGAGTGTGAAGCCGCGTTTCAACTAATCAAGGAAAGTTTAGGTACTGCTCCAGTGCTCACTTGCCCTGACTTTGGAAAACCATTCGTGTTACAAACAGACGCCTCTTCGTACGGAATCGGAGCTGTGTTATACCAAGAAAGCGAACAAGGTCAGGAGGTAATCAGCTTTTTGTCGCGAGCCTTAACACGTCAGGAAAGAAACTACTCTACAACTGAGCGGGAGTGTTTAGCCGTAATTTGGAGTATCGAGAAGTTACGCCACTACCTCGAGGGTGTGCACTTTACAGTTATAACTGACCACTGGTCTCTAGTGTGGCTGCATCGACTTAAGGACCCGACCGGTAGGTTAGCGCGTTGGGCAGTGAGACTGCAACCCTTTAACTTCACTATAGTTCATCGGAAGGGAAAGCTAAATGTTGCGGCTGATTTTTTGTCCCGAAGTGTTATGCAAGTAAACGATTCACCCGACCAAGAGGAAATTAGTGCGTTACAAGTTTCTGAAAGTGACCACAACCGACAAGTGGTATTTGCGTCTATCGAAGCAGGTGCGAAACAGACCCCTGGACTACCCCAAGTGGAGGATAGAAAACAATGTTTTGTACAAATATGTCAAATGTAAGTTTCCAGAACTGTCTACTGAAAACGATTATTGGAAAGTAGTTGTACCTAAAACTGAACGCCCGGCTTTGATTAAACAAAACCATGATGTTCCGACGTCTGGACATCTGGGCGTATATAAGACTTATGCGAAATTAGCTGCAAAATACTACTGGCCAAAAATGAAATTCGATGTTAACAAATACGTACGACGATGTCAGACATGTGCGGCCATAAAACCCGAACAGAAGGCTCCTGCTGGACATATGGGTCGTCGTCCAACAGTATCGTTACCATGGCAAATGATCAGTATGGACCTCGTTGGACCGCTACCTAGAACTCCACGTGGCTACGCGCAAATACTGGTAGTCACGGATTATTTCAGCAAATATGTTGTGTTATTCCCGTTGCGAACGGCTACAGCAAAAATTGTAACAAAACACATTGAGGAAGACGTTTTTCTTGTATACGGTGTTCCTCAATATCTTGTGTGCGATAATGGTGTGCAGATGCGCAGTGGTGAATGCCAAAGAATGTGCAATAAGTACAGCGTCACCATCAATTATACACCTCTCTATTATCCACGTGCTGACCCAACCGAACGCACAAATCGCACTATAAAGACCATGCTCCGTGCATATGTAAAAGACAATCATCGATCATGGGACACGTATTTGCCATCTGTAGGTTGCGCAATTAGAAGTGCCAAACATGAAGTGACTGGTCAAAATCCTTTCTTCATCAATTTTGGACGCGAATATGTCGGAACCGGAAAGCATTACTCGTCGGGAATTGGCGATGTTGATAAGGAGAAATCGTGTGTTGATAGGGTTGAAGGCTTTCGAAAAATGTTTGATGAAGTGAAGAGGAAATTAGAGGTGGCACGTCAGAAAAATGAGAAAGTATACAACTTGCGTAGACGGGATGTGCAGTATACCATAGGGGAAAAGGTGTGGCGAAAGAATAAAGCCTTATCTGATGCCACAAATCAGTATAGCGCAAAACTCGCGCCCAAGTATTTGGGACCATTTTTGGTTAGGCGAAAACTGGGTAGTGGATCTTATGAATTAGAGGACGACACCGGCAAGTCGTCTGGGATTTGGCATGTACGAGATCTCAAGCCATATCTATCCAGTAACGTAGACCAAGATGACGAGAATTAGTTGAGAATTTCCCTTGGAAATTCTCATGGGAGAAGGGGAGGAGTGTAACAGTTTCAATTTTATAATAAAGCTATATTGCAATAGTGGTCACCTATACTGCAGTGTAATTCTAATTTTATTATTTCGGATGGGTCGCCTCACCGTGGAATGCCTTTTTGTGAGCCTGATAGCGTTTTTGCTGGTATCTCCTTTTTGTCTGGCACCAGCATATGTTTGCAGATTCACATTCAGAATAGAATAGCGTATGATACAGTGTTTGCAATTACAATTATCATTAGTATTGCGATTGTTTTAACGCATTTTCTGCAAAGTCGGGATTTTGGTGTTGTAAATTTGCTTATTTGTGGGCAGTGTGTGTTTGTTGATACAGCACAAAACCACTGATCGACGTTTGTCGGCTTTTGAAACATTTATCACACGCTCTACTTCAAAGCCACACAACAACAAGGTAACTTCTGAATTATTTTGATAGTAAACATTGTTGCTAAATTAGTTCATGCGTTCGTAGGCTTTTTTTTTTGTTGGGGGAAATCTTTTCCTCGTATGCGAGTGCCAGGCGTTTGTGGACGGGCAGGCAGCTGTTATTTTGAACGTGAATTTCCACGGCGAAACGACGTTTATCCAGGGGCGTAACAAGTATAAGGGTACCGGGTACATCGGCGGCAGATAGGGACCACCGCCACTAACAACAGGCGCTGAAGGGCGATATTTCCAGATAAAAGGACCACCACATACAGGCCAGAAATTGAAAGTTAAAGTTTCTATTGTAAAAGCTCCAAACTTACCGGATTTGTTTGTTGTTGCCGCTTCATATTGTGTGTTCCCGGGTGCGTCGCGCATGCGCATGTAGCTACGATTGCCCTCCCTTGATTATTACTTTTTTATCGTGTTCACAATATAAGTTTGGCGTTTAGTTTTTTTTTAATACTTACCTTTAGCCTTTTAGGCCATAATTGATTGTTGCGTTTCACTATAATAATTAGTTTGTAAATTGCTCCGTAGTATTGCTTTTTTAATACTTACCTTAAGCCTCCGAGGCCTTAATTGTTTGTCGTTGCCTTTCACTTGTAACGATTGCGTTTGGTTTTTTTTTTCAATATAGTGTATATATACTTACCTATTTTTTTTCTTCTGCTTATTTGGTGTTAACTATTCCGAGTTCAGCACACCCGCCTGTTTTCCGGTAGAGTCCGCTGGAAATCACCTCATATTTTATTTTCTAGGGCTAAAGGACTCTGGCGCCCATTTAATAGCTTTTCTTTAATTTGACCCAGCCCTTAGCCGGGTTTGCGTGAATCTTTTCTTTCTTTTGTCACGCTCATTAAATTAGATCGTGTGTTGCTCGAACTCAACGGGGTAATTTTTTTTTGTCTTTTGTTTATAATTTCGTTTGCGTATATAAAAAAAAGCGTGGCAAACCCTAAAAAAACATTTGGTCGAGACATACTCTGACTCGAGCGAAAAACGACTAAAGAAGTTGTTTTCTCAACTTGAATTAGGAGATAAAAAACCGTCTCAACTTCTAAACGAAATGTCATCGTAAGGAGGATCATCAATATCAAGGGAATCACTAAAAACTCTTTGGCTCCAGCGCCTACCAACGCAAACGCAAACAATTTTAGCTACAAGCAACGACACAATGGAAAACCTAGCTAAAATGACAGACACAATTTCGGAAATAGAGCAACCGCAAACGTTCTCAATAGCAGCTAGTACAAGTGACAAAGGTTTGGTGGAAACCGTTAAGCAATTAGCAAAACAAGTATCTGAACTGAAACTGGATATTCGCCGAATCAAGATCGCGACAAACGTGCAAAATTCCGCTCTCGTTCGCGCCCACGCAGTGCTAGCGGCACCAGGAATTGAAATCCAAACAATGACGGTGAAAAAGAAGCCTCTTTGTATTGGTATCACATAAACTTCAAGGACAGAGCGAAAAAATGTGCAGCACCGTGCAAGCATTTCGGTGGAAGTGGTTCGGGAAACGAGTAGCCGTGCCCGGAACGGCGACTAACGGCGCGGAATTTGAAAGTCGCCCACAAAACGACGTGCAACAAATTAGTTTCCGACTCAATATCAAAGACCCAATAACTGGAATAAAATTTTTAGTGGACAGTGGAAGTGATGTTTCCGTGTTGCCAATCAGTTCATTCAAAATCCAACAACAATCACTGCAACAATACAAATTGTATGCAGCCAACAACTCATACATCGCCACATTTGGAACCAAGAAACTCACCGTCAGCCTAGGACTTCGACGCAGTTTCTTATGGTCCTTCATCATCGCAAACACGGATGGGGCAATCATCGGAGCCGACTTCCTGCACAATTTGAACCTGGTAATCGACTTAAGAAAAAGTAAGCTCATAGACGCTACTACAATCTTTAGTGTTACCGGCAACCGAGTTAACGTGTTATCAAACCATTATTCTCTCTGCACCGTCGCACCAAATACAAAATTTATGGAAATCCTAAAAGACTTTCCAGCCGTAACAAACTTTAATGCGAAACCTAGCATATCCGCTGAACAAACAATAATCAAGACCGAGCATTTCATCGAAACAAAATGTCCACCATTTTATGCAAAGGTTCGTCGACTAGCGCCATACAATATCGAAATCGCGAAAAAGGAATTCCAATACATGCTCGACTGCGGCATTTGCAGACCATCAGAGTCGCTGGGCCAGCCCACTCCACATCGTTAAAAAGAAAAACGACCAGTGGCGTCCCGTTGGAGACTACAGACAACTTAACGCATCAATCATTCCGGATAGATATCCAATACTTCATATACACACACGCTCGCAGGTAAAACCGCATTCAGTACGTTAGGCTTGATTAGAGCATATCACCAAATTGCTGTGGAACCATCCTCAATACCCAAAACAGCAATAATAACACCATTCGGCTTATTTGAGTTCAAAAAAATGTAATATGGATTGAGAAACGCAGCACAAACCTTTCAGAGGTACATGAGCGAAGTTTTATCAGGACTAACAGATTTTTGCTTCGCATATATAGACGATATTCTCATCGCATCAGAAAATATTGAGGAACACAAACGCCATCTCAGAATAATCCTGCAGCGACTCCAAAATTTGGTCTTGCCATTAATCTGGAAAAGTGCCACTTAGGAAAAGAAAAGGTGGAATTTCTAGGTTACGAGATGTTAGCCAAAGACACACGTCCTCTTCCCGATAGTGTCAGCAATTTCAAATTACAAAAAACCTACCCACATTAAGGACCTAAGACGATTTTTAGGGATGATGACTTTTACAGACGATTTATCCCAAAAGCAGCGACTAATCAGGCAGCTCTACACGAGTTGTTAAAGGGCAGCAAAAAGAACGACCAACACCAATCAACTGGACTGATGAGCTAACAACCGCCTTCGAAAATTGTAAAACTGACCTAATACAAGCCGCCATGTTAGTTCATCCCTCAGCAAATTCAAAGATAGCTCTAACAACAGGCGCATCCACTTTCGCAATCGGAGCTGTAGTCGAACAACTCGAAGACGGCGTCTGGAAACCATTAGGATTCTTTTCTAACTAACTATTTCTAACTTTTTCTAACTAACATCAGCGCAACAGAAATATAGCACGTACGACCGCGAATTATTAGCGATCTACGCAGCTATTAAATACTTTCGCCATCTTCTGGAAGGAAAAGAGTTCCCAATATTTACGGATCACAAACCACTTATCTTCGCATTCCGACAATCCAGCGACTAGACCTCACCTCGTCAAACTAGACACCTTGATTTCATATCTCAATTCTCAATAGCAATTCACCACGTTACAGTAAAACAAATTATTGCGGCCGATACTATGTCTAGATTAGAGGGTATAAATCTTCCAACGCCAATAGATTATATGGAATTGGCAAAGGAACAGCGCACTGATCCGGAACTTCAAGAACTTGTCAACAGTCCTGAAGGAACATCATTGTTACTTCGTCAAGTGGAGATGCCCGAATCAGACCAAGCAATTTATTGCTATATAAGTCAAGACAAAGCCAGACCATTCATTCCAGCATCTTAACGACAACAAATCTTTAACAAATTTCAAGTACCATCGGAACGATTCCAAATTATTCACATGGACATCATCGGTCCATTACCGCCATCAAAGGGAAACACATTGCCTCACAATGATCGATCGATTTACCTTTTGGGCAGAAGCAGTGCCATTGCAAGACTTATCAGCACAAACACAAAAAAATGCTTTCTATACGCATTGGATAAGTCGATTTGGCACACCCTTAAAAATAATAACTGACCAAGGTCGGCAGTTCGAGAGTGATTTATACAGTGCACTAACTGTGATCATGGGAATACACAAGGCAAGAACCACACCATACCTTCCAGAAGCAAACGGTGAAATCGAAATATGGCACAGAACCTTGAAAACCGCATTAAAAACTCACGATAACGAACAATGGACTAGCATTTTACCAACAGTACTAACAGGACTACGCAGCATAGTACGTGAAGACGCCGAAGCGTCGCCAGCAGAAATGCTATATGGCACAGGTATATGATTACCTGGGGAATTTTTCAGCCCATCAGACATTAACACCGAACCATCAACCTTCGTCAACGACTTAAAACATAAAATGTCACTACTAAKACCAGTACCTGTATCCGACCACTCTAAACACAAGATCTCCGTTTCACCGAAACTAAGTGAGTGTAGTCATGTGTTTGTGCGTCGCGACGCGGTACGTAAACCACTTCAACCACCTTATGACGGACCATACAAAGTACTTTATTAATCTTGTCTATTGACAAGAAAAGTATTTTTCAATCTTGATGAACAATAAACAAACAAACATTTCAATAGACTGGCTCAAACCCTCATTCTTATTAAACAATGATATAGTGTCTCACGATCATACTTACGCGCAAAGTGAAATAAAGTGCGACATCAAGTGCGACAAGCGAGTGCGTTTCGCTAATAACGCATAGTGTCCGCAGGGCAAACAAAACTGTATAAAACATAATTACCTATATTTTGTTGTTAAATGCATATTTTCTTTAATTTCAATGTTCATTTGCATTTACCTTATGTTTTGTAAACACCTCATTTTTATCGTGGCTACCCCACTGAGGGGGGAGCAGTGTGGTGACAACCACCAGCGCACCAGTAGTAGTTTTGTTCAACTAGTTAGTAGTTCAAATGTTCAAAGAGTAAATCATGCAAGTTTGGTATGCCGCGCGCAGTGGTACGAACGACGCTCCAGAATTCTAAATGTAAAAATTGTTTCAATTGTTGTAGAACGTGTAATCGTAAGCGATTAATAAACAGTAATAGTATATTAAGTTCTTTGAAGTCAGATTTAACCCTTAATAATCATCATCATCATCATCAAAAACTAACACCTATAGATCTTATCTAAAATTTGAACGCGCCGTTAAATTGATAGTACGAGTACCAGCTGCACGGTAGCGCACGAGTTTCTACTTATCACAGTTTTGAATGACTTATACGACATCCAGTTATTTAGGGATCAGTGGTTTACGTACTTTAAAATTTACAGCACTGTCAAGAATATGTACGAGATGAAGAAAGAGACGTGAGCGTGTCCAGTCAAATTTTTCAGACGAGACTTAACCAGGCAACAAATTGCCAAGGGTGTTTTCGACAATTTCGCGTATTTTTTTTAAATTATTATTGGCCCTGCCTATTTAGAGGACCAGGAAAGTAATCTTTCATGTTCGTTTTGACAATAATGACAAGAATTTTCAAATGAAACGTTTTTAGTCAGAAACGGCATGTATGAAAAGGGCAATTACAATAAAAGATGTGTAAAAACTCTAGGTAATGAAATAGCGAATCAAATTGTTTTACATACCTTAGCAAAAATTGGGCATTGGGGTTATCAAATACCGCATTTCTTGAACATAAACATAACCTGTACGGCCTGAAGTAACACACTGACAGGGACAGAGAGATGAGTGACAGATAGACCTTTTCGACGTCTTAAAATTGTACGTTTTGAGCATGCGCCGCAAACCCGCTACTTCTTTCGCCAACACACGTATTGGCACAGATTTTTCACGCGCAGGTCTTATATATGTATAAGCGTTCTATGTAATAAATAAGATTTCTGTGGTCTTATGACTTACAACTGTCAGTGTTAGCAGTGTCAGTTATGTCAGAGAGCGGAAATAGATCCGGTGGTAAAAGAGATGGAACCATCAGAGATCATACACGTCGTAACCGTTGTCGCTACCTTCAATATTTAGTACACTAATCTCTAATTAACTGGATGTCGCTTAGATACCAAAATACATGTAAATTATTTGTGATAGATTTAAGCCACCTTAGCGCCTAGCCGCTGGTTCTTGTACTAAAAATTTGACCAAAGGTTCGCTTCTGCGATAAATATATGACATTAATGATTGACGATTAAAATCGTCAACCTTTATAGTCCGCATTAACATTATGCATTATACACCTTTCTCAGTAAGTAGCAAAGCACGTGGTGTTCGTTTTTGTTACTGAATAGCATAACTTAAGTATGGTGCATTGCGAATTTTGTAAAAAAAAGATCTACTACCTACATCGAAGCACCTCTTATTCCACTTCACTTGTAAGTGTTTCTTATCTTTATAGTAATTGTGTGCAGTCATGATCGTTGTAGTGTTTGAGTAAGAAACATGTACCGTACAAAGTGGATGTTACGTTTACTCATAACTATATTATATAGTTAAGGATTTAACCTAAAATTTGGACGCGCCGTTAAATTGATAGTACGAGCACCAGCGGCATGGTGGCGCACGAGTTTCTACTTATCACAGCTTTGAATGACTTATGCAACATCCAGTTATTTAGAGATCAGTGATTTAGTATCCCTGCAATCGACGTTTCCTGTCATCTGTCTGTCGCTAGAATCACTACTTGCAGTGTCTTGCTACACCGCATCTACACGCCTGCAACTCTGGCCCACGGATGGCGTTAATTCCGCAACAATAGCTTTATTCAGAATTAAGAGATAGTTTTAGAACAGATTAAAATTTATTACACAGCTACTCTTCTGAGAGCAACGAAATTGATATAATTACTTGGATTGTTGTAAAAAAACAACTTTAAATTATCTTTATTTTCAAGTGAATATTATTTTTCTCTCCACGATATCAAATAAAACGTGTGTAAATCATATAGGTAATGACGTTAACCTAAACGATACTTGCTAAAAAATTCCATTTTTTCACATTAGTAGGGCCAATAGAGGTTATATGAAATATTCATTACTTAAAAGCTCACCTGCGTAAGCACTGACCTAGATGCACTGACGCATCTTCAGGATAATAATTTATGAAGCGAAGGGAACGCGTGGTGATATAAATTTGAAGTAATTAAGCGTAGATACAATGAGAGAGAGACAGTAATTAATGAGTCTTGCAACTGAGACAGTCGGTGTAGAAAGATATCTGCGTGTAGGTTTTAACGTCAAACGACATCATGTTCCTATTGTAAATTTCGTTACTCGTAGAGCAATAATTTTAAGGACTACGTATACTGACACATTTGAAATTATTACGGGCAATAGTCAATGTATCTCTTTAATCGTCATCAACATTTTGGAATACAAACAGTTGTATATTGTAGGAACGCGATCAGTCAAACTGAAATCTTGGGAGTTTTACATTAGATCGCGTCAGCTTTGGAAACAAGATTGACGTTTCGCCCTCTCATGGCATCATCAGGACAGGAATATGGAATATATATTTGTTTTTGTGATGTCTTCAATGTTATATCGTTATTTACAAAAATTACAATTCCAAAATCCGTGATAATCGTCCATTAATTATTACCATGGTGCAGTAAGCCCCACTTTTTGGACGTTGCCGGTACCACAAGCACGCGCATGAGTCAGAATGCTCCGTGTTTTTCTCAAGTTTGGTGGTAAAATTAAACAGTATACGAAAACTTTGCATCTAGGTAAATATCCGAAATTCCGTTTTTTAACATGCAGCGTTTGTGAACAAACATATCACAATATATGTATGTGTAAATATTACCGAATATTGAAACCTGGAAGGATTTACTGGTGCGTCATGGAGCTGTGCGAGCTGTAGATCAGTAGAACAATCGATGGCGACTCTGCTTTCGATATAAACTTTAATAAAATGGATCTGTTGCTATGGGTTTTAGTGAACACGAGTTTGTATACCGTCTATCTGTCTTTCCAATATTTTCAAAACAGCTTAAGCTAATTAATAGCAGAGATTTTTGTAACTTTTTTCAAATCTGAATTAGCTTCGATACCATGGCATATATACAACTGCAGCAATTATAGTAACAAAGCAAATCTTTTGACTGATGGTGTCACAGCTGTTATGAATAGATATGCGCCATTTCGTACATACAGTCACGAAAAAGTACATCTACATTAAGAGGAGCATTTACTTGGAGCGATCGGGCAGAAATGTAAACTATGCAACCCATATTACTAGCGGGACATGGGACGTAAGAGGGTAGCCGATAGATTGAAATCACGCAGAGATCGTATGTTCGTATGTACGAGCAACAGACGGGCTAAACTAATATTCGGAAAATTGCTGACTGTAATGCGTGCATAAAAAAGTAAGCATGATATTAGTAACTTACTATGATATTATACCAGGTTATTAAAAATATGGAATAACCCATTTATTTCTGTAAAGATGAACATTTCATTCTAACTGCATGTCGACTATGATTTCTGGAGGAACTTTTATAATAATTTTCTTTCCGCCTCCCCATTGCTTCGGCAGACAGTAAATTAATGTGAAAGAGGTTTTAACATTATGGCACGTGTATTTAGACTTACAATCTTAGAAATTCCGTCATATCGGAATAGATCGTATACCGCTCGATCATTCCCGACCGGTTTGTATCTTAGCTTCACAGTTCACTGGATACCACGCGACGGACCTAGTGGGGATGGGCATTCGCATGTTGCTCTCGTGATGGAAGGGTTTGCGGTTTTAGATTTTTGAATGTTTTTACTCATTTATCGTGCTCATGTTTTTGGTAGTGTACAAAGAAATATGTAGCTACAACGTGGAGTTCGATTTTTTCGTTTATGTGCCTTAGTTTTCGAGAAATAGCTCGCCAAAAATACGCATTTTTGAGCAAAATATAACAACAAATATTTACATTACCCTACCAAATTCAGAAAAAACTCGAACTCTACGTTGTAGCTACATCTTTTGTCATGACGATGTCGAAATTTCACTTCGAAAGAGTTTCGAATAACTCGGTAAAATGTAAAACGGTAGGTGCTTAAAATGACCCGTTTCGCTCTAGGTAAACGCCCCTCTTAAGAGAAACGATAAGAGTCAGAGGTAGGACTTTGCTGTAATATAAGAAAAGTAAATCTCAAACTGACTAGTTTAATTATAGACAGATTAGAAATGTCCTAACATGTGCTACTATAAATATAAAGGAAGAGAAAGCATATTTAGCCTCTCAATTTTCACAACGTCCCAATAATATCTAGTCCTGCCTTAATATATTGAATGTAACTCCAGTTCAAAGTCCGTCAGCGCCTGAAAGCTTACGCCACGTGGATGAACTCAACCGACATTTTGTTAGCCAACTTTATAGCGGTGCAAAGTACATTACTGCTTGCACCTGTTTGGGAAGTTGATGCCCTTAATGCAGTCTCTAGTGTTAATAGTAGGGCTGTTGGTTTTAATGGTATTGACATAGCAATATTAACATAGCAATCAGGTTATGTGCACCTTATCTGTTACCAGACATCACACATTTAACAAATTATTGCATTGAGCATTCAGTTGTTCCGCAGTATGGAAAAAGCCAAGATCATACCGTCGCTTGTTCTGTCACTTTCGATCACATTCGACCGATACGTATACTACCGGCGTTTTCGAAGATTCATGAAAGGCTTATAAAAATTGAGTAACGTCGATATCTAATACAGAACAATATAATACCAATTAATCAATCTGGTTTCAAAGCTTTGCATGGCAACGCAATGGCTTTGTTATGTGCTTCTGATGATATACTTAGGCCAACTGACAACAAAACACTAACAATTCTTTGGATTTTTCGAATGCGTTGGATACGCTAAATCATAACATTTTAATTTCAATTTTGAGATATTATGGTCTTTGTGATAAGGCATGTGGTTTTATTAAAGCTATTTGCAAGATCGTACCCAGGCGAAATCATATCTGCAGAGAATCTCGGACCATCTACGGCAAGATGTGCCTCGGGACTTTACTTTGGGCTTCCTGTCCCCTTGCCCTTTATATGTCACGCGTTTTCTTTCGGTGCTTTTGTCTTGCAAGCAGCATTACTATACGAGTACACCGAAATATATCTATCATTTGATCACACATAAGTCACAGTGAAGCGTATGCTGCTCTATTATTAGCAAATTTATCTCAGTTTGCTAATGCCCACAATCTTAAATGCTACCAAAACTAAGGTTTTACTTTTTGGCAAGCAAATGGAATACGTGTTGATCAGTGGACGTGCATCGCTTGTATGTATTGATGGACACGATATACCATACACTAAAAGTGCAAAAAACTTAAGTTTAATTATGGATAACAACGTGCGATACACGTCCCACATATCCAATTTCCTTAAGAAAGCATAATTACAATTGAAACATATTTACAAAAGTCGCTATTTTCTAAACAGGAAAATTCTAACAATTCTTTGTGATTCCTTGGTGCTTTCACATCTAAACACACAATTACACCCCTTGCTTGAGTACTTCATTCTAAGAGTGTAGAAAAATTGCAAACCTGTGCTAAAGGTTAATATTTGGCATTCGTAGATTTTCAAGTGCTACTTACAGGTTGCGTAACGTCTACTGGCTTACATTCTTACATTGTCTGCTAAATATAACTTCGAAACCAAAAGGCCCGTTTTTAAAAACTAACTTTATTAATTATAATACAATTTAAGTGTACTACGGCTAGCAACAGAATGATGTAAAAATTTATTCATCGCGCCAAGTGAATGTTATCAGGCCTCTCGCATTCCTGCTGACTCCCCGTTATGTTTATCGGTTCAGCTGTACTAGGTCACGTAACTTGCCTCTGCTATATGATTATCCATTATAAAACTCCTATACCTATTCCAAAAGCTCTCGTTTCGATCTGACGTGCATAATATAAACATTAGATTTTAAGGGAGACTCACGCCTCCCCTACATCAATCTGAATTATTTAAGCGTTCACTTTTCTATTAGAGTAATAGTATTTATCACAATATTTATGCAGTAATTAACAAATGAAGTTCTACTACATTTAAGTCATCTTCGCTTAAATTATTACACTCCTAAATTAATAAATATACAGTATCGCCACAACTGTGCTCTTGTCAATTATATTACTTCGCTATGCACACGCACGTCATTGCGTGACTGGTATCAGTAACTACAAATTCTAAGCGCCATGTTGTATGTATTTTGTATTTTTGTCTTTTTCTTTCTATGGAGGTTAGATGGATCTACTTGAATCTACACCAGAACCTCGCACCGCCTGATTAAAATTTATTTAGGTAAACATTATTTTGGGAATAAATTAATATAAAATCATTATTATTATTATTATTATTATTATTATTATTAATATTATTGTTATTAATTTATTACTATTGTAGCAACCCAAAATTTAGATTAATGAAAATGGGTAAATCTGTCACTTCATGTGGCCATTACTCCGAACGAGGGGTGTGTCTTATTCGAATGTTAAAGAAAACAGCAGGCCAGCAAGGGCTAGGGCCAGAGCCAAGGGCTGTAAAAGAAATGGGACAGTCGGGCATAGAGTGCGCTAGAGGTTAGCACGAGAGTATGGCTCTGTGTATAAGTGTGTGTGATGTAGTGCCCAATGGTAGTGGTGTGTCCACGTGAGCATTATAGATAAGTTGCATTACCTGTGTGACAGGTATTTATAGAGGTATATGCTTATTATTGAAAGGGGTACTATGTGTATTGGCCATTATTGTAAATGTGTGGGCGTCGGTGGGCGCGGGACTAATTAGTAGTCCGGTGGCAGTGGCCACGAGACCAGGTGGGTTTATGCAGCATGTGGCTGCTGAGGTTTATGGCAGTTCCTCCACCCTATAGTTACGGGAGTCCTGAACGGCGTGGTCTTGACCATCCTGTCCGTGACCTGCTGCTAGCAGCAGTGACTTGACCAGTGTAAGTGCTAGGAGTTCCTCGCAGATGGAACAGAAACCTCTGTATACCGTTATTCCACCAGGGGTTTTAGGTGGTTTAGTGGGTCCGTACATTCGGCCAATGTATGGAATGCCTGGTTGAAAAACTGGGGCCTAAGGGTGGCAATTATTATTATTATTTTTGTTATTGTTATTGTTATTATTATTATTATTATCGTATCCCATTTCATAGTCAATTCCATAGAAACATTTGCAGCACACATATTATGGGTTCCCTATTGTTATCCATACTGCTATGAGAAGAAATACTTTAATTGAAATGCTAAGTGTATAAATAATTGCCGTTACAAGTATTATGAATGTTGCTAKCTACACTTKATTACTCTTTCCTAAAATACCCTACTTAACAGTAGCAATTTTTTGTATTTGTTTTTTATTGCATCTAAGGGTATAGAATTTATCGACTAAGTATTTTTGCTTAATAAATATAAAAGTTTCACTTACATAGGCAGTTTGAAGAGCCTAAGATATTTTGGTCGCATTCAAAATATGCACAGTGAACACTAAAACGCTCAGGACTATCAGCATTATTTAACAGTTTACTAATTAAAGTTAGTAGAGCGTGTTATATTTATAAACGGCAGTATATATGTGAAATAATAAAATGTAACAATAATGGTCCTCTGTATCGACAGGATGCTGCGCTCTGATGGAAAAATGAATGTGGCAATGTGATGAACGCTCCGTGATTCCATAAAACAGTTGGAGTTTAATCAATAATACGTTCACAATAAATACGATTTATCAAGAGCGTTGCTATCGGGTGGCTGCAAACGCTTGGGTAGTAAAATATTTTATATCTTGATTACTGCAGAGGATTGCTGTAAATAAATTGTGGTTATTAAGATGCTTCCAGCCGAGGGGTCTCTCACTTACCGAAAAATGTACAGTGATTCCCTCATTTAGTGGAATATTTTAGTATTATTCCTTCATTCCCGTTATTCCCTCATTTATTCCAGTTTACTCCCTGTATTCCACTAAATATTCCACTTACTCCCTGTATTCCATCTACTTCTTACGTCTTTGATTAAACTCCACAACCACATGTCAATTTTATTACAAATAGTAATTCTTATGAATATAGAACCTTAATGTACAGGGTGTCCCATTTTCGTTGTAATTGTAGGGTATCTCGGTAACTACGAGTATTACTGCTAGAAGGTTGCAGTTTTGACACTATTGTCTTACTTTTTTGTTGTGAGCTGAGCTGTACCCTTTTGTTTTAAAGCTATAGTCTACTACAAAAAAGTTGTGGAAAATATTTTTATAGATATTTTTATTCTGAATCCATTGCCTACTCATAATCTTTTTAGGGGTCACATTTTAGAGATATAACACAAACTTGCCCTTTTTTGGAAACAATGGTTGACTTTGCTATGGTTGAAAAGATCTATTTTGTCTGATTAATAAAATGTATACATTGTTAGGTTAAACAATGCATAAGTACCTACTCATTTCCAGATAAACAATAGTTTTCATTAGTTACAGGGCATCTAGATTACCGATAAAAAAATTGCATGAGCGCTTTCGGGAGTCTTATGAATGTATTCAAATATGCATAGATAATATTTTAGTTAATAATATAAATTATATTGTGTTTTTTGTTTCATAGCCTCCTGAATGTAAACACAAAATTGATTAAATTACTAAAAAACTAATATTTACAAAATTTGTAAAAATAAACCTAGCATTGCATACATTTTCTTAATCTGAAAAAATAGGTAATTTCAAAAGCAGGCTGTAGCTTTAAAACAAAAGACGATACAAAAATGGCAATGGTACATCTTAACTCACAACAAAAAAGTAATGTCCAAACTGCAACCCTTTGGCATTAATAGTTACCGAGATACCCTACAATTACAACGAAAAGGTAGCATAACATGGGTAGCTTTCTTTTTATCAGAGGTAGAGATTACGGTTACCCAACAAACAAAAAAAAATCCGAAAAACAAAATAATCCAATATGGCTGCCACAACAAAAAATGAACCTGAACGAAATGTTTTCCGCAAAATACAACTGCAGCAGCTTGAAGAGCATAAAAATGTGTTCTAACAAAGTGCTTCCTATTTTTTGATCACAGATCAGGTAACCATTTGTGAATTTTTCGGATTTTTGGTAATAACTTGAAAATGGTATGTCATTTCAAATATGAGAAGATATCAGCTAATATGCAGAGTACCAGGCAAACCTTTTCCCATTTAAACGAATCTCTATCTATGATAATAAGAAAGTTACCCATGTTATGCTGACTTAAATGGGACACCCTGTACACTAATTAAATAATCAAAGGTAATACTTAAAGTTTCTATGTCCAGCTCACACTTACCTGATATTTTCACCTAGCATGATGATGTCTTGTCTTTTACCATTTAACCATCAAAATTTTTATTATATTTTTACAAAATGAAACAAATATTGAACTATAAAACAATTTTTTTATTTTTTTGCAAATCATTTAAATACATGATTGCAATAGAGGTACAGAAAATCAATTTGTTCAACATTCACGACTTTTGCAGAAAATTTTTAAGGCTTTTGTATTGTTTATTAATGTTAATTAAGTCATCCTGCTTTAAATGGAATGGATTTGAACCCTACATTTCTATAGGTCTGTAAAATATGAATCGTTCTTCTACATCTGCTAGGTTATCAACTTTGGGCCAAATGAATTGGTCTAAATTTGATTTTAAAAATTTCATTTCAACAAGCTGTTTCCTTGAAACGAAGGATTCGACCAATGTACCATCCTGAGTCGTAGTAAGTGGCGTAGTATTGTTCTACACAGAGTTTTACGTTACTATTTTTAAGATTTTTCACGTACACGTGCGACGCAAGGTGCGATGTAACGCGCAGGCGCATTATTTCGTATTCCACTAGTACTCCCGCAGTAATCCCTGAAATTCCGCTAGTACTCCCCTAAATTCCACTAGAACTTCCCTTTTACTCCACGTATTCCACAATATTCCGTCATATTCCCATAATATTCCCGGGTTAAATGTATACCGATTCCGCTAAGTGAGGGACCCCTCGCTTCCAGCTATCGATTCGCTACACCATACTATAGACTGACCAGTACCGTATTTTTGATAACGATGGCCTATTATCATCTAAATAGTGTAGTTTTTCATCTATAAATGAGTAGTATGAGATGAAATATGAATACAAATAGGCAACTTGAAAAGGCTAATCTTATTACATTTCATTTCTATTTCCTTATTCCATTTTAACAACATTTCTTATTAAAGACTAGGATTTCTCTACACTTATATTATTTATCCTTTTCGGTTAACGAAATAACAAGATTCGAAGGTCTGTCTTCCTTCGCTGAATTTCTCGCAAAATGTTTCACTCGTTCAAGTACAGAAAAACTTGCTTGGTTAAAGAAACAATAGCAGAATAGTTATAAACAGGTCACACATATTTAGCACCCACCCTATACCGGGTGTCCCACCCCACGTGTCTTATGCATGCAGCAACAAATAAAAGCAACGTTGCTAAATGTGATGCTTAACATGTCTTCTAATTTAAGATACCTACAATAGTTCTATAAGTATATTAAGAAAAGATGAAACGTCGATTTCTTTAAATAACTTGCAATTTTTTTATTTAAACTTTTTTAGAGTAAAAAAGTTCTTAGTGCACCTTTTCAGTAGTTCTTAAATCAAATATAATTTATTTTTAGTGCATTTCGGGCGCTTGTGATCATCAAGTTAACTTTTTTCTCGTAGGTTACTTGACTGACATTTTTACAAAAGAATTTTTTTCAGACTTCGACGATATGTAACACTATTATAACTTACACTTAATATCAACAAAAATTTAATTTAGAATAAATTAATAAATTAAACAAATGGTATTTGCTGTTCATTTTGCAGGTACAGTACTACAAGTTCCTTGAAAAAGTGGGTTTTAAGAACTAACAAATAGATTATATAATATATACTTATTACAAATCTACTACTTTTGTCAAAAAAAATACAGAACTACATAATAGCTTTCGCTGAATATGTCAGAAGATTATCTATATACAAATGACAACTACATAAAATTTATTTTTTGAACTTGCTTAGAATTTTTCAAGATAACTAGCGTGCTTAAACCCAGAACTACAAACTTGATCATGAACAATTGATAACGGGGTGTTTTACAACATGTTGGTATTCATTTAATCATTTACTCATTTGTAAAGAATTTTAAACAAATAGGGATAGCGATTTTATAATCGAAATTTGTGAAACTAGGCCAAACAACATTGCCGATATTAAGGCAAAATATCATATTGCGGCATATTTGAATATTTACTTTAGTAACTGCAGATTATTGTCATTATTTAATGTAAAAAAAAAACATTTGTCTATTTACCTCACTACCGTTTTTATTAAAAATTTTATGTAATAAAAATAAGTTTTTGTGGTTGCCTTTTATCCATAAGCCATATTCAGCAGAAAAGAGTTCTGCATTTTTTTGGATTTAAATGTTTATTTGTTACGTCAACTTTTTCTTCAATAAGCGAACAGTTTGTTTAACCATCCCAACTGCGACAATGCCAATTATTGAAATCAGTAAGTAAGAAACTGTTCTTTGTGGAATTTAAAGGTAAAAATGAGCAAATTTATTAATTGTTAGCGTTGACGTTCTGAACGCCGTAGAAAAAAATACGAGCCCAGGCTCATAATAGTTCGGCCGGCTGGCATTTTCAGTTACATGCTTTAAAAAATTCTGATACCAACACGGACTGTGACAAATTACTGTGAAACTGTTTATACTACATTAAAACACAGACCTTGAACTTACAAAAGCAAACAATTTTATTTCATTTACGTGAACGGCAATAATTACAGAACGAAAAATGTAATTCAACTAACAGGTCATAATAGTTCGGCCACATCAACTGACGGGTCATAAGAGTTCGGCCAACATTTAATACTGCGTAACACCACCTTTGTTAGCAATAACGGCTTTAATTCTGCTAGGCATTGTAGCCACGAGCCTTGCACATTCCTCTGGTAGCGTTTTGTCCCATATAGCCTGCAAGGTGGCTTTTAATTCGTTGACGGTACGCGCTGGAGTTTTACGAAGCTGTTTCTTCATATTATGCCACAAGGTCTCAATTGGAGATAAATCCGGACTGGAAGAGGTCCATTTTAATACCGGTATTTTATGTTCTTGCAACCATGTTTGAACTATTTTTGTCGTATGGCACGGCGCTCCATCTTGCTGGAACATAAATTCGCCTTCGGCCGTTTGACAATTCGGGATGGAGGGTAAAAAATTTTCTTCGAGAATGTCTCTGTATTTCTGCGCGTTAACAGTGCCGTCAATAATACACAGACTACCCACACCCCTAGCAGACATACAACCCCAAACCATCACAGACCCTGGGAACTTAACTTTTTTTACCAAACAGTCATTGTGGTATGCTTCTGAAGATGTGCGTAAAATTCTTTTTCGCGTATCACCCACACATACCTCAAATTTCGACTCATCACTCCAAATGATACTATTCCATTGCATTTGTGTCCAGTTTTTGTGTTCCCGCGCCCATTTTAGTCTGTTCTTCATCTGTAGTTTGGTCAAAAGGGGTTTTTCTTTTGCCTAGTAGAAAAAATGAAATTAAATTATAAGTGCTTGTACTCCAAAAGAAAAAGTAATAATACCTTATAAAATTTGTAACCTATTTTTTTGATACATCTCTTTGTTGTGGATAATGAAACGTCCTTTAAAATGCGAGCCCTCCATAGTACTGTTAGTTTAGCATTGCACCGTCGGTTTGTTCTGATAATTTTACGCAAAGCTTGCTTATCTGCTCCGGTAATTTGACTTGGTCGGCCAGGTTTGTTTTTTTGATGGACCCCGCCAGTAATTTTTTATAAATTGATAATGTCTTGCACTGTAGAGCGCGGAACTGAGTGCGAAGCAGATATTTTACGCCCCGAAATGCCCTGGTCGTGGGCTTTACACATAGAAATACGCAAATCTTCACTAACAGACATGCCACGAGGCATTTTACTTGAAAACTGTTGCAAAATAAAGTATAAGCTACGCTTGACAGATAGTTGTTGATTTATTCCGTATATGTTTTGTTTTGGCAGGCCGCCTCGTGTTTCCATGGCTAATGGGATACATGACCGAACTCTTATGACCCGTCAGTTGACGTGGCCGAACTATTATGACCCGTTAGTTGAATTACATTTTTGGTTCTGTAATTATTGCCGTTCACGTAAATGAAATAAAGTTGTTTGCTTTTGTAAGTTCAAGGTATGTGTTTTAATGTAGTATAAACAGTTTTGCAGCAATTTGTCACAGTTTGAGTTGGTATCAGAACTTTTTAAAGCATGTAACTGAACATGCGAGCCGGCCGAACTATTACGAGCCTGGGCTCGTACATAAAAAAATGCTTAAAAATATTTTTTTTGAATTCAAAAATATTTACATTTTTTAATACTTATCCCAAACATTGTTACAGATAACTTAGATATTATAAATTGTGTTATCATATTCCTCAACTTCCTGGATGTAAACATAAAATCTTGTTAAATGAGGTATTTAAAAAGAAAGTAAGTAAGACAGTAATGCACAAATCGAAACTGCCTAGTATTAATGCAAGTAGTTACCTAGGTACCTTGCAGGATACACCGCAAATGCACAGATAAAACTGTTTGTTTGGATTTATAAAATTAATTTGTTTGACTTACATTTCTTTAGGTCCAACAAATTTATCTTCAAACAAACAAACTTTATTTGTAAGAAGCATATAAGTTTGTTTCTAACTATTATACCATTTATTTGAGATTGAACAGAACTTGCGAGTTCAAGTAACCTAATAATTATTTGAGCGAATAAAATATTATTTTTCACGGCCAAACAATTTATTCCAATTAGTTAAAATTTCAAATACTTAGATTAAATGCTTTGAACGATTATATCAACAAAAGTAAATGCTTGTTTCTAATAAATATATCTTTCGTTAAATCAATGTTTCTTTTTGTTATTCAACTATTTAAATGTTCAACTCGAACACACCTGTTGTTACAGTAAACAACATGTATTTAAACAGAATAAATGATGCTTTATTGCAACAATCTGTTTTTGGATACTGTGGCGCGCCGAGTGTTTTACAGCCTGAAGTAGCTGAAGCGCAAGGCCGACGCATTAATAGACTAGTCGACTGCGAAAGCTTCGTCGCATCTTTCTACATTTTTGAATTTTTTTCTAGGTAGTCATTGTCATTGTTTTGAAGTTGTCAGTTGGTAAAAAAATACCGAATGTAATTTCTGTTAAATATAGTTTAATATAGGATTCTCGCCATTATTATAATAACGAGTCGACGGTCCTGAATCCTAAAGTGGTGACCCCGAGTTTCCCGAGGTTCCCGAATTGCGAGTGCTGCAACGGATCGCGTAGAAAAAACTTTTCGTGTGTGCTGTATGAAGTAAAGCGGAAATAATGTTTGATGCTAGCAAATAACGACACTGCTAATACAGCATCTTCAATTCCGGAAGTTAGCAGAGTCTCCATGCGTTTACCACCTTTTTGGCCTGCTGATCCAGAAGTTTGGTTTTCTCAAATAGAGTCAGTTCAAGGTAGCGGGAATTACAAGCGATGAAACGAAGTTTAATTACATCGTAGGGAACTTGGAACCAACTTACTCGACAGAGGTTAGAGATATCCTCACGACACCACCGGCAACAGAGAAGTACGATACATTGAAGAAGGAATTGATTCGAAGATTAAGTGGCCACAACAACAAAAAACAAAACGCCTTCTAGAGCATGAAGAACTTGGCGACAGGAAGCCTTCGCAGTTTCTGAGGCATTTACAAAACCTTGCTGGTGACGTAGCCCCCGAAAGCTTAGTCCGTTCATTGTGGTTAAGTCGTTTACCAGCGGTTGTTCAAGCCATTTTAGCCACGCACACGGACACTGCCTTAAAAACTGTCGCCGAGCTCGCCGATTCCATACTTGAAGCTACATCCCAGCACCAAGTCGCGCAGGTTTCAGCAAGTAACAGTTCAAGCAACAAGACGGAAGCTCTTCTAGAACAACTGGTCGCAAGTATAACAGCAATGTCAGTAAGCTTTAACAAGACAGCCGAAAGATTGCGAGAAGAGATCGCTGCGGTGGCCAGCGACTGTCGTGGACGACAGAGAGACCGCTCCAACTATCGTTATCGATCAACTTCAAGAAATTCTAGCAGATCTTCGAGCAGAAACAGAAGCGGACAGTGTTGGTAACATTTTCGTTTTGGTGATAACGCCAGGAAGTGTAGACCTCCGTGCACAAAACAAACGGAAAACCTCAGCGGCGGTCGTTAATGATGGCAAACGACGCCGACGCCGGCAGCAAAAGTCGTCGTCTTTATGTCACAGACAGGAACACAAAAGTTAAATTTCTTGTAGATACCGGTGCAGACTTGTGTATCTATCCACGTCGTCTTATTCGCGAGCGACGTCCGCGTTGTACGTACGAACTCTATGCCGCAAATAGTACTGCGATCACGACTTATTGTTTTTTAACGTTAACACTAAACTTAGGCCTTCGTAGAGATTTTTCGTGGCAGTTTATAGTAGCGGACGTTTCACGGCCAATTATTGGAGCAGACTTTTTAGCATATTATGGGTTGCTTGTAGACATACGCAACAAGCGCTTAGTAGACAGCACAACCACACTTTCTGCAAAGGGACAGGAAGTAACAAAAGGTGAAGTTTTACACATCCGGTCGGTAAGTGAAACGATGAACTTTCATTGGCTGTTATCGAAGTTTCCAGAAATAACTCGTCCACCTGGAATGCATGTCGAACCCAAGCACAACACGTATCATCACAAAGATACAACACCAGGACCACCAAGCAGCTGCAAACCACGACGCCTGGCCCCGGGAAAAGCTACGTTTAGCCAAAGCGGAGTTCCAGGAAATGCAGAAAATGGGTATTGTGCGGCCCTCAAAAAGCAACTGGTCATCACCCTTATATATGGTCCCAAAGAAGAATAACGCTTGGAGAATGTGCGGTGACTATAGAACTTTGAACGCAAGAACTCTACCGGACCGATATCCCGTTCCACACATCGAGGATTTCTCTCACATGCTATATGAAAAAAAAAGTGTTTTTGACCCTAGACCTTGTGCGTGCATACAACCAGATTCCAGTAGCTCAGGAGGATGTGCACAAAACAGCCATCACGACACCATTTGGAATGTTTGAGTTCATTTACATGTCATACGAATTGCGGAACGCAGGACAAACTTTCGAACGGTTCATTGATGAAGTGTTAAGGGGTTTAGAGTTCGTATATGCCTACATCGATGACATCATGATAGCGTCTTCAACCACGGAAGAACATCAACATCTGGAAGAAGTCTTTCGCCGAGTAAGTAAGTACGGGGTACTTATTAATCCAGCAAAGTGTTCTTTAGGTCAACCAAGCGTAAACATTCTTGGATACCACGTTTCCGAGAATGGTATTCAGCCACCAACAGAGAAAACGGAAGCAATTTTAAGATTTTCCAAACCTAACACTGCCAAAGAGTTGCGCCAATTCCTGGGTATGGCTAACTTCTACACACGCTTTATTCCAAGGGCAGCTACAATTCAAGCACCATTACATGACCTGCTTCGCGGAAATGTAAAAGGGAAATCTCCGATCAGTTGGACAACAGAAGCCCTGCAAGCATTTGCGGATTGCAAGAAAAGCCTGGCGGAAGCTGCGACACTTGCCCATCCCCAGCCCGAAGTCACATTAGCCATTGTCAGCGACGCTTCAGATTATGCAGCAGGAGCGGTACTACAGCAGTTCGTCCACGGAGCTTGGCAACCACTTGCATTTTTCTCACGGAAGTTTTCTACGACTGAAAAGAAATACTCTGCATACGATAGAGAACTCCTCGCAATATATGCAGCAATAAGGCATTTCCGCCACATGGTGGAAGGACGTCCATTTACAATTTTCACTGATCACAAACCTATAGCGTTTGCTTTCAGACAGAAACCCGAAAAATGTTCACCTCGTCAGTTTCGATATCTTGATTATATTGGTCAATTCAGCACCGACATCAGGCATATCTCTAAAAGTACTAACATAGTCACTGATGCACTATCAAGAGTCGAAGAAATAACAGTATCCATTAACTACTATAAGCTAGCTTGTCAGGAAAATGACCCAGAATTGCAAAACTTCTTGGAATCAAAAACTAGCTTGCAGATCAAGAAAATAGAGATACCTGGTAGTAATACTGCACTTTATTGTGATGTTTCCACCAACGTCGCCAAGCCTTTTCTACCTACACGATTCAGAAAAGCAGCATTCGATTCTTTGCACCAATTATCACATCCAGGGATAAAAGCGACCATCAAACTGGTTACTCAACGTTTCGTTTGGCCATCAATCAAGAAGGACTGCAGAAGATGGGCTCGTGAGTGCATCCCGTGTCAGCAGATGAAAGTCTCAAGGCACACAACACCTGCACCAGGGGTTTTCACATCGCCTTCGACAAGATTCGAGCATGTACATATCGTTATGATTGGGCCACTTCCCATTTCCGAGGGGTACAGGTATGCCCTTACCTGCGTAGACGGTTTCACCCGTTGGCCTGAAGTTTTCCCAGTACGTGACAGAAGCAGCTACGATTGCTCGTGCGTTTTATTCTGGATGGGTATCGAGATTTGGAACTCCTTTGCGAATAACAACCGATCAGGGACGTCAGTTCGAATCAAACATACTCCGGGAGCTCAATGCATTGATGGGCTGTAGTCACATCCGTACGTTCGCTTATCATCCACAAGCGAACGGTATGGTGGAGCGTTTGCATCGTCAATTAAAATCCGCTATCAGGTGCCATGGAACACAGGTATGGACGAAGGTGCTACCCACTATCTTGTTAGGGATACGATCAGCCTGGAAGGAAGACTTGAACACCACTTCTGCAGAGATGGTGTATGCTGAACCACTGCGACTTCTTGGAGAGTTCCTATCAAGTAGCTTACCGACAAGTAGATCCAGTGTTTCAGAATTCCTGCACATCAGAAACCATTTTATCAAGCTTCGCCCAGTAGACGCAGTTAAGCACGGAACAGTCAAACCATTTGTCTTTAAAGATTTGAAAACGGCATCGCACGTTTTCATTCGCAGAGATGAAAACAAAAAAGGTTTAGACCCGCCATATGAAGGCCCATATCAAGTTGTAAACAAAGGAAATAGTACTATCTGCAGTTGGTTGAGGTGTAGACAGCACAGCATAGACATGCATTTTAATGTATGTTGGTTCTTGCCCGTCAGCAAAAAGTGCCATGGGGGCCTGCTGTCAAATTGAAGTATGTAGTTGCATGCCAATTTGTCAGGCTACAGGTCACTTGCTTTAGGAAGTAGTTCCCGTTAAGGTAGCTAGGTGGCTTTGTCATCATGTCAGTGTAATGCTGACAGATGGCATTGCTATCCTAAATTCTTACTTTCATCATACCATTGCTTTGGTATATAAGCAAAACCAGTTCTATGCCGTGTTGTCTACACTAGACCTAAACTGCACTGATGGGCTGTAATGACAGCGAAATAGTACTATCTGCGGTTGGTTGAGGTGTAGACAGCACAGCATAGACATGCATTTTAAAGGAGATCACAATTTCAAAGTAAACATTAAAGGCATTATAAAAACCGTAACGCTAAACCATTTGAAACCAGCCTATGTTGCAGCAGAGGATGATCAGGGTAAGCCAAATGATATTATAATTCTAATATCCCCATTGCTTCCAGAAGGCCAAAGACAAGAAAACATCAGTGAAAACACAATAACACAATAACAAGAGCAGGGAGACGCGTAAAATTTCCTGATACTTTAAAAGTTTGCTGGTAAATACACTCCGTTTCTGGAAGGGGGGTATGTGGCGCGTCGAGTGTTTTATAGCCTGAAGTAGCTGAAGCGCAAGGCCGACGCATTAATATACTACTCGACTGCGAAAGCTTCGTCGGATCTTTCTACATTTTTGCATTTTTCTAGGTAGTCATTGTCATTGTTATGAAGTTGTCAGTTGGTAAAAAAATACCGAATGTAATTTCTGTTAAATATAGTTTAATATAGGATTCTCGCCATTATTATTATAACGAGTCGACGGCCCTGAATCCTAAAGATACAAAGAAATAATTGTTTGAATTTGCGCGAGCCACTAGCAAAGTGGAAGTTTGAGGTTCCGCTTATTTAGCCCATGGCTGGACACTGGACAGAATGTATCAAGGTAAATCGGGAAAAGCGGCCGTTATTTGTTTCTTATTATTGTCAGTTTATTTCATTAAATTGTGAAACAAAAGAGGAAGATGGCCACGTATTTTAAAAGTAAGTATGAAGCCTAAATAAAGTATTTGCTTAATATGATGTGAAAAATAAGGCATATAAACAAGCACATGATCGTTAACGCAAGCTCTGTTACAAAATGACCATTTATGATTCGTAAGGATGTTAATTACTGCGTTGTTTCTCTACATCTTGAAGTAGGCAATGTTAGTAAAGTCTGCTCAATAAAGTGCCCTATTTGTACCAAACTACTATTACAAGTAATGCGTTATTTATTCGGTATATTTGTAATACTAAAATGGAACACATTTATCACGCTATAGAAACCAGTAGATTTGTGATTGTCCTTTAAATTAAAATAAATATCATACTTTCCGTCTGCATTATATTCGTGCATATAAGTAGCAAAATTTACCATGTCAATGGACTTGTCTAGGTTAGGCTGATTTAAATTAGATGTTTTTTACTAAACCAATTACAGTTTTGCGGAAATGAATTGAGTGACATATTGCATTTTTAATTACAATAAACAACTTTTATACGCTCTATAAAAAACAGGAAGTCACAGGAATACACTTGCATAAAATACATAGACATATCGAAGGGGGTTAATCAAAATTTATTTCCTTAACTTAAAAACAATTTATTTATATGTTTAAAGGGCTTGTTTGAATACAATACTTATACAATCTAATTAAAAAATATATATTTCATTAAAATTCACATGCAGTTTGCTGCAATAACAGAGATAATGAATTGAGCAAACAATTGTTTGATTCCAGGAAATAGCTGTTTCATTGGATTATATCAGTGATATCTTTACTGCAAAGAAATATTTATTTGGTATGCAGAGTCAGAGTTCCAAATAAATATTCGTTTCAGTCAAATTTAATCATATGTTTATTCCAAACATCTTCATGGTTTAGTGAAACAAATACTTTGTTCTACAAAGGTAATGATTATGTTTGATTCAATAGTTTCAAAAGTTAATTTAAAGCTTTGTATGCATTATGTTAAATTAATGTTATTTTAGGCGCTTCAAGAATTTTTAGGGTTGACACAACAAATCATTTACTTCGCCATATACAAACAAATAATTTGCTGTAAATATATTTTTTCTTCCAAACAAATTATTCTCTCTGTGTGGGACACCCAGTAAATAAAAGATTTGAAGATATTTGTTAAAATGGCTTTGGCCTTGTGACTAACTGTAAATCATTTTCGAGGAATTTAGAAGATTTTTCTTACACCAACAACCCACCATATTGTTACGCATTCACTTCTTTCGAGCACACTTTAAAGTAACAGTCAAAGAACATATATATAATAGCATACCTACAACCAGTGGCGGCTCCTGGAATTTAAATTTGACAGTGTTGCACAGCATATATATAAAAATGAAAGACAAATTTTAGTTTTAATAATAATAATAATAATAATATTAATTTGACAATAAAACAACAACACATAAATTCGCTACTTTCTCTAAACACTATAAGCCGACTTTTTCATTAAAATCTGGAATAAGTCCAGACACATAGTAGGTACTTCATAGAAAAACTAACAACAAATTTTACCCTATTTTCTGTTACTTCTTTGACGTTTTTACATCTATATGGCTTTACGAATTGAATTCTTACATCACATAAAAATAGAATGGTAATAATTAGTCAATATTGTATTTAAGGTAAATTTGAAGTTACCAAACTGGTCACAAAAATATACATTATTCACGTTCAGTACACAATACACATATACTTTTAATAAGCTCTTTAATTTCATCCGCTTATGCCGAATGTCGACTTTCTGCAGTAGTATGAAAAACAATTATACAAGCATTATTAATACTAAAACTTGAAGAATAAAACGCACTGCACAAACTGCAACTGACTACCTACATCTGGAAATATTGTGTATAAAATATAGCCCTGTAGAGCATCGGTATGAAGTTTTCCATTAGGTATGAAATTCATGCTGCAGCATTCACTTCAATATCCTCGTTTGTGGAATGATACGAAGATGCCTGGAGAAACATGTCACGTACGACCAATTTTGGTGACGGAGCGTGTTTGATCTCCAGGGAGCATGGAAGTAATAAAAAACGGGGTGGGGTAGCTTTTACGCAACACTTTTTAATACCCCTGCGACCAAGTCAAGCAAAATCTAAGCAACAATGTAGGGCAAATAATTTGTTCGTACCCTCCAGCATTAATACCCTCAAAATTGTGCAGGTGTTCGCTGTAAACTTTGCTGTAACACTTTACTTATTTATGTGGCATGTAAATTAACAAAATTTATATCACCGTACAAAACAGTTTCCCTGAAAAGCTGCCGCTAACGTGCAAATAAAGGGCAATTATCCGTTATTTTCAGGTAAAACTTTATTACCTATGTTCAGGATAAAGTTGTGATTTTTTAAATCTGTAATTCGGTGGGACTGAGTTGTATTGAAATTCAATGCGCGTATAACAAAAAAAGAATATTCAAGATTTATGGGTTACCGGTTAAATTAAAATTAAATAAAGTACCTTGAAGGGACGTAGCCGTAGTATAACTAGTTTGTCTAATCAACGGCACTTTGCTTTAAATGTATTATACGGGGTACGGCGCTTAAATTCAGTCATTAAACATAAAAAAATGTCACAAAATACAAATAAAAAATAGCTTTTGCGTATCTGTTTTGTGACCAGTCCAGAGTAGAATTATTCTATATGACCTCCTCACCCGTAATGGCCGCCTCCATTTTTGACCTGAAACGTTGACACGCTTTCCTTAAAGCAGGTCTACACATTTTGGCAAATTCTATTTTGATAGTGGTGCGTAAAGACGCCACATTAGGATGTTAGTTCCTTGTTAGTGACAGTAGTCGAGGGAGTCAAATCTTGGTTATTAAAGGGCCAGACCTCTTTAGTCTAGAATATGTCCACGTTATCCGATAACAAATAATTGGTGGACTAAACGACTCGTGTGTCATGATGCACTATCCTGTTGAAACACATCGCAATCCACAGTTTCACCATATTCATCAAATTCGTCATACAGTTCTTATGTAACAGTTTGCCTTAAAACAAATGAAGCAGCAGATGAGCAGCAGAGATGAAAGTTGAGCCTCACGTCACGATTTCGCGAATCAAGCACCGACAATTAATTTTAACGTTCGTGCTTTCGTTGCTTATACGGAGTGGCATTTAGGACGTACGTCCCCTGCGGATTAGACATACGTGGCTATTTCTCTCTCTCTTTCTAATAGCAGCGGTCATAATGTAGATGCTGCGCGAACGTTTGTCGCCAACTAATGTCATCACTGACATTTCATCAGTGGCATTGTATTATTTGCATTGTAATGATTGCCTCGTGTTTTGTTTTGTGGTCTTGCAAACATTTAAACATTTTATTTAACCTTTAGTGAGTGCAGTTTATAACAAAAGAACTTGTGTAAGTAGGCGTTCTCGCCCATCAAGCGAGCGAGTTGGTGTTTGTAAATGAAACTTGGGTGTTTCGAAAGGGTGAAGCACATAACTGCTGCATGGACCTAGGCACGGATCCGTGGAGGCATGTGGCATTCTCGTGGCCAACACTTTACTTAAGACCGAGCTGCTGGCATTGGCCAAAGAACATGCTTCGTCTAAGCAATATTATGTTGTAGATGCCTGCCACTGTACCACTGCCATTTCATGCAGTGCTATTGGTCTGATCTGGACACAGGTAAGGCAACGCGTTAATTGTTGTTTGTACCCTAGGCTGATTAAATGTCGTTCATAGGCAAAGCAGTATTATGATAAACACATTGGCGAAGTGTTAGTTATGTGGGCACCTGCACTGGAGGAGTGCACTCCCAAACGCTGATGTATATTTGTCCGGCACTTTAAGCAACTGATAATTCTTGGTAGTGACGTGTGCGAATAACTGATGTGTAATATCCAGAGCTTGCCCCTTACACGTGCGCCACCAGCAACACACATTATGTATAATTTGTAGCCCGCTAAACAGCACGCCATTGAAAAACCTGACAGCAACTTTCAATCGATTTGAACCACACACTTTTTATGACATGAGGCTCAACTTTCATCTCACAGACTATACCCGAGTTTGCTAGGAGAACGTGATTTGTCCCAGGATTAAGTAATTATGCGTTGAAATAAGCAACTATCCTGGGACAAAGAAGATTTTTACTTTAAAACTTGAAAAGTTTACAAACTTTACGACCGTGATTTAGTGTTAAGGTTTCGGAAATGCAGTGGCAAAATTACAAAAAAGATATTTCTATGTTGTACGTCTCTGTTAACATCTTTTTCTACTGGGTCTTTTAGCAATTAATAACAAAATAAGGTATAATAGCTTCACGAAACTAAGAATAATAAGTATTATTGGGGTTCACACCAAGGTTTATTGACAGTGTTTACATCTCTGCAACTTTTGCAGTGGTTATGAGGCTTATGCCGCGTACCTTTATACTTTTATAAAGATGTTACATATCACAGTAATTGTTTTAAGGAGATGAAGATTAAATCACCGTTTTGAAGTCAGACATAATTCTAGAAGTTTCTATTGGAAGAATAAGAAAGAAGAAAGAAAAAAGTGTGAGATATCACCGTAATTGTACCGTCAAGAAAAAGCCAAAGGTCAACGTTTCGAGAAGACCACAGGATGGTAGACTTAAAGTTTTAGAGGAAAGAACCCAGAAGTTTTTTTATTGTAATCATTCCAACGAGCGCAAGTTGGCTGGTGTTTCGTGATCAGAGATTTTTCAAGAAGTAGAAGAATCCCAAATGCGACATAGGCTTTTTATCAGCTTGTTAAGAATGTACTATGTTTTGATATTTCGAAAATTTTCCAGCTTTTCTAGTAAGGTTAATAAAATATTGCATGCCTGTAGAAAAAGAGAAATCGCCAATTATTCGACAACGCGAAATAGCACATTTATACAGCGTTGTGTTTTCGAGTATTGAACCAACCTGCTTGCTTTTTTAAATAGAACTACGTACTTTTTATGTCAGATTTTGTTTATATGAAATTCTGAGCAAATATGTAGTATTCATCAAAAACATCATCATAAACAATTCATTACAAAAACTAAACAAAATTAAACGTTGGATGCGTGCGACAAACGGTTTTTTTATACAATTTTTTTCTGTAAGATAATATTTTGTCGGATAGATCGCTGTCACTTGAAAACATTGACAAAAAGTTAATAGTCTGACGTTTCGATTACACCTTTAATCTTKGCCAAAGACATKATTAKATTATTATCTTATATTTATGGACGCTGGAAGCATTCACCCTCAATTTTTTTCTGTTTTGCGTGGTTTCCGTCCTYTACGCAAGAAAATGTGAAAAATTTAGTAAAAATAAAAAATTTTCGAGAATTTTAAGCTACCATGCTGAAGTTGGCTGTCAATGTTGACAAGACCTATGACAGTTGCGACGTTACGAGGTGGAGTTTGTTTAATGTTCCTCGGATTTTTTAGTGATACCAACGTTGGAAAATAAAAAAATTTGTTTTGACATAGCTCTATTACGAAACGCAAATTGCGTATCGTGATGGCTTCATTAAAAACGCAAATAGAGAAATATGAGAAACGTGCTCTAAAATTAACGGTTTCGGAGATACGCATAGGTGGTCCAGTTATCGTTCTCGATCAATTGACGCCTTCATTTGAAATCTTAGTGAAATAAATTTCAAATAAAGAATGTAGCAAGTAGCAGCCACGGAGTACTCAATATCGCGATATAGCAAATTTGTACGGCGTTGCCAATGTTGAAGTACTGAGCCAAAGCACTGAACCAAGCTTGCATTTTTTATATGTCGGATTTTGATAACTCTCGAAATTCTAAGCCAAAACTTATTAAGATACATGTGCTCTAAGATTAACTTTTTTTGTTCAGAATTTCATATGTATCTAATCAAAATCCGTCATAAGAGTACGTGGTTCTATTAAAAAATGCAAGTATAGTTCAGTACTCCAAAATGGCAACGCTGCATAAATGTGCTACATCGCGTTATCGAGTACTCCTTGGCTGCTACCATTTTTGTTTGAAACATATTTTTTCTAACATAGCCGTCAATTATGCGTGCACCATAAATGGACCAAATGAGTATCTCCAAAATCGTTAATTTTAGAGCACATGATCTTAATACGTTTTGCTCAAAATTTCGTTTCACATTCAGGATCAAAATCCGACATATTAAGTAGTTGGTTTTATTTAAAATAAAATTTTATTTGGTTCAGTACTCGAAAACGGGTAACGCTGCATAAATGTGCTATATCGTGTTATCGAGTACCCCTTGCTCGCTATCACTCTCTTTCACTAAGATTTTAAATAAAGCCGTCAATTGGGTGAGCACAATAACTAGACCATCCTGTACATTCTGGAAAGTTAATCAGCATACCAAAGAACCCCTAAGTGAAGGCCATTGCCGTGATCGTCTCGCGGTGCCAAAACCAAGTCGCGATGGAGATATCGAAAGTCGACGTTTCGATGAGGTCATACAACACTAGAACATTCAACAGAAGATAAAAGAACTCCTAAGTGTGGCACATCACCGTCACCATCTGGTGGTGATATCGAAAATCGATGTTTCGAGGTTAAAGAACATCCTAGGACATTGAACAGAATTTGAAAGGACCCCAAGTATGGCACATTGCTGTAATCGTTTTGCGACCGAGGTGCTGAAAATTGACCTTTCGAGGAGTCATAGAACATTCCAGAAAATTCATCAGCAGACGAAAGAACTCCCAGGTGTAATAGACTGCTGAAACGGTCTCGCGGTGGAGATGTCGATAATCGACTTTTTGAGTTCATCTCAATGTTACAATAATTTCCAAAACTTTATACAGCCTTCCACAATCGCAGTGTTCTATAATCTCTTGAAATTAAAAAAAAGAACTGAACGAGAAAAGCGACTCTACACCAGCTTGTTTAAAATGAAAACTGTATGTGCCGTTGTGCTATCAGAATTACTTTGAAGTGTCTCAATTTAAAAATAATCTGGATGGATTGAAAAACAAACCTAATTCAAGATTTGTTTTTTTTCTTTTAAATAATAGATCGGTTTACAGTGCACATCACTTTCCACACATTATTATTTGAATTGTCACCTTGGGTTAAAGATGGTGGCTGCAAATTGATGTTCGCAGTTATTTATTTTATTAACAAAACTGGTTACATTAAACATTTAAAAGTGGTTTTAATTTCAAAATAATAATTTACAAAAATTAACTGTCAACTGTATTCTGTTTTTATATTCATCAGAGTACACATTGAAAAAATGTGTTGCCAACATGAAAATACACAAAGTGAAATTAGTCAAAATAAGATACCAACACTTCCCCCCATTTTGACAAATTTTAAAGTTTTTCATTATAATACACTTTCTGTTCATTCTGTGAACTGTCAGATAATCCCAGTCCGATAGTTTGCTTGCACTTTTTCAACATTGTTTTTGTCACCACTTTGGTCAGGAAATCTGCTGCATTGTTAGCACTTTCCACATATTCCACATCTATATTATGTCTGTCAATTTCATCTCTTATAAAGAAATATTTTCTCTGTATGTGTTTCGTTCTTGAGTGATACAAACTGTTAGTGCACAATTTTATTGCGGCTTGGTTGTCTGCATAAATTTTCAAATTGTGCATTTTTTCTTCTAGATTGATCGATTAATATTTTCTTTATCCAGATCAGTTCTTTTATCGTTTCTGTCAGGGCCATAAATTCACTTTCACAGGTGCTTAACGCAACGACTTCTTGTTTTTTGCATTGCCAACTTATTGCTCCTCCTGCTGATACACACACGTACCCAGAAAATCCTTTCCCATCCAAATTGTCATTCCAACTTGCGTCACTATAAAATCTTAAAGTGTTTGCACTACGTTTATATGTAATTCCTTCTTTCATGGTTTCGTTTAGATAACGTAGCACGTATTTTGCTTGATTCCAATTTTCTTTCTTATAATTATTGTTAAATTGGCTTAAGTAAGTGGTAACAAAGGCAATATCTGGTCTGGTACCTTGTGCAAGATAAATCAAGCTTCCTATCAGTTCTTGGTATGGAACGTTGTCCGCAGCAGTGTCTGTTGTGTTTACCATTACTTTCTTCCTCTCTGGTTGCATTGGAATATTTGATACCTTACATTCACTCATATCGAAGCGTTGTAAAATCTTCTTTATATATTTTTCTTGTTTCAGATATAAAATTCCTTTCACACGGTTTCTTTCTATTTCCCACCCTAGTAAATATTTAGCATCTCCCATAAATTTCATGTTAAACATTATACGTTTTGAGTTCGTAGCCCACAATATGTCGTCCACATACAAACATATAATCATGTATACCTCATTTTTATTATAAAGAAACACACACGGTGAAGAATCCACTTCTGTAAATTCCAATTTTTCCAATTGCTTCTTAATTGTCAAATACCATACTCTTCCACTTTGCTTCAGTCCGTATAAGCCTTTATTTAGTTTACATACAGTATGATTTTCTTGTTTTTCTAGTCCTAAGGGCATTTCCATGTAAATTTCTTCATTTAATGTTCCATTCAAATATGCTGTGGTTACATCGAGCTGATACAGTTCCAAGTCCTGTTCTGTGGCTAAGGAAAAAACTATTCTCAGTGTATTTAATCTCACTACTGGTGCAAATACTTCTTCGTAATGTTCTCCTTTTACTTGATTGAATCCGCGAGCTACCAATCTTGCTTTGAATTTATTGACTGTGCCATCTGGGTTTTCTTTTATTTTGAATCAACAACTTGTTTGCTCTTTGGCCTACTCACTAAAGTCCACGTATTGTTGCTCTGATTCTTCCACATGTTTTTATTTTCTGAACGCATTGCTTCTTCATATGTTAACGGTGTGCCAATCACTAAATTTGTTTTATCTATATTACGCTTCTGAACTCTTTGTGATCTTCTAACTACTCCTCCTTCGTTGCATGGTGTAAATGGTTCGTAGTCAGGGTCAATCCCTGTAGTGTTTTTAGCTCCGTCATCTAAATCGGATGATTCTGATACTGCACTGTTTTCTGTATCTTCCTGGCTGCTTTCCTGTTCATCCATGCTATTTCTGTTTTGAAGTTCCTCATTGTAGCTGTTTTCTTCAACTTTAGATTCTTCATTGTTACCTTCCTCTTCGTTTTCGATTAATATTTCTTTTAACATAGTATTTTCGTCTATATGATTTAGAATATCACTACCTCTTTTTTCTTCTAGAATTTTTGCGTCTCTTACAGTTATAATAGTATTTCTCTCTTTACAGAATAATCTAAAATGTTTTGTCAATTGATCATATCCAACAAATATAGCTTCCTTTGATACTTGGTCTAATTTTCTTTGGTTTTCTTTATGTATTAAATATAAGCTAAACTTCCAAATATTTTAAGGTGTTTTATATTTGGTTTTACGCCACTATATTTTTCTTCTGGGGTGATTCCAACCTTTTTTGTATATGTTCTGTTTCTTAGATAAACAGCATAGTATGCGGCTTCTGCCCAAAACTTAGCAGGTAATCTGGCATCATTTAACATACATCTGACCATTTGAATTATTGTCCGATTATTTCGCTCAGCTATGCCATTTTCTTGTGGTGTATACGGTGCTGTTTTTTCATGTATTATACCATGCTCTTCCAAAAATTCCTTGAAAAGGTTGTTTGCAAATTCAGTACCGTTATCACTCCTGATTCTTTTTAGTTTCTTGTTTGTTTGATTCTCAACCTCGTTCTTAAAAATTTGGAATTTTAAAAACGCTTCGCTATTGTTTTTCAAGAAATATACGAATACTTTTCTTGTATAGTCATCTACAAGTAGATACATGTACTTTGATCCCGCTAACGATGGTTCCTGAATTGGTCCACATAAGTCCATATGCACTAGCTCTAAAACATCCTTGGTTGTTATTTCTTTATGGCTCGTAAATGAATTTTTTGCTGCTTTCCCAATTATACAGTTTTCACACTTCGAATTCATTTTGTTTATAATTTCAAGTCCTTCAACAATCTTCTCATTTTTCATTTTGTTTAAAGTCACTACATTTTGGTGTCCATATCTTCTGTGCCATACTTCTTCACTTAAATTTGCTCGTATAGCTGTATCATCGGTAGTCCTTGTGACTTCAGCTTCGTACAAACTATTAACTCTTTTCCCTGTCATCATTAATTTTCCATCACTTCTTCTTATTTCACAGGTTCCATCTTTGAATGTTACTCGAAAACCTTTACGTTCAAACGCGCTAATGGAAAGTAAGTTTTCAGTAATTTTCGGTACCAACAAAACGTTTGAAATATTAATGTACTTAAAAAAGCAGTTTTTGTTTGTTGTTTCAACTCGAACAGTTCCTTTTCCTTTTACTTTGACAAAATTCCCATCTGCCATCTTTACTTCAATATCATTCACATCATTCACTCGAGTAAACAGAGATTTGTCATGCGTCATGTGGCTGGTTGCCCCGGAGTCTAAATACCACTTTGTAAGGTTTACTTTATTTCCGCTTTCATTCAAGTTCATCGCACACTCGTAGTTATTGTCATTTTCGCTAACACTATTAACTTTTTCATCGTCTTTTTCAGTTTTTCTGTAGGTTCTTTCAAATTTTGCTGCTTTCTATCCGCTCGGTGGTAGCAGTTTCTCGCGAAGTGACCACGTTTGTTGCAAACCCAACAATTAACAACTCCTTTCGATTTTTGATTCCTTTTCTTGAAAGGCTCCTTTTCTTTTGATATACATGCAGCTTCAAGCTTAGTTTCCACTTCATTTAGTTTCAATTCATCTTCTTGTGCTTTTAATCCGCTTCTAAACTGTTCTAAATTAATTTTTTCCAAACCCGTTGCTTTYATCTGTACTCTTATTGCTCTGTACGTATTCGGCAGTCCGTTCAGTAGCAATCCTATATATTCTTCATTTTCGATTGGTGCAGCACATTGTTGCAACTGGTCTCTCAGATACTGCGCTCTTGCTAGWTATTCTTCGACAGTTTCACCCTCCTTCATTTTTATCGTATTCAGCTCCAGTCTTAGGTCGACTCTTCTCGATTAAATTTTCCCTTCGTGTACTTCTTGTAACTTGTACCAAATTTCCCTGCTTTCGTCAAGGTTTAGTACTTGTTGTGCTTGGCTCGGTTCCAGCGATCCAAGTATTAATGAGGCTGCCAATGCACTCTTCTCCTCGTACACTTGCACTTCTTTGGTGTTGGTGCTATCCAGCTCTGGTTTTCCACTTTCAATTGTATACCAAATCTTCTTGGATTTTAACAACAGCTTCATCTGGTGTTCCACAGTTGGTAGTTTTTGTCGTTCAGTTTCGTAATTAACGATCCTCCGGTCTCCATTTTTGTAACAGTTTTGTTTCACAGAATCAGCAGTAACAGTAATGTACCTTCACTAAAAAACTATCTGGTCTTCACACCGATGCTTTTTCTCGCACAATGCTTGCTGCTTGTTTTTAATCGCGTCTTCCTGGGCCCATAACCTGATGTTCGCAGTTATTTATTTTATTAACAAAACTGGTTACATTAAACATTTAAAAGTGGTTTTAATTTCAAAATAATAATTTACAAAAATTAACTGTCAACTGTATTCTGTTTTTATATTCATCAGAGTACACATTGAAAAAATGTGTTGCCAACATGAAAATACACAAAGTGAAATTAGTCAAAATAAGATACCAACACAAATTCTCACCTTACAGAGTTTTACCTTAGATAAATTTTGTACCGCTTATGGTGTGTATTTTAAACGATATTGCACTGTATAGTAAAGTGAACAATGATGGTGTAACATCGATGATTTTGAAACATCGATATATTGTAGCCATCCCTAGCTTTAGGCAGTGAACGTCTCCGATTTGTAGGTTCGTAGGCACACTACAGGACACTGGACTGGCATTGACCAGTATTATAGGGAAATATAAATATAGTTAATTAAATCTACCAATACTAGTTCAAATAGGAACAACTTATATTTTTTGCATCATTTCATAAAAAGCTGAATTTACTTTCTACTTAATATGGCGTTTTGGCTAGAATCTGTTGCATTATGAATGTGTTATTAAATATAATACAGTTATCAGTTATACCTGCAAAAATATTAGCTTGTAAATAAATGCAAATAAACTAGTGTACATCAGAATAATTTAAGGACAGTGCAGTGATTTGAACTGAACAACCGCTAACGAACTATAATAGTACAGAATAATAGCTACAATACACTTCGTTCGTTCGTTTGCTTACTTCTCACCATTCCCACCTCTAGTTGGAAACAAAATGGCTGCCAATTGCGGTACTTTTCAAGATATGATGAATTAGTTCGATGTAAAGTACCGCAATTGTCCGCCATCTTAGTGCAAAATAGCAGCAGTAAATTTAAATGTTTATGTAAAATACGGGATCAAACCTATTTGGTTTCTATGGTTTTGGTTTCACCCGCCATTTTAGCGCAAAAATATGGACAGTGAATTGCGGTACTGTAATACATTTCGTGACTGTAGTTCTATGGGGGGTATAAATAGCCCGGCGGATAGAAGCGCTGCAGTGTGAATTGGAATAGCGATTATCGAGCGAGCGAAAGGCCCAGTGAAAAAGGTGTTTTTAGTGCATGTGTAGCCAGTATAATGGTTTAGTGAATTAGTGGTGTTAAAATAGTAGTATTTTAAACTGGTTGTGTTTAACGTAGTGTATTTTTGACACGTGTTTTAAATATAATGAGTTAAATCAGAAATCCGCAGATTTCGAGCCCGTATTCGTAATAGTATGTTTATGTAAACATAACCTAAACTAATAGGTGCTTTCGAGTTATAGAAAACTGGTTGTATTAATACCATTTTTCAGTTTGTAGGCAAAATATTGACAGAAATAATATATACTGATTCGAGCAGCCTACTGCATATTGATTACAGTATCAAATAAAAAAACTGCAGAATCTGGGAGTACAACACATAACCAAACACAAACACGTGCACTTTCGTCTTTTGCTGCCATTTGTCGTTGGTTGCGGACAGGTGTGTCAGCTGATTGCCAGTCTCTGTTGTCAAACGTTTGACCAATCCATAGCTCATGACTTGATGACTATGTACTGCCAGACGAAAGAAATATTGTAGTGTCGCCGCACTATTTATCATTGTACCTGACGACACCGTTCACTCGTTTTTTTGGTGTGTAAAAAAATAATTTTTTCAATGTCTGTCAAAATAAATACTTGCATCAGTATTCACTTGTATTAAAACAAGTAATTCAGTGGCAATTCCTTAGTTGTGGTTATTTCTTACGCGTTTAGTGTGATTAACCCGTAACTCTGCTAACTTGGTGACCCCTGTGAAAAATAATGAACAATCAACCACCACAAGCAGAACCAGCACCAGCTGAACAGCAGTTCCAACACCCGCAGCCCCAGCCACTGCCACCATAGAGGCCCAGCAACATGTCGATAGAGTTGCAATCAAACCGCCGCCATTCTGGAAAACCGATCCACGATTATGGTTTATACAACTCGAGACACAATTCGACCTGGCCCATATTACTAGTGATCTTACTAAGTATAACCACGTGATAAGTGCCATCGACACGGACATTATTTACCCAAGTAACAGACTTTCTTAGTGCACCACCTGCTACAGGTAAATATAATGGACTAAAAGATAGACTTATCGGGATATACTCGGACTCGAATGAGAAAAAACATCGAAAACTATTTTCCGATATTGACTTAGGGAACCGCAAGCCTTCCCAGCTACTTAACGAGATGATGAGATTAGGAGGTACATCCGTCACGGACCAATTACTAAGGACTTTATGGATGGCACGCTTACCACCCCAAATTCAGTCCATACTTACTACCAGCGCCGACACATTACCCCATCTAGCAGAAATGGCGGACAAAATCGCTGAAATTGAACAACCCCGCAATTTTGCTTGTGACAAACAAAGCCCCACAACCCAACGGTATGTCCACAATCATCGACAAGTTAATCAAAGAAGTGGCAGAACTTAGAACTGAACTCTGTCGCACAAGGATACGCATCAGATCGCGTTCCCAAAACCCTGGACGTAGCAGTACTCCAGCTAAAAGTACTACAGATGGAATTTGCTGGTACCACAGGACAGAGCCAGAAAATGTTGCACGCCGTGCAAGTATTTTGGCACCCAAGCTGCCACGTCGGAAAACGAATTACCACGGCAGTAACGGCGACGAATGTCGTGGAGAATTCGAGTCGTCCCGAAGTTTCCATAACCACATCAAGCAAACGCCTAGTTATTCGTGACCCTAACACAGAATTGAGGTTTTTAATCGATTCTGGTTCAGATGTATCGATAATTCCCGCACGATGCAGAGCACAAAAACCAAGTGATCTCCAATTGTACCCAGCAAACAATACCGTCATCAGCACCTTCGGCGAAAAGAAGCTGGCCGTCAGTTTGGGACTTCGTCGAGCCTTTACATGGCCTTTTATTCTGGCCAACATAGGAAGCGCGATCGTAGGGGCAGATTCTTTATACACCAATTTTCATCTGCTATTGATCTTCACAAAGGTAAGCTGATCGATCCGCTTACCAACATCAGTGTCTCGGGAATCACGGTAATTAGCAAAATTGGCTCTCTCTATACTATTAGTCCTCACTCTAAATTTTACCAACTTCTCAAAGAATTTAACAACATAATCACACCCAATAGCAGTCATCCCGTTGCTACTCCACAGCTTAATACTGCACATTTTATAGAAACAAAAGGCCCCCCAGTTTTTGCTAAAGCGCGACGTTTACCCCCTGATAGATTGCAAATCGCTAAACGCAAATTTCAATATATGGTCGAACAGGGGATTTGTCATCCATCAAATAGCAGCTGGGCTAGCCCACTTCACATGGTCTTAAAGAAATCGGGAGAATGGCGTCTGGTAGGAGACTATTGGAAACTAAATGCTGCAACCATTCCTGATCGTTATCCGATACCACATATTCATCACTTCGCTCACCTCTTGTACAACAAACAAGTATTCAGCACCTTAGATTTAACGAGGGCGTATCATCAGATTCCCATAGAACCATCTTCAATACCAATAACTGCTATTATGACACCCTTCGGGCTATATGAATTTACCCGTATACAATTCGGTTTGCGCAACGCACCCAGACATTTCAGCGGTTTATTCACGATGTCCTTAATGGCAACCGTTAAATTTCTAGGATACGAAGTGTCTTCTAGAGGCACCAAACCACTACCTGAAAAAGTCGCAGTAATTGCGAACTATCCTAAACCTACAACCATACGCGAACTGAGACGCTTTCTTGGCATCATTAATTTTTATTGACGTTTTTTGCCCAAGGCAGCAACGCATCAAGCATCCCTAAATAATTTTTTTAAAAATTCAAAGAAAAACGATAATTCAGCTATTAACTGGGACGAAAAGTCCCATTCAGCATTCGAATTATGCAAAATGGATTTAGCAAATGCGACTTTACTCGTTCACCCTGCTCCTAATGCTCGTTTATCGTTAACATTTGACGCATCAGATTTAKTAATGGGTGCTATGCTCGAACAAATGGGCAACACACAATGGAAACCATTAAGTTTTTTCACTAAAAAACTAACCGACTCAAAAACGTTACAGTACTTATGATCGTGAGTTGCTTGCCATCTATTCTAGTATTAAATGTTTTAGATACTTTTTAGAAGGTAAACAATTTTCGATTTTCACAGATCACAAACCCCTTGTCTATGCATTCTCCAAAAAAACTGACAACACCTCACCTAGACAAGTACGCAAATTAAATTTCATTGGTCAATTTACCACATCAATTTTACACATCTCCGGAAAGGACAACATAATCGCCGATGCTCTGTCACGTTTAAATAGCATTAACTGCCCAGAGCCCATCGATTATAACCTCCTTTCTGTTCAGCAAGCGGATGACCCTGAATTGAAACAATTATTGAGTCATCCTGCTTCAACCTCTCTCATATTAAAGCAAATCAATCTTCTAAATTCTGACATTGGTGTTTACTGTGATATCAGCCAAAAGAAAGCTAGACCATTCATTCCACTAAACTTAAGATCATCTTTATTTCAAAAATTTCATAACTTGGCTCACTCCGGTATTCGTACTACACAGAAACTTATTTCTACCAGGTTTGTTTGGCCGGCTATGCATAAAGACGTCGTCAAATGGACTAGGGCATGTATTGGTTACCAAAAAGCCAAAATCCAACGCCATACCCTAAGCCCCCTCCAAAAATTTCTAATACCAGATCAACGCTTTGAAATCGCCCATCTAGATTTGATAGGTCCTTTACCCCCATTAAAAGGTTTTGTGTACTGCCTGACTATGATCGATAGGTTCTCGTGTTGGCCAGATATGTCAGGTATAKGCCAGGTATGTCAGCCGAAACTGTTGCAAAAGCCTTTTACAATAACTGGATTACAAGATTCGGTGTTCCATCACAAGTAATCACAGATCAAGGACGACAGTTTGAGAGCTCATTGTACCAAGCTCTTTCAGCGTTAATGGGTATCAAAAGGAGCCGTACCTCGGCATACCACCCTCAAACAAATGGCAAACTGGAAAGGTGGCATCGGACACTTAAAACGGCGTTGAAAGCTTACGGCATGAATAGTTGGACCGAAATCTTACCAACGGTTTTACTAGGTCTTCGAGCTGCAATCAAAGAACAGACCAGACCTCAGCAGAGATGTTATACGGCCAAGGTATTCGCCTACCTGGAGAACGTCCTTTGTGCACAAGTCAAGTTCAAAATGTTCCCGTCAAAAATGTTCGTCTCMCCAGCTCTTAGTGACTGCTCACATGTGTTTGTGCGTCGCGATGCTGTGAAAAAACCGTTAGAACCGACATATGACGGTCCTTACCGCATTGTGAAGAAACAGGACAAGTATTTTACCCTCGATATTAAAAGAAAAACTAAAAACATTTCCATTGATCGCCTTAAACCGGCATTCTTACCTAATGTTAACGTAGTCACCCATGACCATCCCAGCACATCACCTAATTGTATTGCGCGGGAGGCGAAAAAGAGTGTTCATTTTTGTTTTTAATCGTATTCAATCCATTGTTAACACTGTCTTATTATTTAGTCTTCTTCATTCTTTCAGTTTTGTTTTAAAACGTGGCAACGCCACTGGGGAGGGAGTAGTGTCGCCGAACTATTTATCATTGTACCTGACGACACCGCTCACTCGTTTTTTTGGTGTGTAAACAAATAATTTTGTCAATGTCTGTCAAAATAAATACTTGCATCAGTATTCACTTTTCTTGTATTAAAACAAGTAATTCAGTGGCAATTCCTTCATTGTGTAAATTTTAGCAAAATTCTCTCAAAGGTTCTTATATTACAAGGTTACAGCTTGGCCAAACAAACCGATCTGTTCAACTCAAGTGTTTAGACATCCGATTAGTACTTCGTATCAAAAGGGAGAGATTAGGGCGGCGGCTACTGAAGGAAGGGCAACGACGTTACAAAAGCACAAGCACAGGTTACCCCTGACCCCATATTCTGCCGTTATTGATACGGATTTCTTAATAAGATTATTTTTGTTTTCTCAGATATATTGTGTCATATAATATAGGTATATTTTTGTTACATTGTACATGCGTTGATTTGGTAATATTGTCTCATTTACGTCTTTTTCTTGTTCTTTCATACAAACCACCAAAGCAATGTGTTATTTTCAAATGTAATAATTGAAAAACATACTTTATTGACACATTTTATTTGAACTTGTTTCCTATTGTTATATACACAAACAAAAGCAAACATTTTAAGCTTTATATTTTTCCCAACCTTTAATATGTAATTATCGATAGTAGTTAGCGTTATTAGAGTCCATAAAGAGGCACTTTCAAGTAGTAGTCACATTACAGACATTCATGGCTGCCAACTGTATGATTTGCAGAACAGATTTTTCACTGTCCACGACGCTTTTTTAACCTCCAGTCATGTACTTACACACAAAGGTTGTTCACTAGCTTTTCCTTGCTTTATACAATAAGCTTCTTGTGCATTATTTCACGAAATCTTGGAAACGTACGGAATTGCTATCATCTGCCCAACGTTAGAGACAACAGCCATGCAACGTTGTCTGATGTTAAAATATTCTTCACATTTAAGGACTCTAATCTAGTAATGAGCAATATCAAACATAAGGCTTTGTACACAACTTGTCCGTAAGGTTACTTATTACGTCTTCCTTACGTACATAACTACCATCACATCCTTGTTTAAATTTATATTAGCTTCATTATCTAATATCTTTCTGGTTCTGAAACCAGTCCAGCATCCTGCRTAGTTATTTCTTACATCTGTCGTGATGGAGAAATGGGTTAACTTCTTTTATTAAGCCATCTTTGCCCTGATAAAGTTCACAGCAACATAATGCTGAGGGTGATAAAAACAGGATTACATTTTGCAAGATATTAGAACGAGAAACTAGAATTCCGATATCCAGTATTTATAAAACGCCGAGGAAAAGCACACATCGCTCACACAAGCCAACACTTCCACAAGCCATAATGATTATGACCAAGGCTGATCCACAAAAGTAGGTAGTATCTACCGAACTATTAAATGATGCTGATATTCTTAAGAAAATACTTTTAGATAGACCACCCACAATTTACCGATTGTAGAATCTTTAATAGGCATAACTATATAATTGGTCTATTGAAAATCGACATTAGTAAATCAAAGTTTTCAAGTTTGATTTGATTTAATCCCTGGTGTGGTTGTTTGTAAAACCCTTACAGAAACTTATTTGATTTTTTGGTCTTCGTATTTCATCTTAGATAATCACTGTATAGGTCCTTTCATATTTGATTACAATTAAACTGATAAAAATATTTGGCGCTACTAATGAACGAGATAAAGCCTGCCTCGAGACAAATTATTAATCTGAAAAACATGCAAAACATCTGGTGTCGGCAGGTCTCAGTCCATAATGATCGCGACGCACAAAATTTCTTGAGAAACCTGTAATGAGAATGATTTCAAAAAGTGGACCTGTGAGATCACCCGATTTCACCTTCCTTGAATTTAATTTGTGTAGTGCCACTAAATACGAGGTATTTAAATTAGAATCGTTCTAGATGTAATAAGGTTATTGAACTATGTAGAATTTGCAACATTTAAGTGAATCTCTATTTTTAATTTCGTATTAAAGTAAAATTTGTCGTAGTTTTTATTTGTAATGTAAAACTCTTTTTTAAGCCTACCTAAGTAATCTAAAATCAAATATGGACGCCATAGAAAATCAAAAGTTAGCGCCAACCACTTGGAAAGCAATGAAAATTGGGAGTTTCTGTTAACACCAAAATATTTTCTTATAAAAAGTGTGACTGCAATGCAAAAGTTTAAAAGCGGTCGCATTAGGCGTTATATATTAGAGAAAAGGAAATCTGTAAAGTTTAGATTTTTTTAAATACCTCAAAATTAAAAAAAAACGAATTTGAACTTAGTTGCGAACATTGAATCCCGCAAAACATTCTCCATTTAGTTGTTACTTTATCTCTTATTATAAGATATAAATGCTAAGCATTAAAATGTCGACACATTTTATAGCATTATATAGATGTTGCACAACAGTCAAGAACCAATTCGTTAGTTTGTAAACTAACATGTTTTGAGTAGTTTAGCATTTAATTATATCTTTACGTTTAACCATAATGTAATCTCATCTTATATTACCTAACATTCTTTCAGCTTCATTTTTGTGTCTCCTTGCAGGAAGCAGTGGTAGACGACACTTAAGTGGAAAGGTGAACCGTAACATTCAAATATGCAGATTGCAACATGAAAGGTATTCTCCAAAATAAAACGAATTCTGTGCAGTATCCATGCTAAAGTCATTGATTGTACAAAATTCGAAGGCGCTTTCCATAAATAAACCAAAGCCGCCGACCCACTCAATTCGAGGGCCGACTCACAATTTTATTGCGCTACTGGACCTCTTGATTGCCCAGAGAGCAAAACGTGTCATCAAATCGCACATTGTTCAAAATTCTTGGAGAAAACGCCGTAAGATCGTTGCGCATATGTACCAGAACATAAAATCTGCTTGAATTGTTTGAAAGGAATGCATTGGGTAAAAAATTGTACAAAAAAACGCATGCCGTCACTGCGGCGCAATGCATCACACCTTATTACATTTTGAAGTTGCCAGCGCATCTGCTTCTTTAACATCGTCGTTAGCTATGTCGTTATTGGCAACAGTATCGCGGACGCCAATAACGGCACACGTGTAGTAAGGGCTTTGTTTGATATGGGAAGCCAATCGTCCTTTATTACAAAGAAGTATGAGCAAACAACAATTGCGAATACCTTCTCACCGTTGCGCCCAAATTTATCCCGTATGCCATCATCCCCGTTATCTTTAAAATCATAAAAACTTGGAAAAGTTAACCATTAGCCGATTCTTTTTTCACATACCGGCTAAAATAGATGTTCTCGGATCTGATGTGTTTGCAGAAATAGTATTAGATTAGATGTATAGTAACTGGAAAAGTTAATATTGCAGCTTCACCTGTAATGTTGATGCAGGTGAGATAGATGAGGCCCAATGACACATCTTGACTAAACGAAAAAAAAAGATTGCGCAATGTACTGAATCAGCTTTGGTATTATTTCCTTGCCTTTCAGATCTGCGGACCTTATTTCCGAGAGGGTAGTTTAGATTTTGTAACACTAGACAATCAATATTTCATTTTAACGTATTTACCTTATACTGTTCCTTAGCTCTAATTGAAAATAAATTTCCAGATTGCCATTTCAAACTATTTTTAGGTGTGAAGCCATAAACACTCGGACGAATTAAAATTTTAAATCATCTGGCATATTTAAAAACTTTTTATTTATATCTTCCTTATAAAGCGACTCCCATAAGTCTTCCCTCCGCATTGTTGGGTTACGAATCTCATTATTCCTCGCTGGAGTTCACCCGCTCTTTCTGGTTTAGTTTGCATTTATTCTATGTTTGTTTAAACATGTGTTGTTGATATTCGAATTCTGCATTACAAGGGAGCAGGTACTAGTGGTTTAAATAATTTTCCTGATGTCCGTTTATCTATTACGTTCGGTCGTTGTTACACTTTTCTTTACTAGGTAACATAACATTTTGGTCAGGTTATTGTTGAAGGTTTTTTCGATTGTAAGTGCAGAACAAATCTAATGTAGTTGTTCATCTCTGAATTTACACGCAATATATCAATTAAACCGCCAATTTAAAGGCTCCGGCATTTAATAATATGCAATTACACAATTTTGGTTCACGAAATAAAACCTACCTAACACGAAGTAGGTAGAACGCAAACATTATTTAAAAGAGGCTTTGTAAGATTAATTTATATTATAAAGTTAACATTGTACTACCAATTAGGAACTTGCATGATTGTTTTTCACTCCATTTTTTTCATACGATGTTCTCCTATATTTGAAAACGGTAATTGTTTTTTCCTTAATGATCATCGGTATACTAATAATAAATTGTTCGAATGAAATCAAGTGGTTTTAAACGCGAGTTCAAACGTACCGTGATTGGCTGAATATAAAATTGCGTCATGCAACGCTAACTAGTCCTCGCCCACTAAGATCGTTCGCTGCATAAAGTACGTCAAATAGATGTCAAGCTGATTTCAGGCAGTAGCAAATATGTACTGTGTTGCATAATGATTTGTGTATTACCGTAGCGTGACGTCACCGGCTCGACGCAACCGTATACGCACCAGGATTAATCGCCTTTGGTTTGACTTCAATTTGTGAAGTTATTTAACAACCAATCACCGTAAATGAAACATCACTGAAATTGTAATTTTTCACTCTATTTTTTGAAGACATTTTTTATGCAAGTTCCTAATTCTCTTCGTGATCAAACTGTATTTTATCTGGGTAATTAATTAATTATTAATTAATTATTATTAATTATTAATTAACTCATGGGTAATATAAAGCAGTACTAATTCTGACGTATCTAATCAACTTCACCATAATAAACGTAAAGTTTTCACATTTTAAATGAAATTCGTGATTAGAGCTAAGATTGTAAAAAAACTATTAATATTAGGAATTTTGATACGACTGGTAATTGTACTCACTAAATTATAATAAATATTATTATTATTGTCATTGTTATTATTATTATTACTATCTTTATTATTATTATTGTTTTGTAATAAGCAATGAACTTGTTTCAAAGTCAAGGAAGTTTGGCAATAACTTAAAATGGCTAAAAACAGTAAAAATAGGGTCGTTATGGAAATGTAATAATACAGATATGTCATGTTAAAAAGAATTAATTGTATTATTAATATTGTGTATATGTTCGTTTAAAATGAATAAACGCTGTTCACCTGCACCTATCTTTAATAAATGCTCCAGTCGAGAACCAAGCTCTGCTACAATTATTAATACTATTATTATTATTCCTGGTTTGTTTGAAGTTAAAATGCGAAATCTATGCTTGTGTTAAATCTGTAGCAACTTCTTTCTAAATTTTAACTTTGCCGTGTACCAACTTATAAATTTAAAAATAAGTATATTATGATTCAAAGTAGACATGAGAAAATTATTCGATATATTGTTACATAGACTGGCGACGTTGCTTTAGTAAATCGTCGACTTTTACAATATACCACTAAAACGACAAAAATTATATCTCTATTCTGATATGTCGAAGATCCGCAATTCGATATCCGATATCGACATAATATTATAGAGGAACATTTGCGCAACAAAACGACATGACGTAAATTATGTAACTCCCCTTCTCTATACTTATCGGTAATTGTGATCGAAAAACATGAGTGTTTATTGTTTTTTAATCCTATTTTTATCGTACATATTTATTTTCATCGGATGAATGGTGCATTATACTGGAAATCCAGCAGGCATTGCTTTCCCGACATAATAAACAAATGTTTTTTATACCCAACTTCACACACGCCGCGATATTTGCTGCCTCTTCTCAGTGCTTTATACCGGAATCCCAGTTACCATCTCGAGATATAAGTAAATATTTTTTAGCTGCTAACACTTAGCGGAACACTAGAAGCAGTAATGTCACAGTACCCGCGATGTTAAGAGCCTAGTTAGTACTTCATACCGGAATCCCAGCAGACATCCCATTCTCGAGTTGTACGCAAGTTTCTTGTCTGTCAACTCCCCACTTAGCGGACAACTAGAAGCAGCAACGTTCTACTACCCTGCGATATTAGATTAGATTTTTTTTCGAATTCAAACGCATTACAGATATTTAGTACTTTATTTGGATATGCATTGATTGTAGATGGTAACTGTGGGTGCTTACGTCTTACTGAATATTCAATTCCATTACAAGCTTTGATGTCTTTTTTCTTGCATCCTCTGATGTATTTTATGTCGTATCACCATTCCTTSGCTCAATGTACAAAACTACCGAAGCCAGTAATTTGWCGTCGTGCYGTCCAGGAACTGAATATAGTTAATTTAGTACGTTAAAGTATTGTAATTAATAAAAAAGTAGTCATCAAAGTTKATTTAWCTTGTTTTTTTTGTTGTCGTTTTAACCAACTCTATAAAAAATATAATTCAAGATAGTAGCGGTCGTAGTTGATATTTACTTTTTATTTTTTGTGGATATTCGACCTTTTTTATTCAATTAGAACACTCTTTTATCCAAAGTCAAGCTTTCGATCTTTAATTAAGATCATCAGGACAACTACAATACAATACAAAAAAATATATATAAACAGTATCTAATAAATAGAAAATCACAGACGGTATTAATTTTCTGTAAAGCTAACAAAGCAAACAATAAGTCATTAGAAGCAACAATTTAAATGTCCATGGAATTGAAAATATTCTTAGTTTCTAAAACTATATTTTGGGAGCCTACTTTATCTAAAAATACCTTTTAAATGCGCAGAAAAAAATATTGACTGTGTGCGAGTCAGCTAACAATTTCTTAAAAATTTTAGTATACAGCTCTTGCACGATATACGATATGTAATTATTTTCACTTCTCTACTTTAATTACTTTACAAGGATTGTAGTAATGAGGGCGATGTATATTTAACCCATCGCCGACGTGATTTAGCCTGTGCGTCAGCTTTGAATAACTTATCGGCAGCCCTAGTCTATATTATTTATATCCTACTACTTATTGGATGGTAAAACTGTCAGTGTTTAGGATAAGTATAGACTAAAGTATATCATGTGCTATTACTGTAATGATCAATTCAAGAATAGCATGTATATCTATTTCGAACGTTTTGAACTAATGTATTTCTTGTCCAATGTGGATTTTACACTAAGGAGACTCACCGAAGCATCCCGGCGGTTATAAAAATTTCACCATCCCCTGGGCCTTCACCCCGTAAACGAATTACCCGGATAGGACACACTAGTTACTGGGGGGCAACATCCAATTTGTATTACAGGGTGGCTGCGAATTTTATCTTTAAACACAAAACTTCATAGGGATACTATTTAAAGGAAGATATTGATATTTTTAAGTATACAAGGGTATTATTTGCTCCATAAAATTTATTCATTATTGAGTACTTTAACACATATGTAATTCTGATATCTTATGAGATTTAAGATATTGCTCGATTGGAAGTTCTTTGCAACCAGTAAAAAACATGCTTAATATAAACTTCTTTTCAAAATTACCTCAGGCGGGGATTTCTTATGTAGAAAACATGCAAAAGTAAACATTTGTTCTCCGCTATTTCTAAATATTGTCACATACGTACGAACCTTGCCACTTGAGCGTAAGTATCGCGGAGTACGCCACTGTATAAAAAATGCGTACTTAATCATCGAGGTGGAAAAAGTGAGGGATTGACGGTCTCTCCGATCAACCGTCTTCGTGGGTAGGTGACACGTTCGCTCCGTCCAAGAAATATGTAAGTACCGCATTATATTTTTTTGTAATTATAAGTTAGTAAATAGATGTTTTGGCGCAACGGATCCGTTAAGTTAGCTCCGCCATATTGAGCAATTTTTTTGAAAACATTGCTCCAGATTGCTCAGAGCTAGCTCCACTATAGAGAAAGCTAGCTCCATCTTACTTGAGTAGTTATAAGCTCACCATTTCGGGGGGGTGCTGACTTAACGCTATCCTCGCCACTGTTTCAAAACCTAGCTCTAGGTAGCCCAGGGCTAGCTCCAGCTAGCTGCACTATAGAGAAGGCTAGCTTCACTATAGGGAATGCTATTTCCACCTCCCTTGAGCTCATCATTTCGGGGGGTACTAACTTAACGTTATCCTCGCCATGCCTCGAATCTGTTTCAAAACCTAGCTGGTGTACTGCGTTGCCGTTCCTGAGCAACCCTATCGTTGTTACTCTAGGGGGTTTGGTAAAATTCACATGTATCATTTCGGCAGCCGGTTCCTGCATCTTGGACGCATTTTAGGGGATACATTTTTCCCCATCCAGTTATCCTCAGCGGCGGATTCCAAAAGGGACCGATCGGCGGTTCCTTTTCTATAGCATCCTTTGCATAAAATGCTATTTTCGTAAGCAACATCGTTTTGATGCAAATTGCCGCCGCATAAAGTACACGATAATGAGGCTCTACCGATAGACAACTGATAATGGCAAGTGGGAACTTTATAACGACCTTCTTTTGAAGAAGCAAATAGTCATGCCATATTCTGTAGTGAGAGCATGTTTCTTCTACTCTGTATAATAAACACAGCTCATTCATTTTTTACTTTACTTTTTAATTTAACTTGCTTCAGACAATGCTTTCTGAAATATTTCGCCAATTTTATACCGAAACACTGGATATGTTTCAGAGACTACAAATTATTTGTGAAACATTTCAGAAACATTGATATCCTCTATTGTTATACAACAACTATATACAATACTACTAGCTCACAATTTATGATTTATAGCTCACAAATTATGACACTTAATTTCCTAATTGCATAAAAAATAATTCAGACTGAACGAATCTGGGAAATTATATTCCTGGACCTTTTGAATATAGGTAATTCCATTTTGGTAACATGTCAGGAATTTTATTTTTATTTTATTTTACTTCTTTATAAGTAATATTATGATCGTTTTCATACAATCTACCTTTATACTCAAATTCGATAAACGTTATTTGTACAGTTTTCATTACCGAACAACTGTAAAGATTGCGGCATGCTTAAAACACTACACTTGTATGTATACAAGATAGCTGATGTTACGAAAGTAATGCGTTTATTATTTCCGTTACTACATTGAATTAATTTTTGACATTTGATTTCATAACGTGAATGCTATGATTAGAGTATTAACTATTAAATTTTATGTCTGTTAAACCCCCTGAAATGATGAGCTTATAACTACTCAAGTAAGATGGAGCTAACTTTCTCTATAGTGGAGCTATGTGGAGCTAGCTCTGGGCTACCTGGAGCTAGGTTTTGAAACAGATTTGAGGCAATGGCGAGGATAACGTTAAGTTAGCACCCCCCGAAATGATGAGCTTATAACTACTCAAGTAAGGTGGAGCTAGCTTTTTTAATAGTGGAGCTAGCTGGAGCTAGCTCAGGGCAATCTGGAGCAATGTTTTCAGAAAAATTGCTTAACATGGCGGAGCTAACTTAACGGACCCTTTGGCAACGCTATGTGAACTTTCTTTCCTACAAGCCTACAATGTGAGTATCTAGATACCTTCATAATTGGCAATTTTCAGCAGTTTCTTTATATAAAGGTCTTCTAATTCACTTGGAAATATATAAACAGTGTTGTTAAAACTACTTTACAAAAAAGTATTTAAACTCAATTATATACATAAAAATGTATCTCATCACGTCTTGAATACAAATTGCATAATAATGTCAATATATTATAATTTTAAATAAAAAAAATGTTTAATTACCTATATGAAAAGCAGGTTTGATGGGAAGATGCATACTTTCACAAAAATATATTTACAATCATAGCATAATTAATACTGAATACAAGTAATTACAAGCAGTTAACAGTGAAATGTAACCTTTGTCTCTCTGTGCTTTTCCATAAGTTAGAAGATACTATGAATGTGAATTTCCTGCGAAATTTTCCTGCATAGACCTTAGATAATGCTAATTCACGTACGAGAACAAGTCTTGGTAAGCTTTCGGGTAGAAAGAAGTAAGTTTTCTAACAAAAACCTTTTTTTTTGTTTGTATATTAATAACATGGTAACATAGTAATTATTAGTGGAAATAGAAAAACGCTTAAATGACAAAGGAATGATAATTTAGTAAATGTTAATCCTTTTGTTTAGGTGTTAGTATTACACAATCAAGTGTTTGGTTTGCTGCCAACCTCCCTCTTATTTCCTTCCAACTATTACAATATTCAAAATTTAAAATATCAATGTTTTATAAGAATACAACCGTAGCGAAAATCAAAGTTTAAAGTTAACAAATTATTGCATTCAGTCAACTTTTTTAATTCACGTATAAAACATCGACCAAATGTATTTTTAACGAATGCATGATTCTTGGATAACAATAATTATTGAAAAAATAGCATTCAATAGACGAAGCCATCTGGGATATGAAAGCAAATAAAGAAACACATTAAACTAATTTAAACACGTAGTTTGCAATATCGACTGAAGTGTAGCATGAACACACAAAAAGATCTCCATTTTGTATTATACAAACATTAGTCCTTTTTTCTACGGTTTGCACAGCTCTATGAATATGACTCATCAAACAAGCAAAACAATTTAAATTATGATTCTCCAAACCGGATGTCCTGCAGCAGTTGCGAGGACACTATATTTTATATTTTACCCCACAGAAAAGGTCAAGTGGTGTCAAATCAGGAGACATGTAAGGCAATTAACAATCCACTGGTGACCAAACCCTACAGCACGGAATTCACCAGCTTGCATGCAATTATACGTCGAAGTGCGCTAGTTAGATATGTCAAGTGACTATAACATATTGTAATGTAAAATCACGTACTGCTGAAGTCATCATACGAGTTTATAAATGTACGTTAGAACCGCTTCACGGGGATTCTGTCTAGATATTTGCCGCTGTTTAGACGTTTTCTGTAGATTTCAAATAAAGTTAATTTTTAAAAACCGTTTCGTTCGTTGCCACGACGTATTTGGCGCAGTCAATAGGATTTGCTGGCACAGCAGTACAAAAATCGACTTCTCGTGTGTTTTAACACTTTGGCCGGCAAATACCTAAAATCGTGTCGCGAACGTGGTTCAGAAGTTAACTAAGACGCCGAAATCCGTGGGTTGCGGACTACATCGCCAACATCCACCGTTTGAACGCAAGGCAAGGAACCAAGGGACAGCATCGCTCAAAGTTCCACCTGACAGGGCCCAAAACAACAAGACGACCTAGGACAAAATCGCCGAAGTCGCTCCACCACCAGCGGACCAAGGACAAAATCGCCGAAGTCCAGCACCAGGAATTAAGATCACATCGCTGAAATTCCATCCTAGTTTAAAAGAACGTATAATGAAGATATCAACACTAATACTGTAAGTCGCATTTCCTTATTGCTTTATCCCTGCTTATAACGCCGATATTATTATAGATCTCGCTTTCGATATTTTATGTCAGAAATTGATAATTTAGTAAACCAATTGAGCCCTAGTTTAGTCATTGAAGAAGAAATCGACGAAATGCCACCCCAAGGTGAAATTAATTATCAACTACTTCGTCTTTATGTAGACACGATTCCGAATTATGATCGTAACCCGCACACTCAGCATATTTCTCGATATTTGTGAAAATTTAATTTCAACATTTGCTGATACAGTTAATCTGGCTAGTCCAATCAATAAATACCTCCTGAGAGCTATAATAGGAAAGCTAACTGGGCGCGCTTTAGCATTAGTTGGCTGTAAAACCGAATTAAGAGCGTGGAAAGACATAAAAGAAGCTCTGAATCTCAGTTTTTCGGATCAAAGAGACATAGACTGTTTGGTTCAGGATTTGCTTTTGTTAAGACCTTTAAAATCTGAAAGTCTCTATAATTTTGGCATGAGGTGTCAAGATGCAAGATGTCTAATAATTTCGAAATTAAATTCGCAAAATTTGAGTAAGGCCGAACGAGACATTAGATTAAAAAACTATGAAGATCTTGCTTTAAAAACGTTTATGCGTGGTTTAACAGGCACAATACAGAACAATGTTAGGCTTAGAAATCCCGATAAATTGGAAACAGCAATGGGACTTGTGATAGAAAAAGAAAATTTTCTTTATGCACAGAATAAACAAAATTTCCAAAATTTACAACCTACATTTAGGCCCGTGCAAAGAATAACACCAACCCGTTCATTCAATTTTGGTGTACCGCCGAAACAAAATCAACAAATAACCAGACCATCATTTATACCACCGCAGTTCAATGCTCCGAGACCACAATTTAATCAAAATCAAATGCAACATTCAACTTTTTCATGGCGACCCAATAATAATTTTCCCATTCAAAAACATCCATACTTTTTGCAACGACCAAGTCAAGTCGTGTGCAGTCAAAATTTTAACCCAAGGAACAGCACACAAAGCAGAAATTCTAATTTTAATCGCCAACAGCAATATCCACAACCGATGGATACATCTTCTAGTAATTCTCCTATCGCTCGAACCCAACCGAAATTTACATCCACTGAATTATTCAATCAAGATATTTCAAATCTAGATTACTAAGCAGAAATCAAAAATTATTACATGACAAATAATGATGGCTATGTACATCAAAACCCTGAAACTGCATACTATGCATCTGCTCCCTACAATTTCACTGAAAATACTAGTAATGATGTTGCGGAAGGTCAAATTTTCTATAATCCATATTATACAGGAAATCAATCTCAGATTCGTGTGAAAATCAAACTGAAAGTTCATGTGAAGAGCAGTCAGACGTAAATTTTCCGTCGGATTCACAGAGCACCAACCCACTATGATATCACTAAACAGTATTAAAACCAATCTACATTACATTTTTATACCGACTTTGAACGCTAATTTTCTGATAGATACCGGAAGTTCTAAGAGTTTAATTGATCCAGCATTAGCACACAAATTTTACCGAAGGTTCATTTATAAAGAATATCTTATCATGATGAAGTATGTGAAATACCTATTTTCAAGATACTGAGCGTAAATTCTATATATTTAAATTCAATGATAATTATGAAGGATTAATTGGTGCAGATCTCTTAAAACAGTTAAAAGCCACAATAAATTTAGAATCAAAAGTGCTTGCTACATCATTTACCGAAATTCCGATTATCTATGAAACAGAAAATAAAAATGTCAAACAAACGCAATCAAACGCCAAGAAAATACCCATAATCAAAATTAATATACCAGGACGTACAGAAAAAGTAGTAAAGCTACCCGTAAAAATGCAATCAGGCTCAAGTATTCTTAACTATTTAAAATTTAGTGACGGTATTGAAACTCCCAAAGCTTTGGTCAACGTAGAAAATAATTTTGTAATAACTACTATTGTTAATTCAACTGAAAAGTCTGTAAACTTAAATATTTTCGAAGCCATAGATATTGAACCGTTGAATTTACTTGAGATTAATTGCATGGAAAAAATGGAAATTGATAATGATTTCAGTATAACCCAAGATAATGTTTTGAAACAAAATCTGAAAAACATCAGACTTGACCATTGTAACAAAGAAGAGAGAGAAGCAATACGTAAATTATGTTTCGATTATCGTGACATATTTTATTGTGACAAATTTCCACTTAGTTTTACAAACAGCATAACGCACAAAATTAAACTTTCGGATGAAACCCCAATTCATACCAAGTCTTACAGGTTTCCTGAAATTCATAAAGCGGAGGTTCGTAAACAAATTAATAGTATGTTAGAACAAGGAATAATTCAGCACAGTACTTCTCCCTGGAGTAGTCCTATATGGATTATCCCCAAAAAGTTAGATCAGTCCGGAAAACGAAAATGGCGCAGTCATCGACTATCGAAAACTTAATGAGAAAACTATTTAGGATAAATACCCCCTTCCAAATATTTGCGACATACTTGACAAGTTAGGCAAAGCTAACTACTTCACGACATTAGACCTTGCTTCTGGTTTTCACCAGATAGAAGTTGACAAAAGCGACATCCCAAAAACGGCTTTCTCGGCAGAAAACGGACTATACGAATTCAGACGTATGCCCTTTGGCCTAAAGAACGCACCCTCGACCTTTCAAAGGGTCATGGACAACGTTCTTCGTGGATTTTCCAACGAGACATGCCTTGTTTACCTCGACGACATTATCATTTTCAGTACTTCTCTCCAAGAACACATAGATAGGCTAAAAAACGTATTTGACAGATTAAGAAAATCTAATTTTAAAGTCCAGCTTGATAAATCTAAATTTTTATAAAAATCCGTAGCTTATTTGGGACATATTATAACCCCAGATGGCGTGAAGCCTAACCCCGATAAAATTCGTGCGATACAAAATTTTCCCATTCCAAACACCCCCAAAGAAATCAAGTCATTTTTAGGTTTGCTAAGTTACTACAGGAGATTTATAAAGGATTTCGCCAAGATAACAAAACCCTTAACTTCTTGTTTAAAAAAGAATGCCAAAATTATTCACGATGCAAAATTTCTGGACAGTTTCGAAACGTAAGAAAATTTTATGTAATGATCCTGTGCTTCAATGCCCCGACTTCTCAAAACCTTTTATTCTGACGACAGACCCTTCAAATTTCGCACTAGGAGCCGTTCTTTCATCGACCTGTAGCTTATGCATCGAGAACATTAAACGATTCGGAAACTCGATATAGTACGATAGAAAAAGAGCTATTAGCTATTGTGTGGGGACGTAAATATTTCCGTCCATATCTTTTTGGCCGTAAATTCACAATATACACAGATCATCGACCTTTGGCATGGTTATTTTCACTCAAAGACCCAAATTCAAAATTAATTCGCTGGCGCTTAAAATTGGAAGAGTATGACTATGACATTATTTACAAAAAAGGACGACTTAATACTAACGCAGACGCACTAAGTAGAATACAACTTAATGCACTTGAAACAGCGTCTATTGACAATAATCCCGGTGACGTAGACGAAAATGTACTCGAATTACTTCGACAAATGGCTGAAAACCCCATTGACAGACAGGAAACTCAAAATTTTAATCCGTCCAAAATTAATATTATTTCAGATATTCAGATTATGCCGCCTAAATCTGAACTTGAAGATTAAAACTCTCAAACTCAAAACTCAATAGGCGATTTAGAAACTCCACATTCATGTAGTAACGAAACAAGTAAAAATGCAATACCAATATTGGACGAGATCATCAATAGCAAATTTAATTAGATTATAGTAGAGCCAAATGTTCATCAAAATTTAAAAGTACAACAAAAGACAAAGGACAAGTATAAAATAATTAACGTGAGCATTCCAAAATTCAACTACGATTTAACATTACAATTTTTGAAAAAGTATATAACACCAGGTAAAACTACATTTACTTTTGCGATATGGATCTATACAAAACCTTTAACGACGTTTATACGAACTATTTTACTAAACATACAAAACTTTTAGCTTGCAATAAAAGAGTAAACACTATAGAAGATTTCGACGAACAAATATTATTAATACGAAACTATCACGAAGGAAAAAGTAATCATCGCGGCATTACAGAAACACTTGAAAAATTAAAACGGAACTACTTTTGGCCTCGAATGAATGAAAGCCTAACCGAATTCATAAACAATTGCGATATTTGTCAAAAAGCCAAGCATTGTAGGAAAAACCAGAATCGCCTCTAGTTTTAACTCAAACGCCAACTAAGCCTTTCGAAATTTTACACATAGATGTATTTAGTATAAACGAAGAACAATATTTGACTATAATCGATAAATTTTCCAAATTAGGCCAAGCGATCAAACTCTATGGAGCCGATACGGTAGAAATATGTGACAAACTTTTGGAATACTTTTCTTATTACGGAACGCCTTCACAAATTGTAGCCGATAATACCAAAAACTTTAATAGCGAAGCGATTAAAGAAATTCTAAAATTACACAAAGTTAATATTCACTTCACCACCCCATATCATCATTAAAGCAATAGTCCTGTAGAACGTTTTTATTCCAGTTTAATAGAACATCTCAGAATCTTGCAAAATTTGCACAAAAACGAAAGAAATTTGATGCGATACGCAATCATCGCGTACAACAGTTCCATTCATTCCGATACAAAATTCACTCGCTACGAATTGGTACTTGGACACACGTCAATGGTGATCCTTCAAATTTTATTACAGATGCTATCTATTCAGAATACGCAAACACGCATAAAGAGAAACTAAGTCACCTATATTCTAAAATTTCGGAACAATCAAAATTAAATAAGGAAAATCGTTTGCAAAAACGTGAAGACCAAAACATCAACAATCATAACTTTAAGGTAAACGACATAGTTTACAAATATGACAACAAAAGTAATAGAAATAAATCCAAAAACAAATTCATTGGCCCATTCACTATAATTGAACTCTTAGAACACAACAAGGTGAAAATTAAACATTATATCACAAGTAAAACTTCAATAAGTCACGTCCAGGAATTAAAAGCTATGCATAATATTCATAGTCCCAGGCTTTGTTCTAGCGAAACAGACAGTCACATAGTAAATTAATATCTCCTTATCATATACTTTACAAATGTTCACAGCACGTTCTATTTGTCGCAGCGTTAGAAACATCCCAGTTTCCCTCCTAAATCTTAATGCTAATCCTGGAATTTCACCATTAAAAATTGGTCAAGCACAAAATCAAATTGATAAATGGTCCTTCATACAAGTTTACGATATTAGTAAGCTAATCGCAGAACATAGTTCCCTGAAACATACGTACGAAAACTTAAAATCAACTTTATCAAATTCATCTAATTACGCACGGGAATACTACAATTCGTATCATTTAATAGACACGCTTATTGCAAAAACATCTTTACAAAGTCATCAGCTTAACCCTTTTCAAGGCAATAGGAAAAAACGAGGTCTTATAAACGCGTTGGGATCAATCATTAAAGTCATAACGGGCAATTTAGACGAAAGCGATGCTCAAAATTATGATGCAGCAATTACCAATCTCATAGACAGCCAAAATAAAACAAATAGTGTTGTACTGGAACAAACCACTTTATTACAAGAATCAATTACCAAATTCAACAGTAGTATTTATAAACTGGCACACAATCAGGTAGTTCTTGAATCTTGTATCATGCAAATTCAGCAAGCATTTAAAGAAGCACAATCGAACAATTTACAAGATTTTCACTACTTTCTTATTCAGATGATTTTCACTCAAATTATGCAATCCTTCCAAACTATTTATGATCAATTAGAAAAAATCGAATCAGCCATTTCTTTTTCAAAAACTAATACATTTCATAATTCAATTGTCAAACCAAATGAGTTGTTAATCGAAATGTCACGAATAGCCAAAATTCTAGTAGATAACAATCGATTTCCTTTCGCACCAATATTGAAAAATATATTGCTTCTTGAAGCGCTATGTCGATCAAAAGTTACAGTAATCAAAACCGCATAAACTTTGTTTTGGAAGTTCCTATAGTCGAAAAAGAGATCTATAATTATTTTCGGTTATACCCTCTCCCAGTATTCCATGAAAATCAACTCCGACTTATTATTCCTCAAAATTTTACCTTATCCTGAACGAAAATGACTATGCGACATCGAGCCAGAGATGCCATGAAATCCTGGATAATAATTTCCTGTATCAAGAAAATACAATGCAGATTCAAGATAATCCTCCATGTGAAATCCAGCTGATCAACTATGCAAACGATGCGTCGGCTTGTAAATCCGCATCAATTATACTTTCAAAAATTAAATTGCAGAAATTAGAAAAAGACTATTGGATAGTAATTGCTACAAAACGAACGATATTAAAAAGGAATTGTTTTGGAAATAAAAATAACTTCCGAATTTTCGGCAGCTACGTAATTAAAATKGTGAAAAACTGCGAACTAGAAATTGATGGAAACTTTTTGCAAWTTTACGATAGCTATCGTACTTCTGTCTACCCTTCGATTCCCGMAATTAATATACMAGGGGACATTAAAATAGAAATAGAAAACCTAACTTTCAACCCATTAAAGTTAGACAACATCGACATCGGAGAAATCAAGAGGATATACCACGCGTTGGAAGGACAAAGGACCAGGCTGAACAACCCTGTGGGAGCCACCCTTCACTTTAACAACATCAGTATCTGGACAATAGTGCTTTATGTTATTGTGATTTGTGCAGTGGCGTACGTGATGTGTTTGCCGCCAAAAGGTAAAAGCAAAAAACATTCGTCAGGATGAGCCAGCCGGGACACCAAGGGCCATGGACATTCAGTTATAGAATTGTGTTCCCCAAAATTCTAACTAAGAGGGGAGGAGTTATGTCAAGTGACTACAACATATTGTAATGTAAAATCACGTACTGCTGAAGTCAGCATACGAGTTTATAAATGTACGTTAGAACCGCTTCACGGGGACAATGTCTAGATATTTGCCGCTGTTTAGACGTTTTCTGTAGATTTCAAATAAAGTTAATTTTTAAAAACCGTTTCGTTCGTTGCCACGACGTATTTCGCTGTTGTGTTGAAATAATAACAATGACAATCTTGTTATGTCAATATTACCTAAGTAGTCTTCGGGGTGAGTTTGACTAACGTCTGTTCATAAAAAATTGGTCCTAAAATTTTGTTTCTTAACATTGCTGTCCAAACGTTTGAACCAAACCTCGATTGATTTTGAGTTAGGTTATTTTATTTTGGAATTTTGGTTGACCAAACGTGTTTATTTTTCTGTTAAATAAGCTACAACTCGTAAAATTGGCTTTTGTTGGTCCACATGACGTTATTTAAATAAATTGCGTTGTTATTAATATTTTTACGTGGCCATTTGCATCACACCAATCTTCTCACCATGTTTCCAGAATGCACGATTCTTTGACGAATTTTATCCAGCAGTTACGAATTGTTTATACAAATATGTAAATAATGAACGTACTTGATATTTTAATGGGTAAACAGGCATATATATGAAATGAAAAAGAATTGCCAGCTTTAACCAGTATTTAAAGCCGGAACCTTTAAGAAAAGTCCCGGATTCAAATCCTGGTCAAATCTGGCATTACTTTTTCATTTCATATACATGCCTGTTTACCCATTAAAATACCAAGTAAGTTCAATCAAAATTATTTCAGGCAATAATTATATATATATATATATATATATATATATATATATATATATATATATATATATACATCTTGTTCATGATTCTGCGTCCGTACATTGTCTCGTTTACATTTGCTTCTGCGTCCACCACCCTTCAGCGTCCATATTCGGACGCAGAAAATACATCGCGTATTAGCTCTCTGGTAACAACAGTTAAAAATTTGCTCACATACTTGGCATATCTATTAAGGTGCAGTGTTGTCATTCCTAATGTCAGCATTCGCGTAAACAACATAATATGAGTGCTATGAGACATGCATGTGGACGCAGAAGGGTGGCGATGTGTGCTCGTGTTTCAGCCAGTAGTTCGCCAGACTGTTCGTGGGGGCGCAATTATCGCAACGCGTATACTTTCTGCGTATACCTCGTTGATACAGAATGTCGATGGTTCTGCGTCCTATCACTTGGCAATGCTGGGGAGCAGTAATATTTCCAGTGCTAGCAGATATTTTAATGTTTTATCTCGTCGCGAAGCCGCACGGTTCGCTTTGGGTAACTGTGGTGCGTTTAAGGCAGTGATGGGCGCGTAAAATACGCTATGTAAATTACGCTATTATCAACGCGTAAACTATGTAATATTCTACCTTAAAAGTCTACTGTAGAAAACAGCATTGTGTAGACAACAGAATTCTAGAAATATATAGTTTTTTTTAGTGGTGTTCTGGTGTTCATCATCAGTACTACTCAAAACGCCTCAAATGCCAGTATTATTTTGTATTTTATAATTATTTTATAATATTTATTCTTAATTAAACAAAATACTACTTTGTTATAATTAAGTTTGACTAGATAAATGTTTAAATAACAATAACTTGTCTGGGAAACGTCAATTATATTCAGAACACCTGAGTAAGCAGGCTAAGTGTGCTGTCCAAAACACTTTGACGCACTTTGAATTTTATTATCTTTATTCTCTATAAACTGAAATAAATGACCAATTTTATATGCCACCCTTGATCTTTCACCAAACGTTTTTAATTGCAGGTCAGTTTGATTGTCCTAATATGTATGTATACTGAACTAGGTACATTGATCTAAAGAAGCAAGTAACAGGTTATAGTTGATTACAGTAGATACCTTTCTCTGGAGAAAAATCAACTTGTGCATGAAACATGCTGTTCTAATTTGATATCATGTGAAAATAGGCTACTTAAGAATGTACTTAATATAGTTGTGGAAGGAAAACATAATGCTTTGTCTTTTATGTTCCAAAGAAAACTATTATAAAAAGGAAATCGACACATGAAGAAGCTAGCAAAACAGAGAAATTAGAAACAAAACGGTTTCCATTCAGGTTTATCGCGTACCTACTTAAATTTTCTACTCAAAATCTACGCCAAAATGCTTTATCTACATTTTCTACGCGTGTAACGTAGAAAATTATAATTTACGCGTAAACGCTCATCACTGGTTTAAGGGTATTACCTATACTGTTTACATGTAAAACTTCTAGGTGTTCAGCTACGTCATTTTGGATCCGACTGCCTTCATTTTTTAATATGTTGTACTATAAATAATCCCCTACAACGCATCGAGGCCGAAATTTTACTTTGTCTCTGTAAAGCTGGAAAAAGCCCTTTACGCAATATGGAATTTGTATCTAAAAAAAACTAGGAGCTAGCTACAGAGTAAGTTTCAAAAATTTTAATGTGTTTACCTTCTGCAGGTATCCACCACTAATTGCACCAGATTACCTATCATGAATTATGTTTTCCCTACATATACCAGGATATAAATGGAAAATTCCCTCATTGGTTGAAGATTAGCATTTTATTGCATCATACTGCATTTTTGGCGATGTTTCACGAAGTATTGCTAGATACTAGGCTAAACTCAAGTATAAAATATAATACTGAAAATTTAGGTATCCATAATAATTATAAATATAACCTACTTCAGATGTAAACGAAAGTAAATTATTTACTATTATATATATTCAACTACTTCCAGAAGAAATAATTAAAATTAACGAGAATCTACTGGAGGATGAAAATGAGATAAATTACTTCCACATCTAACAGAAAAAAATTTCAAAAATTTTTATTTGCTCATTCGCTTTAAAATGCTCGAAAACGTAAAAGCAAAAAAATTTCTTGTCTGTGTGTCTGTGTCTGTGGTTTTGTTTGTTGACACGATAACTTTCGAAAGACTAAATATATGAACTTGAAATTATAAGTATGGTATCGGGAAGGGGGCAAAATTGGGAGGTAACTACCCTTTTTGCAATTTTTTTTTCGTTTTAGTATGTGATTAGTAGTATAACTGCGAGTATTATTTGCCCTTATAAATTTTCGGTGGAGCAAATTGTTTAGAAGATGTTAGCAAATAAGCGTCACTTAGAGAAAACAGTTTTTCCTAAATATCTCTGAATATAATTAATATATTCAATATATGAAAATCGGTTTAATAGAAGGTGATTCGGGAAGTGCTGACTTAACTTAACTTAACTTAACTACAGACTTTAAGTGTGCGCTTTTGTAATTTCTGTTTTTGCGAACTAAAATGGTCTGATTAAAAGGAATCGTAGAGATATAAACCTGAGCGTTTACTGCAAGAATAAGTGTCTTAAATTATTTACTAGAAGAAACTAATTTTGTATTACTGGGGAGAATAATGTTCTTTTAATTTTTGAGTGTTCTTTTACTGGTCAGTCTCTTTATGTAGTTTTTCGTAGTGTGTATATAATTCGTGGATTCATATTTTTAAACAGTTAATTTCCGGTTCATTAATAATGTGTTCCATGTGTTTAACCAATGCTATAATTTTGTTTGGTGATGTTGTATTTCAAGTATTAATTTAAAGTATTGATTCAAATTAGACATACTGACATTATTTTTCTATAAATCTGAATATATGAAAAAACCACTGCAAATTGAGTCAATACTTCCACATACAATTGTCAAAATTTTTTTGGAACAACAAATGGTTCTCGTAATATCAATAATCCATAAATTTATAAATTCATCGTTTTCATTTGTAACTCGAAAATTTTTAACTTAAAAAAATTGCAAGAGTACTTTTTAATCATAAATTTGATTTTCTATATAATAGAAATAATTTACAAAAATCGTGTGGACAGGGTCCAAAATTCAATTCATTGGAAATATTTCAAAAATGTCAATTTTTAAAAAATACTTTTCCGAGAAATTTTATTTTAAATAGGACACTGGGTAGTTATGATTTATATGTATACTAAATTGCAAATTTATATGTTAAATCTTTCGAAAGTTATCACGTCCACACACAGACTGACAGACTGCCAGACACACAGAAAAGAAATTTTTTGCTCAATTTTTTTTCGCGATAGAGTACTTCCCATCCGTTGGATGTGAAAATAAAATTAAATCAATTTAAAGCCAAGATGAAGCAGAAGCTTCAAACGCCCTTAGTGTTCTCCAGGATTGAAGTCTATAACTTATGGTTTCCACTTTTCAATTCCACGCTGTATGGCAATTGTAATGTTTTATTCTAATATTTTATTTTTGGCTATTTTTAGAACAGCCTTTCGTCATTCAAGATATTCTACTGCTTTATAAAGGAACATAAAGTATCCGCAGGTTTAAGTGGCATTATTACTCCCTAGGACAATTTTTTTGTGGTGTTATATGGATAGATTAGTTGTGTAAGATTGATCACATTTAAAACATTTACTTGCCTACTTCTTCATGTAATTTATTGAATATTATTTGTACTTGTGCTAAATAAACACTTTTCAAGTTGGGCTGCTTTGGCTTGTTCCTTTACGCCTAATGACATAATGGTTGAATTTCTTGTTCAATAAGGGTATAAAGCTGTTTCTAGTTTTCATATTATTTTCAAATAATTTTGAAAATATTTTATTGCCACTGTGTAGGGTTACCTTCTGATACTTGCCATATAGGAATTTATGCATTCTGAACATAGTGCTATTGATGGAGTGATTTGTTTGGATGGCTCGATGGTTACTCTATTGCATGCTATTTCAAAAGTTGTTTAAATTCTCTGAATAAAATGTTAATTAAAATTTGTTTTACATTAAGATTATTTACCATAAACTGTACTATATAATTACATTTTCAATAAATAATCCAAGGATACTGAAAACCGATTTGTATTAGTTTTTGTCAGTTTAGAATTTTATTTCCTTCTTTAGTAAGCCACAGCTGACACATTTCAGCTGTTAATTTTAATATAGCATATACCTGTAAACCGTAAAATCTTCGAAAGTATATTATTAGAGACTTTTATTTGTAAAATAATTATTAACTATTAATTATCCCCTATCACCATAAACAGAAAGAACCTTCGCTACTACGTTCTGCAAGAGCAAAATATGGTTTGTATTCCAAAAGAAATAATCAATGACATCAAAGCTTGTTATTTGTATCTTAAATGGAGGCTAGAAAAATAATACTGATGTGTTCGGGAGTATTTTTCATAAACGGCGATTTACAAATTATTATAACTTGAGAATTTCCTACCGCACAGTAAATAAGTTACAAGCTTTAATAGCAGAGATTGGCGAAGCACATAACATTTTTTGCAATAAAGAAAGTTCTTTTTTACAGCTAATACATTTACAAAAACATAACAGAACATTTATATTATGCATCAATCTAAGATGCTGAATATATACATACAACGGATATAGCCAGCTTACATTTGTATATATAATTATCTGCTATTTAGCTATAACTAGTATTTGCCTTGATGAGCTTTAGTACATACATAATTTTTAATCCTTTTTGTAGCTATTTTTCTTTTATAAGATTGTTATGCTGTGATTTAAAACATTTCCATTTTAGTGTTTTTCCCAGTCAGATCGTCTACATTTTTCCGTGATACAGCTTTTTACATAGTAGAAATTTCTGATACGCTGCAACATAATTTGAACCTCATACGCAATTATTGTATTTTAATATCAGTTTTTGGTTTCAAAATTTGGAGCTAATAAGCTATTGATTAGTTGCAACTAGAAATTTGGGTATATTTTACTATTCTCGTAATATCGCAATTTACATTTTACAGCCCCCAAAATGATTGCAAGACTTTCTTTTTAGTTACCTGCTTTAAAATGAACTCTTTCAAACCGAAAAAATGGCAGCGCTGTATGACGCACAAACATCGGTAACATGGTACGTATATGCCGGACGCCAAAAACTAGGTAATGGTTCGGACGCAGAAAGATAGCACAATGTATTCCGCCCTGTAAATTGATTAATATTCAATATACATTGCATATCCTGCCATCTGCCTGTTAGAAATTGAATGACTGATCTAAGACGCTTGCAGTTTTCGTTTATACTCGTCGGACGCAGAATCACTAGGTTCATGAAAAGACGCAGAAAGAATAGCATGATGTATATATATATATATATATATATATATATATATATATATATATATATTCCAGTATATATTAATTTATAACACAATCAATTCTTAAAAAAACAAAAAAATTGCTCCATAAAATGTATTGATGATCTTGGCCTTGAGAGATTAATTGCATGATTTTGTGTACCCTGTATCGGTTGTGACTTTCCAGCTGTGGTTAACAACATCCATAACCTTCAGTTTTATTTAAACTATTTTGTGTATAGCTCGAACAATATATGTATTGAGGGGGCATAAGGAAGATCAAGAACCCGGCTGTGGTCGGTCAGTTGATTATGCTCCTTTCAGAACACACCAATTCTATTATCTGTTGAAATTGCATACATATGTTTGTATTTACCTTATTCATTTGCAAATTGGATTGCTTTCTATGTAATTGCATTTTGTATGAGTGCATGGTGAATAAATCGTTTATTATTATTATTATTATTAATATTATTAATAATATTCTACCACAATCATTTTCTGTATATGTTAGATATGTCCGTTTAGAGTGTTTTTGCATGATCTTTTTATATTATATTATAAGCACCACACACCAGTTACTTACCTCGTATACGTAAGTACTTGATTCTCAAGACCAATCAGAAATTGATGTAATCAGCTTATTTATGGCAGTAGAAATAACTTACCGGGTATTAGAGAGATTGGACGAAATATCGTCCACTCTGAGCTGGGAAATGGACTACATAAAATCTCGAGGCGCGTTAGCGATATAGGTTATTTCGATCAACAACTTCGACATCGTAAATTATTTTCAATGGAATCTTAAATGAAAAGCACCGTTGCGTATTGGTAAATATTATTTAAACAATAATTATTATCTTGTTCTAGTATGCCTTTCTTTGTTTCGTTATAATAGCTGTTGCGAAAAAGTGGTGCCAAACTTGAGAGGGGTCCTCTATTGCGGTAGAAAATTTTGGCAGATAGAGTAGCAACAAGCTAAAAACTTAGTTGATTTTTATAAAAGATACCACAAAAATGATTTTAAACAAAACAAATAAGTTTACTTCCTCTGATAAGTTTTAGTCAACCCCATTTCCTGCATACGACGTTGGTGAAAATAATCTTTAGCGTACCCAATTTAGAATATTATAAGTGTTTTGTTTCCCAGAAAATTTTGTTTTTTGACTGTTGAAATGATTACATTTACGTACGACGAGTATGCAGACCATGATTTTTATTTATTTGCAAGCACGTCGCAACGCTAGAGAAGCCGAGCGTCTTTATGCCAAGCGTTTTTTTGAATCTCCGACATTTTTGCCGAAAAATATTTTTTTTAATCCATCATCGATCAAGAGAGAAAGGCAAGTTATTTGAGCCAGATTGAGGTAACAAACATTGCGAACTGCATAAATAGCGGTCTTGGATGAAGAGGTTTTGCATAGAATTAGGCATTCCAAACCACGTGACCCTGGCTGCGGGCAAACAAACTTTTTGATAATGCCATTAGAGATGGGCGTTCTAGTTCATTTTGGTGAATAGTTCATACTGAATCAGTTCAATTTTATCGTTCAAAGTAAACTTCGAATTCGCTGGACGCTTCCCATTTCGTACTTCGTAGTCTTGCAGTTGATATAACATATACATATTACATTACATATTAGTACATATTATGTACTTGCGGACTGTGTGCCATATAACATACAACAGCTGATTGCCATTTAGTTCTATAATAGCTACATATGTCGTTGTGTGTATACGAGATATGAAATGCAATAGGTACTTTAGCTGTTAATGAAACTGGCGTTATGAAATATATTTAGATTTATAAATAAATGATAATTAATAACTTCACTAATACATAATAATACAACTGCAATCAAAATAGTTGTTGTTAAAGACAAATAGATAACCGTTGTGAAAGCGAGCGAGACTTTTGTTTGTCAGTTATCAATGGCACACCAATAATTATGCATTCGTAAATATTAAATTGTAAATTGCAACGAGAATTACCTATTTTATAAAAAAATAAGAGTGTTCTTATGTCCCCTAATGTTCATCAAATTTAACATTGTTTTTGTATATTATATAATTGTACCACCTACTTTAATTTCTACTAATTTCTACCATTTCAAAAGTACCAGAAACAGGTTCAGCGAGACTGTGTCGCCATTGTATGTTAGACATCGCGAATACATAATTCAGCCAACCGCACATCGTGGTTCGCGTGTCCGTTCACGAAAAGATGCATAATTAAGGTGACTAACCGTCCGGATTTAGCCCGGACAGGTTTGTATTTTTGTTTACGAGTCCGTACTTAATATGGTATCCGGATTTGTACGTATTTTGAAAATTTTGTTTGGATTTGTCCGGTTTTCTATAGTTTTGGCTAAAAATGTGCACGTGGTATTTTACTTTTTCATTCTTGCCAGTGGTCTTTTCGTGCAGTCAGACGTAGCTAGTTCATAGTTACATCTGTCACATTAATGTCAGCCACAGACATCGTATCTATATTATGTAGACGAGTAATTGTTAGATTGTTACGGCAGGCGCGAGAAAATATTTAAGGACCCATAAGTGGCCATATTGGTCGTTGGTAGGGCAGCGAGTCTACGCGCTAACTCGCTGCTGTGGCAAAGTGAATGGGGTTTGCTTAGATGTGCGGCAGGTCCTTGTTTAATAAATTATCACAAAATCTTATTACATTAAACTTCAAAACTTCTAGGTATTTAGTTCTGTGGTGTCTGCGCGCATTTGCGTAGCCGGCTTAACCTAATACCTGGACATCCCTCTTTATCCTATATTACAAATAGAAAATATGGGACTTTCATAAATGATTCATGCAACGCAGGCGCCGTTGATTTCTGAATTCTTTGTGCCGCCTTTTTGTAACTGATGCCAAGCTGCAATATACACGGCGATAGTACTGAAGGTTGCATATCAATGTCACACCACAGCTCCGAAGTGTGAGCTTTTTGCAACCTTAAAGTTAATTATCCCACAAAACAATACAGAATATGATGAAAATACACACCCCAGGCGGTTTCTCATATTAAAATATATCATATCATTCAAAAACCGACAGATGACAAGTATACGTCACTTTCCTGAGAGGCGGCAAATTGATTTAATGGATAATTTCCATAAGCGCCCACTATTTATAGAAAGCTTGGAGCACCGTGAAGGCGTCCGGATTTTCTAGTTTGGGAAGTTGGTCACCTTTTGCATAATCGGTCGTTCTTCCTTCCCAAAGGTCGCTTGCGGTTGCTCAATCGTTCAATCCGAACTGCGTATCTGTTTCGGTCCAGTAAAATACAAGTCCCTTGCAGCGTTCAAAATGAACTGGTTTATTTGATTCTGACGAACTAGATCGTTCAATATAGCGCAACTGAATCGCACACATCGTTCGTTCGTTCACGAACTGCACACCTCTACTCTCTTAATTGCAGCGATCCATACGTCATCTCTGTGACTGAATCCCAAGCCAAGCACAAGGCGCCTAACAGGCATTTTCGTTTAAAAAAACACTAATAATATCTTAAAAAAAGGACAAAAAGAACTCACAACTTTACAAAAACACAAAGCGTGGCACTCTTCAATCATAAGGCTGTTTGCTATAATGACATTAAAACATATGGTTGCCCACAACGGCCATATTGGATTTCGTTTTGACAGGTCGTTGGAATGCCTAATACCATGGCCACCTTTAAGAAGGCCGCGGCCTGATCAATTTGGCAACAGCGCTCACCAGGCCGATTCTGATTAAATCGAATGGATTGATACATGACGTACTTCTTGCACTAGTACAGTGTTCAGATCTATAATTTGGAATCTAGGTTAGGCTGTTACTGGCAAATGGTCGGCAGAAATTTTGGTTTAATCGCTAATGAAATTTTCGAGTCAGAACCAAAATTACGGATTAATAATAATAATACATTTTTGCATTACAATCTACTCAGTGCTGAATTTACAACTTTTCACTTCGTGCTTTGAGAAAGTCTGTGAAGTACTTTCAAAAGACCAATCATTGTTTTGTCAAATTCAGAAGACACTGCATCAGCTGGTATTTTTGTGACATTTAACTGCAACTACCTAGACGTTTGACGAAGCAAGTATATTTTATATTAGCGATTCTCTTGCATTCAAACTTAGACGATAACGTAATTGCCTTTGAATTCATTTGCGTTAAATTTAAATTAATGAAAGGTAATGATCATTGACCAGGTCCTTATTACAATTTAATAAATGGTGGAGTGCCATATAAAATTGTTGTTGAATGTGTGCGCGATGCAGATGTGAATATCTGAAAAATTTGAGAGATTGTTTATGTCGGCAAGTACCTACAAAACAGAAGGCTATTTTAAATGTTTTAAGTGAACGAATCGCATTTTCTTTTTTGAGAATCAACTACATTGCTACCTATGCAATAATGGTGTAAAATGTAAAATAAAATCTCTCTTGTCAATTGTTAGTAGTGCTTTGTTAAATAATTATTTCAAGGTACGTTCAAATAAACTGTAGCCTCAGATTTAAATATAATAAATATAAATACTTTATTTTTAGGAATACATATCTAAATATATTTATAGCTCCTCTCTTGTTACGTACATGACTTAACATCGCAGGAAATCTCACCAAACTGCTTGGCATTTCATATAGCATATACACTGTATATTTATCTTATCTTTTGTTAACTACATGTGTTCACCATATTATTTGTGGAATATTTAGTTTATTATTTGTTCCTACTTGGAAGTATTTATTTTATATTTATCATACCAAATAAATTGTTTCATTAAAAATAATGTATATAGAATTTTCTTTGCAACGTATGTCGAGAACCCATTAAGGCAATGCTTGTTAAATAATCCCTTTGTTTCAATGAGTTGGATGACTTATCAACATTTCAAGAAGTTAATTATTACAATAAAGCATATCTCAATATAACGAGGAGTAAAATTTAAAATTTACAGTCAAGTAACATATTTTCTTTCCTTTTTGAGTTGCTTTTTGTACAACTTTGCTGCCGACAATGTATCTAATTAAAAAAAATACTCATAATGCCTCGATACCTAAAAATAACACTACCTACTTCAGTTTGACTTAGCTCATTTTCTAGCGAATTCAAAGTAAATGTTACAATTGGCTTGGATTTTTAATGCAGGTGTCACTTTTTACGAAATTTAAGGAATATTTTGGAAAAAAATACATGCCTAATTTSCAACTAATAATGGAGATATAACATTATATACATATATTAAGRGCCCAGCTTACGKCTAACGGCGAATCGGCCTGGTGCTCGCGCCATTGCGCTGTTGCCATTTACTACAGCCGCGGCCTTATTGAAGGTGGCCATGCTAATACGCTGTATTAGTGAATATTTAGAAGTGTTGCTGTGCTTACACTCATTCGTTTTGCGTCACAAGTATTACAAACCGAAATTACATTTAGTTTAGATCACGGTAATAGATAGAGAGGTATACGTATGACCGTATGGTAACTGTATGCAACTGCGGCCCAGATTCGTAGACAGTGTGGGAGAGAGAGGTCTAGTAAGAGATGCAATATAGTAGTAAAAGCGCCAGTGGCATGCATAACCATACATTCGGTGTGGTATTTGTGTGAAGTGAAAGTGAAAGTATTGTGTGGTGCCAAACTGTAACAGTAATTATTCCGATAGAGCTTTATATGCAAAAAAAATTTTAAATCGTCGAAATGCTCCACATGTAAAGATCATCTTTATCGCACAAATGTTTCTGATACAGCTGGTCCTTCATCTAGACTTACTATTTTAAATTCCAGAAGACGGCTAAGTCATCCAAATCAGATCATTTCACAGCTTAAAAAAATATTTTAACCAAAACATATTCAGTGTTGTTTTTGACAATGTAGTGGATGAATTGTTTTTAAACACATATTCTATTTCGTTTCCTTGTGGCAGAACACGAAGCAGAAATACTTTCAAAAATTTGTTTATTGTTATATTACAATGAGAATTAAATAGTACTATAAGCACAATGACAGAGATACTGCTAAATCAAGTACAAGAAAGAAGAAGGAATCTAAGTTACAGTTTTTTTTAAATTTTTGGATCTCCTTGTATGTGTATTTTTATTAACGTTGCCTGCAGAAGCACCATTTTTTATTTCATAATATAAGAAATATATAGAGTAGTCGTATTTCTGTACTTAATTTTATTTCCACATCCAACGGATGAGAAGTATTGTATCGCTACAGAAATTTTCAAAATTTTTTATTTACTCAATCGCTTTAAAATGCTCGAAAACGTCCAAAAACAAAATTTGAGCAAAAATTTCGTGTTTATATATCTGTGTGTGGACGCGATAACTTTCGAAAGACAACATATGAATTTGACATTTGGCATACATATAAATCTCAATTACCCAAAGCAACATGTTATTTTTGGGGTGAGTAGGGTATAGGGCCTCTTTCCTACCCTACCCTTTTTGCAAACATTTATTTTTTGCCTTTTACTATGTGATTAGTAGTATAATTGCGAGTATTATTAGTCCCTATACATTTTCGGTGCAGTCATTAAAAAAAAACCGTTTTTCCCAAATATCTGAGAAAATACTCAATATGCTTACATATGAAAATACCATCCGATAGGAAATAAAATTTCTAACAAAGTGTTTAAAAAATGTTTCCAAAATTTTGACATTTTCGAAATATTTCCAAAAAATAAATTTTGAACATTGTCCACACAATTTTTTTTTAATTTTGCTATTATAAAGAAAATTAAATTTCTGATCGAAAAGTACTCTTGCAATTGTTTTGTTTAGTTAACAATTTTTGAGTTATTTAGAAAAAAGCCGATTGTACAAATTTATGGATTTTTGCTACTATCACGAGAACCGTTTGTCGTAGAAAAAAATGTTTAAAGATAAAAAATGCTCAAAACCTCATTATTGATGGTATAATATAAGAAATAAAAGCGTAAATTTCATTTTGACAACTTGATCGGGAAGTATTGATTCAATTTGCAGCGGATTTTCATTATCTGACGCAAATCTGTTTTAAAATTATTGCACAAGTAACAACAGAATTTTATCATTTCCACACTTTTTGAACGATAAATGAACCATCGCTATTCGCTTAGGTAATTTTGGGAATCAAATTGATATTATCAACACAGCGTGCACTGTAAAGTAGCCTTATGCAAAGCGGACCGATTCCCACTTTGCTCTATCTCTTTCTAACGCGACTGGCTACGGAATTGGCCCGCTCCACACGGCATCGTGCGTATACCTCTCTATCTACTACCGTGGTTTAGATCCTGGATCAAAACAAACCAAGTTGTCATAACGTGCATAAGGGAGTTCGGTGTTTGGTGCATTTTTTTTGTGTTAAGAAAATATTTTAAAGTGTTACTGTGTATGTTTGAGTAGCAGACACTCCTTCGCTTTACTTAGCAAATACGTAAATTACATTTAATTAAAATGTAAGTATTGCTGAAAAGCTTAACCACAACAAGTGCGTGTGTAGAGCATTACAATTTACATGTTACACCAGTCGATGGTAACGTGCTAGGTTCCTGGATGTTCTTGTTATAATGAGAGATAAACGTACAAACTTTAAGCACTTATTTTAGATTATCTTTCAACGATAGATTGTAACTTAATGTAACTTCGGTTTGTAATACTTAATGACTAATACAAAGGTATGTAAACCACTCAAACATACACAGTAACACTTTAAAACATTGTATTATACTACAATTTTGCTCTGAACATTGAGTGTTACTGTGTATTTTAATGGTTTACGTTCCTTCGTATAATTTAGTATTACAAACCAAAATTGCATTTAGTTGCAATCTATTATTATTATTATTATTATATATTATTATTATACCATTGCTTGGGTATATAAGCAAAACCAGTTCTATGCCGCGTTGTTTACAATAGACCTAAACTGCACTGATKAGCTGTAATAACAGCGAAATAGTAGTATCTGCAGTTGGTTGAGGTGTAGACAGCACAGCATAGACATGCATTTTGAAATTGTT